>CM048744.1:974466220-975666220 GCA_026315105.1 Locusta migratoria | reverse complement strand
ATAGTTCTTTTTGTTGTGGTCTTTAGTCCGCAGACTGGTCTGATGAAGCTCTCCACGCTACCCTGTCCTGTGCAAGTCTCTTCATCTGAGGATACGTTCAGCAACCTACATCCTTTTGAATCTGATTACTGTATTCGTCCCTTGGTCTCCCTCTAGGATTTTTACCACACCTAATGCTAAGTTGACAATTCCTTGATGTCTCAGAATGTATCCAACCAATCTATCCCTTCCCATAGTCAGGATATACCAGAAACTCCTTCTCTCCCCATTTCTGTTAAGCAACCATCTAATTTTCATCATTCGTCTGTAGCACCACATTTCAAAACCTTCTATGATCTTTTTATCTGAACTTCTTATGGTCCACGTTTCAGTCCCATACAATGCTACACTCCAGACAATTGCTTTCAGAAAGGACTTCCTAACATTTAAATTAATACTGGGTGATTGACAAGTTTCGCTTCTGTTCGACGTTGTATTGCCCTTCGACTAACATCTCGAAAAATTCTTTAATGGCACTTTACGCCACATCCAAGGCTATAGGCACGTTCGTACGTGTCTCTGCTTCCAGGAGTCCGAGTATCTACCCTGAAAAACGAAACAGTGGCCAAATGTCGTCTTGCAAATGTCGTTCCAAAGGGAACGGAAAAAAAGACTGAGACATGATTGCACTCATGCAATGTTTGTTTTTAACTTTAGGTTACACTGCTATTCACAGAACGGAGTGTCCTGACTTATTAAAGCAAACAAGTAAGGGTCATAAACAAATATTTGAAATGGCGTTGGGTGAGTGCTTGCTATCTTTCCTTCTTTTTTTTTTTTTTTTTTTTTTTTTTTTTTTGTGTTTCCATGATTATGCTTAATTTTTGGACACTGTATCTCCTTCTGTAGTCATACTCTGGGGAGCTTCTAGACATACCGACAAGATTTATGTGGTAACAGTTGAAGGGAGACTTGTATGTGCTAAAACAGATTTAATGTACTGGCAGTGAACCTTGTTTTTCAAGGCTTTTTATTTATTTTTTTTTTTTTTTTAAATGATATCAGTAGCAGGAATTAGCTTAATAAATAACTTGATTTTTAAGTGAGATTGGCGTTTTATTAGAAAAAAAATGACAAAGCCCATTGCCACACCCTTCACCTCTCGGATATCATATGGTAAGGTATCAAAAGGCACGCTTGAGCAGGATAATGTACGAGCTTCCAATACTGCAATTCAAATTTCAAACACCATCACGACTGCGTGGAATCTTGAATGTTTTGACATAGCATTATCACACTTTCGGCATGAATGGAATTTCATGGCGGTAAGACAAATAATTTCATACCTGTCTTCAGTCATGCACGGTTCAAGAACTGACGTACCATACTTCAGATATTTGTCAAGACGATATTCGCAAGCTGTTTGTTTTGAAGCCATGTGGAATTAAAGATTCTATTACATCTCGTGGGGCTCACACCTAATACTGTTGTTGATGATGGCCATCCTTCCCAATGGAATGAAGTTCAGTCATTTAACATCGGTTACACTATGTAAATCTCCACAAAATTTGATAAATATCGCGCAACTGTTCATGATGTAGTACGTTCCATTTTCAATCAGTGTAGTTCTTTGGCATTTGTAGTTTCCTCGTTTATTTTTATTGGTTAATAGACTATGGTTTCCTTAAATTTTTTGCAACGTGCACCTATAACGTTCTATAAGAATATTGCGGTTTACGATGATTAGACATAAGGAATCTGCAAGCAATGAAAGCTCTGCTGTGGATCGCACGATACTACGAACGCCGACGTGTTCATGTCAGCCTGGCAAGAAAGCTCTTTGATCTGTGATCGGTAATAGCCCGTACAGTCACGAGGTACGATTTGCACGGATCGTAAAGAACGATTCCGTTCGGCGGCTATATGATGTCTGAGATAAATGCAGGAAGTCGAATTCGCGTCACGTAATTACACACCGTTACCAAAGAGAACACACATCCACTTAAGTCCTCTTCCTACCTTTCTCTCCACCCATCTACGCTCTTTCTCTCGCCATGTGTGTGTGTGTGTGTGTGTGTGTGTGTGTGTGTGTGCCAACCTCTACATCTCGGTTTCCAAGAGAGAGAAATACCATTTTAGAGAGTTCTCTCTCTCTCTCCTTCTCTTTGTTTTTATGCAGTTGGTTTTTATGAGTGCATCATGGTAAAACAAAATTTACATGAGTCCAGAGACCCCACCAGACCGCAATTCTGTAGTCGGTACAGAGCAGGACTAACGTGAAAGATTTGAAAATGGACTAAATTGGTCCGAAACTTCTGTGCAACTTTGTCGACTATTCACAGTCTGCTTTAAAACCTTTATACGAGTGAGACAAATAAATAGATTTTTCGAAAATGGAAAATTCGTTTTCTAGATACATATCTTCAGAATATACTGGTAAAATTTGAGTCCTTTTGTATTGTTAATTATTTAGATATTTGCATTCCACGGTAATAAAACAGCAGTAATCGGCTTATAATTTATGTTATGCCTAAGTCCAGTAAGTTTGAGCATTTGGATTTATGTTACGGATAAACAATTAAAAATTTAAAAACGTAGTTTGAGAATATAATCTTATTAATATATGCTAAATACTTCGAATATTTAGAATGAGTAAAATTATAGGAGTAGGCGACCCTTAATTTTGTCATTTTTGTATCCTTTATTATTATCGCATGACAATGTAACTTCGTAAATATTGTAGAGCGTTAATGTCGAACTCTGAAGAAACAATAGCTCCATTTTGGACAACTAGGTGTAAATATTTTCCTTTCAATGCAAGAGAGACTTGTACAAATATTATCATGTGTCCAGAAAAAGTCAAACAAGCGAGAAAGTAACATTGTTAAGATGTCCGAAAGAAGATACAGCACCAATCTATGCATGTGTTTCTATGCGATGAAGGCGTATGATTCCTTACTTCCCCGTAGATGCGGTAATAACGTTCTATCATGTCCGGGAATCCGAAATGGCGAGCATGACAGGGCATGGACGATGGACGATAGGGTTCGCTACAGCCGTACTGGGTCCTCGCTGCGGAGCGCGCGGTTGCTCGCCGTGGAGGTTCGAGTCCTCCCTGGGGCATGGGTGTGTGTGTTTGTCTTTAGGTTAGTTTACCAAGGTTTAAGTAGTTTGTAAGCTACGGACTGATGACCACGCAGTTTGGTCCGCTAGATTTACAGACAGACAGCCGTACTGTGAGGGTATGTTCAGAATAACCGGAGGCGAGCGAGGGCTGGCTAGCCGTCATCTGTAATAAAAATTAAAGAAATCAGAAAATAACAGCAACCGGTCACCTTTCTTGATATTTATTTACCACTACCGGTTTCGAACTGCCTGGCAGTTCATCATCAGGCGGTATACATTTTTTATATATTGCTCATAACATCGTGGAACTCGTTTGGTTGTGGTGAGATAGAAAATTATGTGTGAGCTTTGTCTATGGCATTAAATTATAATATTTACAAGTTTAAAACGTGTTCTAAACAGCTTCTTACAGTTGGTTCATACTGTTGTTTGATGATAGGTGATTTTTCAGGCATTTTAATACTCAAAAGTTGCCCACAAAACACATACTTTACCATAGCACTCGCTTCCCACATGTTTTACAAACATAAACAATACAGAGATATATACAGCTAGTTGTCAAAGATCACAGTTGATGCACAGATGTTATTTTAAACTTATCAGTTGGCTCAGCGAGTTTGTGACACTTGTGAGAAAACACATTTGTGAGACGATAAAATGTGAAGACAGTTGTGAGAAATCCGGGACACTCAGGTATAGGTACAGGCTGCTTCGCAAGTTGCTTACACTGACCTTTCCATCGTACCTACTCCCGCTTGGTTTAAATGACCGTTCTGCCGTAATCCACCGGCTAAGACTAAGGAAAATTGGCGTTCGTCAAATTATAAAACGCAACTAATATTCCTCTGCGACATGTATACTGGGATTGTTTAAAAATATCTTAATGTAGAAGTTATTAAAGTTTTTTCATTAACAAGGCCGTTCGTTTTTTACGTGCATTTGACAAGTGTTACCAACATAAGTACAGCTTGATAAATACCCAATAATTCGAAAATAACAGTAAACGGAAAACAGCTAAAACTCCAGCCTGCCAAAAAAAGGTCCAGTATATAATAAACATAAAAATTAAGGAAATAAAACATGCCAGTATGGTATCGCTATTCTGCAATAAGTGTTCAATATATTGCCAATCTGAGTCCATTGTTTAGCTCTGCCTGACAAGCAGTTTACAGAATGAATTATCATGGCTTTCAAGCTGGAAATTTTGACCTAGCAAATTTGAGTACACTTTTTTCTTCACTGCCATCTTAAGTTCATAGAAAGCAAGAAACACTTTAAAGCTGTCACACCTTTCTGGTGTACTTAAAACGAGAAAGATAAAACTCTTTATAACCATTAAAACTTGCGTACTTCGTGGAAAGCTACAAGGACCTTTAATTAGCTTTTTTTCCAGACAGTTACAAGTTTGTTTTCTGAAACTGATGTTAAAAGTTTGTAACGTTATCACTTTTTGTGAAAACATGTTCAAGTTCGTGGCACTTATTTCTTTGTAGAAGGGTTCGTTGACTCTGTTTATGTCTAACAAATTTTTCTCTGCTAATATTGATAATTGTTAGCGTGTGTTCTGGAAAGAGCGCCTGAGAACCATATCCTTCAAGACTTTTACGACTGTTTTGTAGTTGAATGCCTCAGTAAGAAATATATGCGAATGGAGACGTGCAGTTGCACTCAAAGTAATCGCCACATTAGCTGCGTTTATAAAGGCTAAGACCAGAACTTAATAAAATTTTTGACTGGTTAGTGGTAACATCCTCGAGTATATTCAGAATATTGCAACAAACTATTTTTAAATATCGATGAAAAACGGAAGAAATTCGTAATTCAGACGGACCAGAGTACTGAAAGACTTCAAAAAATCTCTAGTTTGATGTCAACCTAATCTACTTTCTGGCCTACGCAAAAAAAAAAAAAAAAAAAAATATATATAATGAAGAAGAAATTGTCAAAGGCGTTGCCATGCCTTTAAATACTTCAAAAATTTGAGTAATGCGCAGAAGATCTCTTAAATAAACCTACTGGAGGTGAAAATAACCCAGAGTCGGGTAAACATGTCGTAACATGAGTCACACCGTACAAATGTTGCATCCCCGCCTGAAAATACCATAAACTGAGACGAAGATTGCTATATTTATTTTCTGGAGGAAGCTGTAAATCGATTGCAAACACATTCTGTAAGCGCGAGAAGTCCCACAAACAGGAGGAAGAAATAAGCTTAGACCCAGTAAAATATTCACAGTATCGCATCGTAGTGTACTAAGTGAAAAAGGCGTCGCGTATATAGCAACCGAGAGCAACTGTTGGGCGGGTAACAGGTTCTTGGTGTGCCTCGAGACTGGCTGCTACCTGCTCGCTCGGGTCTTATTACAAGTGTGACTCCTAGCGTGACAAATGTGCCTCCTCACAAGTGTTTCAACCCCGACTCAGCGCCTCCGGTCAGGAGACTAGTCGTTCTCTGTAACAAGAAAAGTACCCGAGCTCTAATCGATCATCATTAAACAAATGGATGTAATATCTTAGTAGAAGCGGTCTACCTCACTTCCCCTCCCAAAAAAATCGCACTGACGTGTTTTACGGCCCAATTTAGATTTTTACTTTTATAATTTTTTGCAAACCTTTCGGACAACAATAATAATGTAAATAATAAAAATTATAGTGATATGATTGCGACATATCTATTTTTTTTTTTTTTTTGCTCTATGGGTAGTTCTTGTCCTTGCGGAGGCTGATCGTATTTGTTCGTTTTGGTTCTACGCGTTGTTTTATTACAGAGAGCGTTGAGCCCTCTGACCGAGTGCGATAAGCAACGGCGCTCGGCACACTAAAGAGGACAGCTACGAAGTTGGTCCTTTATTTTAGTACTTACTATTGATGACAGTTGCTAACGGATGCTAATAAGGCATTTTCAGACACGAGATTATCCTTTATCGTACGAAGTACGACGTGTTTTTGTTAAGTCTTCAGTGCGCCGCTGCTTTGAAATAATAACGTGTAAGTTACAATAAGAAAATCATCAAATACGCAACGCAAGATGGCGTATGCCAGAGGGAGTTGTGGGCGTGAAATGTCACATGACATCTCCGAACAGCTGGTTTTCGTATAATCAATGTACGGTGTCAAATTACCGTTATTTTTGCAAATATCTCTCAAACAATACGAGATGTGAAAAAAAGTAAGAGACCGAAGTTGTAGAGAATTATCTCCTCTACAAATTCGGTTATTCAATTTTCGTGACAGATGAACGGTTCGTTAGCAAGTACAATTACATTAGAAACTGCTTTTTTTTAGTATTACTGACGTATTTTTTGTGTGAAAAATTTGAAAAAGGAAGGTTGTAGTCTCTGACGGCCTACAAGTATGTCTGTAAAATTTGGTGCTGATTGGTTGAACGGTTCGGCTTAAAAAGTGGGAACACGTTACGGATGGACAGGTGGACAGACAGACATCGTAATAACGCCGTTTTTGCAAATATCTGCGAAACGATGCGAGATATAAAAAAAAAAAAAAAAAAAAAAAAAAAAAAAAAAAAAAAAAAAAACCATAAGACAACAACGTTGTAGAGAAATTTCTTCTCTACAAACACATGTATTCAGTTTCCGTGTCAGATGAATAGTTAAGCCGTTATTTTCATTTAAATTTCGAGCTGTCAAAAGACGATCGCAAAGGCCCACTTTTCGTATTACTACGGTAACCTAAAGTGCGCCAAAAAGTCATTAAGACCCCGCTACCTCGAAGCGATAAACTCGGGTTCGAATCGCGACCCGACAGACATTTTAACTTGGTGGCAACGAGCTATTTTAGAACACTAGTGCAGGTGAAGCCACACCTTCCCTTCGTCTTCGTTATTCTCATTAAATGTACAAAAGAATAATGTTGCTATCACATTAACCGTCGATTACACTTTTCTTCCAGTGTGAGCATCGGAGACGCTAATGAGACGTCATGAAGTGATGTGATTAGCAATTGCTAACAGCAACGTGTTTTGGTATAATTTCCTTCACATCAGATAGAAGCAGAACGTGTCGTTGGTGCAGACGTCCACAGAGCCGAAAGTGTCACGGTTTCAGACAAGTAATCTTGTAGGCCACGCATCTGGAAAACAGCTTTTCGTGGAATGTTGCATTAAGCAGCTTTCACTTGGCGAGCATCATGAACTGTTACCCCATCTTCCTTGAAACAGTGGTCTCCACACACCTGTGTTCTTCCAAGGCAGGAATCACATAATGCACAACTCGCGGGTGAACTGAATGGCCCTATGGGCATATCGTTTTCAAAGAAGAACTGACCGAGGATAATGGTGCTTGTGATTATACACCACACATTCACATACGGTGAGTGCAATGGCTCTTCGTGCACAATTCTCTTTACCAACACCCTAGATTCGGAAGTTCTGTAGGGTAAGGCGGTACAATTTCGATCATTTCGGACAAATATTATTATAACTGGAAATAAATTGTGAAAAGGAATAATTTTAACTAAGGCACTTGTTCTTGGATGTATAATGAATATGTAACACAAATATTATACAGTTACAAATGTTGATATAAACACAAAAAAAGGTTACGTAATTGAGAAACATCGATCGAAAATGTACTACACTAGGAACAATTATGATCACTTCCTCGTACAATTTTGATTACGGGCATCTTCCACATAAAAAGCACTTTTTCTTTCACGCACCAACGCTTACTTCGTGGTACCAAACATTGCATTTTTGGCAGCGAATCCAGTCACCCTTAACTAGATGATTTATAAGAGCGCGTTAGACTAAGTAGCTACACTTGCCTCTTGAAAGGGAAAAAATTTACATCTCCTTAGTACAAAGTGTTGTATTCTTGGAAAAGACAGGATGACCTGTAGAAACCTACTACTTTACAACGCGACACAACGAGACACTACGACACAAACAAATGGCGCGAAAACTAATGTTGATCGGAATTGTACCTATATCGAATTTGTACCACCTTATCCTATATTTTCTGCAACCTGTAGAGCAAAATGTGCCTCGCTTGTTGTTTGTAAATCTATTGGACCAAACTGCGTGGTCATCAGTCTGTAGCTTACAAACTACTTAAGCCTAGGTAAACTAACCTAAGGACAACACACACACACACACACACCCATGCCCCAGGGAGGACTCGAACCTCCACGGCGAGCAACCGCGCGCTCCGCAGCGAGGCGCTTTAGACCGCTCGGCTACTCCACCGCGGCTGTGCCTCGCTTGTCCACACAATAATTCCTGGCCATAAGTCAGCAACTTAGATTCGTGTCATAAATTGAAATGCAAGTTCAGAATCAGGTTTGATTCCATGCTGAAGTCGTTGTACTCAGCATCTCTTAATATATCGACGAATAGTAGAAATCAGCAACAAATGTTTCCTTCTTTGTGGCAGATCTACATTTCGGTCACTGTGTGACCATAATCAACGCTTAAAATAAATTTCTGAATCTTCATATCGAAGATTAAGTTCAATCTTCAATATGAAGATCAAAACTTTTATATGTTTTAATCTACATTTTAATCTTTGATAAATGTCTGCTACAATAAATATCTGATGTTCATCTTCTATAAATTCACAATGTCGTAAACGTCTGGACGACCGCCTCTCCATGTTTGTTTCGCAGCTGACGTCTGCTTCCACAGAGAACGCCGGTTAGACGTCTGTAGCATGAAGGAATGCCACTTCCTCGTGGCTCGCTCAGGAGACATCTGTGCTGTTATTTACTGGAGCTGTCCTGCGGATGAGTAATGGGAGCGAACAGCACGTAGAAAGCTTAAGTGCCCTGTCCAGTATATTTCAGTTGCGCATTGGAGAAAGCACAAAGTTATTACACTAATTCACTCTTTAACTGCGATGCTATCTGCAGAAGTCTCGCTTCAGTATATCTGCAGCCACAATGACGAGGTATTTGTCTCGTGTTCGGTGGACTTTACAGGAAAAATCGGCGTCGAACAATAAGAAAGAAGTAGTTGTTTTATTTTTGGTTAGTATTCAATTTTTTATTTACGATTTAATACACAAACACATTTGTTTCTCGCATCTTGGCTTTAAGACTTATATCTTCCAATCTTTGACCTTTAGATTTCTCTCTGACGTAGCTCTTCTGAGTTCCTTTTCCCATATTTTACGGGCGTTTTGTTACTATAAGTTCCACTATCTTCACAGGTAAATTCCAAATACCATGCCACACCAATCTATCTCAATCGTTTTGTGTCGACTGCATCAATTTCAATACTGCCCAGTGTTCATTCCACAATGTATACCTTATTTTTAATTTTGTCTGCTAGAATCAACTCGCAGCAACATTTCCAAGATCCTGTCCCGTTTCACAGTTTCTATTAATGGTTTCTTGGAATATCAGACAACAAACATAGTGAAGGAAAGTTTTAGTTCCTTTTTATTTCTTTCAGTTTCTCACATATTTTCCCTCTTCTCTATTATCTCCAATGATGGTAACCAAAATAAAATATTGGCCATTATAATTGCTACACCAAAGAGAAATGCAGATGATAAACGGGTATTCATTGGACAAATATATTATACTATAACCGACATGTGATTACTTTTTCACGCATTTTAGGTGCATAGATCCTGAGAAATCAGTACCCAGCACAACCACCCCTAGCCGTAATAACGGCCTTCATACTCCTGGGCATTGACTCAAACAGAGATTGGATGGCGTGTACAGGTACAGATGCCCATGCAGCTTCAACACGATACCACAGTTCATCAAGAGTAGTGACTGGCGTATTGTGACGAGCTAGTTGCTCGGCCACCATTTACCAGACGTTTTCAATTGCTGAGAGATCTCAAAAATGAGCTCGCCATGGTATCAGTCGAACATTATCCGTATCCTGAAAGGTCCGCACCGGACCTGCAAAATGCGGTCGTGCATTATCCTGCTGAAATGTTCAAATGTTTGTATAGCTTATGGGACTTAACTACGGGGTCATCAGTCCCTAAGCTTACAAACTACTTATGAACTAACTAATACTACGGGCGGCACAAATATCCATGCCCGAGGGGGGATTCGAAACCCCGAGTAGTGGCCGTGCAGACCGTGACTGGAGCGCCTCAGTCCCCTCGGCCACCGCGGCCGGCCTGCTGAAATGTAGGGTTTCTCAGGGATCGAATGAAGGGTAGAGCCACGGGTCGTAACACATCTGAAACGTAACAGCCACTGTTCAAAGTGCCGTCGATGAGAACAAGAGGTGACCGAGACGTGTAACCAATGGCACCCCATACCATCATGCCGGGTGATACGCCAGTATGGCGATGACGAATACACGCTTCCAATGTGCGTTCAACGTGATGTCGCCAAACACGGATGTGACCATCATGATGCTGTAAACAGAACCTGGATTCATCCGAAAAAATGACGTTTTGCCATTCGTGCACCCAGGTTCGTCGTTGCGTAGACCATCGCATGCACTCCTGTCTGTGATGCAATGTCAAGGGTAACCGCAGCCGTGGTCTCCGAGATGATAGTCCATGATGCTGCGAACGTCGTCGAACTGTTCGTGCAGATATTTGTTGTCTTGCAAACGTCCCCATCTGTTGACTAAGGGATCGAGACGTGGCTGCACGATCCCTTACAGCCATGCGGATAAGATGTCTGTCATCTCGACTGCTAGTGATACGAGGCCGTTGGGATCCAACACGGCGTTCCGTATTGCCCTCCTGAACCCACCGATTCCATATTCTGCTAACAGTCATTGGATCGCGACCAACGCGAGCAGCAATGTCGCGATACGATAAACCGTAATCGCAATAGGCTACAATCCGACCTTTATCAAAGTCGGAAACGCGATGATACGCATTTTTCCTCCTTAAACGAGGCATCGCAACAACGTTTCACCAGACAACTCCGGTCAAGTGCTGTTGGTATATGAAAAATCGGTTGATAACTTTCCTCCTGTCAGCACGTTGTAGGTGTCGCCACCGGCGCCAACCTTGTGTGAATGCTCTGAAAAGCTAATCATTTGCATATCACAGCATCTTCTTCCTGTCGGTTAAATTTCGCGTCTGTAGCACGTCATCTTCGAGGTGTAGCAATTTTAATGACCAGGACTGTATAAAGAACATTTTAAATAACAAAGTTGCTATTGAGAATCCTTATCGTAATCATTCGGAGCTCTAATAGCAATCGTACTTATTTCAACTTGTTTGTACATCCCAGTGTTGACTGTGACTGCATTGCTTGAACTATTTTTCGTTTATCGCCTTATGTGCCCATT
Source organism: Locusta migratoria (assembly GCA_026315105.1). Lineage (NCBI taxonomy): Eukaryota > Metazoa > Arthropoda > Insecta > Orthoptera > Acrididae > Locusta > Locusta migratoria. The sequence goes on along the minus strand of CM048744.1, from coordinate 975,654,879 downwards.
CTATCTCTTCTAAAAGCCATTTAAAAATTCAGGCTTCTTATTCATAAAAGAACCAAGTGCAAAAGAGTTACATTAAAGGTTTCTACAGAAAAAAAGCTTTCCTTCTAAGAAAATTATTACTTTCATTACAATAGAAAACAAGATACAGTTGATATAGATGGGTACGGGACGGGTAGAAAATTCGACAATAACGGGATTGCTTTAACGTTGTAATGTGAAACTGACAAACACATAAATCTGAACTAGCATATTTTCTGTGCCTTTCAGCCGGTAGTTAAGTTGATTAACGTATGATTTGTTCTGATTCACGATTTGATGTTCAAATGTTTGTAGAACTTATGGGACTTAACTACGGGGTCATCAGTCCCTAAGCTTACAAACTACTTATGAACTAGATAAGACTAAGGACGGCACAAATATCCATGCCCGAGGGGGGACTCGAACCCCCGACCGTAGTGGCCGTGCAGACCGTGACTGGAGCGCCTCAGTCCCCTCGGCCACCGCGGCCGGCCACGATTTGATCTAAGCGTTATAAATTTAATTCAGGTTGCACGATTCCACGCTGAAATATCGTATGACGTGTTCCTTGTTATGTAAAAGTCATATTTAATTACTAGTTGCGTCCTGTTCTGCGTATTTCACTGTTGTCATAACACACACTCCGTAACATGCCTCTCTATCCTATTATTTTTAGAATATTCTTGTTAATCCCTCAATTAAAAGAAAAAAAAATAGTTTAACGAGTCGCAAGATTCATGGAAAAGAGTTTCAAATGTCATTCTACAAGAATAGTACTAAGAGGAGTGAATATACCGTTAAAATATAAGCCTGCAGGTCAATGTGGAATGGGCGCCTTCAAACCTCGCAGTAGCTTTCAACATATACTAAGGGTGTGGACATGAAGTATTAATAAAATTAAAACGTTCAATCTGTGTTGTAATTTTATCAACACTGCTGATGAAGACACCATTAGTATGTGTTGAAACCCGGTAAAGTGTGTTTAATTTACCACACAACTTGTGGGCTGCTAATTTGCAAACTAACAGACATTCATTTTTATATATTAGATGGGGATATCTAAAGTCACACTTAAGACTGAAAGTTTAGTTTCCTTCAATGTTTCGGCTCAAGAAAAGTTGAAGAAATCATCTGTACTTCGTCCGGCATGTAAAGGTAAGTTTTCGACATTTTTCTTTTATAGCGGTGCTTTCGGGTGTTGTCTTAACATCAACAATGACTACCGCTAATTTTTGATGCAGGTATTATTCATGCTCTGACATGATTTATCTATATCTATAAATTTGAATGTCTGTTCGGTGTACCTTTATCACGTCTGAACCACAAGACATAAAGAGCTAAAAATTTGTACAGTTACTAATGTCTACCCGGAGAAGGCTTTATGCACGGTTTTATGGTGATCGGATAGCTATTTATCTATATATATATCAATGTGAATGTCTGTTCGGTGTACGCTTATCACGTCCGAACGACAAGCCGCAGATACTTAAATATTTGTACAGTTACTAATTTATACCTGAGGAACGTTTTAGGCGCGGTTTTATAGCGATCTGGTAGGTATTTAGTAATTTGAAGAATATAACGCGAAATGCGGAACAATAATTACTCTTTGAAAATTATATTTACTCTTTGAAAATGGTTTTATTGTTTGCATTGTTGCTTGAGGGTTGATAATGATAAAAGGGTGGAGTATATTGGGATGGAAAGTTATCGGTGTATATAAAATTCTACGTGTGCGTGTGGTAATATTTCGCTCTGGAGCGAGAACTACAGAACGCAAATGAATGGCCTGTGTGTAATTGTTGTCCGAAGTCTCCTGTTGTACACCATAGCAGTTCCATGCCGATAGCTATAATGGGGTGGAAGATAATGGTGGTTGAAAGTCGTCAAATTATAAAAAAAATCGGACTGCAGGCCAGCGATGACGTTTGCGACTCTATAGGAAGGAGGTTACTTACAGCGAAACGTGATGCCATAGACCATATCTTTGGTCTATGCATGCTATAATGTCTTCAGCTCTTTCTCTGCAAGGATAAGCATACGAATAGCACACTACTGAAAGATAGCTTATCTATCATAATCAATCAACACGCGAGCGGAGCCGCGGGTTTAAGCTAGTCCTCTTTAAAAATTTAATCCCTGTAGCTATTCCAAAATTCATGTCATTTCATAAGCGGTATTTGATCTAAATCGTTACGATAAAACCAAACCAAAACGAAAGCAACATTACAGCACACTTGCCGCTCGGCTATGCTGGGCGTTCCCCAGGTGGCCGTATGTCCAGACGTTAATGGCCGCTTCGCTTTCCACTGGTCGGCGATTAATTCTCCATGCGGACGTGATGCACCGCCACGGAGCAAGCATAACTCATTAGGCTCGCCGCGGTCCAGAGCCATAAAACGAGAGAGAATTTTATTTGTTGCGGGCCCACAAGGAAGCAAATCATCCTCCCTCTGATGTATGTGCTGTTGTAGTGATCTCTGCCCCGGGCGTAACAAGTATCTCGGCTGCCGTGCACGGTCCATTTCATGCTACACGCTGCACGCTTCCGTGTTAAGCGTCTGATCGACCTTCAAGGCTATTTGACTTACACGAGACGCTGGAAGGGAAAGTAAAAATCTCCGAACGTGTTACCCACATTGAACACAGGCCGATAATGAGATTCACACCAACGAGACGTTATGGGAAACAAGTCTAGGGTAAGCTTTACTGTCTAGCTGACGCATTTGGTTCATTCAAGTTTGTGGTTGTTGTTACGGCATATGTGTAGAAAAAGCATCAAACATTAGTAAACAACACTTGCGTGTACATATATTATAAATTATTTTCTAGTAGGAAAACTGAAGACTGTTTTATTTTACAAATTGTTGTAGATTTTGGTATTCATTAAAGTAGTGGTGTGTGGTGGTGGATATTCTATCAGGGCGCACGACATCGAGGTCTTTAGCGCCCGTAAACAGTAAAGGAATCGTAAATATACTAAATAAATAAAAAATAATCGTAGAAATCACAACTCCTTCAGACCTTGCGGACGTCAGGTTGTTAATGGTATATCTTGAAGGACGAAGTCTACATTGATGTAACTGCTATGCGGTTTGTAGAATTCCACATTGTTTGAGGATTACTGATATGGGATAACCCCATTTCTGAAAATTGTCTTTTTACCTTTCGACCCCATTTCTGAGCTTTCTCATTTTACACACGAGCTATTATTCAGTCGAGTCACAAGTTAGGTCTCTTGGTGGTTTCATCCAGTTATTTCCCCGCACACGGTTCTTCCGTGAGTACATGCGTGGCGAGCACGGGGTCCCGAGCTAATGTAGTCGTTCTCCTTTCCTTCCTGGACTGCATTTCGTTTCCCTTTCTCTATTTTCCTATCTGTACTACTTCCCCTACCTACTGGAGGACTGATAACCTAGGGTAGTACCCCTGTCCTCAACAATCCATCCATCCATCCATCCAGTTGTGTTGCGTTCTCATCATTCACAAAGATGCGGTGTTATCGGTTGCCCTCCTAAAACTTTTCCTGGAAGTCAATCGCGTAAAGAGGATGGTGACCATACAATTGGTGTTTATCGGAAGTAGATGCAACTTTCCCCCACCGAGCACGTGGGGCATTATTGGCTGACAAATCCCGCGAAGAATTAATAACCATTGTAGTCGCCTCGATTTTGCCAGCATAGTTCCATATATCATTTAGTGGGAGGTTTGAAGACGCCCGTTGCACTTTGGCAGCCCAGTCTACAACTGTTAACGCTTACGGAATGAATTTTCACTTTTCAGCGAACTTTGTGCAGGTTTGATATTTAATGGGCAATGGGTCTATGTTAAGGCGGCCAACCGTCCTGGTTTCTGCGGGACAGTCCCGCATTTGGACTCGTCGTCCCGCATTGGAGAAAAAAGAAAAAAAGATACACATAATCTGACTATTTCAAAATGACAAATTCGCTAGCAGTGGAAGTAGTTTTTGTTTTAAGCTAGTACTGAATTTGTTGATAAAATGCCATATTAAAAAATTTCTGTGTCTCCTTAAATGTAATGGAATATTTTTCGGTGCTCAAGGTGGAAAACATGATGTAATATTATCACGTACTGAAAATCTGACATCCAAATACAATATCAGCATTCATCTTTCTTCCTTCAGGAATAAAAAAAGTTGGTGAAATTATAAAAATTCAACAACTAAAGTGTGAATGAGCGTTGCATGTAGTAAAGCACTTCATCGAAAGAACTACTATAACAGAGTAGTTCGAATGGTTAAAAAAAGTAGTTTTTATCAAATTTAATTCAATGTTATTGCAAAACATAATTATTCGGGCGGGGTAAGCTACTTATCAAAATGTGTGAAGCACGTTGCTCTAAGAGCTGGAACAAACAAAAGCAGTACAATCCATTAAATTTCGGGAATGCAGCCGCGCGAAATTGACTTCTTCCGCTGATATTTCGGCCGCGTACCTTCCGGCCATCTTCAGAATGAGTCGACGACTGTTGACGAGGCGCCGGGCGCGGCCTTATAAGCCTGATCGCGGTGGCAATGCGCGTGCGCGTCACAGATGCTGGTTTACTACATATCCAAGTACTCAAACGCGTGCGCCCCCCGTGGCGGAAGCGCTCCGGTGTTCACTTATCGATATATGCTCGGCGGCGGCAAAACCTTCACGTCTTCTCTGTGATTTCAATACTCCAAGTGCAGGGTTCCAAGCTTTGTCTAAATTAAAACCTTTATCTCTGTTTAATAAGTTGTTGGCCAGTCTAATTTCAACAGCTTCCTTAAATATAGCATCCCAAAACAAAGATATGGGTGTCAAAATCTTCACATCACTATAGTTCATGGAATGACCAGTTTCTATGCAATGTTCAGCCACAGCTGACTTGTCTGGCTGTAATAGGCGAGTATATCTTCTGTGTTCAACGCATCTCTCGTGAACAGTGCGTGTTGTCTGGCCTATATATGAATTATCACAATTTCCGCAGACTTGCGAAGCAACAAATCATCCTTTACTGAGCCGAGTAAGGCTGTAATCTTCACAGGTGGCCGGAAATAACCTTAAAACGATGTTTGTCGAGAATGCGGCTGATCTTGGACGAAAGAGCGACCACGTAGGGTGAGAAGGCTCTTGAACTATAACTATTATTTTCTTTTTCCACGTTTGGTGCTTGCATTCTTGGACTCACATCGAATGCTCTGCGAATATCCATTTGCGTTGGAAATGCTCTTCTGGTGTGTGAGCTCTTTCTGCAAGTTGTCATCATCTGATATACAATGTGCTATGTGCACCAATGTCTTAAGGACCCCTGCTGTTTGTGAGGGATGATGGCAGCTACTGACATGTAAATACAGATTCTTATTGGTTGGTTTTCGATATACTGCATGTTCTAATGTACCATCAGCTTTTCGAAGAACGAGTACATCCAAAAAAGGGAGGCAGCCATCTTTTCCATTTCCATGGTAAATTTGATATTAGAATGGATGGAGTTCAAATGGTCAAGAAATCGATGTAACTCATCCTTTCCGTGAGGCCATACTATAAACGTATCGTCCACATATCTCCAGAAGACCGTTGGTTTAAAACTTGCCGAGTCATAGCCTTGTCCTCGAAGCTTTCCATGAAGAAATTCGCTACCAGAGGGGGTAGGGGGCTTCCCATAGCAACTCCGTCAATCTGCTCATAGAAGTCACCATTAAACTGGAAATACGATGACGTCAGTTCATGTTCAAATAAGGCGGTCATATTCTTGTCAAAATGTTTGCCAATTAGAGAAAGAGAATCCTGTACAGGTACCTTGGTATATAATGATACCACGTCAAAACTCACAAATACATCTGTACTATTAAGCCTGAGGTGGCTGAGTCTTTGAATAAAATCTACATAATTTCGGATGTGGTGACTACATTTTCCTACCAAAGGCTTTAATAGTGAAGCCAAATACTGCGCAAAAAGGTAGGTAGGTGACCCAATTGTGCTTGTTATTGGGCGCATAGGCAGATCCTCCAGATGCTCATCCTTATCCAGCTTGTGAACTTTAGAAAGCCCATAAAACCTCGGTGGTACAGCACCTCGCACTTTTAAGCGTCTTATAACTTCAGGTTCTAGTGACGAAGCATTCAGTAATGCAGCAGTCCTTGTTGTCACCTTGCTAGTTGGGTCTTTGTTGATCTTCCGGTACGCGCCAGAATTCAGTAAACCATAGATATTTTCATTGTAATCTTCCTGAGGCAGCAGCACGATGGCGTTGCCTTTGTCAGCACGTAAAACTACTGTGTCAGTGTCCTCACGGAGTTTTCTTATGGCTAACCTCTCTTCTTTAGATATGGTACTTCTTTGTGGACGATACTTCATAATTGCTCGACAGCTTTCAAGTCTAATTTCTTCAGCTGAATCTTCTGATAGTGGACTGACAGCTTCTTCAATAGCACTAATGAAAGATGGTATTGGAAAGTGGGGGCAAAATTTAGCCCTTTACTTAAGACAGAGACAGTGGCTTCGTCCAGATTCTTTCCCGTCAAATTTATAACAGGGCGTCGAACAATAGACTCCACCTGAGGAGGCTGGTCTGATCGGCTGTACTTGGCCATCTGTCTTGTTGTAGCCACATCACGAACCCAGTCAGATGTGATCCATGTCGTGCCATAAACCCAGTTCCACGAGTCAGGAGATAAAACAGCTGCCATCTTTAAATGTACATGATACAGGTCTTCTGATACACTGTCCAACTTTCTACGAGTGAAACGAAGCCTTTCTTTAGCAATAGCAGAGCCAGCCTTATGTAAAATTCTGTTAACTGCAGCATTCTTATGTATTTACATGCCAGTAGCTGCCATCATCCCTCACAAACCGCAGGGGTCCTTAAGACATTGGTGCACAGAGCACATTGTATATCAGATAATGACAACTTGCAGAAAGAGCTCACACACCAGAAGAGCATTTCCAAAGCAAATGGATATTCGATGTGAGTCCAAGAATGCAAGCACGAAACGTGGAAAAAGAAAATAATAGTTATAGTTCAAGAGCCTTCTTACCCTACGTGGGCGCTCTTTCGTCCAAGATCAGCCGCATTCTCGACAAACATCGTTTTAAGGTTATCTCCGGCCACCTGTGAAGATTACAGCCTTACTCGGCTCAGTAAAGGATGATTTGTTGCTTCGCAAGTCTGCGGAAATTGTGATAATTCATATATAGGCCAGACAACACGCACTGTTCACGACAGATGCGTTGAACACAGAAGATATACTCGCCTATTGCAGCCAGACAAGTCAGCTGTGGCTGAACATTGCATAGAAACTGGTCATTCCATGAACTATAGTGATGTGAAGATTTTGACACCCATATCTTTGTTTTGGGATGCTATATTTAAGGAAGCTGTTGAAATTAGACTGGCTAACATCTTAATAAATAGAGATAAAGCTTGGAACCCTGCACTTGGAGTACTGAAATTGCAGAGAAGACGTGAAGGTGTTGCCGCCGCCGAGCATGTATCGATATGTGAACACCGGAGCGCTCCCGCCACGGGGGGCGCACGCGTGTGAGTACTTGGATATGCAGTACACCAGCGTCTGTGACGCGCACGCGCATTGCCACCGCGATCAGGCTTATAAGGCCGCGCCCGGCACCTCGTCGACAGTTTTCGACTCACTCTGAAGATGGCCGGAATGTACGCGGCCGAAATATCAACGGAAGAAGTCAATTTTGCGCGGCTGCATTCCCGAAAAGTTGAAAAAGCAGTACAGATAACGATAGTAATCGGAAAAACTTAACGGAGAAACAATATGTATAAATTTTCAGACTCTAAAATTCAAAATAGAAGTATGAGAAATGTTTATGAACAGTAAATAAACATTTAAAATTAAGAATAAAATGTCACTCATACTTTGAACGGTAAAAATACGATAAAATTCCATCCGGACCTAAAATCGTACGCGTGCTAAAGGAAATCTAGACGCACGCGTAAGCGCGGCGCGTAGCCTCGCCGCGGCTAAGTCCGTTATCGCTGACGTCACATCGGCGCGGGTTGCATACCGCGCAGGGGCCCATGATTACGCGGCACTGTTGTGCGCACACATGATTAGGGGAGTCGTGACTCCCCCCATTGCTGGTACTCCCCACGATTTCTCCATTTGTTGTTGATGAATCAGTTACTGGGATGACTTGGGATGGGTCACTGCCCGTGACCCAATAGGTTTCTTTTTTGCTGTGTCTCCTTATCTTAAAATAAAACTGTTATTGTAACTAAAAATACTTCTTTATTTCAATGACGATAATAATACAACACATCTCCAATAACTCTAATCTTACTACAATTCAACATTCCTTCAATCCAAATAGCGACGCCTTCCTGTTCGTTAACTCTACGATGATTACGAGTTCCAACAACAAATGGCATGTTACAAGAGTAATACGATTTACCCATATCCTTATTATACGCTTCAAACACTTGAAATGTCCGATAAGCAATCACATCTCTATTATTAAAACTCTCAAGTCCACCTTGCGCCTTTAAAGTATCACCGTTACCACGAACAATTGCAGCTGTAATCCAACCATTACCAGGACTCGGAGTATTGTCAGCTCTAGTAACTGTAATCTGGAGAACACCACCGCAAAACACACTAGGTCCTTGCAGAAACACCTGTGCGCCTACATTATTAGTCGCATTCTTAATGTCTATATTATCAATAGCCTTAAACACTGTAGGACGAGAACTCCTCATCCTCCGCCTACGAACCATAATGAACGTCTATCCGATCCAGAAAGACCGCGAGAAAGCTCCTAACGGCCCTTTTAAACCTACAGAAATGGGACATACATATTCAAAATCAGCACAAAAAACTCAACTAAATACACTTTGAACGGTAAAAATACGATAAAATTCCATCCGGACCTAAAATCGTACGCGTGCTAAAGGAAATCTAGACGCACGCGTAAGCGCGGCGCGTAGCCTCGCCGCGGCTAAGTCCGTTATCGCTGACGTCACTTCGGCTCGGGTGTAACTATCTTTGATAAGCGGATTGCGTCAATACTCCGAGTCATGGTAATGGTTGGATTACAGCTGCAATTGTTCGTGGTAACGGTGATACTTTAAAGGCGCAAGGTGGACATGAGAGTTTTAATAATAGAGATGTGATTGCTTATCGGACATTTCAAGTGTTTGAAGTGTATAATAAGGATATGGGTAAATCGTATTACTCTTGTAACATGCCATTTGTTGTTAGAACTCGTAATCATCGTAGAGTTAACGAACAGGAAGGCGTCGCTATTTGGATTGAAGGAATGTTGAATTGTAGTAAGATTAATTGGAGATGTGTTGTATTATTATCGTCATTGAAATAAAGAAGTATTTTAGTTACAATAACAGTTTTATTTTAAGATAAGGAGACACAGCAAAAAAGAAACCTATTGGGTCACGGGCAGTGACCCATCCCAAGTCATCCCAGTAACTGATTCATCAAAAACAAATGGAGAAATCGTGGGGAGTACCAGCAATGGGGGGAGTCACGACTCCCCTAATCATGTGTGCGCACAACAGTGCCGCGTAATCATGGGCCCCTGCACGGTATGCAACCCGCGCCGATGTGACGTCAGCGATAACGGACTTAGCCGCGGCGAGGCTACGCGCCGCGCCTACGCGTGCGTCTAGATTTCCTTTAGCACGCGTACGATTTTAGGTCCGGATGGAATTTTATCGTATTTTTACCGTTCAAAGTGTATTTAGTTGAGTTGTTTGTGCTGATTTTGAATATGTATGTTATTTTAAAAGTATATGAGTAGGCCTAGTCTTTTCACTTAAAATTTTTTCCAAGTTTCAGAATAACTGGAGCAATGAGTCATGTAATCTTAATCCTCCTTCACATCCTCGAAACGTACCACATTGAATTTTGAAAATGTTGGCCGCCTTAATCCATGTGGCGGACCTGGATTTGAAATTGGGAGGTTTGTCGATAACGCTCCACCGACGATCGAACCAGAACTCATGACCCGCACTTGCAATTTTACTTTCCGCCGCACTTCTCCTTCCTTCAAGCCTCAAAAGTGAAGTATTCAAAACTGCGTCCGCCGCACAGTCTTAGTCTTCCATGAAGTCACAATGTTTAATACGGATTCTGGAACCTGAACGGTGAGATTTTTCATCCAATGATGTGTGCTCCGTGGGATGGAGGACACTCAGGTAGAGGAACGCACTTTATCCTCTTTGAAACCACCCATTTAAATATGACGAACGAATTCCAGCAATATCGGTTCAATAGCCAGTGTCATACAGCTGTGTTATCGAGATTCGTGTGAAAAATAACGGAGAGTCCTGTCGTAGGAAATTTTCTATGCGGCCCTTTCGTTTTACGTTCATTGGTTTTGCCTCACAGACCGTATGGTTCAAAGCGCTCACCTGACCTCATTCATACGTGCAGTCGTCTCTGAAATTACCCTCATCTGAGAACGTAACAGCTCTACCCTGTCGTCCAGTGAGCAGTGGCTTAACACCTCTTTGAGTCGGAGTGTCAGGGCATATAATTAGTGAGATGGGCGCTATAAAGTGTCTGGTTCTCAGTCCACTAATTACAGTTGACGGCGTCACTCGGAAGCTATAATGACTACCGAGAAAGCAGTGTGAACAAAAGAACCATGCAGTGATCACGGCGTTTTCCCCCGCACAGCAGTGGCCCCTGTTCAGCAGAGCAGAACCCTCGTCACCTCTAGAAAGCATCTCCACGCAGTGGCGCAGCCACGATTTCGTTCTGGGAAGAGCTCATTTTTTAAAAAAATAATGCCTAATGAATTTATTAATCTATGACGTAGTTCACACTTTTCATAATGTAACCAATTATACTACGATAGCTATTGCACAAGAAATACAATGCGTAGACTCGCATTAAATTTGAAAGTGGAAGACGAGCATCGTGGTAGAAATGGAGTGCATATAATGAGCTCGTAAAATAATTAAGCACCGTCTAAGTTACTATCCAAAGAGACAGGTCTTGACAGTTTAATTGACATGAGACTCTATGTGTAAAAATTGAACTAAACACTATTGTTGTTCTTCAGATTCCACACAGGTCGCCGCATAACAATCGGCTCCCCCCCCCCCCCCCCAGGTGACTCACGGTTCTTTCGTGAGTACGTGCGTGGCGAGCACGGGGCCCCGAGCTAATGCAGTCTTCCTTCCTTCTTTACTTCCCGGACTGCATTTCCTTTCCTATCCTCATTCCTTCCCCTCCCCACTGGGGGACTGATAACCTCAGTAGTTTAGTCCCGCTATCCAAACCAATCAACCCAACAACTCGCAGTAACCCCTTACCCGTGATTGCACCATGCCTTCAAGAACACATTGTTGTCACCAATGTGGATACATCCCTGTCAAGTCTTTCTGCAGCACTACCGTGGAAAAGACCCACATTCATCCACGTTAAACGATCTCGTTCGAACCTCGTATAATCGATCTTTCGACCTAGAGAAAGAATTATTACGAGAAAAATAGGAACAGCCACGGGGAATACGCAGTTTGCATCAGTGGCATAGATAATTTATTCTTCTGTGTGACCACAGTAGTGCAAGTTTATGTGCCAACTAGCACGGCCGATGATGAGGATATCGAAAAAATGTATGAGGAGATAAATCATTCAGAAAGTTAAGGGAGCCGAAAACTTGATTGTGATGGATGACTGGAACTTGGTAGTAGGAAAGAGAAGGAAATATAGTAGGTGAATATGGATTGGGAAAAAGGGCAGGCCGCGGTGGCCGAGGGGATTGAGGCGCTCCAGTCACGGTCCGCACGGCCACTACGGTTGTGGGTTCGAATCCCCCCTCGGGCATGGATATTTGTGCCGTCCTAGTTCGTAAGTAGTTCATAAGTAGTTTGTAAGTTTAGGGACTGATGACCCCGCAGTTAAGTCCCTTAAGCTCAACAAACATTTGAACATTTTTTTGGGAAAAAGGAATAAAAGAGGAGATCGCTTGGTAGAATTTTGCACAGAGCACAATTTAATGATCACCAACACTTGGTTTAATCATTGTGGAAAAAGGCTGTATACGTGGAAGAGACCAGGAGACACTGGAAGGTACCACATTGACTTTATAACGGTAAGGAGTAGATTTAGAAACCAGGTTCTAAACTGTAAGAAAATTCAAATGTTCAAATGTTTGTAAATCTATCGGACCAAACTGCGTGGTCATCAGTCCGTAGCTTAGAAACTACTGAAACCTAGGTAAACTAACCTAAGGACAACACACACACCCATGCCACAGGGAGGACTCGAACCTCCACGGCGAGCAACCGCGCGCTCCGCAGCGAGACGCTTTAGACCGCTCGGCTACTCCACCGCGGTAAAACTTTAAGACATATCCAGTGGCAGACATAGACTCCGACCATAACTTACTGGTTATGAACTGCAGATTAAAACGTAAGAGACAGCAGAAAGGTAGAAAAGTTAGGAGATGGAACCTGGACAAATTGAAGGAACCAGAGGTGGTTGAGAGTTTCAGAGGAAGCATTAGGCAAGGACTGGCTGAAACGGGGGAAAGTAATGCAGTAGAAGAAGAATGGACAGTGAAGGCTGCAGAGGATCACATAGGCAGAAGGAGAAGGCGTAATAGAAAGCCCTGGCTAACACAGGTTATAAAGAACGTAGTTGATGACAGGAAAATAATATAAAATTTCAACAAGTGAAGGAGGCAAAATGGAGTACAAACGTTTGAAAAATGAGACTGACAGGAAGTGCAAACTGTCTAAGCAAGAGTGGCTAGAGGACAAATGCAGGTCCGTAGAAGAATGTATAACTAGGGGAAAGATACATACCGCCTACCGGAAAATAAAAGAGACTTCTGGAGACAAGAAAAGCAGCTGTATGAATATCAAGAACACAGACGGAAAACCAGTACAAAGCAAAGAGGGGAAAGCTGAACTCAGGAAGGAATATGTAGAGGGCCTATACAAAGGAAATAAACTTGAAGGCAGTATTCTAGAAATGGAAGAAGAATTGGATGAAGATGAGATAGGAGATACTGCGAGAAGAATTTGACAAAGCGCTGAAGGATTTGAGTCGAAACAAGGCCCATGTAGTAGATGATATTCCGTCTGAACTGTTGATATCGTTAGGAGAGCCAGTCATGAAGAAATTGTTCCACCTGGTATGTATGAGGGGAAATACCCTCCTACTACAAGAAGAATATAGTAATTCCAATTAGAAAGAAAGCAAGTACAGACAAATGTGAAAATTACAGAAATATCAGTTTGACAAGTCATGCTTGCAAAATACTAACACGAATTATTTACAGACGAATGAAAAAAACTTGTGGAATCCGACCTTGGGGAAGATCATTTTGGATTTAGGAGATATATAGGAACACGGAGGCAATACTCACGTTACGACTTATCCTAGAAGATAGGCTAAGGAAAGGCAAACCTACGTTTTTAGCGTTTGTATATTTGGAGAAGGCTTTTGACAATGTCGACTGGAATACAGTCATTCAAATTATGAAGGTAGCAGGGGTAAAATATAGGGAGCGAAAAGTTGTTTTCAACCTATACAAAAACCAGACTGCAGTTATTAGAGTCTAAAGGCAAGAAAGGGACGCAGAGGTTGGAAAGGGAGTAGACAAGGTTATAGCCTTTCCCCAAATGTTCAAATGTTTGTAATTCTATCGGACCAAACTGCGTGGTCATCAGTCCGTAGCTTACAAACTACTTAAACCTTGGTAAACTAACCTAAGGACAACACACACGCCCATGCCCCAGGGAGGACTCGAACCTCCACGGCGAGCAACCGCGCGCTCCGCGGCGAGACGCTATAGACCGCTCGGCTACTCCACCGCGGCTAGCCTTTCCCCATTGTTGTTCCATCGGTATATTGAGGAAGCAGTGAAGGAATGCAAAGAGAAATTTGGAGAGGGAATTAAAGTTTAGGGAGAAGAAATAAAAACTTTGCAGTTTGTCGATGACATAGTAATTGTGTCAGAGATTGCAAAGGTATCTGGAAGAGCAATTGAATGGAATGGACAGTGTCTTGAAAGGAAGATATAAGATGAACATTATGAAGAGTAAAACGAGGGTAGTGGAATGTAGTGTCAGAAAACCACTCGATGCTGAAAGAAGTTGATTAGGAATTGGGGCAATAAAGGTAGTAGATGAGTTTTGTCATTTGGGTTGCAAAATGACTTCTGATGGCCGAAGTAAAGAAGATATAAAGTGCAGCATGGCTGTAGGAAGAAAACCGATTTTAAAGAAGCGAAACTTGTTAACGTCCAATATTAATTTAAATGTTAGGAAGTCCTTTCTGAAAGCATTTGTCTGGAGTGTAGCATTGTATGGGAGTGAAATGTTGGCATTAAGGAGTATAGACATATAGAAGCTTTTGAAATGTGATGCTACAGACGAATTATGAAGATTAGATGGGTAAATCACATACCTAACGAGGAGATGCTTAATCGAATCGGGGCGAAAAGGAGTTTCTGGCATATCCTGACTAAGAGAAGGGATATATTGGTAGGATACAGTCTGGGACATGAAGGAATTGTCAACTTAGCATTAGAAGGGATCGTGTGGGGTAAAAATCGTAGAGGAAGAGCGAGGGACGAATACTATAAGCAGATTCAAAAGGATGTATGTTGCCGAACTTATTCTCAGATGAAGAGACTTGCACAGGGCAGGGTTGCGTGGAGAGCTGCACCAAACCAGTCTGCGGACTGAAGACCACTACAACGACAAGGAGAACTCTTGCTTTAGAATAAGACAATGATTGATTATTCTGACCATCTCGAAGTCATTCATAGGTTGTTCGTGTTTGTCATGTTTGTTCACAACAACCACGTACGCAGATGGACCGCTATCGTTTATTAGAAGCCAATCACTAGCTAAATGATTTAGTCGCTGAACTGGTTTCGATTTTGAATTCAATACGAGTGTCCAATCGATTGGCCTTGGTCACTGACGACATAATAATGCATCGAGCATCATTAGGCATGCAAGGCTGCTACCAGCAGAGTGAAGCTCGAATGCTAAATCATGCGCGGTACATTATCGCCAAGCCCTTGGCAGAGACCCAACTAACCGGCTATTGATTTAAAGAGTACCGTAAAAAATGGTATAATCATAATATTTGTTAGGAGTACTGTTAGCAGTACTCCGTCTAGGGTCACAATATTTTATTTTCCTGATTTAGTGCAATGTTTCTACGTATTACGGTGAAAATTTTCAACATGTTTAATTATACTAGCAATAAAGTAACACGTTTGTTGAAGCCTCCCCAGCATCTACATCTACATACATACTCTGCAACACTGGACTCGCATTCGGAAGGATGGTGGTTCAAATCCACCTCCGGCCATCCAGATTTAGGTTTTCCGTGATTTCCCTAAATCGCTCCAGGCATATGCCGGGATGGTTCCTTTCAAAGGGCACGGCCGATTTCCTTCCCCATCCTCACCCAAATACTCCGAGCGTAAGCTCCGTCTCTAATGACCACGCTGTCGGCGGGACGTTAAACTCCAAGCTTCCTTCCTTCCTTCCATACTCTGCAAATCACATTTAAGTGCCTGGCAGAGGGTTCATCGAACCACTTTCATAACTTTTCTCTACCGTTCCTTTCTCTAATAGCGCGCGGGAAGAAAGAACACCTAAATCGTTCGTATTTCGATCTGATTTCTCTTATTTTATTGGGATGGTCATGTCTCCCTAAGTAGGTGTGTGCTAACAAAATATTTTCACATTCAGAAGTAAAAGTCGGTGATTGAAACTTCGCAAAAAGATCACGCCGCAATGAATATCGTCTTTCTTTTAATGATTTCCACCCCAATTCGTGCAACATTTCCGTGACGCTTTCCCCACTGTAACTTGATAAAACGAGCTTCCCTTCTCTGAACCTTCTCAATATCTTCCGTCAGTCCCACCTGGTGAGGGTCCCACAAGGGGCAACAGTACTCCAGGAGAGGACGCACAAGTGTGATGTAGGCAGTCTCTTTGGTGGAGCTGGTGCATCTTCGAAGCGTTCTGCCAATGAAACGTATCCTTTAGTTCGCCTTCCCCACAATATTTTCTGTGTGTTCTCTCCAGTCTAAGTTGTTCGTAATTGTAACTCCTAGGTATTTGGTAGAATTTACGACCTCTCAAAGAATTGTTAATTTTATTATTTTTTTTAAAGAGATCGGCACCGGAAATTTGAAATAGTATACATGTAATAAATCACAACTTAACAATAAATTGTCAAGCACAAGTGAACCTGACAATGGGTCGCCAACGTGATGCCGCCACTGAGAACGTCTGCTGCTGTTACTGATGCTGTTACTGTTTGATGCTGCTGTCATTGTCACTACTATGCTGAAGTTACGAGCCGATTTTTATGCTGTACCCGCTGCTTAGCAGGTCAGCGGCTCCACCAAGTGGAATCTTATGAACAACAATATTGTTATTTTAAGTTCAATTTTTGCACATACAGTCTCACTGTAATTAAACGGTAAAGAATTTTCTCTTTGGCTGGTAAGAAAGAATTATTTTACGAGCTGATTGTATACCAGGAGTTGCCACGTATCTTTCCTTTGGGAGCCATAAACGTACGAAGTTATTTCGAAGCGAACCACACGATTCCTCAGAGTATAACCCTGCAATATAAAATATTGATAAAATATTGTCGGCGTAATTTAATATATATATATATATATATATAACTGAATTTAAAAATGTAAAATGCAATCACAGTCTGCTCTTTAAGAGATAAACCTGATGTTTAGTTTAACATAAGGCAAGTACCGCTATTAGGAACTGTGTGTATTTCTCTTGAAGCTGACAGCTTTCAAATATCCCAATTTTGCGCATCCATTACGCGAAAATAACGCGTTGCGACTTCCAATATACTTCACACATAATTTAATACCTTTGCGAAAATTATTATCGCACTCACCATCCCTTACATTTTCGCTGTTTATGTACTCAAACTTCATCACCAGCCATGTTGCCTCGATGCAAAACACTATTCGTAGACGTCTTCAAATGTCTTGAATGCACCTGCAACATTATGTCAGTTTACGGTACATAGTTCACACATATGTCGTCATAAATAATGAGATGCGTGAAAGACATGCTTTTGCTTAAAATGAAGCGCAAATTACTCACCCTATAATCATCCAGTGTTTCATACTGACAGCATTTAGCGACTTTTAACAAAATTTAAGCGTAATTCATTTTCTAACCTCTTTCTCACATATGCTTATCGTCTAGTTAGAACGCTATTATGATTATTGCATTGTATTGAGAATAACACGGGGCAAAGTCGTGCTACCATTTGTGTTTCTCTTTCTTTTTCATTTTATTGTCGACTGGGTTGCGCGTGAGACAGGCCTCAGAACAGGCTTACTGGTAGTAATGTCAAGGTAAATGTTTACTTACGTATTGTGCTGAAGTTGGCAACGATCGTTGAATGCTGCTTGAAAACGCAGCGACGTAGAATGAGAGTAATTTTTTGTGTGACGACGATTGAGTAAATAATTCTATTCCTATTCCATGGATGACAGGTTCTTGTATGTACTCTTGTCCACTCAGTAAATAAATTACTCTTGTAAATCGAACATGCAGTTATACACATTAGCACACTTCGCCGCTGCAGCCGTAAGCTAAACGTTAACTTCTATCAATAAAGGAACACTACTTTAAAAATAACAAAGTTGAACTATTTTATTACACAATAACACTGGAAGTTACATTTGATGTGGTTGTCGAAGTGCTTACTTTTGTTGTGTTAAGAAAGCTTGACGGTAGTAGGTCTGAGCAAGTAAGTTTAATTTGTCTAATATATAAAGCACAGTGTCCGTATGTGTGTACGTGTTGCATACAAATCTACAGTTTTGTTCCAATCTTTATCAAATTTTGTACACGTAAGCTTCAATCCATGAGGGCGGCTGCCTTAAGTGTAAGAATCACATACGATATATAGTTCACGAGATATGACGTCATAAACAATGAGATGCGCAAAAAACTGCTGCATTTTGCGACAATGCTGCTCATTTTCTCCTAAACCATTGGACCGATTTCAACCAAATTTGGTACACACATTCCTTACCGTGTAGTGACAATTTCTGCATGTTTTACGAATCACATATGACACATGGTTCACAAGACATTACGTCATAACCAATAGAAATCGCAAAAAATGCTATATAATGCGGCGAGATTTTCGAAATACACTGTATGAGAATGACAGTACTTAGCGACTTGCAACAAACTTTAAACATAATTTCAAACCTTTATTAAACTTTTTCTCGCTGGCAACCACAGTGAAATGATCAAAGGAAAAAAGTTGCTCGCTTACTACTTTTCCGCTGTTTATGGAGTAAAACTACGGCATTCGGTATGGCTTTACAATTTATAATTTCTACGCTACAAATTGTAGCAGAAGGAAATTTTACAGATAGTATATACGCATATATTTGAGTGTACCTTCTAAATTGTATCACAGTACGACATATAGTTCATGAGATATGAGCACATTAACAATGGCGTTCATGCAAAACCACCCCATTACGCACCAAGTTTTAATCTATTAATTCTTTAGTACCAATTGTATTCCAAAGAGATTTTACAAACATACAGCCCTTATACAAATGAATATATACCTGAAAAACAGCAGGAATAAATACATAAATACCCGGGCAACGCCGGGTTTTCAGCTAGTATTATATAAATGTGAGTCACTTTTTAAAACAAGAGCCGCATGCGGCTCGCGAGTCGTGTTGCGGCCACCCCTGTTATATGCACTCCATTTCCACCACGTTGCTCCTATTCCACTTTCGAATTAATGCGACCCAGTTGCGAACTAAGGCTGTCGGAGGCCCGGGGCGGCGGCAGAACTAAATGAGGACCCTTCCCCTCTATTTGGACATAAATGTACTCTTACTATAAAAAGGTACCTTTGAGATTTGGAGGTATTTGGAGGCCCCCCCCCCACTGATGCGAGCCTAATCATTTTATTTCTTGTGCAATTGTTTTCATAGTACAATAACTGGTTAAGTTATAAAAAAGTGTAAAAATGTCATAGGTTAATAAATTCAAAAGGCTTTATTTTTAAAAAAATAGTCCGTATACCCCCTGAACCAAATACACTGTACACTGCTGTATACACTGGTATACACTATCTGAGTTTACCAATTCACTCAAGATTTGTTGTTGAAACAGTGCATAAGGAGCTGGAGTCAGCGGCGTTGAAACCTCCTTGGTTTTATTTTATTTTATTTTATTTTATTTATTTTTTCTTTTTTTTTCCAGATACGTAGACGACACGTATGTTGTTTGGCCTCATGGTAGTGAGAACTTGCATAATTTTTTGGAACATCTAAATTCAATCCACCCCAACATCTGTTTCACAATGGAAGTGGGAAAGAATGGTTGCCTTCCCTTCCTTGATGTGTTGGTCAGGAGAAAGGCAGATGGTGCGTTGGGACATGCTGTTTATAGAAAACCAATGCATACTGATTTGTATTTGCAAGCTGATAGTTGTCACCACCCAGCTCAACGTTAACGGGTTCTTCGAACCTTAGTGCATAGGGATCACGTCATTTCTGACCCATAAAGTTTGTCCACTGAGCTGTCTCATCTGGAGGTAACTTTTCAACAGAATGGCTATGGTGAACGGCAGATTAAAAGAACATTGCGCTATCGACCACATGTGATAACAATGAGCCGGCACCCACGTCAGTGGTCTTTCTGCCATACGTTGGCAGCACTTCTAATAAGATTGGTCGCATTTTGCCTAAATACAATGTAAAATGTGTGTATCGTCCACCTTCTAAAATTAAGAGACTGTTGGGCTCCGTTAAGAATGATCTCGGTTTGCGCAAGGCGGGTGTATACCGTATTCCATGTAGCTGTGACGAGTCATATGTTGGTCAAACTATTAGGACTGTTGAGAACCGTTGTCACGTTCGTGACACGCTGAACACAATGTATAAGTACTTTTACCACTCGCACTCACCTATTTCCACCGACCAATACGAAATTCCCTTAGTAACAGCACGAGACCAAAGGATATCGATCGACCACCAAAACCGCGATTGGGTGGCAGTGGGTGATCATGTAGAAAAAGTGTCTTTACATTCATACACGTACCTTTTACAATATGCTGAATACTGACAATATTTGCCATTTTTTTTAACCGCAAAGAGTACAGTTATTCTTAAAAAAAACCATACACACTTGGTTTGGCTTCGATCTACAAAGATAAAGATAATTAAAGAGGCTATTGGCTGCATTACATCTTTGAGCTTATTTATTTAAATCCTCAAGATGTTTTAGCTGATTTGGTCAGCATACAACCACAAAACGACAACATTACAAAATTTTACATAACTGAAAACTACAATGATGATGAAGAAGAAGCAGCCTTTCTTCCAAACGTTGGGGCAGCAGATTGCGCTTCCTTGTGGAGGACGACTAACACTTGCGAAAGCTTTCATTCCCGAGGCAACGCTTCATGTGAATCTCCTCACCCATACATCTTTCAGTTTGTGAAAAGTCGGAAGCATGGGTAAACTGATATATAAAAATCAAATCAGCAAAAAATAGTATCACCATCCAAACGGACTCAAAAACCAGGTACAGAAATTTCTTGCAACAGAAATTAGAATTACTTACGGACGGTGACATTTGCAAATTAGATTCTGTAAATTGCGTTTCATACAAAGGAGCCGTTAGTAGAATATGAGCAAAACTAAATGCATTTGTTTTCTGCAAATATTTTTGTATGTCAAATTTATAATAAAATCTTTGTAATTGTGTATTTTTTCTCACTAAAGGTTCCGCACCTGTTGCCACAATGTAAAAATGTGCGAACGACATGTTTCGGGCCTACATTAGCCCATTCTCAAGTTATAAAAAGAAGAAAGCCAAGGAAAACGTAAATTAAAACGAAAGGACATTTCTGGTCTCATTTTGGTAATTTCCCCTCGCATTTGGTTCCTTTGGGTTGAGGTGGCTGACATACTATTAGATGTTTTTTTGGCTACACTTTGAATTGTGTTTTTAGCCGGGTTTACTTTCGATAGTAGGAATATGGTAGGTTTATCTTTGGTAGTGGGTAGCGTTTGGACTATCTCTGATATAGAAGAGCAGATAGTTAGCAGTCCACAACTCTGCCTCCAACTAGCAACATGTTATACTGTGAAGAACGTTTATCTGATGACATTGCGCATATGCCGCAAATATTTTACGCTTGACGCCTTAGGGCACAATTGTTTTAGAATTCAAGGTAAGCCAGTCTTGGATGAACATATTTTGTTGTATTGACATGGATCGTATTTGTGAATCGTTTTAATTTACGTTTTCCTTGACTTTCGTCTTTTTAGAACTTGAGAATGGGCTAATGTAGGCCCGAAATATGTCGTTCGGACATTTTTACATTGTTACAACTGGTGCGGAAACTTTAGTGCGATAGTTCATACAGTTGTGAGATGGCATCCAAACAGACGATGTGTCCATTTTGTTTGTTTTCTTTATCATCTTTTTTGGCACAGTATTGACATTTTTCCTTAATATCCTTACAAATGGGGGCAGAGGTTGCGCACTTGGTAAGTTTAGATTTGAAAGCATTTTGCGAGCTTGTGCAGTCGGTCTGCCAGGAGCAGGTAGGAGTTGCCGACTTGCCCAGTTGGTGCGTGCCACTCAGGGGGCACTTTGGGGACAGTTGCCCAGTTCGAGTCTTCCGTTTAACACCAACAGGTAGAAGTTTCCCGGGCCAATAACAGTGCCCTGTGGAACGCCCGATATCAGCTCCTGGGCCCGGCTACTGCACTGGCTGCTCTGCCTGTCCGGCGCTCGCCTCCCCTGCTGGTGGCCAGACAGCGGCACGAGCGTTCCGCCCTCGTCTCCCCAGAGCTATCGCCCGCGGACCAGATGCGCTATCACAAACCGACCGCAGCCACAGCTTTCTAGACGTTGCTCCACCGCCCCATCCGCGGTATACATCTCCCAGGCATAACGAGTGCGGAAATTCGGCGTCTCGAGATGGTAAGGCCCATACGCACGAGGATCTGGAAACGCTTATCTCCATCTGCGCTCATTCTCCATTCTGCTTTCCACCGTCGGGCGTCGGGTGGGCCCGGTGAGACGCTTTCTTCTTTCTCGTTCTGGAACCAGCTCGTAGTCAGCAAATTTAGAGAGTGCAAGGCTGTACGATCTAGTCAGAAATGATCGAGTTAATGATGAAGCGGCTATGTGTGAAGTCCATCAACACGTACACAGATATTCTGAAATCCACATTTAACTGCCTGGCAGAGGATTCAGCGGTCCGCTTTCAAACTACTTTATAGTTTCAATCTCCAACATCGCGCGGGAATAAGCAACACCTAAATCTTTCCGTTTTTCTCGACTTAAAAAAGGCGTTCGTCTCGGTGCCACACTGCAGACTGCTAACGAAGATACGAGCTTATGGAATAGGTTCACAGATTTGTGACTGGCTGGAAGCCTTCCTAAGTAATAGAACGCAGTACGTTGTTCTCGACGGCGAGTGTTCATCAGAGACGAGTGTATCGTCAGGCGTGCCCCAGGGGAGTGTGATAGGACCGCTATTATTTTATATCTATATAAATGATCTGATGGACAGAGTAACGTGTAATTTGCGGCTGTTTGCTGATAATGCTGTGGTGTATGGGAGGGCGTCGTCTTTAATTCATTGTAATAGCATCCAGGATGACTTAGACAAAATTTCTAGTTGGTGCGAAGAATGGCAGCTAGCTCTCAATGTAGAAAAATGTAAGGTGATGCGCATGAGTAGGCAAACCAATCCTATAATGTTCGAATACAGCATTAGTAGTGAGCTTCTTGATGCTGTCGCGTCGTTCAAATATCTAGGCGTAACATTGTAGAGCGATATGAAATGGAACGAACATGAAAGGACAGTTGTGAGTAAGGCGGACAGCCGATTTCGGTTTATTGGGAGAATTTTAGGAAGATGTACTTCATCCGTAAAGGAGACCGCGTATTAAACGCTTGTACGATCACGTCTTGAGTATTGCTCAAGTGTTTGGGACCCGCAGCAGATCAGCTTAAAGGAAGAAATAGAAGCAGTTCAGAGGCGACCAGCTAGGTTCGTTACTCGGAGTGCAATACGGAAAGAAATGCCTAGTAGTGGTATAGTGTACCCTCCGCCACGCACCTTACGATGAATTGCAGAGTATGTATGTAGATCTGATTATTACGATGATCATGTCTGTCTATGTACGTGAGTGTCAAAAAAAATATATTCACTTTCGGAGGAGTGGTGAAAGAAATTTCGCATATCTCGTCGCAACGAATAACGCCTTTCTTTCAATGACTTCTGCTCCATATCGTACATTCTTTGACCCTAAGCCCCCCTCATAGAGATAATACATAAAGAGCTGCCCTTTACTGAATTTGTTTTTGTTCTTCGTGCCGGCCGCGGTGGCCGAGGGGACTAAGGCGCTCCAGTCACGGTCTTCACGGCCACTACGGTCGGGGGTTCGAATCCCCCCTCGGGCATGGATATTTGTGCCGTCCTAGTTCATAAGTTGTTTGTAAGTTTAGGGACTGATGACCCCGTAGTTAAGTCCCATAGACTATACAAACATTTGAACATTTTTGTTCTTCGTCAGTATCACGAGGTTAGGATCCCACACTGCGCAGCAATACTCCAAAAGAGGCCGGAATGGTGTAAGCAGTCCCTTTAGCTCAACTGTTCACCGCGAACAAAACGCAGCATTTTAACTGCTTTCCCCACAACATTTCCCGTGTGTTCTTTGTTATTCGTGAATATTGTTCCTAATGTTAAGTTGAATTTACGACCCTTAGATTTGTTTGACTAACGTGTACGTGAATTAAACCAGAATGTTTTTTATTGTGGACAATCTCACACTTCTCAGTTTTGAGGTCAGTTGCCATTTTTGCAGCATACTGATATCTTTTATATTGTCGCCCAGAAGTGCAATTGTCTGTGGATAAATTAGCTGCGAGACACGCAGGTGTTCCCTATCCTTCACGCCCGCAGGCACCTTCCTCCGCGAAGTATGAGAACTGTGCGCTGCAGTATCTATGTTAAAGTGTAGGTGGCTGTAATGGGGGCGAGTGTAATGCAGTGTCCGTGTTGATGTGAGAAGGTCACAGAGCCTACTCATCACGAAAAGCACCATGACTCCATGAAACGATGTGAAGAAGTTTCGAATATAATCCACATGTTCCCCTCTGTCGTAAGGCAAAGGGAAAATTGTCAACAGCGCGTGGTGTACCTGGAAAATCATTCATCCAACATTTCACTCCATTCCATGATGGTGGTGGTGGTGGCTGGTGCAGCAACAGTGTTGAATATTAAAAAATGCTCAGTCTCTGTTGCAGTATTTTATTTTCCAATTACGCGTTTCGCGCTGTTATCGCATCGTCAGATTGGGCGGAGATGGAGCCGCAGAACTATCTATTGCTGTGTAGGAGGTATCTTAACAATTTGTGTTATTGGGCGCCATAGCAGCAGAGGAGTCGCTGTCGCGGCAGTTCCACGTTTACAACTCAACGTGGACCTGCCGCGACAGCGACTCCTCTGCTGCTATGGCGCCCAATAACACAAATTGATAAGATACCTCCTACACAGCAATAGATAGTTCTGCGGCTCCATCTCCGCCCAATCTGACGATGCGCTAACAGCGCGAAACGCGTAATTGGAAAATAAAATACTGCAACAGAGACTGAGCATTTTTTAAATATCATTCATCCAAGTACAGCGCGCGGACGATGGTATTTAACTTCGGTGATCTGGCGGGAACAGGTGTCGCCACGGTCGTTAACAAGTAGGTTCTGATAAGAATAAAAATCGTTATATTTATTGACTATGACGTTTCGGCATCTGCCATCATCGTATGTAAAAACCTCTGAACGTGCAAAGTAAAGTTCAGCGCCAATAATAAAATAACTGCAGATGACGTACCTACTAGTCAGATATTTTATTATTGACATAAACTTTACAGTGCAAGTCTAGAGGCTTTTAGATCTGATGATGGCAGATACCGAAACATCGTAATCAAGAAATATAATATTAGCGATTTAGACGGTTTTTATTCTTATTGAAAAAATTAAGATCGCAGACGCGTTCAGGATATTCGTTTCCTTTATACAAAAGTAGGATCCGAGGCACACCGACGTGAATGCTTGACATGGGATGGGCGAACAGACCGTTATCCTCACCTGCTGCACGTACGTCGATGTACGTCAGCTGATAACATCACATCTTAATTTCTCATTCGCTTTTAGTGTCTTTCCCGACACGTGCGCCCGCACGTGTCTTGTATTACATTGCTTGTCACAGCGTCGTTTCGGAGGTTTTTAAAGTGAATAACAAATACCGTATGTAATTAATGTGAGTTTGGAGAGGGAGATGGGAGAAGACGATGGTCACAAAAACGTGGTGTGAGGTAATTCACACAAAGAAGGAGGCGGGAGAGGGAAGAGGAGGATAAGGACAAAGAGAAGGGGTGGAGGAGGAGGTAGAAAGAGGGGAAATCAGTTTAGGTTATAAATCCAATTTACAAAAATATTTAGAAAGTGTGAAGAATTACCGAATTTGGTACTATGCAAGTAAAAATAAATAAAATAAATAAATAAAATCAAAAAGTGAAAGATTAGATACAAAAGGTTTCTATTCACAGGACATGTATGTTATTGTGTTCTGAAGAAGTGGTTAGCGTTTCAGTCACCTCCTTTCAGCAGATGATCCGCCGTGGACCCTGATATTCCATGGTGTAGCCATTATGCTCCATTCACCTGGTTAAAAAATTCACCTTGCCACTGGGTCGCAGCCCTGCTCACACGTTCCACCACGTCACATTTACTTTTCGATTCACGACAAATTTAATCTTGCGGGCCAGGACAAAAGGCTGAGGTCCTGTCACATCACGTACTGATCATGTATTGGCTGAGCGCTGTACGTTGGCAAATCGGTTAGAACAGCTCACATGGGGAAGTTGATGACGTAGGGGAAAAAACCCCGGCAGTTGAGCTTTTGGCGAGCACGCGCGATGGCAGGAAGTGAGGACTCGGGAGCACATGGGGTAGCTGGCTGGGCGGCGGCGCTCTGCATCAGTCGGCATGTGGATCGCGAGGTGGAGGTTATAGATTTGTGCGTAACAATCGCCAAGTGTGGTTGCTCGTCGTAGACTGCACCAAGTTGAATCGAGTGCTACTGTGAGTTTGTGAATATTTAGCCGGTAGAAGAAGGTGTGCATCGTATTGAATTAAAGTGACTGTGATTTGTTAATGTAATACGTGTCGTCGCATAGGCATGAACATAAACGGTGTTTGAGACAGCCACCTAGTGTGAAAACAATTCGCGACAAATATTCATTTTGTCTGGGGGCTCACGAGCTATAACTATATTTGATAAATGTGTCGACGTACAGACGTATCAACCACAGGGTTTTAATATGGTGTAATAAACAACATAATGTGAACTTCCACGTGTTTTCAAAGATAGTAGTTAGTACACACTTTTCTCTCATGAACTTACGTTATTATGAATCTTTTTGTTAATCACATGCAGGGAAGGAAAGCTGCGAACGTCTGATATCATCCCCTAGAAAACGAGTCAAACAGTAGCAATCACAGTTCCAGTGTTTTTGCATGTTTAGGAATTTGGTTCGCAGTTGGTGGTTGTGAGTTTTAAAAATTAAACTTTCCCTATTTTAAACTCTCACCCCGACCTTCACGCTCGCAGTTATTTAGCTATTTGCGATTCACGATGCTAAAACGGCTAAAAATCGGGTTTTGTGATTTTGTGCAAAACTACGATAAGTTTCAACCTCTGGATCTCGGTGACGGATAACGGTATCGAAAAAATTTAAAAACGGTCTCGAGAATATCACCATAAGAACACAGGGTAAAACTTTCGAAGATTTGCAATGAATAGAAAGTATAGAACTGACCATCCTCACAACTCTTTTTTTTTTTCTTTGTAACCAAAAATCATGTTTTTTTTTAATTTTATTTATTTATTTATTTTTTTAGATTTTCTCAGCAACCACCCATGAATTAATGGTGCTTTTGTAAGCAGTTTAAAGTCCACCATAGACTACACGTCATGTACAAAATTGATTTGCTCAATTTGGATGGGCTCCAGGAAATGTGTAACTTTGAAAACTTTGACGATTTACTGCCGTGCGCTGTATGATTACATGCTTTCCTGGCCATGATTATAAATTTATATGAAAATAAATTTATCATACGACCTTTCTATTCGTGGCGTAATGTTGCACAACGTGGAAATGAACTCACAAGATAAGAAAATAAAAGGAGCAGCACTAGCTGGAGAACACCATTTGTATGGAGGATATAGAGAGTTCTTTCTGAGAAGCTTTCCATAAAATGTCATTACAAGACACTTGTCCAAAAAACCAATGCTTGGAGAAGACAGAAGAAATGTTGACAGAATATCTCTCTGGTTTAGGAAAATACTAATGGAGACTCCAGCCAAGCAGGAGTAAAACAGAAGTTTCTTGTTTTCACCTGAACAACCGAATGGCTTCAAGGGATCTCAAAGTATTCTTCCACACACTCTTCTTCGCCGTAATAAATACCCCAGATATCTAGGTGTTACACTCGTCAGAACTCTGTCATTCCAAAAACATCTGAGAAAGAGTGCTGCCAAGATTGACACGTAACAACATAATTCGAAAACTGTGTGGTTCTTCTTGGGGTGCAAGTGGAACTACTCTTTGCTGCTCAGCTCTTAGTTTACTGCGGTGTATGGTGTCCCCGTCTGGATGAACAGTCCTCATGTGAAGAGAATAGATGTTAAGTTAAATGACACAATGAGGTTGATCACGGGCACGATCAGATCAACTCTAACTCAGTTGCTGCCCGTACTAAGCCACATTCCTCCACCTCACCTTCGTAGATGCATTGCTGTGTTGAATGAATACAATAAGGTCCAGAATAATCAAAGACTGCCCAATCAGGGCGATATTCCCCACCTACATATAGAAAGACTGAAGTCAAGACGCCCACCCATGTGTACGGCGAACATTTTAGCAAACAATTTCAAGCTCATTGAGAGATGGTTTAATGAATGGAAACAATTTTCTCCAGCAGAATCTTTAGATGTACCATGCATTACACGGAAGGTACCTGGCTTTGAACACCATCGGAAAGTATGAAAGTTAAATCGGATCCGGACTAACCATGGTGTATGTGCGGATCTGCTGTATACATGGAGGAAAAAGTCATCACCCTGTTGCGACTGCGGTGCCGCGAGGCAAACTGTGAAGCACTTCACACAAAAATGCCCACTGAGGCGTTTCAATGGACAAACAAGTGAATTTTTTCCTGGCGCCGCCACAGGCGATTACCTATGTAAATATTATAGGTATAAATCTGTAAATTAGTGTACTGATCACGTGTATGTCATAAATGAATAAATAAATAAATAAATAATAGATAAAATCCTAACAAGAAGTAAGTTGGCACCAATAGCTTAAAAATTGCAATGGAAATGTAGTTTATGAGAGTAAAACCATGTTGTCTCGATTCTGCTACTAAACTAGCTTCGGCCATGCAGGGCCACGACGACGATTACAGCAGAGACATCTGTTAGTTCGCGCACAGCTAAGCTGGCTTCGTGAAAGCCCAGAGTGCCAAATTACAGTTCTGATCTCGCTAGCCATTCCAGCAACGTTGGACGCCACATTCCCCCGCCCGCTACTGTTCGAACAATATGTTTACATATAATGCTTGATCAAATTGTTTCATAGAAAAATACGTACCAATACGATAGTCTAGCGGTGTAGCACTTCAATTCTGTGTAGCTTTGTCTTTCTGTGGAGAAGTATTACTTATCAGTGGAACCTTAGGGACAAACTCAGACAGAGGAGGTCCATTCACAGATATTACCAGCAAACCATCCAGTGTATCTGTCATCAGCCAAGTCATGTACGCTGCTTTTAGTATTTAGTATTTGGTGCTTGCTCTGCTAATACGTTTTTCGCAACATTTTCGGTTGAATTATCGCTGATGAATCAGGTGACGATGTGTAAATGTGATTTGTAGCATTAAATAACATACTTACCTTACAACGGACGTATTAATATTAAATAGTCCAACGCGAGATTTATTACAATTTTCAAGACTTTTAAGAAACCGGCTCAAATTAAAAGACAAATCACGTCAGTATAACCCCACTCCATCTCAGACAGCTCTGCGTTTTCGCATATCTGGCAGCTTGGAAGCGCCGAAAAAAAATTTCCGCGATGAGTCTGCTAATTTTATACAGGAAGAAGGCGCAAGAGAAGAAGCGGCTTATACACGACTTCAGCTCTGCACATTCGCGTGGTCTTGCTGTTAGCTCTCTGAACAAACCTAGAGTGTACGCAGAAGGTACGATTGCGGTGACGTTAAAACAAAACTGGTTTTTAATATATGTTATTTACACTAATACTGAGGAAGGATGTTAAAGGAGTTAAAAATGTTCAAATGTTTGTATAGTCTATGGGACTTAACTACGGGGTCATCAGTCCCTAAACTTACAAACTACTTATGAACTACTTACGAACTAGGACGGCACAAATATCTATGCCCGAGGGGGGATTCGAACCCCCGACCGTAGTGGCCGTGCAGACCGTGACTGGAGCGCCTCAGTCTCCTCGGCCACCGCGGCCGGCCGTTAAAAAATACTGATACAACTACCTGGAAATGTAGGCTTGCATCACACATCAGTAAAATTATCACTTAGGTATCTCTTCGAACTTGGACAATTATAAAATTTATTTGTAAGCCCAGATCGCCAGCTGCCAATTTTTGGTCGCCAATGGTGTTCTGGCGACCGAAAATTTCGAACTATGCTCTAGTCTATTGACGTTTGGAAGATGAATGCTAATGCCACCTCCTCTCTACTATCGAACTTTCGTGATGAGATTATGAGAAGTTTTCCAGCTTTTCTAGCGGTAATAATAAGAAGTCTTAAAGCAGTAGTTTGGGTTTCAATTTCCCGTTGATGACGACTTATAACGTCCTTTATATTTTTTAGGATTTTTGTATATGCAATATTGGATTTTTATAGGAATATTAACGTATTTATCAGCTCGGGTATTTATATTTGGGAAATTATTAGCGTTATCATAGCAGGAAATTAGTTTTTTCGGTCATAAAGAATATCTAAGTGCAAAGTAAAGAAGGAAGTAACAAAATGGATGATGCAGTAGTCTCTAATATATTCTCCATGTTGGAGTATATAAGCAAAATTCCGAGATTGTTACAAAAACTCTGGTATTATTTCGGTTCGGTTCGGAAGTGCGTTTTTGAGAAGTTTAGATTAAAGTTTTATTTCCGTTGATGAAGATAGAACAGTCGAAATCAGATCGCGTCTATGATCGATACGGAATAGCGTGAGCAATGTGGAAACATTATAAAACACGTACAGATTTTAATCAGGTAATTTAAGGAATTGAGTGACTTCAATAGCGATGAGAACTTTAATTTAGATTTTCAAGGATGATTAAGTATCATTCATCATCAGTCATTTCATATGAAGAGACAACAGTTAAAATATACGGAAGGTACTTATCGGTACAAACATTATTTCGCGAGTGTATCTTTGGTGCGAACATTATCCGAACATTTAAAATACGTAAATCTTGTTACGGGAATGTATTATTGTGCAGTATTATTAATTTTCCATATGTAGAATATAATATAGGAGTGCATTCCGTCAAATGATACAATATAAATCGGACCGGAGCGAAAAATGTGTTAAAAAGTGTACTGAAGGTACTAAATGAATGTATCGCCAGGCAACGATAAGTAATATCTCTGACTAAATAATACAGACGAAATACGGACTAAAATTTTCTTGAATCAAGGCATAATATTCACAAAACGGAGAATTCTGATGAACTTTAATTCAGCGAAGAATCGTCTTGACTTCTCCATCGAGTGTTATGAACAAAATCCTCGAAAACTATAACTACATGTCTGGGCTTAAGTCAACGCCACCTAGATACAAGGCATGTGCGCTGCCAGGCAAGAGTAGTCATAACAGAAGCAAACTATTTGTCTTATGTAGCGTTCTGCTAACTTTGGGAATACATGTACGTTGCACAATGGGTTTCAGAATGTTTTCAGTGTTATCTATGTGTTCTCTGTGCAGAGTTTTGCTTGTATAAGGCAAAATGGCTAATGCGATTCCAATATCGGTAAGATATCTTACTAATTGTTCAGAAATACCGTATACCAAAACAAATGTATCTGTGAATTACATAAATAACATCAAGAACTATCTGAAACACAGTGTGCACCGTGTATATATTCCTAGACTCAGCACAACGCTACATAAGACAAATAGTTTGCTTGTGTTATGACTACTCCTGGCAGGCAGCGCACAGGCCTTATATCTAGGTGGCGTTGCTTAAGTGCAGTGAAAAGGAAGGGAAGAGGGCCATAGACTGTAGTGGAGATGAAGCACATTCTCAGATGGTAAAAGCATAGGGAAGGAAGGCGGCAGTGACGTTTCCACTGCCATCAGGCTACCATCGTCAGCAGTCGGTGCGCCGTCGGTACAGGTTGCTAACCCACCAGAGATTTGTCTGAAAAGTGAGCAGCGAGAAGAAACGGTACATAAAAGCTGCCGGAAGTGCTGGCAGAGAAGCTGAGCTCTTTGACCATCCGAGGAAGCAACGGCCGCCCCTTCACTTTGCAGAGAGAACTGCGCAGCTGGTAACACACGCGTCGCCCCGTCCACATAATAAGACTTTCCCGAACCGCAGTTATCTCCCCGTGTGCTAGTAATCGCGGTTCACCAAACTTGGCTTACAGCGCGTGCTCGAACCAGTAACAGTGTAACGGAATGCGAATGTCTTCCACATCTACACACATACCCCGCAATCCACTACTAGTCACTTCCTTTTCTGTTCAAAGCACAATCGTTCTGCACTCACATTTGATGTGGTAGATGGAGATTGGCAAACAATGACAAGGTTCAGTATAAAAAGAAATCGCACCTAGCAACATGTTTAAATTGTTTCATAGTGTTATTCCAAAAGGACCTGCTGGTAGCCCAAGGCAGGTCGCCTCTGAATTTCTTTTATGACTTACTTTTACAAAAACTGGTGGGTATCCCAAACACTTGTACAAAAAGCAGGGTCGCAAAATCGTGTTATAAGCGGTCTCCTTTATAAAATGATTTACATCTTCCCAAACTTCTCCCAATAAATCGAAATCGACTACTCACTTTCCCTACTACTGTCCATACATTATTATTCCATCTTATATCGCTCTAAACGTTGATAACATAGAAGCGACGGTGTCACGCAGTACACAACTAATACTGTATTAGAACATTTATGAGATTCCAGAATGAAACTTTCACTCTGCAGCGGAGTGTGCGCTGATATGAAACTTCCTGGCAGATTAAAATTGTGTGCCGGAACCGGGACTCGAACCTGGGACCTTTGCCTTTCGCGGGCAAGCGCACTACCGACTGTGCTATCCCGACACGACTCACGATGCCGCCTCACAACTTTACTTCTGCCAGTACCTCGCCTCCTACTTTCCTAACTTCACAGAAGCTCTCCTGCAAACACGCAAGACTAGCACTCCTGGAAGAAAGGATATGGTGGAGACATGGCTTAGCCACAGCCTAAGGGATGTTTCCAGAATGAAACTTTCACTCTGCAGCGGAGTGTGCGCTGATATGAAACTTCCTGGCAGATTAAAATTGTGTGCCGGAACCGGGACTCGAACCTGGGACCTTTGCCTTTCGCGGGCAAGCGCACTACCGACTGTGCTATCCCGACACGACTCACGATGCCGCCTCACAACTTTACTTCTGCCAGTACCTCGCCTCCTACTTTCCTAACTTCACAGAAGCTCTCCTGCAAACACGCAAGACTAGCACTCCTGGAAGAAAGGATATGGTGGAGACATGGCTTAGCCACAGCCTAAGGGATGTTTCCAGAATGAAACTTTCACTCTGCAGCGGAGTGTGCGCTGATATGAAACTTCCTGGCAGATTAAAATTGTGTGCCGGAACCGGGACTCGAACCTGGGACCTTTGCCTTTCGCGGGCAAGGTACTGGCAGAAGTAAAGTTGTGAGGCGGCATCGTGAGTCGTGTCGGGATAGCACAGTCGGTAGTGCGCTTGCCCGCGAAAGGCAAAGGTCCCAGGTTCGAGTCCCGGTTCCGGCACACAATTTTAATCTGCCAGGAAGTTTCATATCAGCGCACACTCCGCTGCAGAGTGAAAGTTTCATTCTGGAAACATCCCTTAGGCTGTGGCTAAGCCATGTCTCCACCATATCCTTTCTTCCAGGAGTGCTAGTCTTGCGTGTTTGCAGGAGAGCTTCTGTGAAGTTAGGAAAGTAGGAGGCGAGGTACTGGCAGAAGTAAAGTTGTGAGGCGGCATCGTGAGTCGTGTCGGGATAGCACAGTCGGTAGTGCGCTTGCCCGCGAAAGGCAAAGGTCCCAGGTTCGAGTCCCGGTTCCGGCACACAATTTTAATCTGCCAGGAAGTTTCATTTATGAGATTGTTTTTTATACTCGTCTGCACTACCTTACATTTTCCTACAATTAGAGATAGCTGTCATTCCTCACACCAACTAAATTTTGTCTGCGTCATCTTGCATCATGTTACATTCAATTATGACATCTTCCTGCACACCATAAGTACTCACTCTGTTTGTCAGATCATTGATGAGCATACATAATAATTCGGTCCCATCCTGGCGATACTGATGTCCTCGATGAATACTTGCAGTCGAGGGCAACGTACTTGGTTGTATTACTTTCGAAGTCTTCGAACCACTCTCATATCTGCGAACTTCTTTAGCAGTCTACACTGCTGCATTTTGTCATACGCCTTTCGGAAATTCAAAATTAGATAAATAAAACGGAATAAATTGGAAAAATACAAAACTATGAATTTCTAGCTACGCCGAGTTCCCACTAAGATTTCCCGAATGTTTTACTTGGCATTGTCCGAAAAACCTTTCAGAGACACTTTACTTGTAGACTATAGTCACATTCATAAAGTATAAATAAATGATATTGGTAACAAATTAGTTTAAAACAGGGATTTTCTCGTATTCACACTCCTAGCCCTCCCTACACACACACACACAAATACACTTGCATAGACATACTCTTGTCATGTATTGGTATCTGAGGTCTAGACGACAGTATTCCACTTACGTCACTTATTCTAGAGGGATGGCGCAGTATTCATCTTCACCTATTATTCACTGATGTCTTGGGACGTGTATTTGTGATTTCTGGACGTCTAGTCCATTTTCATTCCATTTATTACTATTTCTTTACATGCTACCTTGTTTCGTAGAACAGCTCGTACATATTAAAATTGCTACTTTACAGCTTTTATATTGATTTTGTATTATAAAACGTGTGAGTATAAAGTTAATTTAATGAGGTCAGAACGGTCGATCGGACAACACGGGTGAATCAGACCGCTGCATCTGCGTAGCTGTCGGTGTTGGTAACCTGTCCCCAGCGTAGTTCAGTTGAACATCGAGTGTGTTTCGTGTTAGACCAATCGCTAGTTTAGTGTGTTAGTTCTGAACTGAGAACAGGACAGTATCGAGCAAAGTATCAATTTAAAGTTTTGTATTTAGCTTGGCAAGATACCTAATGAAAAGTATGCGATGCTGGCACGTGTTTGTGGGGATAAAGAAAATGGTGATCGAGCGCTATCAATGAAGTGTGTGTACGAACGGTTAGCCCGTTTTCGAGGAGGCAGGGAAAATGTTTCCGATAATCCCCTTAACGGTCAACACGCGACTGCCGTCAGTAACAAAAACTGGAAGAAGGGGGGACTTTATTCACTGATGATCGTCGGTTAATTGAGCGCATGATAGCGGATGAACGGCTGATTAGTAAAAGTGGGCCACTGTACGTAATAAAAGCTTAATTCTGGTAAGAGGTACCCAGATAAGAGTTTACTGTTATAAAAAAGCTTAATTTTAGCAGTAAAATTAGCAAAAGGTCCGTGTGAACTAACGGCTACTCCCTGCTGGAAAACCTTGTTCCCTGGCCCAAATTGAGAACTGACTTGGTCCAAATTACTCTAATAACAGGAAGTTAACGATGCAGTGGCCAATATACATAGCAGCTCACGCGAAATTACACACAGGCATTAATAAATAAGCCACCACAATTAGAGTTATTTCATAAAGGTGGGTAAGAAAAAGATTTATGGCACAACGAACTTAAACATAAAAAATTGCGTCGGAGCTTGTTCTCAGCACTGGTGAAAAACAATGTTAAATAAAAGGGGGAAGGTGCACGAAAACTACAATTTATAGGCCAGTCAAAATTATACTGAACTTAACTTGTTTATTCAGGTCGAACGCAAGCAAAATGGGGAACCAAGTTTGTTAATACAATAAAGTTGCATCCCATTTACATGAGCTAATACTGACGATGCCCAGCACTGAAATTAACATAAATTACACAGAACTTAACGCTACTGGGGGGGGGGGGGGATTTACAAACAACACTCACTCGCTTACATACACGCAATGCAACTGCGAAACACACCAAAATCAGCGTGCAGAAACGAGGCAGAAGCAGGCGCCGCTATCGTAGACGAAATTCAGCAAACCCGGAGGTACCACACAACACAATATACAATAGAACTGCGAAGATGGATCTGGTCTGTCGTGCCTGATTTGAGATGGTGCGTGAGTATAGCTAAGTTGCATTTAGATTAGACCGCGAGCAAACACGCTAACGGCGACACACGGCTACGTTACATTATCGCACGCCACTGAAGGTGAAATGGTTAAAAATCGGATTCATTGCACAAAATCACGGCGGACCTGAGAGTAAACTATCTAGGCACTGGTTTATGAGAAGTGGAGTGAATTCAGGTGAATAGCTGCAAACACCTGAAGTCGGAGTTCGGACCCACGTGGTTCCGAAAACCGTTAAAAATGTATAAATTCATTTTCCGAAAAATAAAGCTAATTAACTACGACAATCAACCCCTAGAACTGCGTAGAATTTGATAAGAAAGCTACTGCAATGCAGCAACATGCGTTTCGGAGCGTTCACAGAGAAGTCCAGTCTCAAAACCCGGAAAAGTGAAATAATTACAAATTCGGAAAAATAAAAACTACGGCATGAAACCCATAGAAATGTTTAGAATTACATGAGGAAGCGAATGAAATGCATCTACACGCGATACGGAGCGATTACAGAGACGGATGAAGTCCAGTCTCAAAAAACCAGAAAAGTGAAATAATTACGAAGACGGAAACGTGAGAATAAAAACTACGGCATGCAACCCTGAGAATTACATAGAATTTCATAAGCAATCTATTGAAGGAGGTTGTACAAGGCTAGGAGGGAATGTTTGACCAAGACTGGGTGCATACTACAAGTTCAGAGAAGAAACAGCAAAATTAAAATAGGTGGGGAGAGAAGATCAAGAAATGTTAGTGGAAATCATGCATAGTTATTTGCCTAATGGGCAGGGAACAAACAATAGTGGGAGCTGAAGGCTTTGTTCTAAGAACCAACCACGTCGAACACATATCACTCACGGAAGGAAACGATAAGAAAGATTTTACAAGCACTGTACAAAAATAAACATATTGGGTGTTATAAATCGGGCCCCACAAAGCTAGAAAGAATTTACACAGACTTTGTACACCGCTACATAATCACAAAAGGTTTGAATATACCAGGTCGTTATCAAACTGTAACTAGTAAGACATACATTGCGTTTATCTGTCGGAAATCACTGGATTGAAAAAATATAACACTTTTCCGCACACGATCAGAAAAAATATTCCGAAAAATGAATCTAAGTTCAAGAGTCTAAGTTAAACATGCTAGACAACGAATCGTTACCATCTCTGCGGATACAAGAGCAGAACCAACGTTACCTCACCACAATCCGAGCACAAAGTGAAGAGCGAGCGGCCAGAAGGCGCGAAGCTACCGGAAACTGGCAAAACCCACTGTAAATGAGGTGATGGGGGAGAGCTGAAGCAGCGCATCTTGCCGAGGCTCGCTAACTGGGCATTGCTTCAGCCAACTTGAAACCAAAGGGTGGAGAAACCTCTTTGGTAGCAAGAAAAGCAGAGGTTGGTAACGACTAACTATCGACTCTGAGCCAGAGAGAACCATGCAAAGTGAGCAATTACTACCCACATTCAGACACCCATTAGATTCTGGCACATCCACTTAAAAGTAAAACAAGTACACATTCTCACAGGGACAGTGGCGTAGCGGAGAAGCCGTACTTATTGCCACATTCATAACCACAATAATACATTATTAAAATAACAAAATCCTAGCAATATTAACTAACATTTCAGACACTAATATTTTAAAACATGAAATAAAAATGCTATTCCTCATGCCTCGAAAAGAGTGGGGTTCTAGTTTTAACAAAATGCTAATCTAGAGACATCAAATAAGTTACAATTTTATAAAAAATATATGGAAGGCGACAGACGGTCGTCTTTCAACCGTGGATCAGTACGACAGATCCTTACCCAGATGATAGAGAAGAGGATAACGTTCTGTCGTCTCATGTCACATCATTTGACTGACGACCAGGAAGAGGCCGTTTAGACGCTTCACGCCATTTTTTAGAAACGGCGGATGCGACACACAATTTCTTGAACCGTATTGTGACTGAGAATGAAACCTGATGTCTCCGGTACGACCCATAAATGAAATGGCAAAGTATAGAAAGGCGTTCTACGATATCACCTGGTCGTAAAAAAAATCAGAGCCGGAAAATCACACACCAAAATGATGCTCATCACCTTTCTTTTATAGTCAAGGTACTGAAATGTTCAAATGTTGTAAATCTATGGGACTTGACTAATTTGGTCATCAGTACCAAGGCTTACAGTGCTGTATCTGGGGTTAGTTATGAATCGGTAGTGGGATGATTGAAGTCTCGTCGCTCCCCGGCCCAGATACGTTCCTGCGCTTGCTCCTCGCCCAGATCCGCCGACGCCCACTGCTATTGGTCGGCGTCCGCGCATGTCCGGTACAGCGCCTCTAGAGCCGCGCCCGAAAGGACGACGCGCCACATCTTTGGTGCGCGGCGTCGATATGTGTATCGACACAGCATACAGACTACTTATACTTATGCTAAGGACAACAAATACACTCATGCCCGAAGGCAAGGTATTATCCACAAGGAATTTCTACCTGTGAGAACTACGTTGAACGCTACAAGGTACGCTGAAATTTTTACATGCAATGTCTACGCAAAGTACAACACCAGTACGCAAAACAAGGGTCCTAGTTTTTTGTTCGACTCAACGCACGCCCACACACAGCCAATATCGCCGAAGTGTTCCTCGGAAAACAAGGGGGGGGGGGGGGGGGGTTCAACTTGAACATTCACCATACTTGCCGGATCTCAGTCCTCCTATTCCGATGAAAAATTCCGGTTAAAAAAGAAAGAGATTTGACGATATTCCCGACATCCAACGAAACGTGAAGAGGCTTTTGAAGAGTATCCCAAAGAAATACTTAGTGCAAAGTTTCGAGGAAATGTGTCGCAGAGCTCAGAGCTGTACAGTCATGGGAGGTGACTATTTCGAAGGACAGTAGGGTATAGGTAGTTCATAGGTCATCTACGTTATGTTACAGGAACTTTCATCGAACATTATGTCAAACTTTGTATTAATTGTAACTGCAAGCTTTTGAAATAGAAAATGTATTAAAATAACTAATAATCGGGGGCATTGCTGCCGAGTTCGCAGTTGCTCCCCGTTGGAGGTACGAGTCCTCCCTCGGGCATGGGTGAGTGCGTTGTCCTTAGGTTAGTTTAAGCTTTTTTTTTATCTTGTGGACTGATTACTAGTTAAGTCCAATAGATTTACAAACATTTGAAATTTGATTCGAATAATCGGGGATTTCAATCAAAATTAAAAAAAAAAAAAATAGTTACAGTAGATGTGTGATTCGTTATTTTCATCACCGATTGTGACTAGCGGAGAATACCTCAGTTCCTTCTTCGTATAGCGCATGTATATGGCACTACGGGCACCACCACTGGAAGAGAAGGCCGCGGCGTTCTTGTGTCACGCTATGCAGAGTACGTCGCGATGGTGTAGCCGAGAGGTTGGCGTCAGTGCCTAGCGAGCTGTGCACTAGCGGCCAGTCAGTCGGATACGCGATCGCGACCTACTCTGCGTGACGTGACACAAGAACGCCGCGGCCTTCTCCTTCGGTAGTGAGGTTCGTGCAGTAGCGATGAAAAGCTAATGATGCCCCTTGCTGTCTGCATTGTACTTTGGTGAGACATAGGGGCAATTACGATGCACTGTAGAAAGACATTTTGCTAAAATACATAAATAACAATTACCTTACACTTACTAAAGCTGTGTTAAAAATTTTCCATCACAACAATTTGTGTCACAGACGTTAGTTATACACAGGGTGTATTAAAAAAGATGTGCAAAAACTGACACTATTGAAAGTACACGATAATAGCAGCAAAAATGCCCGCGTAAACGTGGGTCCACAAACGAGCCGTTCGCGACATAAAAAAACTGAATGTTCAAATGTTCGTAATTCTATGGGACCAAACTACTTTGGTCTTAAAAACTAGGCGAACTAAATATCAATTTCATACAAACAAACAATTCCTGAGACGGATTTTCGTCTCGAATATATCAAACAATTTCATACAAACAAACAATTTCTGAGACGGATTTTCGTCTCGAATATATCAAACACAATAATGATAAATCTGAAGCATAGAATTAAAATTTGTAATGCGGCCGGGAATCGTACCCGGACCTCCATGCCTACGAGGCGGACGTCTTAACCGTTAGACCACCACACCACTAACTATTAAAGCGCTTCGGAATAGTCTAAGTACGATTTCCCTCCACGTCACAAACTTTAATTCATCTTCTGTGTTCCAAATTAAATTGATATTTATTTCACCTTAACAGAATTGTTCCAATATGTGCATTGCAGAGGCGCTATTCCGCTGCATGGAGAGCCTTGGCAGTAGTGGCAATTATTTTTGGAACACAGAAGCTGAATTAAAGTTTGTGACTTGGAGGGAAATCGTACTTAGACTATTCCAAGGCGCCTTAATCGTTAGTGGTGTGGTGGTCTAACGGTTAAGACATCTGCCTAGTAAGCATTCAGATTTATCATTACTTAAACTAAGTTAAACTAATCTAAGGATAACACACACAACCATGCCCGCGGGAGGATTTGAACCACCGACGCGGGAGGCATCGCGATCCGTAGCGTGATGTTCCACACCGCTCAGCTACTCCCGTCCGGCTCGCGAGATAATTACGAATGTAATGCCACTGATGTCATTGTAAGCATCGCCCTAGATAGTACACATTAATTTCAAATTAAGACTTTACATTTTACATCACATTTAGCTCACATTTCACTGACTTTGTTCTAAATATCGTCATAGTTAATACAGATTAATGTGTAGTAATGTTTACAGTGACGTCAGTAGCGGCTTGCAACCATACATTCGTAATTATTCCGCAAACGGATCGTTTTCGGATGCATGTTTACTGGGATATTATTGTGTACTTCACACCGTGTAACAATGCGCGATCCTTTTTGATACGCCCTTTATATAAAAGATGTTTAAAATTCATCTCCAGACCATCTCTCCTTAGGAAGGTCGAATGCATACTGACGTCTGCCTGACCATCCGGTAAGTATGTGGAGCCTCCGTCACATGACGTAACTATTTTTCTGCTCCTCTCTGTCTGTCTATCAGTCTCGCTCTCTCTTTCTCTCTCTTTCTCTCTCTTCCTCTTTTGAAACTTTATATTATTTTATAAAACTAGCTTATATGCCCGTGTTTCGCAACGGTTGTTAACGAGGGACCTGTGTATATAATGGTTTTTTAGGTCAGCAAAAACAGAATCCTTGTTGGATCGCTCTGTCAATGAACTCATTTCTCCTAACCAAGATTTCAAATTTAAGTAAAAGTTATTGTCGAAAACGATGAATGTTCATAAAGTTTTCATACAAAAATTGAAATTAATTTCAGCCCGTCCTCCGAATCGATTAAGTTCAATGTTAGATTATGTTCATAAAGTTAAGACTGCGGTGTGTAATTGTCTGTTTGGCGTAAACTTTTGAAAACACTTCTATCGTTGAGACGAATAATAATAATAATAATAATAATAATAAAAGCGCTATGTATCCTTTGCTTTTTAGCCCCCATGAAAGCTCGTGTAGTACTTTTGGAGATTGGCCTTTGCAAATAGATAGTGATTGTTTTAAAGAAATGTTTAAATTATCATTATTTTCTCTGATCCGATTTTGATGAAAAGTAACGTGTATCCAACCGCACGATATGCTCAGGCTACGGCTGAAAATCCTACGAATATTCGTCATGTACTTTTGGAGATAAGCGTGTTCTAAGAGACAGACAGACATAACGGTCGTAGATACAAAACTTTAAATAATTTTTTTCCTTTTTTTCCCGTAATCCCCCTTTTCTGAAACAAAGTTGTCCCATGTAAATCCGTGAAGTATTTTAGGAGATTAGAGATCTGTAATACATACCTGTACACCCGTGCTTCGCAACGGATATTAATCACTTGTAGAGAACTACACCATAGTTATGAGCATAAAAAAGTAGCATTGCCTTCTATTAGTTATTTCGTGTACTACGTAACTAACAGGGCCTCTATTTGTTTTTTACTGTACTAATCCGTTTTATAGGCATTACTAAAGAGAAGGGAGTTAAATTGTACAACGCTTCTCGCCGGGCTCCACTGGTTATGTTGGTACCAATGATAATGGCGGCAGCTCATATAATCAATAAACGTTTTGTCTTGACAACTTCAATTAAAACGAAATTTTTTTATTTTTTCATAGAGCAGGTACAGTATTAATTTTGCTGCGAGTGAAACGAGCAGCAACAACATTTACTCAGTAGCTCCTGAAAAATATTAACGCAATTCTACACTTCATTGTTCATCTGTTGCCAACATAAACACTGGAGCCCGGCTAGAAGCGTCGTAAAATTTTACCGAGAAGGGACTCAAGATCTAATAAGCACGCACGGAAATCAGAAAGAAAACTACATAAATTAGATTTTCCTTGCAAATAATTCTTATTAAATGAAAACATCAATAGACGCAAAGGAAAGTCGTTATTTCTTCAATTCAAATTACACCCGACGAAAGTTGCACTTCT
Organism: Locusta migratoria; assembly: GCA_026315105.1. Taxonomy (NCBI): domain Eukaryota; kingdom Metazoa; phylum Arthropoda; class Insecta; order Orthoptera; family Acrididae; genus Locusta; species Locusta migratoria. The sequence goes on along the minus strand of CM048744.1, from coordinate 975,612,723 downwards.
TTTCTTTCCATGACATTGCAAAGCATGTAGGTCACAGCTGGGTTACATTTTACTTGCAGTGGCAGCGGTTTAGTTTGCTATCGTTGGCAACGAACTGTTCGCTTTAGGAGGATTATTAAAATTTACTCATAAGAACAGCATAAATTATTTATTTCATCGTGGACATAAAAAATTATTCCCCTCATTCTACGTAACTGATTTCAAAAAAAGCATTGAACGGCCGTTACCAACATTAGCGCAGTACGCCTATGCCGTAAGTAAAATTGTACCCTTTGTTGTAGTGTATTATGTCACACTTATGAAAATAAAAAAACGAAGCATCGGCATTTGTTAGTTATTTGGTGTGCCATGTAACTAACATCTCCTCAGTTTGTTCTTTCCTGTACTATGAAGTTTTCTACGCATTCCTAAACATAACGAGCTCAAAATCTAATGAGGATAGGCCTACACAGAAATCAGAAAGGGAACTACATAAATTCGATTTTCCTTGCAAAGAATTCTTATGTAAATATATTCAAAGAATTCACATGGAGGTAATTTTGTTACAGGAAGTGCAATTTTACCACTTGAGCAGCATATACTTATATATTACTTACGAACTTTCCATCACTGACATACATTAACGTATGTTTACAGTCTGTTTAGTTGATGTATGTCTGTTTTCATTTGAAACTATTTCGATTTAAGAATTATACAGTAACCGTATTTTCAAATGTACGATAACCTTCGTAGATCTCGGAGTACGTAGCTTTTGCTAAAATTATTTGGTACAACTGCATTTAATGCGGTCCGGTTACTGCTTGCTAGGTGGCATAAAGACAATTCCTCTATTTCCCTGTGAATCGGTTTGCTGTTCCTGCTCTATGCTTGGCAAGTTCTTGACGTACCCTTGTCCGGTTACTAAATTAGTAGTCTTCTCATTCCCTGTGTATCGGTACACGCGACGCCACCTATGGAGCGCTAGCCGGGCCGCATGAAATGGCAGTTCAACCATGTATTTATTGCTTTAGGAAAGCTAAAATAAAGAATACAAACATAGATTACTCACCTAAATGAATGGTATTAATCTGTTACTAACGCTAAACCAAAGTAACCTATAACTTAAGAACTTTCCGTCATAGACATACAGTAACGTATGTCTACAGTCTGTGTATTGCAGTGAGCTCAAAGATAATATTGAGATGGTACTAGGTTCGTTTAAGCAGCTGCCAGCGAGCTACTCGCGCATGCGCATAGCACAAATTAAGTTCAAGCAGCGCCTTCGTCCGCTTCTGGCTACTTGACGAGCAGCTGTTTGCTGTTTAAGCAGTAACCGCAAGCTACCAGATTCTACCCTGGAAAATATTTCTGGTGCGCTCAAGCTGCCAGATTCGCGCATGCGCAGAACTGTCTGAGTTGTAGTGGGAGGTCGCTCCACGTGATCTGTGTTTACGTTTCGTGATAGTTTCATTTGCTTGTCTTCGTCTACAAGTGTGTTGTCATATGAAAACAAAACGGATTTCTGTGACTGGGAACTGTTAGGTGAATTTATTCACAAAATCGCTGAAGGTAATAAAATAATATAATAATATTTCAGTTTTCTGATTTTATTTCCACGTTATTAGCAGAGATCAAGCATTGTGTTGAACGTGTAATTCACACCTGACGGGTCATATTATATATTTTAGCTGTTAAATAATTCTGTGGTGTACATGAGTTCCCTGGACTTAATCTATACTGAAGATGTTCATTCAGTGAACGAAATTGACACTGAAAAATGTATATTTTATGTAATAACAACCAAGCGGAAATGTGTATTATTGTTGTAATATTGTAGTTATTTGGACACACGACTCATTATCGAATGTTCATACAAGATCAAGAATTATTCGATTTGAAGAAAATGCAAGTTATTTTTGTCGGTTTGCGAAAAACATTGGCTTTTTTCAATCAATTACAATAAACTGTTCTTTGCCACAGAGGCGTCAATTTATTTGAAAGAAACAATATTCCACACTGTTGCCTAGTTTAAACTGTTCGCTGTGTTTTAAAGACCTCGCGTTTGATTTTATAATGCATATACTGTTAACAGATTCCATATTCTGCTACAATAAAGAACTAAACAAGAGGGAATACTTAAAGGAAATTGGTATTTTGAAAACCACAAAGAAAACCTTAATATCAGGCACACATACGTTAGTCTGGTCAGTGGTCATGTTGATATACTCTTACAGACGAATAGTGGTTCGAGTAAGGTTAAGAAATTGATATTCTTGGCTTATCCTCCGATGAGTAGTTTGTTTCATGAAACAATGTAGGATCTCACAGACGATTTAACCAGTAATTGAGAATAAAATAAATACCTATATTGACAGCTTAAAACAATGTGTCATATATCTGTGGCACATTCTCTAGGCTTCAATTTGTGCCTTAATTTGTGTTTTTTACGTTTTAAATTTATAGACTGATATTCTTTGGCAAATTACTGTCACACATTGCCAACAAATCGTTCACTGTTTTATCACTGTAGGGGCCTATACATTTTCGTTACTTTGTGCGTATGATGTGTTACGTGAAAAGTTTTACTACCCTTGTCATGGTTTCATTTAGTCACATTAATAAAACCGAAAAATAAACCATTGTTGCTCTGCATAAATGCTCGGCATTATATAGGAATACTAAAATAACGAGGTCGCAGTTCAGTTGTTCCACCGCTACGCATGAGAATCCTACCAGAATTGGGACGAAAAGCGTTCAAGCACTGCAAGCTCCAAATACGTCATCGTAGCTGCTCATGCGCAGTAACGCCTACTTGCTCGCGCTAGAAAGTAGCTTTCTGGCAGCTGGTTAAACTAACCTAGACTATGTATTATGAAACCGTGACGCTCGACGTATAGGCTATTTGTCGTTCTAATCCAGTTGTTAGTATTTTGATGCTAAGCACTACCAGTTGTCTTTTCATTGTTTATATTGAGATCGTTGTTGAATTGCCAGTGTAGTTAATGCTCAGTTAATGTATGTCTCCGATTCCCGGTGTTTTATCTTTGAGTCTTTTTATCTTTGGGAAACTATTGATCGTCGTACTGCTCCACATTTTACGGATTTTTGTTCGCCACACTCACTCACCGCCACACACCGCGACCAAAACACCATAGTGCACACCGCGAACCTAAAGGCTACTCTCATGCATAACCGCCATTGGTGTGCAGTGAATAATTTTGGCTACCAAGTGAAATATACGAACACACGACCCACGTTCCATTTTTATATATGTCTATTGATTATAAATAACTGACTGCTGTAGAAAACAGTGTTCTGTTACACTATACAATTTTAAATAGGTAGTTTTACATAGTTCAGACCAGATAGTATTAAGTAAAACCAATGCTGAAAAACACAAAAATCACAATCTCTTTAGAGAAATCCGTGCAGGCGTGCAGCCCATAGTGGCTAGCTTTTTCCAAAAAAATTCTTTTTAAACTTTGTGACGTAAGCTATACAGCTGAATAGTATATTTTATTATATGACTTGTTTTATATTTTCTGAGGAAGGCAATCTTAGTCATCGACGAAACCTGGTAAAATAATTTTTAATTTGTGACCGAGGGCTGCTGGTTTATCCATTAACGTTGTAACGGTCGCTGACAATAGCTGCTGTGTTTAAAATTTTATATTAAAGTAGTTAAAACTTTATGTGAAATTTATTACTATTTGTAAGATCAGCTGTTTTGTACAGCACTCAGTTATAATTATATAAAATATATTGTAAGGTTACAAAAGTATGGATCAGGAAGAGAGAGAGAGAGAGAGAGAGAGAGAGAGAGAGAGAGGAGAGGGAGTTTGTGTGTTAGAGAGAGAGGAACAGAAAGTAACGCCATCTTGCGGAAACTCCTCGTGGATACCGGACGGTCATGCAGACGTCAGTATCCACTTGACCTTTCTACGAAGAGATTGTCTGGGGGTTAATTCTGAACATCTGTTTTATATATGACATTTGTCTATGACCTAAACTATTTTAAGGAGAATTTTTTAACACAGCTTTGCTACGTCAAAAGTTTATTTGTTATGTTTTAGCAAAACATAATGGAATATTAATACCAACGTTTTTTCATAGCCTTCGAAAATGAGGGAGTGTCGAAAAGTAGGAACTGGCCATGAAAACACAAACCTAATTAATATTGCGGATATAGCCGCGGCGGAGTGGCCGAGCGCATTGATGGGCTTTGGTCCGATCCACGAGGCCGTTCCACGTTGAAGTTTCGAATCCTCCCTAGGGCATGTATGTTTCTGTTGTCTTTAGCATAAGTTACTTTATAAGTTTCGTAATTTGTAAGTTTAAGAACTGATGACCACGCAGTTAAGTCCCATAAGCTTAATAAACATTTGAAGATTTAATATTGCGAATATAAACTTGCCAGTACGGGCAACATTATAGATAATTCACCTAGAAATACCATTTTTATCTTCTTATGCGTTTAATATGATTTAACCTATTTTCTTTTAAAAATGTTGGAATGTAATTAATTTTAAACAAAGAGGACGCCAGTCACCAGCTGTCTACGGGCTAAGCTGCGTAGGTGTACGTAAGCAGCTACCTCATTTTATACCTGTGACTTGTACCAGCCAGACCTTTTAAATGTATTTTATGATACGACGAAAAAAATGTTTTAAGCAGAGCACATAGGTCATCATGACGTGCAATGCTGGTATGTAATTCCATTATATAATTGTAACATTATAGGTGTATGTAATTTTACTTTAATTTCAATGTGTGACCAAGGTACCTCGTTTTTAACAGCACTGATGATGTCCCATCATAGGGACGAAATCGGTATGTTTTGAAGTTTAATAAAATAAACATCTCACATCGCCTACCAAGCGGAAACCTTTTATTTCATTAAACTTACGTATGTTATGGAATAAAATTTGTCAACTATAATTCTGTTTCAGTAGCGCCCCTTGGCGCTCCACCAGGTACCACGCCTCATCCTGACCTAAAGCTGGGAACACACCGCTCAGCCCCAGCAATACGTACCGTGGTTTGGATGCTGTTACATTGCGGGTGGCCAATTTTTAGCCCACTTTAGGTTACGGTAGTAATACTAAAAGTGGGCCTTTGCGATCGTCATTTGACAGCTCGAAATTTAAATGAAAATAACGGCTTAACTATTCATCTGACATGCAAATTGAATAACCTAATTTGTAGAGGAGAAAATTCTCTACAACTTTGCTCTCTTATGTTTTTTTCATATCTCGTAGCGTTTCAAAGATATTTGCAAAAATAACGGCGATTTTGGGATGTATGTATGTCTGTCTGTCTGTCTGTCTGTCCGTCCGTCTGTCTGTCTGTCTGTCCGTAACGTGTTGCCTGCTTTCAAGACGAACCGTTCAACCGATCAGCACCAAATTTTACAGACATGATTGCAGGCCGCCAGAGACCAGACCCTCCGTTTTTCAAAATTTTCGGACAAAAAATACGGCAGTAATACCTAAAAAAGCCGTTTGTATTATAATTGTAATTGCAAACGAACCGTTCATCTGATACGAAAATTGAATATCCTAATTGGTAGAGGACAAAATTTTCTACAACTTAGCTCCCTTAAGTTTTTTTCATATCTCGTATCTTTTGAGACATATTTGCAAAAATAACGGAGATTTGACACCCTCCATTGAATGAACGAAACCCAGCCGTTGGGAGATGTCACGTGACATTCCTCGTGCAGAACTCTCTGTCGCACGTATTTGATGATTTTCTTATTGTAACTTACACGTTGTCATTTCAAGGCAGTGGCGCACTGAAGAATTAACAAAAACACATCGTTCTTCGTACGATAAATGATAATCTAGTGTCCACAAATGCCATATTAGCATCAGTTAACAACGGCCACCAATAGTATGAGATTAAAGCACGGAACTTCTAAATTGTTAACTGTAGCGTAGTGAACAATATGTTGGACGGTGATGCTGAAGGTCAGTGGTTCGGAACCCGCCGCTACCTAAATTTTTTATCATTTAGATTATTATTTTGGTCCAAAATGTTTGCAAAAACTTGTAAAACTACAAATCTAAAGTGGGCCGTAAAACACGTCAGTGCAATATGTTTTTTTTTTTTTAATTTGGCACAGCAAGTAGTGGTTTTATGTTGAAACCACTGTGGCGCAAAGGGTTAACGTAGTTAATTAACATAAGAGAGTGTGGTGTCGCACAAGTACAAAGTGCGCGCCACCTACTATCGCCGCGCGCCGCCATGCACGCACGGCGCGGCGTTCTTACGACGACAGCCACGAGCGCCCTCTGCGACAACTCCGCTCGTGGCCACCACTGAACGACATCGTTCACTCGGGACTGAGATAGCAACCAGTTAGGACCTTCGTAATCAGATAGGCACCAGTGAAGACTTGGCTATCAGTTAGGCACTAGGCAGGTCTCTAGCTCAACTATGTATCAACATTCTGCAGTACTATGTAAAAGTTCAGTATTGTATAAATTCTGTGCAATATATATCCCGTTCTAATTTACTCTAGTGTTTCTAGTTTCTGGCTGCTCCTCTCCGTACCTGCACCAGCGTGCTATCTTTATTCCTGTGTCGGTCATTCCACTCGGCCACCGACACCTACGACGGAAACGAGACACAAAAGCGGCGACGAGGCTGGGACACAAAAGAGAGCAAAGTTGTAGAGAATTTTCTCCTCTACAAATTAGGTTATTACATTTTCGTGTCAGATCAATAGTTAAGTCGTTACTTTCATTTAAATTTCGAGCTGTCAAAAGACGATCGCAAAGGCCCACTTTTAGTGTTACTACCGTAATCTAAAGTGGGCCAAAAATTGACTGGGGCCGAGCGATGTGTTCCCAGCTTTAGGTCAGGATGAGGCGTGGAACCTGGTGGAGCGCCAAGGGACGCTAGTGGAACAGAATTATAGTTGACACATTTATTCCGCAACATACATAAGTTTGATGAAGGCGCTAGCTCGACAGGAGCTAGAGCAGTAGGTGGCGTCGCCTTCGAGCTGCAACCTTGGTGTTTCGTATGACGGTAGTGGCCGCGCCGCGATGCCGGGAAGCGATGCAAAGACTGTTATTGTCAAGTGCTCTACCCCTTCACCAGGCTATGCAGCGGCCAGTGTATTGAATTTTGATGCTGTGGAGATCTGTTAAGACGTAATTGCTACAACGATTAAGCCGGTGAGTTGAACATTTGAAAGCAGTTGCGTTTTAACACGTGTATCGTGGTTTGGATGCTGTTACATTGCGGGTGGCCAACTTTTTCTGTAGTGGTCACGCTTTGGCGGAGTTTTCGCGGCTATGGGGTTAGGGGCACGCTGCCCCGCAGCAAGTGGGTCGGCGGGAGCCGGCGGGCCGAATGCAGTTGGCGGCGGTCTCTGTGCCGTGTGGTAGTGTGCGGTGCGGTGCTGGCCGGCGAGCCTGGCTAACGGCGGGAAAGCCTGGCCCCGGGCCTCCGCTGCTGGGAAAGCCGGAGAGCAGATGAGCCGCGAAGAGGCGGCGGCATTCCACGCGGCGGAGAAAGCACGAGCACAAGCACGCTCTCGCCGCGGGGTCAACGGGGAACACTGCCCGCGGCCATCTCCCCAACATCTCACCACACGGGTACCCGATTTCTTGTATTCATTGTGCATGGAGTTCAGCAATGAATTCATGTTACTCACGAAAATTCTCCAAGACATCCAATATTCAAGAAAAGGCAATAGGAGTGATCCGCAAAATTACAGGCCTATATAATTGACGTCGGTTTTCAGCAGGATTTTAGAAAATAGGGTAATGTTGGGGCAAACAGACATGCTAAGCGGATTTTTTAAAATAACTAATAAAAATGTAATTACAGATGTTTATTTTATATCACTAAGAAGCTTATACCTTGCGTCAAACTAATACATATTTAATTCATCATCATCATCATCATCATCATCATTAGAGACTGATTATGCCTTTCGGCGTTCAGTCTTGAGCATAGTACCTCTAATAAAATTCCTCCATGATCACCTATTCAATGCTAATATTGATGCCTTTTACTTCTGTTATGCCTTTTACTTCAAAATCATTCTGCACCGAATCTAAGTACTTTCTTCTTGGTCTACCTCGACTCCTCTCACCCTTCTCTGCCGAGCTCATGAGTCTCTTAGGTAACCTTGCTTCTCCCATGCGTGTAACATGACCCCACCATCTCAGTCTGTTCGCTCTAACTGCTACATCTATGGTGTTCATTCCCAGTTTTTCTTTGGTTTGCTCATTATGGGCACCCTCCTGCCATTGTTCCCATCTATTAGTACCTGCAATCATTCTTGCCACTTTCATATCTGTAACCTCTACCTTATGAATAAGGTAACCTGTATCCACCCAACTTTCACTCCCATACAACAAAGTTGGTCGAAAGATAGATCGATGCACCGCTAACTTAGTTTCGGTACTTACTTCCTTCTTGCAGAAGAGAGTAGATCTTAGCTGAGCACTCACTGCATTAGCTTTGCTGCACCTCGATTCTTTCGCTAGAACATATACTTTCCTCAAATATTAATACGTTCGCTATGGTTACCACTGCGGGCCGCTAACGCCGAGAGCTAAAAATCAGACCGCTGCAAAACCTGTAATATTGAAAGCGAATACGTGCGAGGTCGAACGTGTGACCGGATCTGCGTGAAGTATTTGAAACTAACGCCGTCTTCGCGTGTAAATATTATATTGGTGACCGCGGTGAAGTGGTCAAGAGCATTTAGGCGCTATGCTCCGATGCGGCAAGCCGTTCCCCTTCGAGGATTCGAAACCTTTCTCGGGCATGGGTATTTGTGCTGTCTTTAGTATAGGTTACTTCATAAGTAGTTTGTAAGTTTAGGGATTGACGACCCTGCAGTTAAGTCCCATAAGCTTAACAAACATCTGAACATTTTTATATTGGTGTGGTGTCTGTTCTTTCGGACAAACACACACATGTCCGAAAGAACAGACGCAACACACCAATATAATAAATGGTTGATATTGCCTGACACGTTGGGAAAGGCTCGGCAACGTGCGGCCCACACGCTGTGACGTCAGAAACTCGGCACGTTGGCCATACTTGTTCAGATACACGCTCCGTGTGGCGACGGCTTAACGCGCTGACGTTCTCCTCTGCCTTTGCCTAGACTACGTCCATGGGCCGCGGTGGAGTAGCCGAGCGGTCCAAAGCGTCTCGCTGCGGAGCGCGCGGTTGCTCGCCGTGGAGGTTCGAGTCCTCCCTGGGGCATGGGTGTGTGTGTGTTGTCCTTAGGTTAGTTTACCTAGGTTTAAGTAGTTTGTAAGCTACGGACTGATGACCACGCAGTTTGGTCCGAAAGATCTACAAACATTTGAACGAAAATTCTCCGAGACATGCAATATTCAAGAAAGGCAATAGCATTGATCCTGTATCATTGACGTCGGTTTTCAGCAGGATTTTAGAACATAGGGTAAGGTTGGGGCAAACGAACATGCTAAGCGGCTATTTTTAAAATAAATATTAAAAAATCTAATTCCAGATGTTTATTTGACATTACTAAGAAGCTTATACCTTACGTCAAAGTAATACATATTTATATATTTTTGACAACGTTACAGAGTTCTATAGTTTTCAAAATGACAAGCCAAGATCGCACACTAACAATTTATTAAATCACAACCGGTTTCGGTGCACTGTGTCACCATCATCTAGTCACCTATATGTTATAATCTCGTCATCTGTCAAAAATATAAAAGACATGCAAGAAATAACGTAAAAACATTAAAAAATAACATACATTTGGGATTAAGAGGCACTTAACCTACCTTGTGAAAAAAATTGGGTATAAAATAACAAGTGCAACATTGCACTTAGTTACTATATAAAAAATACATAAGTTAAAAACATGACAGCTTACAAAATACTGACAGCTCTGAAAACTCTAGTTTACATTTTGGCGCAAGGTGGCAGCACCATAGCTGGTTTCACAGAAGTCAGTATTTTTAAGCTGTCATGTTTTTAACTTATGTATTTTTTATACAGTAAATAAGTACAATGTTGCACTTGTTATTTTATACCCATTTTTTAACAAGGTAGGTTAAGTGCCTCTTAATCCCAAATATATGTAATGTTTTATGTTTTTACGTTATTTCTTAAATTTTTTTTATATTTTTGACATATGACCAGATTATAACATATATGTGACCAGATGATGGTGACACGGTGCACCGAAACCGGTCGTCATTTAATAAATTTTTAATGTGCGACCTCGGCTTGTCATTTTGAAAACTATAAAACGATTAGATCAGATCGCCTCCAGACCCGACTGTGTCAGGTAATCGTTACAGAGTTTTTTTATTGAAATAAATCGCAATTTGTGATAGTTATGGCTTCACTGTACTAGGTTTAGATGGAATACCAAAGTGCGGCTACAGCAAATTGCGATTTATTTCATTAATACATATTTAATTCATTTTTTTAATTTTATTTTCAGCCCAGGATACTTGATGAAAATCGATGGTACGACAACGTCCGTTTGCCCCCAACTATAGGGTCAAACGGACACTCCATATGGGGCAAAGGGGCACTTTACTTTTTAATCAGTGTCATCATTGTTACAATTATGGCAAACAAAGTAAGGATCATTTCCATTTGGAACACACACAACATGAAACCCGAAAGAACAGACTGCACCCAATTTTCACCATGTTTGTATAATTTTTTACACACATTGCACCTATCATTCTTCCGGTTATCATATTTGGTATTCTTCGCTGCCTTCTTGTTTACCGCCCTGGTCTTTTTCTCTTTTAGAACAGAAATAAAACTAGGATCTGTCAGAATGGATGATGTTCCCATCTTGTGTTTGGTTTTGGCAGATCCTGAAGCCGATGGTACACCACTGAGGTTCTGGGGACTTCTCTCATTCGCAGCATCTTTGGTGACCCTTGTTGTTTGTTGGCTGTGGTTGCAGTTCCGCTACTCGATAGGGCCTATTTCCTGGTACACGTCTGCACGTCTACTGTTTGATTCTAAGGATTTCCTACTGGATTATTAGTGGGGTCTTCATGCACAGTTGCGGGAGCAAACACGTGCTCAGGCAAGCGATTTGGGTTGAAGGGATGAATATCACAAGCGCTGAAGACATTTACAGCCTTCCCGACTGTAGCTGCACGGTTCCATGCTTCAGCAAAACCAGCTCCAAATACCACTTAATTAATTCCTTTCCCTGGGTTTCTTCTGACGTACAAGCTGCAGGCTTCATTGTGAAATGTCTTTAGTGGAGCAAAGAAAGATACTTCAACGGGCTGTAGCCTGTGAGTACTGTGTGGGGGCAAACACAACAGATACACACTATTGGCTGCGGACCAACTTATGAGATTTACTAAAAATTAAATTATTAGTCAGTTAAAGATATTTACTACACCTCCACAACTGTTTTATTAAGAAGAAACTAATGTGTCCGTTTGCCCCCACGAACAAGTGTCCGTCTGCCCCATCTGAGCAATATTTGAGTTAGTGTCGTAAAAATACAACGCATGGCACCACCAAGGCATATCGTCATACTGGTACGTGGAGGGAAGCAGGAGCCCGCCACCGGACTAGGAGAGAACCTCCGTGAATTCATTGAAATACCAACAACCCTTATTTCCCGAACAATATGCCGAAGAAAGTCATTGCCTGCACAGCATATGTTGCTTACCTGCGTTAATTTACAAGCCAGAAGGACGTTATTAATAGGTTATTTCAAACAACAGTTATCACAGTCACTCGTATACGCTACGCTGCAAAAATCTGACTCACAAGAACGGTGTTGCCAACTGCAACGAGGTAAATACACCACATTTGCCTAAGTTCTGTCCGTTTGCCCCCATGTCCGTTTGCCCCGACCTTACCCTATACTTTCCTCAAATATCAACATCGAAGAGAACGACCTACTGACTCATGGTCAACACAGATTCAGAAAGTATCGTTCTTATGATACACAAATAGCTATTTACTCAAATGATGTGGTAAGTGTTATCGATGAAGTATGTCAAATAGATTCCGTATTTCCAGATTTCCGGAAGTCTTCACAAGCGTCTTGTAATCAAATTGTGTTCTTATGGTATATCGACACAGTTGGACGATTGGATTCGTGATTTCCTGAGAGAAAGAACACAGTACGTTGTAACCAAGGAGGTTAGAATAAAGGGAGATGGCATTATCTCTGCCAAGCACATACGTATTTGAAGCCTGTCCGCCATCTTGGTCAATTTTGAAATGCTATTTCTCCGTTAAAACTATGCGTTAAGTCCACCCTCTTACTGTTAATGCATTGAATTGACAGTCACTGCAAAGCATATACTTACAAACAATATACTTTCTTGAATAAATAGTTATAAATATTCATAATAATATGTTTGAAAACGTGATTTTTAACGGCTAATTTGCACTCTTTTAACACGTTGTATATCACGGGAAAACCGTCGGACGTTTTATTCCTGTTTTAAGTGACATTACATGTTAGATCTGCAAAACGAACACTTCTCCAAAACTTAGCAATATGGCGGAGGCAGGCCTCACTTTTGCGAGGTAAGGGCTTCTCCCTATATTCTGACCTCCTTGGTTGTAACTGACGATAAGTCATCGAGTAGAACAGAAGTGAGATCTGGCGTTTCCCAGGGAAGTGTGATAGGACCACTACTGTTCCTTATTTTCATAAACGATTTAGGAGACAATCTTAGTAGTTCTCTTACAGTGTTCGCGGATGATGTTGTCATTTATCGGTTAGTAAAGTCACCAGAAGATCAAAATCAACTGCAAAATGATTTAGATAAAATATCTGCACGGTACAAAAATTGGCAATTAACCCTTAATAATGATAGTGTGACGTCATCCATATATCCACCAAAACAAATCCGTTAAACTTCGTTTACAGGATACATCAATCAAATCTACAGGAGATAATTAAAAGTAAATACGAACGACTCAAATTGAAAAGAACACACAGAAAATATTGTCGGGAAGGCGAACCAAAGGCTACATTTCACTGGCAGAACACTTAGGAGATGCAACAGTTCTACTAATAAATTCCATAATGCCAAGATATAGAGATAACTCTAAACGCGAGAAATTATCCTCAAACTGTTTCTTTTGGTTTGCGTGATATCGTTAGCGGCAAGCGCATGAAGCAGCTAGGTGGGGGAACTTCCCCCTCCACCTGCACGCGCAGACCACGCCGCTCAACCGTCACAGGGAGCGGACGAACTAAAAGAGCCGCGAACTAAAGTGAGCGCTCTCGATTGCGAACTATTATGCGGAAGTCTCCTCCAAATGAGCTGCAGCAGACGACGATTGCACGCACGAAACTGTCACTAGTGAGCTCTGAAAGCCCAATCGCGTTAAGTAGCTTGTCCCATTTGCAGACGAAGCTGCACCACATAATAGGGAGCATACAGAAGGGAAAGCTGGGGGCGGCGCCTTTGATCTGTAAGTTACCAAGCGTTGCGCTCGACGCCATATTGAAAAGCAGTAAACGCGGAACTATAGCCACTTAGTACTTCGGCTGGAAATTGAGATTTTACGAACTGCAGCTAATCTCACCGACTTTTACGAAAGGAAACGGCTTTCATCTATTTTGCTCCATCTTCTTGTACCTAATTGTAATCCAACGAATAAAAAATAGGCCTAAATTTTCGTACAACTACGAAAATGTACAGTGGAATCGATGAACGTTTTATTTGGAGCTTATCTCTAGAAAAATTCCAAATAACGTGGAGTTGCGTGGGAAATTAGTTATAAACAAGAAAGTGACTTTACAACTGCCAGGTTTTATTTGACACGAATAAATTCGCACAAAATATTGAGTCAGACTTAGCAGTACGTGATTACACAGAACTAATGACGTCTGGGCATATATAAAAGTTGTATTTGCTTTAGGAGTATCATTAATTTACTGATCGGAGAAGGGCATATAGAGGAATCTGTCAAACACAGAGCAGGAACAGCATAAAATAATTATTCCCACTAATCTATTTGTTTGAGTATCCGAAGAGCATTCGTTGCCAACATTAGCACACTACGCCTCCAATGCCGTAAGTAAAATTTTACGTGCCTACTTCGCACTATTCTTTGTCATTCATTTTATATTATTCCCTGAAACGTTAAACACACATAAATGTACTTCAACATTTCGATGCTGTTGAACTTCTGCAGCAACAGTAAGAGTTATCGTCAAGAGAAGAAGCAAGGCTACTTTTAATAATTACGCACACATTACTCTAATTCGAAACTGATAACATTTAACTTTCACTACACATATAGCGACGTTCACTTACTGCTCAGCATCTTTTGGGAAGGTGAAGAAACTTATATCCTTATTTGTATTAGAATTATTGCGGCAATTAGGTGCTGAACACCATCGGCCGCCTTTTCTTTTATTGAAGCTCGTAATAAAAACGGAACAGCTCCAACTACAGACACACAGTTCTTTCTTTTCACTGTACCAAATACTTGTTTACTTTTATGCGATTCAGGCAGTTAAAATACAGAATTAACAAACAAAGACGGCGCATTACCACGCCGCAGAGTAGTGAGTGATCACACGTTTACTGCTTTACAAGATGGCTGATTCCGCGCATGCGCACTAAATTTTGGACGACAGACAGCAGCGGGAGTTTCCTTTCTGTATACTCCTTATTCTGTGACCAAGCGTTGCGCTCGACGCCATATTGAAAAGCAGTAAACGCGGAACTATAGCCACTTAGTACTTTGGCTGGAAATGGACTTTTTACGAACTGCAGCTAACCTCACCGACTTTTAAGAAAGGAAACGCTTTTTCATTATGCTCTCCTCTATTTTGCGTCCTCTTCTTGCACCTAATTGTAATCCAACGAAAAAAAAGTAGGCCTAAATTTTAATACAACTACGAAAATGTACGATGGAAACAATGATCGTTTTATTTGGTGCTTATCTCCAGAAAAATGCCGAGTAACGCGAAGTTATGTTTGGGAAATTAGTTATCAACAAGAAAGTGACTTTACAACTCCCAGGTTTTATTTCACACGAATAAATTTGCACAAGTCAGACTTAGCAGTACAATGTGGTTACACAGAAGTAATGATGTCTGGGCATACACAAAACTGTTAAATTACACACAAATGAAGGACAGGTAGCGGAAACATAAAACTACATAACATACTTACTCTGCACTTGTCATATTGTGGCACACATTGTTTCAGTTATAGCAAAGGAAAAAGTTGTTCATCATTTTCCTCTGTCTTCCTTGTGCAGGAGGTGGGTCTCCACATAAAGTGCCTGAAATATTTCGCCTGAGTGGGCCTTAGCAAAGGAATAAATGCTCTCGAAAGTTTTTCCAATAGCACTGTACATGTTATTCAGAGCTCTGTTCGTGAATAAACGGCGTAGCCCAGGGCGCCTGCTTTGCAAGTAATTCGGTTGACCATTACGCTACGCCGTTAGTCACGAACAGATAGCTAAATAAGATGTACGGTACTATTGGAAAAACTTTCGAGAGCATTTTCTCCTTTCCTAAGGCCCACTCAAGCGAAATATTTCAGGCACGTTATAGGGAAACCAATCTCCTTCTACACACACAATGTGGGCGAAATCGGCGGGTCCCGATTGCCGACCTCCCCTTGTAAGAGGATCACCGGTCGTTAACATTAGGAAGCTACGCCTCCGTTGCCGTTAGTAAAATTTTACCGTTTGAATCAAATTATGTGAAGGTGAGCAGGTAGATGAGCCTTAACAAGTCCTGAAATATCTCGCCTATGTGGGCAACCGGAAAAGGAAACGCACGCTCAAAATGTTGAAGTCCCGCTACTTACGCACAATTCTTTGTCTTTCATTTTATATTATTCCCTGCGACGTTAAACTTATAATTACAAAATATAAATGTACTTCAACATTTCGATGCTGTTGAACTGCAACAGCAACAGCGAGAGTTATCGTCAAGAGAAGAAAGGCTACTTGTAACAATTATGCACACATTGCTCTCATTCGGAACCGATAACATTTAACTTTTACCACACATATAGCGACGTTCACTAACCGTTCAACATCTTATATCCTTATTTGTATGAGAATTATTGCGGAAATTAGGTGCTGAACACCATCGGCCGCCTTTACTTTTCTTGCTGCTCGTAATCAAAACGGAACAGCTACACCTACTGACACACAGTTCTTTCTTTTCATTGCACCAAATACTTGTTTACTTTTATGCGATTCAGGCAGCTAAAATACACAATTAACAAACAAAGACGGCGCATTACCACGCCACAGAGTAGGGAGTGACCACGCGTTTACTGCTTTTCAAGATGGCCGATTCCGCGCATGCGCACTAAATTTTGGACGACAGACTGCAGCGGGAGTTTCCTTTCTGTATACTCCTTATTCTGTGGCTGCGCGTGGTAGCGTCGTATTTCCTGGTCTCACGTACGTTAACGTCAACTGCCTCGTTCCGTGTGCCGACGGCCTTAAGAGCCCTACACACGATGCGATGTATTGGACCAATTCGTTGGTCACCCGATAAATTGGGCGGTTTGAGGCGCTACCTAACCAACTTTCCTCGTCGGTCGGTTGGATGTGCCTGACCACCCGATCTCCGATTCCTCCACCACTTCACCCGACAACTTGTACCGTGTGTAGTGCTTCCCGACCAACTTCCATGCCTGAGTTCGTCTGCACAGCGAGCACGCGAAAACAAAAACAGTTCGACAAGAGACACCAGAAGAGGGTGACGCTGCGTGCAGTTGATCGGCATGTCTGTAGGCTGCTACCAGTTGGTTGGTTTGTTGGGCATCTTGCCGGTCGTACGATAAATCGGAGCGTGTGTAGGGGCCATTAGTGTGGATGGCGGCGTCTGCGGGTCGGCGACCGCACCTTGCAGTGGATCGAGCGCTGCGCTCCTCTGGCTGCGCGCCACACGACCTTGTCGGCACGCGCGGCTACCGCACACACACAGCCTCTGCTGCCGCTACCGCCGTCTGCGGCAACCGCTGTAGACTTAGCCCAGTCCAGCTGTCACAATAAAAGCTTATACCTTGCAAAAGGTGGGGTACAAGATTCTTTTAACTCGTTCATGTTGTTGCAAACCTTGGAAAAACCAAGTTTTGCCAACAAAATTTTTCTTGGGAAAACTTTCTGAAGTTAAAAAAACTTCGAAAATTTCGACTGTTTTTCATTTTCTTCACAGTATCTTCGTTTTGTGCTCCTACCGCTTTTACGTCTATGTTCTTTTTTAAAGAGCACAAAATCTAGCCGGCCGCGGTGGCTGAGGAGACTGAGGCGCTCCAGTCACGGTCTGCACGGCCACTACGGTCGGGGCTTCGAATCCCCCTCGGGCATGGATATTTGTGCCGTCCTAGTTCGTAAGTAGTTCATAAGTAGTTTGTAAGTTTAGGGACTGATGACCCCGTAGTTAAGTCCCATAAACTATACAAACATTTGAACATTTAAACACAAAATCTAATATATAAAGCAGTGTGTCCGTATGTCTGTACGTGTTGCATACAAATCTACAGTTTTGTTCCAATCTTTATGAAATTTTGTACACGAAAGTTTCAGTCCATGACGACGGTCGCCGTAAATGTAAGAATCACATACGATATACAGTTTACGAGATATGACGCCATAAACAATGAGATGCGCGAAAAACTGCTGCATTTTGCGACAATGCTGCTCATTTTCTCCTAATCCATTGGACAGATTTCAACCAAAATTGGTACACACATTCCTTACCGTGAGTTAACAATTGCTGCATGGTTGAGAATCACATACGACACATAGTTCAAAAGATATTAAGTCATAACCAATAGAAATCACAAAAAATGCCATATAATGCGGCGAGACTTTCGAAATACACTGTATGAGAATGACAGTACTTCGCTACTTGCAACAAACTTTAAACATAATTTCAAACCTTTATTAAACTTTTTCTCGCTGGCAACCATAGTAAAATGATGAAAGGAAAAAAGTTTCTCGCTTACTACTTTTCCGCTGTTTATGGAGTAAACTACGGCATTCGGTATGACGTTACAATTTATAATTTGAACACTACAAATTGTAGCGACAGGACATTTTACAGACAGTATACACACATATAGAGTTGAATGTAGTTTGTAAATTGTATCACTTTCCGACACCTAGTTCATGAGATATGAGCACGTTAACAGTGACATTCCGCTGTTCATGTACTAAAACTACGGCATGCCGTATGGCTTTACAATTTATAATTTCTACACTACAAATTGTAGCTGAAGGAAATTTTACAGACAGTATACACGCATATAGTTGAGTGTAGCACATAAACAGTAACGTTCATGGAAAACCACCACATCACGCACCAAGTTGCAATCTATTACTTCTTTACAACTAATTGTATTCCCAAAAGATTTTACTGGCATACAGCCCTTATAAAAATGAATATAAACCAGGAATAAATTAATAAGTATCCGGGCAACGCCGGGTTTTCAGCTTGTACTCTATAAATTTGATTCTTACCATTGTTGTGATCTTAAGAAAACTTTGAAGTTTTAAATTTTAATTAGCAAGTAATGACCAGACAACAGGGCTACGCTCGATAGCCAGTCAACTTACAAAAGTTCCACCAGGAAGCAGAAACAAGATAAGGTAGCTGAGGCTGCCGAGCACGAATTGTTAATCAAGTAAGTTAGATTTGACTGTCGGCCAGAAGAAATCAAATGTTTGTATTGTCCATGGGACTTAACTACGGGGTTATCAGTCCCTAAACTTACAAGCTACTTATGAACTAACTAAGACTAAGGACGGCACAAATATCCATGCCCGAGGGGGGATTCGAACCCCCGACCGTAGTGGCCGTGCAGACCGTGACTGGAGCGCCTCAGTCCCCTCGGCTACCACGGCCGGCCTCGGCCAGAAGAAGCCACGCGAGTCGAACTTGCGTCATTTGGGAAACAAACAGGAGGCTCCACAATAACTGATAGTAAGTAGTGTTGTGTGGAATCATAGGCGTTCTCGCGAAACAAATTAGGTAGAAATGAAAGTGTCATGTGGAACCAACAGCTCTGGTGTGCAACCAGATCACTCAGGTTTAACAGGGTCGTGTGAAACTCAGTAAGCACAAAATGAAATAAAAGGCTAGTCAGCCGAACAGAGTGGAGTTCAGCTGGCAGATCGAGTCAGAAGGTTAAACGACGAGGCGACAGCGGGGCCGCTGAGGTCCGCAGCAGCTAATGCGGCAGCTAAATACTTCAACCACGAGAAGACGGTGATGGACTCGAGTGGACACACAGTTACTACTACCGATCAAGTAGGAATTGTAAAGTTTCAGTGGAACAGAATTGAACAGAGACTGTCAGTCCCTGTCTCTAGTAGTGAGAGGAATCTCAGAACTTAACAAGAGCTAGTGACGGTCTGATACTTGTCTCTTGAGGATGCAAACCTTTAGTGGTGAAGTAATCATTGAAACGCAGGATCATTGTATAAGTGCATAGTCATAAGGGGTTTATGGTCCAACACCTCATAAACAATAAATATTATTTATTAACTAAAACTCTCTGTCATTCTAATTCAGTAACCTATTATCAGAAAATAACTGTTTCAACCCCAGTAGATTCTCTCCTTCTCATCTCTGATATAAAGGTTAGTAGCAAGTTCACAGTAACCCACTGTCGTTAACGTCCCGATGGGATAGTGAGACAGTTCCGGGACACCATTTTCCGCTACTCACAATACCCAAGGCTCTCTCTCTTTCTCCCTCTCTCTCTCTCTATTCGTTTAGTCTCTTCCGACTCTTCGTGACCCTATGAACGCCACACTCCTCTGTCCTGCACTTTCTCCCGTAGACCTTCCAGGTTGGAACCCGTTGCTTCTGTGATGCCATCCATCCACCTCATCCTCTGCCGACCTCTTCTTCTACTGCCTTCGATCTTCCCCGGCATTAATGTTCTTTTTTTTCAGTGAAGCATGTCTTCGCATTATGTGTCCAAAATAGATCAGCTTTTGTTTTAATATTAGATCTCCCCGGGAGCAATCTGGTTTTATTTGATTTAATACAAATAAACAATCCCTGAAACGGATTTTCTTCTCGAATATGTCAAAGACAATAATGATAAATCTGAAGCATAGAATTAAAATTTGTGTTGCGGCCGGGAATCGAACCCGGACCTCCATGCTTATTAGGCAGACGTCTTACCTTTTTTCTTTCTAGTAGATCTATGCTTTGCGGTCTTTGGCTCAATTCGTTGTTGGTTGTTCGTTGAACGGTTGGCTCAGCTTTTTTATTACAGAGGGCGTTGAGCCCCCTGACCGTGCGCGCTGAGCCACGGTGCCCGGCGCCGTTACACCACCACACCACTAACGATTAAGGTGCCTCAGAATAGTCTAAGTACGATTTCCCTCCGCGTCACAAACTTGGCAGTAGTGACAATTATCTTTGGAACACAGAAGCTGATTTAAAGTTTGTGACGTGTAGGAAAATAGCACTTAGACTATTCCGAGGCGCGTTAATCGTTAGTGGTGCGGTGGTCTAACGGTTACCGGGCGCCGTGGCTCAGCGCGCCCGGTCAGAGGGCTGAACGCTGTCTGTAATAAAAAAAGCTGAAACAGAGAACACGTAGAACCAAAACGAACAAACGCGATCAGCGTCCGCAAGGACAAGAACTACACATAGAGCAAAAAAAAAAAAAAAAAAAAAAACCGGTAAGACGTCTGCCTAGTAAGCATGGAGGTCCGTGTTCGATTTCCGGCCGCATCACAAATTTTAATTCTACGCTTCAGATTTATCGTTATTGCTCTAATACAGATCTCTTGGTTCTCTACGCCGTCCATGGAATTTCCTCCAGCACCACAATTCAAAGGAATCAATTCTTCGCCGTTCAGCCTTTCTAATGGACCAGGTCTCGCATCCATACATCACAACTGGAAAGACCGTAGCCTTCACAGTACGTATGTTGCTAGCCTTATGTCTCTGGACCTTATAATCTTTTCAAGGTTTGACAACGCCTTTCTACCGAGCAACAAGCGTCTCCTGATTTCGTGGCTGCAGTCGCCATCATCTGGGAACCGAGATAAGTGAACCTGAAACTACCTCCACGGATTGTGGAGGTGTAGTTGCCATAATTTTGGTTTTCTTCACATTTAGCCTGAGACCGACCTTTTCACTTTCGTTTTTTACCTCCAGCAACAGAGTCTTTAACTCTTATTCATTTTCTGCCAGCAGTATGGTATCATCTGCATATCTGAGATTGTTGACATTTATTCCAGCTATTTTGATTCCTGTCTCGTCTTCATCTATCCTATCATTGCTCATAACGTGCTCTGCAAACAGATTGAATAAGGACGGAGACAATATGCAGCCTTGCCGGACCCCTTTCTGAATCTTTATCCATTTTTTGTGCCATATAAAGTTCTCACCGTGGCTTCTTGGTTAAGGTATAAACTCTGTATCAGACGGATGAGGTGAACTGGTACTCCCATTTTACTGAGTACGTCCCATAATTTGTTGTGATCGACGCAGTCAAAGGCTTTGACATAATCAATAAAGCAGAGGTATACATCTTTATGAAATTCTTTTGCTTTTTCCATAATCCACCGAATGTTGGCAATATGATCTCTGGTTCCTCTCCCTTTTCTAAACCGACCTTGTTCTTCCGGTAGCTCTCGATCTAGATATTGGCGGAGTCTGTTTTATAAGATTTTCAGCATGACTTTGTTAGCATGCGAGATAAGTGCAATTGTTCGGTTATCCGAATATTCCGTAGAGATTACATTCTGCTGTTATTCCATCATGTCCTCTAGTTTTGTTATTAGCCATATTCATCATCACCATCAGCAGCAGCAGTACTGTCAGTACGCAGCTCATTCTTCTACATATTTAACATCCTCTGCTTCACTTAGATCTTTTCCATTTCTATATTTTATTATTCCAATTTTTCCCTGGAAATCTCCTTTAATTTCTCTTATTTTTTGTAAAGATCTCTTGTCCTCCCCATCCTGTTACTATCTGCGCTACCATTTTCCTAAGGCGCTACAGTGCGTCAAAAATGACAAATTAAAAAAAATTGGTATTTTCTCACTTTGCACAACTTTTGAAAAATTTACATTTTTTGACGCACTGAAGCGCGTTAGGTATTGGGCGTACAAAAAAAATTGGTAAAAATCAAATTTGTTGAGAATTTTATGCTCTTTAAAAAAGCAAATAGACGTAAAAGCGGTAGGAGCACAAAGCGAAGCTATTTTGAAAAACTGAAAAAAGTCCGAAATTTTCGAAGTTTCTTGACTAAAGTAGGTTTTCTCCTCCGACTTCTGGGGTTTGCAGCTAGTCACCTGAATTCACGCCACTTCTCATAAAACCAGTGCCTAGATAGTATACTCTTAGATTGCAACTTAAGAGTCCGCTGTGATTTTGTGTATTGAATCCGATTTTTAACCACTTCACCTTCATTGGAGTGCGATCATGTAAGGTAACTGTGTGTCGCCCTTAGCGTGTTTGCTCGCTGTCTAATCTAAATGCAACTTAACTTTGCTATACTCACGCACCATCTCAAATCAGGCACGACAGACCAGAACCATCTTCGCAGTTTTATTGTATATTGTGTTGTGTGGTACCTCCGAGTTTGCTGAATTTCGCCTACGATAGCGGCGCCTGCTTCTGCCTCGCTTCAGCACGCTTATTTTGGTGTGTTTCGCAGTTGCATTGCGTGTATGTAAGCGAGTGAGTGTTGTTTGTAAATCCCCCCCCAGTAGCGTTAAGTTCTGTGTAATTTATGTTAATTTCAGTGCTGGGCATCGTCAGTATTAGCTCATGTAAATGGAATGCAACTTTATTGTATTAACAAACTTGGTTCCCCATTTTGCTTGCGTCCGACCTGAATAAACAAGTTAAGTTCAGTATAATTTTGACTTGCCTATAAATTGTAGTTTTCGAGCTCCTTCCCCCTTTTATTTAATATTGTTTTTAACCAGTGCTGAGAACGAGCTCAGATGCAATTTTTTATGTTTAGGTTCCGTTGAGCCATAAACGTTTTCCTTTAGCCACCTTTATGAAATAACTTTAATTGTGGTGGCTAGTTTATTAATGCCTGTGTGTAATTTCGTGTGAGCTGCTACGTATATTGGCCACTGTATCATTAACTTCCTGTTATTAGAGTAATTTGAACGAATGTAATTCTCAATTTGGGCCAGGGAACAAGGTTTTTGCAGAAGGGAGTAGCCGGTAGTTCACACGGACCTTTTGCTAATTTTACTTCTAAAATTAAGCTTTTTTATAACAGTCAACTCTTATCTCGGTACCTCTTGCCAGAATTAAGCTTTTATTACGTACAGTGGCCCACTTTTAAAGTTTATTTATGAGTAACGATTCAGTACTTCGAGTCAGACAAAGTATTCTTTACTCAGTACCGATTACATACGATTTGGTACAGCTCTAATTTCTCTTGCTGATGTTGCCTTCTTTTAACGGTTCATGTTGTGTGAAACCGCGTCCAGATCCTGGGAATTACACTTTGGGACACTCCAATAGCTGCAGCCACCTCATCTGTGTTCCACTGCCCTTCGGCAAGCCTCTAAAACACTTTCCTCCACTCGCTCGATCATGTCATCAGACCGGTTTGTGTGGGCCCGAGATTGCCCTGCTGTGTTGTCACACGGCGTTCCGCCTTCATTGTCGCACCTATGAAAGCAAACTGGACACAGGTGCCACCGTCAGCACCAGTCTCATTCAAGTGGCGATGAATTCCAATCGGTGGAACACCACGCAAATGGAGAAATCGAACGATTACACGCTGAAGTGCGTACTGGACACTCAGTCTGTTTTGAACACTTTTGTAACATCTGTGTACAGGGTGGTCCATTGTTATTGACCGGGCCAAATCTCTCACGAAATAAGCATCAAGCGAAAAACCTACAAGGAACAAAACTTTTCTAGCTTAAAGGGGGAAAATAGATGGCAGTATGGTTGGTCCGCTAGATGGCGCTGCCTTAGGTCAAACGGATATAAACTGCATTTCTTAAATAGGTACCCCAATTTTATTACATATATTTTTATTACAGATAAGGTCTTGCAAGATCGAGGAGGAGAAACTGAAAATGGTATGAAAAATAAATAGCTGGGGTCGTACATACAGAGGGTCGGAAGACTGGAAAGCGAGGTACAGCACCGAATAAACTGTGGTTGGATCAACTGGAGGAAAATGAGCGGAGTGTTGTGTGACAAGAAGGTGATCAATGGGTTGAAAGGGAAGTGTACAAATCAGTGGTAAGGCCTGCTATGATATACGGGGCGGAGACATGGCCAATCACAGTAGCCCAGGAAAGGAAGATGGAAGTAGCAGAAATGAGAATGCTGAGGCAGGAAGGATCGAATTAGAAATGAATTTCTTAGAGGAGTTGTGAAAGTGGGACACACGGGGAAAAAGATACAAGAGAGTAGACTAAGGTGGTATGGACACTTGCAGGGAAAGAGTATATCGGAAACAGAGTTGATGATATAAATATTGAAGGAGTGAGAAGGAGAGTAAGACCGAAGATGAGGTGGAAGGATTACGATAGCGGGGGACCTCAGGGATAAAGGATGGAAGAAGGAAGAAGCACTGAATAGCCTATTATGGAGGAGAAGGATCCAGAAGAGCAACGCGGACCCTACTTGACGTGGAACAAGACTACGATAAAGAAGAAGAAGATGAAGATATTATTATATATTCGTCTAGTACGTAAATAAACATGAATGTTTTATTTGGAACACTTTTTTTTGCTTTATGACAGATGGTGCTGTGATAAACGGATAAGTATGTGGTATCGCGTAACATTTCGCCAGTATGTACGGTATTTGCTTCGCGATACATTACTCGTGTTAAAATGGACCATCCCTTCAGCCTGGTTACAGGCATTGCCAAAAAGAAAGAAAGAAAAAAATGTTCAAATATTTGTACAGCTTATGGGACTTGGCTATGGACGGCACAAATATCCATGTCCGAGGGGGCATTCGAACACCCGACCGCAGTGGCCGTGCAGACCGTGACTGGAGTGCCTCAGTCCCCTCGGCCACTACGGTCGGGGGTTCGAATCCCCCTCGGGCATGGATATTTGTGCCGTCTTTAGTATAAGGTAGTTCATAAGTAGTTTGTAAGTTTAGGGACTGATGACCCCGTAGTTAAGTCCCATAAGCTTAACAAACATTTGAACATTTTTTTGGCCACCGCGACCGGCAGGCACTGCCAAATTGCATTTTCGTATACGGCTTTTGCTTTGCAGGTAACCGGTCGCCTGCCAGCTGGGTCCACATCGGACCGTTTCGTCCAGTGGACGCTGTCTGGACGCCGCCGCTCCTGCTGCTACGCCGCCGTCTCGCCGCAGACCCTGCAGGACCAACAGCACCTAGAAGACAAGGCATTCCAACAGGCCGTGCCTACGTCACACTTAGAGGCCGCGGCCGCCACCTCAGTGGCTGTTGGCTGGGGCATGCCCACCGCCACGCAGCGGCCGGCCAGTCAGATGGCGGCCGCGGCCTCTAAGTGTGACGTAGCCACGGCCTGTTGTGAGGCCTTGTCTCTAGGAGGTGTTGGCTGGACACCGCCGCTTTGCTGCAGCCCCTGTCGGACGACGCTTCCCCAGTCGCCAACTCCGCTGCCTCTTCTCGCCGCCGTCTCCGCAGCCCTCTCGTCGACGCCCCTGAGGACCGCCACGGCCAGGACCAGCAGTGCCAGCCTCGTCACCACCAGCCCGGGGGTCGGGTCGACAGGACACAGGACGTCGATATCGGCCTTCGTTCTTCTTCTCTTCTAGTGTCTAACCTTTCCCATCTTTCATAGAATGTAGGCTTTCACGGCCGGCGTCTTCATTAATTAAAACTTTCTGGCTAAGCTGCCGTGTCATCAATAAAACTTCTTAATCCCGATGTTTCGTTGCCTACTGCGGGCGACATCTTCAACGGTGAGTCGACGACTGCCTACTAGGCGCTGGAGGTCATTCTTATATAGAGTGCATAGATGGCGCCACCACTTGTCACGTGCTGCCGACTATAAAGCTATCTTTGACTAACGTCATCTCTCTCGATTACAGGTAATCGATTGTCATATCTTTGGTTCAAAATTGACCGCCAAATCTTATCTAACTTCAAACCTTCTTCTTTCCTGTTAAAAGTATTGTGGTGCTTCTGTATTTCTATAGCTTCTCTGTACATCCGTGTGTAATAATGCGACGTCCTGGCTAGCATGCTCATTTCACTAAATTTCATTTCATGGTCACCACGTGTACAAACATGCTCTGCCACAGCTGAATTGTCTGTGTGACCCAGATGACAATCCATTTATGTTGCAATATGCGAGTATTAACACTACTTTTTGTTGTTCCTCTATACACCATGCCACAGCTACAGGGAATTTTATACACCCCAGGCGTTGCTAGGGGATACCGTGCGTCTTTCACCGATCGTAAGCATTCGCTAATTTTCTTGGTAGGTCTAAAGACGGTCTGCACTTGAAACCTCGCTAAAACTTTCCCAATACGGTCCGTAATTTTGTGGGTGAAAGGAAGAAAAACTTTTCCGGCCGACAGTTGTTGTTGTGGCTTGTTTTCGGACCCTTTTCTTCTTGGATGGAGAGCTCCATCTATCTCTTGATCGGTGTATCCATTTTTCTTGAACGCTGTTCGCAAATGGTTTAATTCATCTCTCAGATAAATAGGCTCACAGATATTATTAGCTCGATCCACCAATGTTTTAATGACACCTCTCTTCTGCCTACGATGATGGTTCAAATCCTTATTAAGATAACGATCTGTAGACCTTATGCCCCAAGATCCCATCTGCCCATTTGATTACCGATACACCCAAAAAATTCAACTGTCCCTTTTCCTCTTTCTCCCCATCATGGACACTCCTCCCACACAACTGCCTCTTTTCTTTATACTTCCCCGTCCCACGCTCCAACCACCATTACGTCGAGCACCTCCTCCATCCACACTCCTCAGTCAATCATTCCTCTCTCCATCCACCTCTCCATCACCACGTCCTCCCCAGTCTCCGCCGCTCATCAGTTCTTCCTCTCCCCACCTCATTTCCACTGCCGCCCCTTCGTCTCCCAGTTACTTTTTTGCATGCGTTCCCTCCATTGCCAGCCGCCCCAGCTAAAATTCAAACACCACCAAGACACAGAGCAGACTCACCCCAATCGCCGAGCCCTGAACATGACCACCTGTCACAGCCAAGTCCCGCTCATCGCCACATCCCCATCAAACCCGTGCTCCTCCCCATTCTTCCCGCCCCATCCACTTCCCGCCCAGTAAAAAAGAGTGCCACCAAACGTTCCAGCGTGGACCCCACCCACGACGCCTCCAAGAAAGCTCCTTCCACCACTGCCTCCGCTCCTTCTCCTCAACCCACACAATCCATGGACACCACCCCTCTCCCCACCCTCGCTACTGCACCCCAGACCTTTACCTATGCCCTTTCCCGACCAGACCCAAAATTCCTCGATAACCGCACCCTTACCCTGGAAGTACGAAAGTACTTCCCTTCCGCCCCTACTATGCAATTGATTCCCTCCACACCGATCTTCTTCAGCGGTCGAAGATAAGTCTTAGGTATCTGAGGTAGAGGTCGCAGTGACATAAGTATGGGGTGGTGTGACCAATGATGATTGCCTAGGATTTTGTGGGGTTAACGGTGAGGAGCCACTGGTTACACCAGGTGGAGAATTCGGAGAGATGGGATTGAAGGAGGTGTTGGGATCAGGAGACGGAGGGGGCAAGGGCTAGGAAGACAGTGCCGTCAGCTTATTGGAGGAGACTGGGGTTGTGGCATATTAGCCAAATAGTTAAGGGTAGAGGAGGGATATGACACAGCCCTGGGGCACCCCAGCAGAGCGGAAAAACAAACAGGAGTTAGTGACATACGATGGGCGAGAAAGGAAGCGATGAAGCGGACATAATTAATGGGAAGGGCGTTGAGCTGGAGTTTTAAAAGGAGACCAGAATGTCATACGCGGTCGTAGGCTTTCTTGATCGAGGGAAACAAGGATAGCGGCGCAACAGGAGTTCATCTGGATGAATAGGAGGTGCGTAAGACGCAGGAGTTGGTCATCGACAGAGAAGGATGGTCGGAATCTGCATTGGGGGGGGGGGGGGAAGGAGTTGGTGTTGACGGAGATATCGATGGATGCGGCGAGGCAGGATTATTTCCAGGACTTGGCTCAACACTGAGGTGAGGCTGATAGGATGATATGAAGAGGCGTCAGAGAGCGGCTTGTCAGGTATAAGAAACATGAGGATACGGGAGGTGCCGAGGGGACTGAAGCGCTCCAGTCACGGTCTGCACGGCCACTACGGTCGGGGGTTCGAATATCCCCTCGGGCATGGATATTTGTGCCGTCCTTTGGATTAGCTAGTTCATAAGTAGTTTGTAAGTTTAGGGATTGTTGACCCCGTAGTTAAGTCCTATAAGCTATAAAAAAAAAACCGGGAGGTGTTCCACAGGTGAGGAAGAAGCTGGTGTATAGAATGACGGTATAGAAGGAAACAAGGGCTGAGTGAAAAGAATGGGGGCATGCCCGTAGGTGCCTGGAGGTCAGGCGTTTGTGGCCGATAGCCATGTTGCGTTTCATGCGGAGTTTTGTTTCTATGTCATGGGCTGTGATGGGAGTATTACGTTCTGTGGGGGGGATACTGTCCAAGTACTGAAAGCTGGGGCCAAGCGGCAGGATAGAAGTAAATGAAGTCTGCAATAGGCGGTATAGGTCGCTGTATTGATTAAAGTATTAAAGTGGATAAAATATGAGTAGGATAGAAGTGTTAGTTCGCTCATGGATGCCTGGGAAGAATGAGTAACCAAACCTGGGTTTGTCAGGGATGGAGAAGGTATCAGTAAGTGGTTTGCCTTACTGACGTTGTCAGGGAAGGGAAGGTAATTATGGAGAAGCGGGTAGTAGGCGGCGGAGTGACTGCCAGTAAGGTGGTGGAAGGCATGCCAGTACTTGGAGGAGATGTGCGGGAGAGAGACGTTAAGACGGGTGCATGTCTGGCCTCAGTCCTGGCGTCTTTTTGCGTTCAAGAGGTTTTGGATGTGACGTTGGATTTGCCGGTGGAGATGCAGTGTGTCCCGATCATGGGTTTACAGGAAAGATCGGTAGTGACGGGCGGATCACGGAGAAGGAGTATGGTCTGTGGAGGTAAGGATGGGCGATGTGGGACTTTGGTAGGGATGTGGGAGAAGACGGTGTCAGCAATTGTCTGGTGTAGGAAGGAAGTGCATTGTCAATATTGGCAGTGGTGTGGAGGGGCAGGGGGTGGCTGGCGACCTGAGTGTCAATGGAGCGATGGTAGGCATCCGAGTCAACGTAGGTGTAATCATGGACTATCTTAGGCTCGAGAGGGGGACTGCGAGACTGACGGCCGCGGGGGTCTAGAGTGAGGAGTACTGGAGCATGGTCACTGCCAATTAGGTCAAGGACTTCCGCCTGCAGGAGGTTAGGAGAGGCCAGGACGACATCGGGGATGGTATTGCCCTGCGGTCGGGTGGATTGTGGGAGGGGATCGGAGTCACCGTGGAGTTGGGAGAGAAACTGACGCCACGGTGACAGAACGGTAAGAAACGTTCACGTCAGTGGCAACCACATAAGTCGTCACGGATCGGTCTATGTGGGATAGGAAATCATAGGGGAGGGGTGTGGTACTGCGGACATAAATGGTGGCGAGACTGACTGTGATGGAGGGGAGAAAAGGCTCAGGATGTTCGGTAGGATTGCTGAGGACAGGTTGTGGCCGGACCGGTTGGTGGTGGAGATTGCCGATCGCCACTCCGTCTCGGGCAAGGGGAGGGGGACCATCTGTGAGGTGGAGGTTGTAGGGAGCAGTGCTGATGGAGTGTTGGGGTTGGAAGAAGGTTTCATTGAGGAGGAAGGCGTCCACGTGGTGGTGGGAGAGAAGATGCATAATGAGGGGTTACAGGAGAAGGTGGCTATGGCTTCAAGCTGGAAAACTGAGCAGGTGGCTAGGGTGATCTGCTGGAGGGTGTGGGGTCGTTGAAAGGGGTGGATGTTCTGAAGGACTATGGTAACAAAACGGATGACACCCTAAACAGTAGGAGGGGAGCAGAGGGAATTGGTGGGATGGAAGGGAGGATCAATGTGACGCACGGGAACTGTCAGCTCAGGATGGGGTCGGGGAATAATATGTCCTTATATAAACTGTTAATGTTAGTACGTCTCATGGTCTCCATCTGAGAGTTTAGCTCCACACACTCTCTGTAATAGTGAGCTATTCGAATCCTCCCATCCACATCAGCAGCAATCAAAGAATACACCGGCTTTAAGTGTAACTTTCCTATTAGTCATTACTATTAAAACCTTTTCACGGGCAGTGGGAGTACACCTTTCCTCATTCTACTTAAATGTCCTACAGGGAGACAGGGGTTCAACATTTTCACGTCTAGATGGTGCTGCCGTCGTTTAGAATAAGAAACACTTGAAAATTCCCACCGCTGCCAGCTATCAAAGTGGCACAATGGGAGGAGCATTCACGTGTGTTGGCCTCTAGTTCGTGTCCGGAAAATGTTGTTTTTCAGTGATTCGGTGTATCTTTTCGAATATCTGCAAGTAATGATTTCTGTAAGTAACTCAACGGTACTTATTTGAAATTTTATTCAATTTTCTTGATGTTAACATACAAAAGAAATTTTCTAGTCCATTGTAATGTATTATCAATATATTGTAAATATGTGGGAATAATTGCTCCCATGGTCCAAGTTGGTCTTGCAGATAGCGCTGTTTCTCACTTTCAGTGTAGACAATATGCCTGTTGTTTATTGTGGTTTTATTGTGCATATTCAGTTAGTTTAGTTGTTTCTCATTACGGAATCATTTCATCAGAGAGGAAGACGTACTAGAGTACCTTCCCAAGGAAGAGAGTTTAGAGAGTTTCTGACATTGAATTCAACGATGAATCAACAGATGTAGAACGTAATATGCCAAAAAAAAAAACACATTCTTCAACTACTTTTCCACAACAAGGGCCCTCAGTAGCAGACAGCCGGCCGCGGTGGCCGAGGGGACTGAGGCGCTTCAGTCACGGTATTCACGGCCACTACGGTCGGGGATTCGAATCTCCCCCCTCGGGCATGGATATTTGTGCCGTCCTAGGTAAGTAGTACATAAGTAGTCTGTAAGTTTAGGGACTGATGACCCCGTAGTTAAGTCCCATAAGATTTACAAACATTTGAACATTTTTGAAGTAGTAGACAAAGTTTCAGTCAAAAGCGTATGTTCAGTCCCTACAGATTCGCCCAAAGAGTCGACAAAAATTGTAGCTCTTAGTGATGATGGTCACAGCCCTGGTACAGATTAGGTTGAAACACTGCCTAAGTGCTTGGACATAAATTTTGTTAGAGAAAGGTCAGCATCACCAAAGAAATCAGATTCGTTCATACGAATATTTTTCTGATATCTTCAATGAAAATATAATTCCGAATATTGTTGAGCAAACCAACTTGTATGCATCGAAACAACGACAAAATTTTCGATTGAGCACGTATACAACTGTAACAACAAAGGACTGGGTGGACACCTCACAGTTTGAAATCAAGCGATTTATTGGTTTACTCATTACTATGGGCATTCATAAATTGCTACACCTGTCAAACTACTGACGTTCAGATACTGTATCGTATGTTGAATCAGTGTCAAAAGTGATTAAACAGGTTGTTTTTTTTTTCTTTAAGAAAATCTTCAGCTCAATGATAATTCGTAGGCACTGGGGATGGGTACTCCTGGGTACGATAAATTACCTAGAAGTGGCGATGTGTTCTGTGAGTTCACTAGTGCAGTGAACCCTGGAAAGAGAAAAAAAAATGTTTGCCGTGGAAAGAAAGTAAATTAATAAATAAAATGTGTTTTTAAGCTATCATTCTTCGTTTCGCTCTTCTATCATATCATTTTGTATACACATTGAAGGTGCTTTTATCGCATGAGGAACTTTTTAGTCGCGTATACAGTGCGACCGCCTAACGTAGGCGGCCGTTGTCGCAGTGTTGCAATGCGCATGCGCCGCTGAGGTTCAATTTTCTTCTGAACCCCCTGCAGGCAACGTATTGGCACTCCAGCGGCAGGGAAGGGCGAGGGGAAACGCCGCTTTTAACACTGACACTTGAGCTCTGGAGGTTACGCACCAACGGCCCCGAAGCAGAGGCAATGGAGCTACTGCGCACCTCGCCTTACGCATGGGCAAATCCTCCATGAAAGCAACATCCACTTTTTATATTTGTTTTTGACACATTGAAAATTTATCAAAAACACGTAATAATGGTAAAATATAAATATCAATGAAAGACGCAGCAACTGTAAAAGCTTTCAGAATCCGATCGTGGATAATAATAGCCACTACTCTCCACCTAGCAAGCGGCATCGCGCTTTGGGTAGTGGGTTGGAGCCTGACGTTTTGATCACCCGGTATATAGTGTTTATATGGAGTGGCTGATGTTTCCACTATGTGCTCTGTGATGACCGCATCGGGCCTGCCATACGAATGTGTCGGCGTTTTACATCTTGTCGTGTTCACTTAACAGGTTAGCTGTCGGTTACGCTTTGTTGCGTTAGACTTAGGCATTATTTCCTCACGTAACGAAGTGACGTGAAACTGCAAGATCGTACTGTTCCATTTAACTTCCGCTGAGCGTGCTTTTCAGTCCGGCGCGTGTGCGTTCATTCCTGTCAGCTTAACACAGTAAGTATGACGCAAAGTAGTTGTTGTTCCCCTTCCCCGTTCTGTGGACACACCGCAACGTTTCTACAGCAAACAGGACTTGGGAAAATTTACTGCTATACTTCCGCTACAGAGCTGGTTTGCAAGATTACCGAAAGAGGGGGGGGGGGGGGGGGGGGCGCAGCCACGAAGTCTAAAGTCAGTTTTCCGGATACTTTTTGTCACATAGTGTATGTAACAATTACTGCGATCAAGGGCAGGTGTCTTAGGCCGCACCACCGAGTCCGAAACTAGTCGCCATAAAACTGACCACAGTATTCGCAATGGCCATATCGCAATATAAAAAAAATCGCATTAACGTGTTTTACGGCCCACTCTAGATTTGTAGTTTTATAAGTTTATGCAAACATTTTGCACCTAAATAATAATCTAAATAATTAAAAATTAATTAATAAGTGTCTGAAACCCTTTTAGGAGAAAACATGTAGGCGGGTTCCGAACCACTGACCTTCAGCATCATAGTCTAATGCATTGTCCACTACGCTACAGATAACGACTGGAAGTTGAGTTCATTAATCTCATACTATTGATGGCCGTTGTTAACTGATGCTAATATGGCATTTGTAGATACTAGATTATCATTTATTGTACGAAGAACGACTTCCCTTTATTAATTCTTCAGTGCGCCATTACCTTGAAATGACAACGTGTAAGTTACAATAAGGAAATAAGCAACTACGCAACGCAAAATGGCGTATGCCAGAGAGAGTTCTAGGCGAGGAATGTCACGTGACATCTGCGAACGGCTGGTTTTCGTTAATTCAATGGAGGGTGTCAAAACTCCGTTACTTTTGCAAACATGTCTAAAACGATACGAGATATGAAAAAAACATAAGGGATCAAAGTTTTAGAGAATTTTCTCCTCTACAAATTCGTTTATTCAATTTTTGCGTGAGATGAACGGTTTATTTGCAATTAAAATTACATTACAAACGGCTTTTTTGTATTACAAACACATTTCTTGTCCGAAATATTTGAAAAAGCGAGGTTCTGGTCTCTGGTAGTCAACAATTACGTCTATAAATTGGTTGAACGGTTCGACTTAAAAAGTGGGAACACGTTACAGCCAGCCAGACATCGTCAAATCGCCGTTATTTTTGCAAATATTTCTGAAACGATACGACATATTAAAAAAAAAAAAAAAAAAATAGAAGAACAAAGTCGTAGAGCATTTTCTCCTCTACAAATTATGTTATTCAATTTCCGTGTCTGATGAATGGTTAACCCTTCGACAGTCGCGTATGTATCTGTCAGATACATGACCTACTTTTTCTGTAATATTACCGCAATGAATAGTGATAACGGCGTGGTGGCCTAGGACATCTTGTTTCACACCTTTCTGATTGCTTCACTGGAGTTTTAACGTTATCTCAATACTGACAAGATCGTAAATGACACTGACGCGAGCGCTTGTATTTTCTGTATCTGCCAGATACACAGCGAGTCTACTCGCGTAACGCATAGTCGCCGCAATTGACAGCAGCCGTAGCATTGTTTGCAGCGTACTCAGTCGGCAACTGCGTTGTTGTATTCTAGGTGAAGCAATGTTTCGTTGTAGCTACATGTACTCTCTTTCAAAATGTGTAAACGATGTGATTTAGAAAATCTTAAGGATTTGGAAGAAGTACATCGCCTTCTTTTCGACGATGAGGTATCAATTGAAGATGATCTTGTAGAAACTGATTCGGAAACCGAACATATACTCGGAACAAGATCTGTAGACTCAAACACAGATCATGAATGAAGAGGAAAATGTTGAAGTGCAAGAAAGTGATGAAAATTACTATTTTTGTGAGTAAAAAAGACAGCTAAAATGCTTTCAGTTGTAATAATAATAAACATTGGAAGCATGAACTGAAGAGTAATTTTCTTGCACGACAAGAATAAATACTCAAATAGCCGCGAGTACCTCAAAACTTCGGCTCCGAGTCTACTGCAAGATCATCTCAAAAGAAGAGCTGTTACCAGATGATATAAAGTACAAACCTCAAAGAAAAGAGCAAGAAAACGCTGAACTATATTTGCACTCAGAAAATAAGAAAAATAAACAAAAAATGCCAGCAGTCATTTTACAGGGAGACAAAGAAGACTTGTCTCAGCAAGTAAGCATGTCAAAAATGCGGTACACATCTTTGCTTGCAAAAGCACGCAAAAGTAATTAGTGAACAATGTCTTTCTGTAGAGAGCAATCCATATACAGAGACATGTTCCGATTAGTTCAATAATTTATTTGTATTTGTAATGAAGTCACTTCGTGAAAGAATTTCATGTACTTCTCCATTACGATATGTTAAATATTTCTGTTAATTTGAAAGTGTAATGAGCCTAATTTTGACTTATGTATTTGCCAAATCTGTAACAATAAAGGTAACTGCAATTTAAAACAAAAACAAAAGAAAAGGATGCTGTAAACAGAGGCACAACCACAAAAATCATAGCACGTATCCAGGAGATACATCGCGACTAGTGGCGTCATGAAAGTTGACCCGCCTGCTGGAGGGTTAAGCCGTTATTTTCATTTAAATTTCGAGTTGTCAAAAGACGATCGCAAAGGCCCACTTTTAGTGTTACTACCGTAACCTAAAGTGGGCCAATATCTGAAGCCTGGCACAGGGCGTAAGTGGTACGTGAGTCTCGTGACTGGCTGCGCTGTAGCTGTATGAGCGGAGTAAGGCGCTACGCCCCACCTCGACTGCTTTGGGGCGAGGCGAGAGAAATCCGGAGTTTGGACGGGTATTACGGAGAGGCCAGCACGGTGTCTGGCGGTCGCATTTCTCCGGCGACAGAGGAAAGCGACGCGGGCAGCTGCGACTGGCGCTCAGCCTCTGTACGTGCGTGTACTGTCCATCCACTGTGTGTGTGTGAGTCCGAGACACGCCTCTGTACGTGCGTGTACTGGCCTCTCCACTCCACTGTGTATGTGAGAGCCCGAGACACGCCTCTGTACGTGCGTCTACTGTCCATCCACTGTGTGTGTGTGAGCCCGAGACACGCCGGCTGCGGCCAGGCGCTCTGAAGGCCTGCCAGGGGACACGACTGGAACACGCAACCGGACTGCCAGACCACCGCGCTGGACGGAAACCAGCAGGCAAACTGCACGAGACATCATCTCTGGACATCGCACCATCCGAGAAGGTTAAAATGAGGGGAGGCGGCGCTGCTATGAAAAGCATGTCTGCCGTTTGAAGCCAGTCAACGTAATATGATTCAGATTAAAGCGCTGTGTGGTTCTTGCCCTATTAACTATCATATATTTCAACCCAGAATGATTCTTTCACTCTGTAGCGGAGTGTGCGCTGATATAAAACTTCCTGGCAGATTAAAATTGTGTGCCGGAACCGGACTCGAACCTGGGACTTTTGCCTTTTGCGGGCAAGCGCACTACCGACTGTGCTATCCCGACACGACTCACGATGCCGCCTCACAAGTCTACTTCCGCCAGTACCTCGCCTCCTACTTTCCAAACCTCACAGAAGCTCTCTGCGAACCATGCAAGACTAGCACTCCTGGAAGAAAGGATATGGTGGAGACATGCCTTAGCCACAGCCTAAGGGATGTTTCGCAGGAGAGCTTCTGTGAAGTTTGGAAAGTGGGAGGCGAGGTACTGGCGAAAGTAGACTTGTGAGGCGGCATCGTGAGTCGTGTCGGGATAGCACAGTCGGTTGTGCGCTTGCCCGCGAAAGGCGAAGGTCCCAGGTTCGGGTCCCGGTTCCGGCACACAATTTTAATCTGCCAGGATGTTTCATATATTTAAATAACTATTATATATTTTTAACGATGTTACAGCGTTCAATCAATGAAATAAATCACAGCTTGCGACCAGTTATGGCTGCACAGTACTGGGTTTAGATGGAATACCAAAGTGCGGCCGCGGCGGATTAGCCGCGCGTGCTGGAACGCCGTGTTGCGGCGCGCACGACCGTCCGCCGTCGGGGGTTCGAATCCCCCCTCGGGCATGGATGTTTGTGTTGTCTTCAGTATAAGGTAGTAGGTTGTAGGTTTAGGGACTGATGACCCCGCAGTTGAGTCCCTTAAGCATTACAAACATTTCAACATTTTTTGAACCAAAGTGCGGCGAATGAAAATTTGTGCCCGGCCGGGATTCGAACCCGGTATCTTCGGCCGGGCACGAATTTTCATTCGCTGCACTTTGGTATTCCATCTAAACCCAGTACAGTGCAGCCATAACTGATCGCAAACTGAAATTTAAATCATTTAACTCCCATTTATTATACATGTTTGATATAGTACACTTCTGTGAACAAGTGCAGACCTTCCAAATAGGTAAACTTTGATTCAATAAAACAAAATTATTAGCTCCATAATATGGCGACAACGGCTTCACTTCTGAAGCATTAAGGGCA
The DNA here is from genome assembly GCA_026315105.1 of Locusta migratoria. NCBI lineage: Eukaryota > Metazoa > Arthropoda > Insecta > Orthoptera > Acrididae > Locusta > Locusta migratoria. The sequence continues at coordinate 975,575,677 of CM048744.1, read as the reverse complement.
TCTCCCCCTATTCTAAACTCCTTGACAGCATTTATACGATCGAAAATAAAATAATAATAATAATAATAGTGCACACTCTTAGGCCGTCCGCAGACGGGTCCTTTCTCAATCGTCGTGGTCGCGAGTCGTGTCTTGTGCGAACCTCGCACACGGGTCAGCTAGCACGCGTCGCGGACGCGATTTTACTTGTCAGCTCGCGACTTCCCACAGGGAGCTACAAAACGATGTTAGCTATTTCCTCCAATAGTTACCCGTATAATGGACCTAGTGATTAGGTGGACGTTGTGATGTTTTACTGGTACCGGCGCAAGAAAAGGAAGACACAAAGAGTGTTATGGATGCATCCGTACATAGAAAGGAATTTTCATCATCGATTGTTCGTTGGTGCTAGAGAACTGATACAAAATTTTTAGCTTTCTGCAGAATATAAATAACGTGGATTGATAAAATACATGTCTGAAACTAGTCGTCAACAAAAAAGCTACTGCCAAACTTTCAGGAAACATTCCTCACCCACAAAGAAATAAAATATGTTATGTGGACGTGTGTCCGGAAACGTTTAATTTCCATGTTAGAGCTCATTTTAGTATTTACGGATGAGGCTTCATTCCAACGTGATCAAATTGTAAATTTTCACAATCAACATGTGTGGGCTGACGAGAATCCGCACGCAATTGTTCCATCACATCAGGTCATCAACACAGATTTTCTGTGAACGTTTGGGCAGGAATTGTTGGTGATGTCTTGATTGGGCCTCATGTTCTTCCACCTACGCTCACTGGAGCACGTTATCATGATTTCATACGGCATACTCTACCTGTGCTGCTAGAACATGTGCCTTTACAAGTACGTCACAACATGTGGTTCATGCACGTGGAGCTCCTGCACATTACAATCGACGTGTTCTTACGCTTCTCAACAAGAGATTCGGTGACCGACGGATTGGTAGAGGCGGACCAATTCCATGGCCTCCACGCTCTCCTGACCTCAACCTCTTGACTTTCATTTATGGGGGCATTTGAAAGCTCTTGTCTACGCAACTCCGGTACCAAATGTAGAAATTCTTCGTGCTCGTATTGTGGACGGCTAGGATACAATACGCCATTCTTCAGGGCTGCATCAGCGCATCAGGGATTCCATGCGACGTAGGGTGGATGCATGTATCCTCGCTAACGGAGGACATTTTGAACATTTCCTGTAACAAAGTGTTTGAAGTCACGCTGGTACGTTCTGTTGCTGTGTGTTTCCATTCCATGATTAATGTGATTTGAAGAGATGTAATAAAATGAGCTCTAAATTGGAAATTAAGCATTTCCGAACACATGTCCAAATAACATATTTTCTCTGTTTGTGTGTGAGGAATGTTTCCTGAAAGTTTGGCCGTACCTATTTGTAACACCCTATATATATAAAGAAAAAAAAAAAACAGCTCTGTTTGAGATATTCATGTTGGTAGAGCTTATGGGACTTAACTAGAGGTCATCTGTCCCTAAACTTACAAACCACTTATGAACTATTTTATACTAAAGACGCCATAAACATCCATGCCCGAGGGGGGATTCGAACCCCCCGACTGCAGCGGCCGTGCAGACCGTGACTGGCACGCCGCAGACCGCTCGGCCACCGCGGCCGACCTGGGTGAGATATAAATATAAAAAAAGGTCTTTTCTTGAATATTTGCGAGCTGCAAGACACGACATACTGAAAATATTGATATATTACTTAATTATTAATTAAAAGTTCATTACTGTCGTGGCAGAACATGTGGGCCAGGAATAAGGTGGGAACGATTGATTGAGTTACAGTCTTCCACAATTAATAACATTTATTGATAGTTAAGTTGAAAACAAATTAGATATCTTCTCTGCAATGATGCTGTTCATCAAGTTGTTTGACGTTAACAAGTTACTTAACCACTTCAATATTAATTTAAAACCCGACTATGTAACATTTGATAATTCACAAATACTTCAATAATTTATTAAATTCAAACTAACGTATGCTTCCCTCTCAGAATTTTATCCAGGTCAGAAAACAGGATTCGAGAAATGTATGCTTCCTTTATAGTCTCATCCAGGTCCTTGGTGACCTCATAACTCAGTTCAGTAAATACATTCAGCTTCCTGCCACATACTGTAACAACATATTCCAAGATGACGTACCTGCAACAGACTAGTATTAACGGTATGTCAATGTACACCACAATACGTCACCACAGTTTCACCAGCTCAATGTTAATTAGCACACCCCGCTGTTAACAGCGGTATTAAGTCTAGCACACCAGCGAGAAACCACCCCCAAACAAAATCGCCCGCCGCGGTGGCCGAGGGGACTGAGGCGCTCCAGTCACGGTCTGCACGGCCACTATGGTCGGGGGTTCGAATCCCCCCTCGGGCATAGATATTTGTGCCGTACTAGTTCGTAAGTAGTTCATAAGTAGTTTGTAAGTTTAGGGACTGATGACCCCGTAGTTAAGTCCCATAAGCTTAACAAACATTTGAACATTTTTTGAACAAAATCAACCAACGAAAACCAAATTTCAAGCAATTCATACAGTTTAGCAGACATTAAAAGTCATAATGTGGCTCAGCCATATAGAAATGACCACCGCATCTCACAACAAGTTACACTTGATATCGCTCGGGCCGATTTCAAGCAGCGAACACAATCACAGTACCTGCATTGCCGTATGCCATATCATGGGGCACTTGCACTTGCCACACGTCACTACACCATTCGCAGACGTGACCTTAATATACTTTAATATATACGCCGACAACATACACTGTATGATTTGGCCAAACTTGTCTCCGTGCAGTTCCTGCCCGGAAACGAAAGACAGTACAGTCTTCCAACACAGTCAGCAAGGGTAACCTCCTGCACTTGCCCGTACTGACTAGTGTCGGTACTCAGTGTAACAGCGAACAACAACAACGTTCTCCAGGCCGTGACAGGAAGGCACTCCTTCTCGCTCGCCCCGTAACCGACTGTCCACAGACTAGAGGTCTGCAAATCGCCGGTTTCGCTCGCTCGTACTCGGTCGAGTGCGCAACGCTCGGCGGTGGCGCGGCGAGTGTGTTACGCTCGCAGCGAGCAGCGACCGTGTTGACACTCGAACGACGAACGAGGCTACGTGGGGCGGCGCGGGCAGAGGCCGCACAGCGTAGTGCTGCCGCTGTACTCACAAGGAAACCTACCCAAGTGTCACTCTCCGATTTTTATGAAATTTGCATATGTTATAATACATGAAAAACTGTGGGACACGTAATATTTTTAAGCTGCGGAAAAACATATTTAAGGGGTGAAACGGCCCCTCCAAAATTGGGGTAAAATAGAAAAAATGGCGATAGCTTAGAGCTTAGTGAAGCTATCGTAATGATTTTTGGTATGAATGTATCTTTTGATAAAAGACAAATTTCACAGATTCAAACAATTTTTTTTTTGCACAAAAAATTGGTTACTTTATGGGTGTCTGTCCCCCTAATTGTCATTTCCCCTGGAATGTACCTAGGCCGATCTCTTATCCAGCAATTCCGAAAACATGCAGTTCATTCTTTTGGCTGGTGCAACCTTGTGACATACTTCAGACGGCCCTAAGTAAATATAATACAGATATCATTGAAACAGCAGGGCACCATATATTCGTACAGCTGTGTAAAGTAAACAATTGGAATAAGAGGATTTAAAACAGGTACAGGATATATGAGCATTAGACCGGCATATGACCCTGATGACGGAGGAAAGCGCGGATCCTATATATTGCACAAAAGCTTGCATGCGTTCTTTATTATATAATTAAGAAAGACGACAGTGGCAGTGGGGGATATATGAATGTTGCAATTGGAAAAATTCCCGTTAAGGACCCACTCGGAAAAGGTAGAGGTGCAGCAACCATGCACAGTGCCAAAATGCTACGGGAATATGCATTAACAGGGTGCAACAGAGAGAGATGCACAAACCTAACCTAACGGGTATACATCAATATCGTTTATTTAATATCAATATAAAAGACGGACAAAGTATTCCAGGACTTGAGAGTGATAAGTGGAATGGATATAAAATACAATCATTTTCTCGTTAAGACGGCAAGTAACACCTACCACTAAACAGGAACTAACAGTCCACAAAATGGGAACAAGAAAGAAAGAATAATCATGGATAACTCATTTAGTAAATGATCTTAGCACAGAAACTTTATATTAATCACGTATAATAACGTGTATTACAAATTTCGCAGTCAGGATTTATTCTCTAGCGTCTAGTTTGCTCCCGACACTCGCCTTGGACTCGAGTGGCGCTGCGGTGGGCGACCGAGTGGCGAGCGGGCAGTGTGGACGGTCGGGCCAGTCGAGCGTGCGCCGCTCGAACGAGCGTGCAGGAAGTCGAGCGCAGCCACACGCCTTGCCGCAAGCTGCAGCACCGACACCTGTCGGACTGTCAGAGAACGACATGTATCACACGATTCGAGCGAGCAATCGAGCGAGGTACAGACCTCTACCACAGACCAATTCACGGCCACAGATTCCCATTTTCCTCCACCAGAGTTCATATTTGCGGAAGAAAGCCAACGCCGAAATCGATCACAGGGTAGCCAATCTACTCATGTGCCTTACACGGCACATTACAGTTATCGCATGTAGCATGGGCTCTAAAGTGTTCTACGCACTGGAAATACAGAAAAAATACATGGTAAATTACCTCCATGACGTACAATACCCTCGTCACGCTCGAACTTTCCCGTGCACTGCAGATCGCAAGAGACGATCACGAACCGCGTGCAAACTGACCCGTTGGCGGCCTCCCATTTACTTACATGGACAGTGCAGTGGGGACGGAATCGCGTCGAGTGCAAATCGACCCGTGTGAGAACGGCCTCAGAGTTTTCCAAGTCACTCAAGATTAATGTTGAAACAGTGCATAAGGAATATATTAAATGATCATATTTACGAGTGGTGGCGCATGCTATGTGTTTACGGTTTCAGTGAACCCAGCAGTTGCAGCGCGTCCTATATATTCACTTGTTCAGTGAACCCCCGGGAAAATGCTCGACGTGAAAAAATGTAAATAAATAAAATAAAAAGTGTTTTCAAACTATCATTCTACGATTCGTACTTCTATCAGATCATTTTATATGCACATTCAAACTATTTTTATCGTTTTTTAACGTTTTACATCGCGGAGACAACACGTATACGAGTCGTAGCGCGGCCGCCTAATATAGGCGGCAGTGGCCGCGGCGTTGCAATACGCATGCTTGGCTGAGGTTCAAATTCTCTCCTGAACTCCCTGGAGGCAGCATATGGGCGCTCCCGCTGCAGGTAGGGGCGAGGAGCGTTGGAGCTGGCAGAGGCACCAGGTCCTGGCTACTCCAGCTCTGGCGGTTACGCACGAATCGTCCCGAACTAAATACAACAAAGCTACTGCGCACCTGATCTTGCGCATGAGCAAATCCTCCATGAACGCACCATCCGCCCTTCATATTCGTGTTCGGCGCATTGACGGTTTATAAAAACACGTCGTATTTTGTATTTATTGCACAAAGAGGAGCCTCTGTAGACTTACCAATCTTTCATTACATCTAGCAGGTATGTCTTCAATTCTAGAAGCAATTAATTTTATTACAACAGGAATTAATATATGATCCAACAATATAAGATAAGAACAAACACCATTATTTGTTTGATCAGAACAATTACAGCCCTATTATTGTTATCTTATAACTATCAATTAAAGACACATCATCTGTAAAAGCCTTCAGAAGATCTGATCATGAATAACAAAGTCACTACTCTCCACCTAGCAAGAATAGCTGTGTGGTTAGCGTCATCGCGCTCTGGTCCCAAGGTTAGTGGGTTTGAGCCTGACTGCAAGCAATTTCTTTTCTTTTTTATTTTTTTTCTTCTTTTTTTTTTTTTTTTTTTTTTTTTTTGTTTTTGTTTTTTTCAAACCCGATCTTCTTTTTCACAATAACACGGGAACAATAATTACATTGTATTGTTAAGTCACATATGTTTGTACGTTTTTGCGAATGTGTCGCGATTTTGAGGGTAAATGACGTTTATACTCTTCGTTAACTTGTATTTAACTGTTTAAAAAGAGGTGGGGGAGAGCAGCCTTTGCACGTGCGTAAGGTTGTAACACAGATCTTTTACGGCGTTACACAAATTACCTTGCGAAATTAACTGGTGTTGTTGTGCATAATTTCAAATCAATAACGTACGCTGTAATTGAGTCCAGTTGCTTGTATTCTACGTGATCCAGAGGTTGCTGCATTTCTGCAATTTCAGATGTTGAGTTACCAGAAGTTACAACAAACCCCGAAATAACAATGTAACTCTCCAAATGCAGCATACAGAACACTGTAGAGGACTATAAACTTTTGTGGTCTGAACCAAGTCAAGTGGTTACGTCGCAGTTGGTGAAATGAGTTTGATTACGTCGCAGCCCCTGTACATAAATTCAATGGTCTTGTGCGTGGTTCTAAATTTTAGAAAGTGTTCGCGAAAATCAAAACTGGATAACAAGTCATCTGAAGTACCAACCGCCGCTGGAACCCAGGTAAAAAAAGCTGATCGAGCAAAAATGAAAAAAAGAAAAACATCTCAATTCTCGCTACTGGATTCTTTCAGTGCTCCAGTGTAGCCACACTATTTCCTTTCTTCCCACTTCGAACCTCTAATAAAAACGCACTTTCTAGAATTCTTTATTTACGTGGCCGTAGTGTCTGTATGTTAACGGATGATGATTAGATCGTAGATCGAATAATTACATTAAAGATAAAGGTGAAGCATTAAATTAAAATTTGTGATGCGGCCAGAAATGAACCCAGCCCTCCATGCTCACGTGGCAGATGGCTTACCACTAGACAATCCTCCACGTCACAAATTCAGCTTCTATGTTCCATGAAATATTGCCACTACTGCTTGAGGTTAAAGGCAGGAATGTTCCAATATATCCATTGCCGAGATGTTATTCCGCTGTATGGAGAGCCTTGGCAGTAGTGACAATTATGTATGGAACACAGAAGCTGAATTAAAGTTTGTGACGTGAAGGGAAGTCCTAGTTAGACTATTCCGAGGCGATTTAACCGCTAGTGGTGTGGTGGTCTAGTGGAAAGGCGTCTGGCTAGTAAGCATAGAGGTCCGAGTTCGATTCCTGACCGCATTACGAATCTTAATTTAATGCTTCGCCTTTATCTTTAACGTCTTTGACATGTTCGAGACGAAAGACAGTCTCTGGGTTTGTAAATTTCTATTTACAATAAAACATGTTTCTGAGATGGATGTCATCACATCGTTATCAATGGTAATGAGCAATGTGAAACCTATCAAGTATCTTTTTTCGTTTTTTGGGAAATTTATTCCTTTGTCCCTAAACCATGCCCATAATAAAGTTTTTGACTTTTTTCTTTTAAATTTCATTCGAATATATTCCAATCAATTCTAATCAATAGAAAACATTTAACTTTCAGTCTACTACTAGATTTTTTCCGTGCCAAAGTTGTCTAGTGCCAGATTTATTGCTCTGGCTCATTTATGGTATCATACTCTAAGGTGTCATGTTACAGTCTGCGCGGCTGTTCCCGCGGGAAGTTAGCGTCCTCCCTCTGGAATGGGTCTGTGTGTTGTCTTTAGTGTAAGTCAGTTTAAGTACTTTGTAAGTCTAGGGACTGATGACCATAGATATTTGGTATAATAGGTTTACAAACATTTTCACAATGTTAAAATGTCTGGAAAGCTTATGGGACTTCACTGCGGGGTCATTAGTCTCTAAACTTACAAACTACTTGTGAACTACCTTATACTAAAGACAGCACAAACATCCGTGCCCGAAGGGAACGGACTCGCGCATCGGAACATAGCGCCTCAATGCGCTCGGCCGCTTCGCCGCGGCACAAATATTTTAACACATTCAAGTAATCAAATAAGATTACATAGCCTGTTGTGCAATTGTTATGCGATGTACTGTTTACGATTTAGAATTTTCTTCGATGAAAGACACCTGCGAGATCGCATCAAACAATACACTTCCATCTCTAATCATCAAATTAATAAGACTCTTCCATAAAAACAAATCGTGGAAAGCTCTATTAGGAAATGCGTTTCATTAGTGTGGTTCAAAACAGAAAGAATACTGAAAGAGTTAAACAATGTTTGTCTGCAGCTTTTATGTAATTAGGACGTCCAGCCAATGAGGTGCATCATTCACCGTTCAAGATATTTCTTGAAAAATATGAGAATGCCCAACTAGAGTACGGTTGATGATAATGATGTGGTCTTCAGTCCGGAGACTGGTTTGATGCAGCTCTCCTCAATACCCTATCCAGAGCAAGCCTCTTCATCTCCACATAACGGCAACCTACATCTGTCTGAATCTGCTTACTGTATCCATCTCTTGGTCTTCCTCTGCGGTTTTTATCCCACACAATTCCCTCCAAAACTAAATTCACAATTCCTTGATGTCTAAGAATGTGCCCTACCAATCTACCCTACTTTTAATCAAGGTATGCCAGAAATTTCTTTTCTCCCCAATTCTGATTAGTACCTCCTCATTAGTTACGCAATCCACCCACCTAATCTTCAGCATTCTTCTGCAGCACCACATTTCAAAAGCATCAATCCACTTCCTGTCCGCACTGTTTATCGTCCATGTTTCACTCCCATACAAGGCAACACTCCATACAAATGCCTTCAGAAAGGACTTCGTTAGGCTTAAATCAATATTCGATATTAACAAATTTCTCTTTTTCAAGAACGCTTTTCTACCTATTGCCATTCTGCATTTTATATCCTCTGTACTGCGATCATCATTTGTTATTTTACTGCCCAAGTAACAAAATGCATCTACCTCCTTTATTGCTTCATTACCTACTCTAATTCCTTCAGCATCACCTGATTTTCTTAGACTGCACTCCGTTACCCTAGTTTTGCTCTTGTTAATGTTCATCTTATATGCACCTTTCAGCACACTGTCCATTCCGTTCAATTGCTCTTCCAGGTCCTTTGCTGTATCTGACAGAATTACTATGTCGTCGGCAAAACGCAATGTTTTTAATTCTTAACCCTGAACTTTAATTCCTTCTTCAAATTTCTCCTTGGTTTCCTTTATGGCTTGCTCAATGTACAAATTGAATAACATCGGAGAAAGGTTACAACCCTGCCTTACTCCCTTCCCAACCTCTGCATCCCTTTCATGCCCTTCAACTCTGACAACCGCTGTCTGGTTTTTGTACTAGTTGTAAATAACCTTACGCTCCCTATATTTTACTCCTGCTTGCTTCAGAACTTGAAAGAGTGTATTACAATCAACATTGTCAAAAGCCTTCTCCAAATCTACAAAAGCTAGATATGTAGGTTTTCCTTTCCTTAATCTATCTTCTAGGATAAGCCGTAAAGTGAGTATTGCCTCCCGTGTTCCTACATTTCTCCTGAACCCAAACTGATCTTCCCCGAGGTCAGCTTCTACCAGCTTTTCCATTCTTCTGTAAATAATTCGTGTTAATATTTTGCAATCATGACTTATTAAACTGATGGTTCTGTAGTTTTCACACCTGCCTGCGCCTGCTTTCTTTGGAATGGGGATTATAACATTTTTCTTAAAGTCTAAGGGTACTTCGTCTGTCTCATACATCTTACACATCAGGTGAAACAGTTTTGTCATGGCTGGTTCTCCCAGTGACTTCAGTAGCTCTGAGGGAATGTCATCTACTCCAGGGGCCTTGTTTCGACTTAGGTCTTTCAGTGCTCTGTCAAATTCATCTCTCACAATCAGTATAGTATCTCCTATTTCATACTCATCTACTTCTTCTCCCCTTCCTACAATATTGTCTCTAAGTTCATTTCCTTCCTAGAGACTCTCTATATACTCTTTCCACTTTTCAGCTTTCCCTTCTCTGCTGAGAACTGGCTTTCCGTCTACGTTCTTGATATTCATAGAGCTGTTTTTCTTATCTCCAAATATCTCTTTTATTTTCCTGTAGGCTGTATCTATTTTTCCCCTATTTATACATTCTTCTACATCCTTGCATTTTCCTTCCAGCAATTTTGCACTTCCTGTCAATGTCATTTCTTAGTCGCATGTACTCTATTTTACCTATTTTATTTACTGCATTTTTATATTTTCTCATGTCATCGATAACATTTAGTATGTCCTTTGATAACCAATGATTTTTTTTAGGTTTTGCCTTCCTACCTATTTTCTCCTCTGCTGCCTTCACTATTTAATCTCTCAATGCTACCCACAGCTCCACTACTGTTTTATGTCCCCCTGTTTCTGTCAATTGTTGCCTAAAGCTCCTTCTGAAAATCTCAAGAACTTCAGATTCCTTCAGTTTATCCAGGTCCCTTCTTTTACTACCTTTTTGCAGTTTTTTTCAGTTTCAGTCTACAATTCGTGACTAATAAGTTATGGTCAGAGTTTATATCTGGCCCTGGGAATGTCTTACACATTAAAACCTGGTTCCTAAATCCATGTCTTACCATTATAAAATCTATCTGGTATCTCCCGGTGTCTCCTGGTCTCTTACACGTATACAATCTTCTTTCGTGATTCTTAAACCAGGTGTTTGTTATAACTAAATTATGTTCCGCGCAAAATTCTACCAGGCGGCTTCCTCTTTCATTCATTTGGCTCAAACCACATTCACCTACTATTTTCCCTTCCCTTTCTTTTCCTACTATCGAATTCCAGTCTCCCATAATAATTAAGTTTTCCTCCCCCTTAATAATTTCCTATAGCGCCTCATATATTTATTCGATCTTCTCTTCATCGGCAGAGATAGTTGGCACAGAAAACTTGTACCACTGTGGTCGGTGTTGATTTTGTATCTATATTCACTACGATAATGCGGTCACTGTGTTGCTCGTAGTAGTTTACCCGCATTCCTATTTTCTTATTCATTATCAGACCTACTCCTGTAATACCCCCAACTGATTTTGTATTTATAATCATGTACTCACCTGACCCGAAATCATCTTCCTCTTTCCACCGAACTTCACTAATCCCCACTATATCTAATGTCAACCTATCCATTTCTATTTTTAAATTTCTAGCTTCCCTAGCCGATTGAGGGATCCAACATTCCACGCTCCGATCCGTAGAATGCCAGTATTGTCTTTCCTGATGATCGCATCCTCCGGGGTAGGACCCCGCCCGGTGATGCGAATGGGGGACTATTTTACCTCCGGAATATTTTACCCGAGAGGATGCCATCATCATATGATCATACAGTAGAGCTGCATGTCCTCGGGAAAAGTAACGGCTGTAGTTTCCCCTTCCTTTCAGCCGTTCGAAATAACTGCATGGCAAAGCCACATTAGCTGATGTTACAAGGCCAGCTCAGTCAATCATCCAGACTGTTGCCCCTGTAACTACTAAAAAGGCTGCTGCCCCTCTTCAGGAAGCACACGTTTGTCTGGCCTCTCCACAGATACCCCTCCGCTATGGTTGCACCTACGGTACGGCTATCTGCATCGTTGAGGCACGCATGCCACCCCTTCTTCGAACCTGTTTAAAAAGAACCAGCAGAAAGTGTATGGTTGCAAAGTGAAAATAATTGTATATAGAACCATAGATTCTGTGCAACGATATGTTTTGAACTTTTGAGTTTTTCCCTTAGGATGGGAGCAAATAAAGCCCAAATTAAAAAAAAAAAAATTACATGAGTTGCAGAAATCCTGTGTTAGAACTGTCGTGCAATCGATTATAGACTTCTGCTAACAAGTTTAAAAACTTTTTACTTTGCTTACTGACCAGATTCCAAAGATGGTTTAAGTTTTTAAGCAATTCAAAAATGTATTTCCGAAATTCAGACATATCACCTCTTGATTCATCCCATTCACGGAACGAATACGACATCGTAGATGTTCCATCTCTGTCCTGAATTTTGTAAGAATACTCTAAAAAAATAATAATAAAATGAAAATAAAAAAAGTTGGAAAAAAGAAAAAAAATTCTTTGACAGTGGCCAGGTTCATATGAATATAGTCTAAAACATTGTCTTGTATTTTATATTATTTCTTTAGTTTGCCAGCTAGCTCAGTAAATGGATGAAACATTAACGTTCTCAGGGACGTGATTATTCAGGTTGAATTTTATTTATTTGGTGCGAGTATTCTTACAAAGTAGTCCCACATTAAATGCTATAAAAATAATGTTCAAAGGCGAATGTTATTAATATTTCCTATTGACGTTAATGTGGAACCTATCCTTTATATTAAAATTCTGAATATTATTCTCAGTTACGTATATCATTGAAACTTTAATTGAATGTCTAACTTGAAGTAAAATCGCAAAGTCTGAATTCACTGAAGCTAAATGAAAACTGTCTTTTACGTTTTTAAGATATGGCTATCAGGAAATTATTTAATGAAATATTATTCACTTCTCACTCAGAATAATAATAATAGTCACTTTGAATAATTATGCACTTCGTAATTTATAGATCTTTGTAAGATACCACATTTTACCATATATTACCACAGAAGTTGGCGTAATTTTTATTCAAGTCCAGTTTGGTTTTGCAGAGCTGAAATAGACGATTATTATTTTTTATTATGAAGCCGTATTTTCCACCCATCTTTGCCTTATCAGTTAGGCATTCTATATTTGCCACGTAATGGCGGCAGTTGTTGCAAACTATGTCCTTAGTTTCTTGCTGAAACAAATGCTAATGGCGCCCTATAGCATTTCATATAAATGATCAGGGTATTTCTAACTACAATTCGTACACTTATTTCAGTTAATACATATATTTTAAGTCTTTAAAAATGTTCAAACACATTTACAGACCTCATTACAATGTTGCCTTCATTTTCATCAAAAACAATCTCGTCACGATACATGAATCGACCAGCGCAGACAAGAGACAAGATACAACCAGATACAACAAGATTCCTTTTTTAACATTACATGCATTTATATATTTTAATTGTAGAAAGATAATAACACACATTTAAATAATTGTTTGTTACGTGTGTATACACAGACACCTTTTGTTACATGATGCGTCTATGTTGCTGGTACCGCTAAACTTTCCAATCGTCGATTTTGATACAAACTGGAAGGACATTACAAGTTCCGCGTCGTGTTCACAGGGAAACCATTGGACTGCCCCTTCCAAAATTTCTTTCATCACTCATTTAGGATCTTGGATTGAGAGTGTTGCTATATTGTTTGAGAATTTAAAAAATAAAATAAAATAAAAAAAAATAAAAAAAATAAAAAAATAAAAATTAGAGAGTTTGTGCTTTCTTTGGATGCAATCTACACAGGTTTAATTTTCAAGGCACAGCAACTTCTGTTACCGGAAAAAATTATCAAATCTACAACAATATATAGTTAAAAACAGCAGCTACATTCGTTTACACTGATTTATGATTGAGGTAATGCTGACGAACGATAATGTATGTGTGAGGTTTCCTGCAAAAGGTGATGATTTTACATGGATATAGTATTAGAGTGCTTAATACCAGTAACATTATGGCAAGATGCCCCATTATAGAGCTTTGTCGTACAGTGAGCAAGGGTACACGAGTGGGTAAGCGAAAGCCCATGAAGTTGACGAGCCAGCCTTAGGACATGTTGACAAGTTTGTAAATCTATCGGACGAAACTGCGTGGTCATCAGTCTGTAGCTTACAAACTACTTAAACCTAGATAGACTAACCTAAGGACAACACACTCACCAATGCCCCAGGGAGGACTGGAACCTCCGACGGCGAGCAACCACGCGCTCCGCAGCGAGGCGCCTTAGACTGCTCGGCTACTCCACCGCGGCCAGCATTGGGATCTGCTGCAATATGCGGAAAGGTTGCACTTCTGTCACTTCAGGATCTTTTTTGGCCTCGCAGTTTAAGTTAGTTGAAGTAGTGTGTAAGCCAATGGACTGGTAAGCACAATAGTTAAGTCCCACAGATTTACGAACAATTGAACATTTCAAATAAATACATTGAGTCCAGACACTAAATCCAGTACCCACAACTCACGTTGCGCATGCGTAAAGCCTGCTCTCCACTCATCAGACAAGGGCACCCACATTTGAAGCACTCTTGGTGCAATTTCTGTAATAAAATGCCAATTAACGACGCATATATGCTAAAAGCCTTAATGAGATCTTGGTTTCAATGATGACGGTGTCACTTGTGTTCGGTACAGTCGTATGATTGAAGGCGTCTAATAGCCCAGCAGAAATAAGATCGCCATATTTAGATGGGACATCGTCAGAGAAATCTGACATGAGGTGTAGGAATGAAGTAAAAATTTATTTAATGCAATTACTTTTTATTTGTAACACAAGTACTTGCAACTTGTTGCAGCATTTTTGTGAGCTATGATTTGTTTATTAGAAGGTAAAAAGTGGACAAGAATACTTTAGTCATCGAAGGTCATGTCGCTATACTCAACCCGTATGCCTCCGGCAAAACACTTCAAACGTTACTAAGTTGCATTCGCTGTTCGTATTATGTTTAAAAAGAATCGTCTTATCAGATCGTTATTCAGATTCTTCCGTTTAAAGAGTTCCAGCTCCATACTAGGGGAAGAGCCTAGTATTTTCTGGAATGATGGCGCTAGATATAGAAAGTTCTTGCATAGTCCATGCAGGATATGCAACATGCAAACCCATATGTATCACGACTTTCTCAAAATAAACTTGCTGACAAAAATAAAACTTTTGGCTGCATTTGCATGTTAGGCTAACAGGCGGCGTAAATTCAATACTTGAGCCCAGCTCTTTACAGTATTTCTCAAAATCGGGATAAAAATTGCTCCCATCTGTATGTCGGGATATATTGGGGCGGATGGCAACACTAAGTGGAAGGAAACTATGCTCTATGTTAAAATTTTATCTTCGTTTTTGTTACAGATTTTGGGACCAGAAATAACATTTCTATTCTTTCTTCTCACTAATATTTGCCAGTTTTCTCCGGAAGGACGGCAGATTAGGGCTTAACAGCCCGTCGACAGTGTGGTCATTAGAGACGGGCTGCCGGTGTGATTAGGAAAAGACATAATAGTACAACTGCTCATCACAGTTAGAAAGCTCATATGGAACAACCTTTATTTTTGACTGTCGCTCCATTTAAGCTGTGCCTCACACCTTGTGAACATTTACGTATATTATCTTAAAATTTAAAGGATTCCGAATGTATAACTTACTGAAAATTTCTCTGATAAATGACTGTGTTCTGTAATTTACCCTCTTGTTCAGAATTCAACACGCAATTGCACTACCTGTTAGAGGTATTACGCTGCTTCCGACAATATTTCCTTACGTGCCAGGGTCAGTTTGTTATAGCAGTTGGCTCTGTGTGGTTATGCAAGAACGCTATAAGAGTGAAGTTTGTAATTCTCTTTCATAACGATGTGTGAAAAAAAGGAATTAACTGAAGAGAAGGTTAAGAGTTATCATAATGATTTTCATAAAACAAAGACGTACTATAAATTAAATTTTTTCTGGAGGGTAAGTAAGAAATTTTTCTTTGTTGCCCGCTTCTTCATTTGTTGTGCATCTCTTATCAGGCATTCAATAGATGAGGTTAGTTTATTGTCACTGGTAATGCATTCAGTTTAAAGTTTCCTTATGTTGTTCTGGGATAGAGTGAAATTATAAAATGGTTAATTGAATCTCGCAGTTGTAAAGTATATAATTCATTTTTTTTTAATGAAAACACATAAGAAGACTATATAACTAACAAAAGGTATGTCACCAGATTTTTTTTCTGTGAATTAACAATTTTTGAGCCGAATTTATATGGGACGTGTTTTTTAAGTACCGTTTTGAAATTAAAAAAAGAGACGTGTTAAGATATCTCAATAATTTTATTTTTACATGAAAGCCTGAACCTTAATCTACTTGTCTACACGATTTCCGTCAATATTGAGGCACTTGTCATTACGTTGTACCAGGTTTTGAATACCCTCTTCGTAGAAGTCTGCCGCCTGACTTGTTAACCACTGCATCACAAGTGTTTTGACGTCGTCATCGTCTTGCTCGGTCACAATGCCATACAAAACACTACGAAAAACATTAGGAAAGTCGTCCCGCAAGGAGGAAAACGTAAAGCTTCTGTTTTCTCTCACCTTATTGTCCACTTCCTGCAACCAACTTTCATTAACAAACGAAGGACGCCCACTCCGTTGTTCATCATGCACATTTGTGCGGCCATCTTTAAAATGCTTTCACCCACTTTCTTTCCATTCCATCACTCATAATGTTTTTTCCGTAAACTGCACAGATCTCAAAATTAATATCGATCGCTTTTACGCCTTTAGCACTAAGAAATCTTATAACAGCCCGTACTTCACAGTCGGCGGGACTCACGATTATCGGAGGCACCTTAAACGCTCAGTACACAACGTAAACAAAGAAGAATCAGACTGTAATGGCGTCAGTGCGTAGATAACGGATGTTGGTACCCAGTGCGCATAAAATTATTGAGATATCTTAGCACGTCTTTTTTTAATTTCTTAACGGTACTTACTTTAAAAAATCGCACTGACGTGTTTTACGGCCCACTTTAGATTTGTAGTTTTATAAGTTTTAGCAAACATTTTGGACCAAAATAATAATGTAAACAACAAAAAATTAATTAATAAGAATGTCTGAAACCCTTTTAGGAAAACAAAAATCTTTAGGTAGTGGCAGGTTTTGAATCACTGACCTTCAGCGTCACAGTCCAACGCATGGCCCAGTACGGTACGTCCAACACTTAGTAGTCACGTTCTTTAATCTTATACCATTGATGTCCGTTGTTAACTTATGCTAATATGGCATTTGTAGACACTAGATTATCATTTATCGTACGAAGAACGACGTGTTTTTGTTCAGTGCGCCATTGCTTTGGAACGAAAACGTGTAATTTAAAATAAGGAAATCATCAAATACGCAAAGCAAGATGGCTTATGCCAGAGAGCGTTCTGGCTGATGAATGTCACGTGACATCTGCGAACGACTGGTTTTCGTTAATTCAGTGGAGGGCGTCAAAACTCTGTTATTTTTGCAAATATCTCTCAAACGATACGATATATGAAAAAAACACAAGGGAACAAAGCTGTAGAGAATCTTCTCCTCTACAAATTCGGTTATTCAATTTTAGCGTCAGATGAACGGTTTATATGCAATAAAAATTACATTACAAACGACCTTTCTTTGATATTACTAACGTATTTCACGTCGGAAATATTTGAATAAGCGAGGTTCTGTCTGTAAAATTTGGTGCCAATCGGTTGAACGGTTCGACGTAAAAAGTGGGAACACCAGACAGACATAATCAAATCGCCGTTATTTTTGCAAGAATGTCTGCAACGATGTAAGATATGAAAAAAAAAAAAAAAAAAAAAAAAAAAAAAAAAAAAAAAAAAAAACATGATAGAGCGACGTTGTAGAGAATTTTCCTCTCTACCAATTAGGTTATTCAATTTTCGTGTCCGATGAACCGTTCGTTTGCAATTACAGTTATATTACAGACGGCTTTTTTTGGCATTACTGACCTATTTCTTGTCCGAAAAATTTGAAAAATGGTGGTTCTGGTCTCTGTTGGCCTTCAATTATGTCTGTAAAATTTGGTGTTGATAGGTTGAACGGTTCGTCTTAAAAACGGGGAACACGTTACGGACAGACAGACAGGCATCCCAAAATCGCTATTATTTTTCCAAATGTTTCTGAAACGATACGAGATATGAAAAAAAAAAAAAAACCATAAGATAGCAAAGTCGTAGAGAATTTTGTCCTCTACAAATTCGGTTATTCAAATGTTCAAATGTTTGTTAAGCTTATGGGACTCAACTACGGCGTCACCAGTCCCTAAACTTATAAACCACTTATGAACTACTTACGAACTAGGACGGCACAAATATCCATGCCCGAGGGGGGATTCGAACCCCCGACCGTAGTGGCCGTGCTGACCGTGACTGGAGCGCCTCAGTCACCTCGGCCACCGCGGCCGGCTTCGGTTATTCAATATTCGTGTCAGATGATGGTTAGGCCGTTATTTTCATTTAAATTTCGAGCTGTCAAAAGACATTCGCAAAGGCCCACTTTTAGTGTTACTACCGCAACGCCGGCCGCGGTGGCCGAGGGGAGTGAGGCGCTCCAGTCACGGTCTGCACGGCCACTACGGTCGGGGGTTCGAATCCCCCCTCGGGCATAGATATTTGTGCCGTCTTTAGTATAAGGTAGTTGATAAGTAGTTTGTAAGTTTAGGGACTGATGACCCCGTAGTTAAGTCCCATAAGCTATACAAACATTTGAACATTTGAACTACCGCAACCTACAGTGGGCCAAAAACACGCCTCGTATTTGTGTAACAGACTGGAGAAACAATGTGTCGTGCTTAAGCGTTAAGTTGGTGAGCACAAAGCAAACTCGGTGAGCGTAGAATATCATCATACAGACTGACTAAAGTGCTAGGTACCCACTTTCCTTGAGGAAGTGTGGCCACTGCTAAGGAGATTAATCGTGTTCCCTCGTGCTCTCGGACGGAGAAGGTCCCTTTCTCTCCCTGGAGATGCAGGAAGAGGGTCTGGTATTCATCAGCTGCAGTTAAAACGTGCGCTGTCGATTAAGACGCGGCGGTTGGTGGTTGCGCTTGTGTAGGAAAGAGGCGGCAGTGCAGAGGCAGAGAGCAGCGTCTCCTTCCTGCACCACCCGCTGGCCCTTCTCCGTAAATGATGTAATGGAGCAGCAGCAGGCGCGGCAAAGAGCCCGGCTCGGTTTCCGCGTCATTAATCTGCACTCTATCACGGCCAATTAGCATCAACAGTGTTCAACGTTCCGTACACCGTATTAGTTTCTTATAGCTCTCTGAACGTTACGCAACAGAGTGTTTAGAGAGCTGATGCTAATTAGCATTAACGAACAACAAACTTACAGTTGGCTGTTACAGTTCTTTGCATCAATTCACCTCTCTTGTTGTCATTTTATAACATTTATTATTCGAAATAAGCTTCAGAGGTATGTGAAGAAACGCAGGTATGTAGTCGACTAATTTCATGTGCTGAACATAATGAGGTGAAAAATTTATTAGTAATATGTCTCTGTGGCACTTAAACCTCAGTCATTCGTATATTTCTTGAGGACCTGGAGACAGGTTCCTGTTTCACATTGGTTAATTGTAGAGGCCTTCTAATGGTGCTGAATAGGAGAGAAGAAAGTGACACTTATATTTTCTTGGAATTTGGGATACAAAATTTCTTAACTTCTACTTATTCTTCAGTTGTGCCTTGACTTGCAATGACGTGACGGGTTGCCATTCTTACTGTTGGATTTGGCATAACTTACTCAATTTATGGGAATCATCTGGTATTATTTATCAGGTTAATTGGCTAGATTATCTGAATTGAATTAATTTATTCCATTACAGCTTCGGCAGAACTTCCTACCATCGTCAGACGCTGCCCTAACTCAAAAATAGACATTACCTGACATTGGCGGTTTAGGAGGCGATCTGATAGTTTTATGTTCTTCAAAATGAAAGGCCAAGATCGTGAATTAATAATTTATTTAATGACAACCCGTTTCGGTGAACTGTGTCACCATCATCTGGCCATATATATATTGTAAGTTGGTCATCTTTTTAAAAAAACGGATATGAAGTAATATTTAAAAAAAAAAAGGTGACCAGGTTATAAAATGACCAGATGATGGTGATACGGTTCACCGAAACCGGTCGTCATTAAATAAATTATTAATCCGCGATCTTGGCATTTCATTTTGATGAATATCAAAAACAGACATATCAAAAATAGACATTAGTGTCATTGCCGAATTGGAAAAGTGCTCAAATTATATTACTAATGTGTATATATACTCATTAGTGATATATATGCATTAGTAATATAATTTGAGCACATGAAATGCCAAGATCGCGAATTAATAATTCACTTAATGAAGCGCGATTTCGCTGAACCGTGTCACCATCATCTGGTCATATATTTTATAAGCTGGTCATCTAATTTAAAAAAAAAATATTATTTAATATCGTTTTTTTAAATAATATTACCAGCTTATAAAATATATATGAACAGATGATGGTGACACAGTTCACCGAGACTATATATATATATATATATGTTGTTGTTGTTGTTGTGGTCTTCAGTCCGGACACTGGTTTGATGCAGCCCTCCACAATACCCTATACTGAGCAAGAATCTTCATCTCCACATAAGAACGGCAACCTACATCTGTCTGAATCTGCTTACTGTATCCATCTCTTGGTCTCCCTCTGCGATTTTTACCCCACACACTTCCCTCCAATGCTAAATTCACGATTCCTTGATGTCTAAGAATGTATCCTACCAAGCGATCCCTTCTTTTAGTCAAGGTATGTCAGAAATTTCTTTTCTCCCCAAGTCTGTTCAGTACCTCCTCATTAGTTACGCGATCCACCCACCTAATCTTCAGCATTCTTCTGTAGCTCCATATTTCAAAAGCCTCTATCCTCCTCCTGTCAGCACTGTTTATCGTCCATGTTTCAATAACATACAAGGCAACACTCCACACAAATGCCTTCAGAAAGGACTTCCTTAGGCTTAAATCAATATTCGATGTTAACAAATTTCACTTTTTCAAAAACGATTTTCTACCCACTGCCATTCTGCATTTTATATCATCTGTACTGCGACCTTCATATATTATTTTACTGCCAAGTATCGAAACTCATCTACCACCTTTAATATTTCATTGCCTAATCTTTTTCAGTATCGTATTGTTAGACTACATTCCATAACCCTTGTTTTGCCCTTGTCAATTTTCAACTCACACGCTCCTATCGAGACCATGTCCATTCCGTTCTCCTTGCTTTCCTTCACAGCTTGCTCAATGTACAAACTGAATAACATTGTAGAAAGGCTACAACCCTTACTCCATTGCCAACCTGTGCTTTCCTTTCATGCCCTTCAACTCTAATAACTGCTGTATGGTTTCTGTGAAAGTTGTAAACAATCTCCCGTTCACTAAATTTTACACCTGCTGACCTCAGAATTTGGAAGATACTATTTTAGTGAGCATTCTCAAAAGCTTTCGACAAATCTACAAAAGCTAGAAATGTAGGTTTGCCTTTCCTTAATGTACCTTCTAAGATTAATCTTATTGTATTGTCTCGCGTGTATTACATTTATTCTAAATTCAAACTAATCGTCCTCGCCTTAGATTTTTGCAACCATGACTTATTAAATTGGTGCTTCTGTAATTTTTGCACTTGTTTTTGCCGGACTTATTTGTATATCTCATCTCGATCTACTTTCTCTTCCCCTCCTACAATATTATCTAGACGTTTATTTCTTTCGTAGAGCTCCTCTATATATTCTTTCCACCTTTTAGCTTTCCCTTCTTTGCTTAGAACTGAATTTCCATTTGAGTTCTTGATATTCATACCGCTGCTTTTCTTATTACCAAATGTCTCTTTTATTTTCCTGTAGACAGGATCTATCTTTCCTCTGGTTATATACTTCTACAGAATGGGAGTGGCATTTATCCTGTAGCCACTCCTGCTTCCCATTTTGCACTTCCTGTCATTCTCAGTTTTAGTCGCCTGTATTTTATTTACTGCAGATTTATATTTCCTCCTTTCACCAATGAAATTCAAGAGTTCCTGTGAAATCAAGGTCGTTTTGTAGGTCTGGCTTTCTACATATTTGCTCCTCTGCTACCTGCACTACCTCAACTCATCTTCTGCTGTGTTATACCCCCCCCCCCCCTCCTGGTTTCTGTCAATTGCTGCCTAAAGCTCCATCTGAAACTCTGCTTATGCTGAGATGCATGGGGTTCTTGTCTGAGTCTCAGGACGTGGGCTAGGCGCGCGATACGCGTATTTCAACTTCACGTTGAAATCTATCGGGATGTAATTGGCGTATTGCGATGCAATCAACGCCATTGTTTATGTGATTTGTTATGCTATAGATTGCTGATGAAATAACATAGTGTGTCCATTTAAAAACATGTAAGATGGTGTTAAAAACATATATGCTTTCGTTTCAGAATGTTTCAAAATATCTACATTCATGAGCTCCTGCCTTACATTGATACCGGTGAAAGTCGTTTTATAATTTTTGTTGTTCCAGACATATTTTGGGTGGTCAAGATAAATGGGACACCTTGTATAATCCAACACTGTTTTCTGTCGTAGTGTCGTATCAGCGCGATGGGTGGATCGTGTTTCTAAGAATAAAAGGTACTTCATGTCCATTCTACATCTACGTATATACTCCGCAATCCACCATAAAGTGTGGTTGTGGGTACACTGTACCACTAGGCATTTCCTTACCTATCCTACACTTAAATAGAACAAGGGAAAAAGAATGACTGTATGTCTCCGTAAGACCCCTAATTTCTCTTATCTTGTCTTTGTGATCTCTACGCGAAATGTAAGTAGGCGGCAGGAAGGTCGTTCTACGCTCAACTTCAAATTCCTGCTCTCTAAATTTCTTCAACAGAATTTCTCGAAAAGAGCGTCATCTTTTCTCCAGCGATCGCCATTTGAGTTGCCGGAGCATTACCGTGACACTCGCGCACTGGTAGAACCTACCAGTAACAAACCTAGCTACTCGCCTCTGAACTGCTTTCATGTCTTCAATAAAATTGATCTGCTGCGGGTCCCAAACACTTGAGCAATACTCAAGACGTGGTCGTACAAGTGTTTCATACGCGGTCTCCTTTACAGGTGAAGTACATCTTCCAAAAAGTCTCCCAATAAACCAAAGTCGGCTGTCCGCCTTACTCATAACTGTCATTACATGTTCGTTCCATTTCATATCGCTATGCTATGTTACGCCTAGATATTTGGACGACGCTACTGTATCAAGAAGCTCACTATTAATGCTGTATTCGACCATTATGGAATTGTTTTTCCTTCTCATGTGCATCAACTTACATTTTTCTACATTTAGAACTAGCTGCAATTTTTCACACCAACTAGAAATTTTGTCTAAGTCATCCAGTATGCTATTACAGTCAGTTAAAAACGACACCCTCCCATACACCACAACATCATCAGCAAGCAGCCGCAAATTACAACTTACTCTGTCCATCAGATCATTTATATAGATAGAAAATAATAGCGGTCCTCTCACACTCCCCTGGGGCACGCCTGACGACATACTCTCTCTGATGAACACTCGCTGTCGAGAACAACGTACTGCGTTCTATTACTTAGGAAGTCTTCCAGCGACTCAATATGTGAATGTACTCCATACGCTTGTATCTTCGTTAGTGTTACAGTGTGGCACCGTGTCAAATGTCTTTTTGAAATCGAGAAAAACACAAGATGCCTGTTTCCCTTCATCCATGGCTCGCAAGATGTCATGTGAGAAAACGGCATGCTGAGTTTCAAATAAACGATGTTTCCTAAACACGAGCTGATTCATAGAAATCCAAAATTCTAAAGGAAGCTGCTGTCAAAGATACTGGCCTGTAATAATGTGGGTCAGTTCCTTCACCTTTCTTATAAACGGAAGTCACCTGCGCTTTCTTCCAACTTTGCGCTGAATTAAAGATTCGCGATAAATGCTAGATAAGTAAGAAGCCAATGCCGCAGAACACTCTTTGTAAAACCGAACTGGTATTCCATCTGGTCGAGGAGACTTTTTTGTATTTAGCTCTCTCAGCTGCTTCTCTACACCGGAAATACCTATTACTATGTCCTCCAAATGTTCAAATGATTGTAATTCTACGGGAGCAAACTACTTTGCTCATAAGTCCGTAGACTTACAAACTACTTAAACTAAGTTAAAATAGCCTAAGGAAAACACGCACATCCATGCCCAACGGAGGATACGAACCTCCGACGCAGGAGGCCGCGCGATCCGTAACGTGGCGCTCCAGACCGCTCGGCTACTCCCGCGCGGCACTATGTCCTGTATTTGGGAGTTAGTGTGTTGCTCAAACAATGGTATATTTGTGCAATCCTCCTGCGTGAAAGATATCTTAAAGTTTAAATTTAGAACTTCAGTTTCCAGTTTGCTTTTTTCTGTTACTGCGCCGGAATGATCAACGAGTGACTGGAGAGTGGGCTTTGACCCGCTTGTCGATTTTACATAGCATTATGAAACAACAGCAGAAATTTTCATACGTACGGTAATGTTCGTAAGTCTACATAGCTTTTTCTAAAAATATTTGCTGCTCTCTTTAGTGGATTGTTACTCACCACAGTCAATCACTGCCATACACCTTGATTATACACCTAAACCTCCCTCATGAATTACACTGTATATTGGTAAAAATCTTATGAAAATCCGTTCAGTAGTTTTTGAGTTTATCACAGACAGACAGTCGCGTCGGAAGGACTTTGACTTGTAATATGAATGGACGGTAACTAGATGGTACTTACCATTTATTTCACAATTGGCCCATGGACTGAATCACCCAAATCGAGGGGGCGAGGATAATAGTATTCAAAGAATTAATTGAGTACACAACTACTAAGTTATATATATATATATATATATATATATATATATATATATATATATAATCTTAATTGCTTTTTGTAAAAATAAATAAATAATATATTAATTTTTTGATAACACACCGCTGCGACTGTTAAAAATTCTTTACTAAGAACTCACGACCAGTTTCGCAAATTAAAAATGCATCATCAGGTGCTTATTTCTTTAAGATCTTAACCATATGTTACTTTGACTATACTAGCTGATTCCCATTATTATTTCATAAATATATCCTCAAACAATTTGGGGATCAGGTGTGATATCATACACAATATACATATCATACATATATTGGTTACAATTGAAATTTGTGAGTGATATAGTGTGGTATTATGGTAAAATTTACTGGAAGGTTACATGCCATTTCCTTATAGCAAGTCCCCCTGGGGCATAGGAGTGAAAACGTCAGTCTCGGTGCTCTCTAATATGTTGTGTGATATCCAAGGACGGCCAATGGAGTTGCATATCTGTGAGTCATGGGCAGTATTAGGTTGCCAGTCAGCTACTGAGGGATATTTGGAAATTATTTTAAGAGTGCAATATCCATATCTGTAAACTTTGTGGGAGATGCTGGCCTGGCTGCAATGCGTCTGCCAAGTGCATCCCAGACCGAACATAGTTTAAGTCCGGTGAACAAGCTGGTTACTTCATTTGTTCAATTCCCTCAGCTTCAAGTATGTTGTCCGCCAGTGCAGCTCTGTGAGAATGTGCGTTATCGTTCACCAGACGGAATCCATCTATGGCACCAGCATAGGGACACCAAGAGACGAATATAGTAAGCAGATTCAAATGGATGTGGGTTGCAGTTCTTATAAGATGAAGTTTCACAGGATAATGTAGAGTGGAACGTCGCGTCAAACCAGAATGATGACAACAACAACTGGAATAAAATATCGATTTCATTTTACATATAATTTTTACACTACAATTTGCAGTGTATTCAGTCTAGTACGAGGGGCGTTTAGGAAGTCCGTGCAAAGTCCGAGAGATGACACCACCGGCGCGTATCGAGGTCACGTTTAGTTAGTAGCATCTTTGGAAACAACGCACACCAAGTTTCACCATAATGGTCAATTTCTGTGTGTTTGGCATTCGTTTGAATCAAGGAAGTCGAGAATTTCGTATGGTGATTAAACATTACTTTAAGAAGGGCAAAACACCTCAGGAGACTAAAGAGAAGCTTGATAAACATTAAGGTCACTCTGTACCTCAGATCAGAACAGTTTGTAAGTGGTTTAAAAATTTTCGGAGTGGCCATATGGGCACAAGTGACGCTGAACGTTCTGGACGTCCTGTGGAGGATACGACTCCAGAAATCATTGATAAAATCCATAAAATGGTGATGGATGACAAAAGAGTTAAGGTGCGTGAGATTGCTAGTGCTGTAGGCATCTTGAATGGAGAAAGCTATGGGTGAGACGATTGCTCACACGACCAGATACGGAATCGTCTGAAGTGATATGAGGAAGGTTTGCAGCTATTCAGGATCAAACATGGACACATTACCATACTCCTAAGAGCGAAAAAGAATCTAGACCGTGGGTTACCAAGGGAGAATCTGCACCAAGAGAAGGCGAAGCCGGTCCTTCGGCAGGAAAGGTTATGGCAACGGTCTTTTGGGATTCGCAAGGAATAATCCTCATCGACTATCTGGAACACAGTAAAAGTATTACAGTTGGATATTATTAATCGTTATTGGACCTTTTGAAAACCGAGCTGCAAGAAAAACACCTGCGAATTGCCCACAAAAAGTCCTTTTCCATCACGAAAATACATCAGCACATACCTCAGAAGTTTTGGTCGCAAAACTATCGGAAAGAAGATTCCAACTCGTTTCACATCCCCCCTATTCTCCAGACGTGGCTCCCTCGGACTACTATTTGTTTCCCCAGTTTGCAGAAATGCCTGGCGGGACGGAGACTTCATTCAAACTAGGAGGTGATTGCAGAAACTAATAGTTATTTTGCAGGCTTCGACAAATCCTATTATTCGGAAAGATCAATAAATTAGAACAGCGTTGGACGAAGTGTATAAGTCTAAAAAGACTATGTCGTAAAATAAAAATGCTTTTCACCAAACATGTCAGTAGTTTTTATTTTTGCACGGACTTTTTCAAACGCCCCTCGTATATATTGCATGGCGACAATTATTCAATTGAGTTCGGGAACCATTCCTTTATAGGAATCGTCGATCACGCGTTGTCCGCGCTACTTTAGACGTAAACCTCCTAAATACCCAGGCTGAATCGTCTGCCATGTTTTCCCCAACATGGTTGGAATCGCGCTGCACTAACAGCGTAGAGGCGCATGCCCTGCCATCTTTCACAAACGATTTCGCAAAAACTAATTGATAGAAATATTTAATTTTTCCGCTACTTAAATCATTAAATTTTAGCATTGTGACGAAATACTCATCATTTCTTTAATAGTCATAGTTAATAAGATATTAGCTTCGAAATAAGAGACTGCAGTAAGTTTGCAGGAAAAGTTTGCAGTAAAAAATAGAGGTTGCTATGATATTCCGTAGGTGCATGTTGCACCAAATGTTGTTGCGGATGAAACTTTCCTAATGGATTGAATTTTATTTTCGACTTAGGAATAGATCTTTACCTTTCACTCATACCGCTAAACTTTATTTTATTTAGCTTACTTATTTCCGATGGCGATAAGGGCAGAATGAATCATTGCGTATCTTATACACGGTTAGAGGTATCAAAATGCTATTTTGACAAATGATACCATGCAAAGAAGGGAGTATTTTGCACATGGTAACTACGCAAAACTTCATTAACTGTCGCGTTATTGGAGGAAATACATAGTTGTAGGATTGAAAAAGAGTAAAGTTGCTGATTTATTATTCGATATGCAGGTACTCCTTCGTCACTAACTAACTTGTTTCTTGTCCAATGTGTTTCAGAACCACTACTCCGTTTCCAAAACCTAATAGGAGTTACATTTCCTAGCCGTAACAGTTACTAGATCTAATGAGGACTTTATGTGAGAATACTTGAAAATGACAGATAGCGAGGATCTCTTCACTAGCTAACGAACTGACTTTTCTCATTTCCTCACATAATAAAGCACTATGTATTGAGATATTTAGAATATCCTTTTCATATAACTGAAAAACTGAAATTGAATATTACATAGAGACAGCACTTTTGTAGTTTGCAACTATTAAATGTAATAGGTTAAAAGAAGTCAGTACTAGTATCTTCCAGTATGGATGTTATGCAGTAACAACATGTGTCTAATTGTTAGGAGCTCTAATATGGAAGGCCTGTTACTATTAGACAGACGGGCGGATCCCAATGCATCATATTTAACTGACATTATCTCAAGTTACACATTTCTCACATAGTTTCTGTTTGGAGAGGATGAAAATTTGATGTATTTTGAACATTTCATTCGCTTAATGTGTTCACCTAACGTCAACAGAAAAAAAGTTCCTCGCACGTCGAAAATTGCGTAAGTCGTCAGAAAGTGCATGTTCATAAACTATCAGTATATGCTGTTTATAAATTATTGCCATAAATAAGACTAAAATGAAAATGTTGTATACTTCTTAACAAAGACACTGATGAAAATTCCACGTTGATACAGTGAGTAGTTTGTGAGTGTGAGCGAGTTGAATGAAACGCGAGGAAACGCGTGAGCTTCGTCCGGAGCGTGGTAACTCCTACAGCTTAGGGAGAAATGGCGGACAGTTCAGCTCAGGTTTATAGGAGTCTTAGATAGACTAGGGATGGGAAAAACCGACCGGTTAAAACCGATACCGGTATTTTAGTTTTGAGTAACCGATTTTTTCGGTATTTATTTGGTGGCGGTTGTAACCGGTTTTTTTAGTTATTGCCAAGAACCGAGTAAAAAAACCAGTACGACTACTTCGTGTAGTAGTGGTTCAAAATGTGTTTTTTGTAAATAACTTTAAAAAATTAAAACTAGTAGACCCTCCTATTTAGGGTTATTCCTAAAATTTGCACTGCTGTGAAATATTAGGACATCGCAGTTACTAAGAAAGCGATCAATGATAGTTTAAGAACAATCCCGGCAGTCAGAAACGCTCAACAAACGCGTGGCATAAGAACTTGAGGACTGGTGCAGCTATTGGGGCATCGATGCACCTGTTGCCGTGTGGCGTGGCCTATTAGACGACGCGCGTGCACCGGCAATGTACGAGACTTGCCTCCGTCTGGTCATGCGGCAGTTCCTTGCTGTCGTCGCCAGACATCGGTTGTGTCTTTTAATGGCACCATCGCGAGTGTGGAAGTATTTCACAAAGTACGGGAGCATTGAGGTACAATTCTCCATTTGCTTTAAAAAGCTGAAAACATGTGGAGGTACTACAAACATACTATGTCATTTAAGGAGAAAGCATCGAAAATGTTCCTTGGAAGACAAGGTAAATTCGATTCATATACATATTATGTAAGTGATATACTCTAACCTTGGTATAATAACTTTTAATGTATTATGCTAACAAGTTTTTTAATGTGATTCCTTGAAAGCG
Organism: Locusta migratoria; assembly: GCA_026315105.1. Lineage (NCBI taxonomy): Eukaryota > Metazoa > Arthropoda > Insecta > Orthoptera > Acrididae > Locusta > Locusta migratoria. The sequence goes on along the minus strand of CM048744.1, from coordinate 975,546,728 downwards.
AGGGGCTTTTTTAATAACCAATATGGGTTTACGTAACATTGATCGTGTAGTGCCTCGCGAGGTAGCCGTGTGGTCTGAGGCTCCATGTCACGGACTGCGCGGCTGCTCCAGTCGGAGGTTCGAGTCCTCCCTCCTCTCTTGGTTATGGGTGTACATGTTGTCCTTAGCGTAAGTTAAAGTTAGATTGAGTGTAAGGCTAGGGACCGATGACCTAAGCATTTACGTCTCATAAGAACTTACACCCATTTGAACATTCTTTTATCATGTGGTACAGAGCTTTCCTAGTTCAATTTGCGTAAATTTACACTGACAACAATCATACTGTTAGTCGGAACTGTGATTTTATTTTTCGAAATTTTTCTGCAGCACTGACTGAAGTTTATTTACTGACTGTAACTTATATATATTGTGTATATAACGAGATATTCGTATGCAATGGCTCACAAGTCCAACTTACGGAGTGGTTGGCTCAATATTCGCAACTACCGGATGGAAATAGTAGGCCAGTAAATCTGTATGCTTCGTATATCGTCTTCTACGGACTGCTGGCTAGGCTTACACACACTCAAGAAGGTGTAGTATTAAGAGGGGGTCTTGCAAAATATGGAAAGACTAGTGACTTGTCGTCTAACGTAAATTTACGTAAATATTAACTAAATTTCGTAAGTTTCGGTTTCGGCCGAAAGTAGAAGAACCGATGATTACGGTTTCTCTTTCGGCGGCAAAATATGTTTCGGTCGAACTCTACTGGATATAATAGCTATAAAAAACCGAAAACCCGTTATTTAAAAAACCGGTTATCTTGAGCAATTTTTACGGTGCGGTTAAACTGGAGATGAAAAGAACCGGTTGTTTCAGCGACAACCGCCATCCCTAAGTCAGGCGGGCTACGCCAGACGCCTGCAGCAGCAGAGTGCAGCCTGGGCAGAGCCGCTCCCCTGTCAGCTGGGCCGGCCGGCGGCGGTATTTGCGTACAGTGGCGGCTCGGCTTTCCCCAGCCGCCTTTTGTCTGCGCGCAGACTCAATTTGCCAGCGCGGCCCGGCGTTCCCATTACGGCCGCGGAAGTACGCCAGAACAATGGCCTCTGCTTCTGGGAGCTGGCCTGCTCCCGTCTCCCTAATTACTCCACTCTGCTCTGCCGGCACGGCGGACACACCAAGTGGCTATTGGCGATGCCCCGGCGAGATCTCGCAGGCGCGGAAGACCCGAGGACGAGACGTGCGCTGCGACTGATATGAGTGATGACGTCACTGACCAGAGTGACGGTGGCAAAGACGATACAGGACCCTTGTGGTGCAGACTATGCGAAACTGAAACCTGGAAAATGTGAGGGCAAGGGAACGAGGCATGCGTGGTCGCTGATCTGGGGGTGACGACGACAAAGAAGAGTCTGGAAACTTATGACGTAGACGTGGACTACGCAAAAATAGGCTCACCGGCCACGGTGGCCGAGGGGACTGAGGCGCTCCAGTCACGGTCTGCACGGCTACTATGGTCGGGGGTTCCAATCCCCCCTCGGGCATGGATATTTGTGCCGTCCTTAGTATTAGCTAGTTCATAAGTAGTTTGTAAGTTTAGGGACTGATGACCCCGTAGTTAAGTCCCATAAGCTATACAAACATTTGAACATTTTTTTTGAAAAATAGGCTCAGAGCCCCCATTGTGAAGAAAACACTACTGCTTACATCACACTTGTGCGTCCTCTCCTGGAGTACGGTTGCCCCTTGTGGGACCCTCACCAGGTGGGACTGACGGAAGACATTGGGAAGGTTCACAGAAGGGCAGCTCGTTTTCTTCTATCACGTTACGGGGGGGGGGGGGGGAGCGTCACGGAACTGTTGCACGAATTGGGGTGGAAATCATTAAATGAATGACGTTATTCATTGCGGCATGATCTGTTTGCGAAGTTCCAATCACCGACTTTTAGTTCTGAATGTGAAAATATTTAGCTATCACGCACCTACTTAGGGAGACATGACCATCCCAATAAAATAAGAGAAATCAGATCGAAAACGGAACGATTTAGGTGTTCTTTCTTCCCGCGCGCTATTAGAGAATGGAACGGTAGAGGAAAGTTATGAAAGTGGTTAATGAACCCTCTGCCAGGAACTTAAATGTGATTTTCAGAGTATCTTTGTAGATGTAGATGAAAGACGGTCTGTGAATGGAGGAAGGAAGCCCTGAAACATGAAATGTTGAAGTGTTCTAATGTTTCAACAGCTGAATACTGTGCTCCTGGGTGGCAACATTGCACCCATACGAGGAAGTTAGATGTACAGCTGAACTATTCAATGAGGGTCATTACAGTTACACTAAAATCCACACCGAACTCCTGGCTGCACACCATCAGCAACATCCCACCACCTCAATTGCGACGCCAGGAAGCAACGAATAGAAAATGGAGGAAACTTCACCACCCCATCTGCCCACAAGATCTTCCAATTCACAAGATCTTAAACGATCCTCCTCCAGATCGCCTAAAGTCCCGCACTCCGCTGTGGAATAAAGGTAGGAACGACTTCAACATTAAAGAAGAGTGGCGCAAGAGGTGGAACGCGGATGCAGCAGCACATCACGGCGTCGAAGACCCAACTGTCGGCCTACCAGGGTTCCATCTGCAGAGAAGTGTGAACTGGCCATTCCAGCTGCAATGCTAAGATGCACAAATGGGGACTCCGAGATTCTCCAGCCTGTGATTGTGGTGCCCAAGAACAAACGATCCAACATATCGTCACAGACTGTCCCCTGAGGAAATATCCTGCACCATTCAGTGGCTTTATAAATGCTACCTCGTCTGCAACTTGTTGGATTCAGTCTCTTGATATTGATTTATGATCATCTGTATATATGTATTTACTTAAGTTGTCACTGTATCTCATGTATTAAAGTAGTGTATTTATCAAATTAGTAACTTTTAGTATTTGAACATATATATTAAACTTGTATCTAATGTAAAAGTAAATAACTATCTCATATGTAATGCTCAATTGCTCAATGCTGCTGTTGTAGCCATACGACAAATAAATAAATAAAAACAGCTAATTACCTTGAAAAGTATCTGCTTTAAGTTGCGTGAATAGAAACTGTCACATGATCCGAAAGAACAAACGTCACTTTTGGTGCTTGCAGTTGCGTGTGGGCAAAGCTGAAAATGTGTGCTTCGGTAGACCTTGCAGGTGCGGTGGTGACTGTGTCCCCAGAGGTGTAGTCGTCAGCCCAATTGCCTAGAAAGATGTAAGATACATAGTGCGGACAGAAAGAGGATTTTGAAATGTAGTGCTACAGAAGAATGCTGACGATTAGTTGGGTGTATCGCGTAAATAATCAGGAGGTACTGAATAGAATTGGGGAGGAAATGTATTTTTGGTATCCCTTCACTAAAAGAAGGGTTCGATTGATATACATCAAGGAGTCGCAAATTTAGCACTGGAGGGAAGTGTGTAGGGGAGAAAGAGCAGAGGGAGACCAAGAGACGAATATAGTAAGCAGATTCAAATGGATGTGGGTTGCAGTTCTTATGAGATGAAGTGACTTTCTCAGGATAATGTAGGGTTCGCGTCAAACCTGATTGAAAACAACAACTGGAATATAATATCGATTTCATTTTACATATAATTTTTAAATAACAATTTGCTGTGTATTCAGTCTAGTACGAAGGCGTTTTGAAAGTCCATGAAAAGTCCGAGAGATGGCACCACCGGCGCGTATCGAGGTCATGTTTAGTTAGTTGCGTCTTTGGAAAGAACGCACACCAACTATCAGCCATATTGCTCAATTTCTTTGTGTTTGGCATTCATGTGACTCAACGAAGTCGAGAATTTCGTATGGTGATTAAACATTACTTTATGAAAGGCAAAACACACAAGATTAATTGAAAATAAAATGAGAAATACTTAATATATTATTTTTATAAACAAACATTGCCATGCTAGTTGTGTAACTGTCTTGTATTCATTGGTAATTTATTACTTTTCATTGTCAATTAAACATATTACGCCAGATGTGACTATATCAGCTAATGTATTGTTTATTTATCAACAGGCTATTTTGTAATGAGGGCCTTAAAGGTTCCTAACTGCATCGTATTACTTCAAATGCAAGTAGTATTAGAATATTTTATTTCACGCTGTGCACTGCACTGCACCTGGCACTCGCCATTGTCCCTCTCTCCCCTCACCGGAAACGAGCCTGGAAAATCCTTAGCTGGAACAAGCCACCAACGTCGGCCTGCTCGCTGCCTCCCCTCAGCTACAAGCACACAGCAAATCTCAACGTGGAGAATTTCTGCCTATGGCCTAACTACAAATGTTGTCACCCAACTGCGTACATACATTGCTACCATAATTATTAAGATTAAAATGGTGTAACATTTGGTGCATTGGCATGGTCAATGTTTGCAGTGAACTTCATACTGTTTAATTATCAAATGCTATTAATTACCAATATTTCTATTGGGCGGTAATCTCACAAACCTCACAATTCTTTTGAAATGTATAACAACTGTATTTAATTAGTCGAGTATGTCGTAAGGCTTTTATGCACAGAAGTAGCTGAATGCGATAGTAATTTCTCTGCTTTTGTTGAATTTTGTGGCCCTGTTGTTGCACTTACTCCAGGTTGGATAACACATTCATTTCTCTTGCAAGAATTACAGCAACATAGGAACAGCAGCCGAAAAGGCAGCGGAAGCAGACAAAAATCATAAATATATAAATTATTCCTTCATGGAAACTGCAGCAAGTAAACTATGCTGACCCAAATTTGGATTAAAATCATCAAAACAATATGCAGTATTCATTTATTTTGCTTGTGAAAGGCGCTAAGATTGTAGGAACAAGGACGTCCGTGTGGCTCTGAACACGTAGCGAAATGAGCAGTCGCCCTGTTTTGTAGTGTGGTAAGCACGAAATTCTGATAAAAATTCCACGACTGTAACGATAAAAATCTTGGATTTCACCCTGCTTCGTAGCTAACTTGCGTGCTAAAGGAGTGTAAAGGAAGTACTGGAACCTCGATTAGATGTAGTAGTTCAGCGACATATTCAGAAGTGCTTGGCGCCAAGTAGTTTACGACAAATCTTTTGTGACAAAAGCTAAAGCAGCAATATGACTCCCTAGAAAGTAAACGTCGGTTACTGACTTGGTTACCGTATTGGAAGACGTAATATTCGCATGAAGCCAGCGCCAAAGTTTATACAACCGGTTGTCGTCGCGAGACAACTATCAGTGCCGTAAAACTTTACAAGTGACAGACTTTACTCTCCATTCGTTTATGGCGATGGTGCTTCAGTGGAGAATGTTTACGGTACGACAGTAATGCAACAACGTTGCATATGCACATAAAATACGTCATACGTGCTGTATACGCAACAGGCTACAGCGCTCGAGTGGTAATCATCTCTGATGGATCAAACAGGGGCATGCACTTTTCACCGCCTAGGGAGGAATAATCTCGAGTCGAGGTCCAAGTACGGTGCTCAAGACGATGTGCACAGCATCTGTGATAATGTAAACGACCAGTGAACTACTGTACCACTTGGATGTTGAGAACAGCTGTCTTGTAGTGCCAGCTACACTTCTCAAATTTAAGATTAAGAAGGTTGAGTGCATTGTGATCTGTTTAATAAGTGTGTGAAATACAGAGTTTGAAAATTAATCCTTTGTCGCCTCAGTAAATTATCCCAATGATGATTAGCTTTCATATGTCATAAGAAAATATTTATAACTAGATGTCCCGGCGAACTTCGTATCACTTACCTGTTAATATAAACTATATTAATTTAAATCATATGTGTTTTAGACCCAGTAGCTTTATAAAGGCATCATCAGACAGTCTAAGTATCGGCTCGATAGTGGGCGGAAAGAGTGGGCAGGTCACACAACACATGTCCAGGATAATGTTCATGTTACATTCATGGATGTTCAGGGAAGGTTTAAGCGGCGATAAACAGACAGCAATTAATTGTTATCTCTAACAGCGAACTTCACTCTTTCAAAGTATATTTCTGAACGCACACAACACAACAACCAAGACATAATTTTACATGTTTTAAATATAAATTTTCCTCACAATTTTTCCAGATCACCGTTTAAACCTACCCTGAACTTCCACGAATGTGACATGAACATTATCCTGGACATGTGTGCGTGATTTGTCCACTCTTTCCGCCCACTATCGAGCCGATACTTAGACTATCTGATGATGCCTTTATAAAGCTACTGGGTCTGAAATACGTGTGATTTAAATTAATACGGTTTTTATTCAGAGGTAACCGGTTCACCTAGTCGATCCGGCAATTCTTCGCGATTGCTAATATGTATGTACTCTTGCTTTGAACGTCAAATGTTCAAAATTTTATCGCAATCGTAGGAGTGATATTGATATCCCAAAGAAGAGAGCTCTTTCAGTTTTCCACAAATTTTCCTATTTTCAGGCCAACTATTCCAAAATTTTACTTCATTCAAACCTTCCTCACGCTTTGAACTTCGAATGTGCAAAATTTATCGCAATCAGATGAAAGGTATTGATTTTTCATAGAAAAATCTGTTTCTTTTCTTCTGAATTTTCCAGTTTTCCGGGATGCTTTTCCTAATTTTTATTTCATAAGAACGTTACTCTTGCTTTGAACGGCAAATATGCAAAATTTTATCCCAATCACACTAATTATATTGATATCGCATTGCAACAAGCTCTTTCAGTTTCTCGCGAATTTTCAATTTTTCCCGGTAACTTTCCCAAATTTTTACTTCATAAGAACGTTCATCTTTCGATGTACGTCAAATGATCAAAATGATCGGTTCTCAACTTATAGTGTGGGGTACATTTAGAAACATATTAAAAAAGGAACTTCGAATTTGGCGACTTTTCTTTTTAACTGTCACAATATTTTTTTTACTGAACTCTTTACCAAGAACATAATGAACAAAACAAAAAAACGAATTACCCCTCTCTGTACAAACCTTGTCCTGTCAATCCGTACTAGAGTGATACCTTTACAACCATGTGGCAATAGATTTTTATCCATAAAAAAATCGATTTCGGGTTTTCCTAAATTTTCCTACTTTTCCGAATTTTTATTTCATGCGACCATTCCTCTTGCTTTCAACATGAAATGTACAAAATTTTATCGCAGTTGGACGAACGGTATTGTTAGCTCACTGGAAAAAGCTGTTTCACTTTTTCCCGATTTTCCTCTTTTCCAGACAACGTTTCCATATCTTATCAACGTTTAAACCTTCCCTGGACTTAGACGAATATTTCAAGCCTAATCGGTTCAGTCGTTCTCGAGTTTTAGCGAGACTAACGAACAGCAATTCAATTTATATATATAGATTTCAAAGAAATTGGAAATAATTCTGCTAGAAATTCAGTTTCTATCGTATTAATTAAGAAAAATTAGGACAATCCGGAAATGATTGTTATTATGTACGAAGTGAGTTAAAATTTCATTTGAAGTAGCTCATTACTACATTCACTAACCATAGTTGAGCTCAAAATTACATAATTATATCATGAACCCACTATAATAGTAAATGATTGTGAGAAGATTCTTGACCTCCTAGCAACAAATAATCCGGGGGTAATAAAGAGCATCCTGACAGACACAGAGATTAGTGAGCACAGAGTTATCGTAGCGAGACTCAATATAGGACTTCCCAAATACATCAAAATTAAAAGAAAAGTATATTTATTCAAAAAATCTGATAAAAATTCGATTAACGCTTTCCCAAGTGAGAATTTCTAGTCTTTCGAAACTAACAATTTGAGTGAAGATCAGATATGACTTACATTCAAAGAAATAATATTGACAACCATTGACAGATTCATACCAGACAACAATAGAAGGGGCTGACCAGCTGTAGTACATTGCAAAAGCCATGAAAAAGGTATGACAAATCTAAACGCGCACGCAAGACTGGAAATCTTTTACAGAAACTAGATATTTACCTTGAACTTCAAAGCGAGAAGCTTACAATAGTTCTACAATGAAACCTTGTCACGTAATTTGGTAGAAAATCCTAAGAAATTCTGGTCATGTGTAAAGTATACCATCGGCCAAACACAATCAGTACCTACATCACACGATAGTAATGGTGGTGCTAGTGCTGACAAGTTCTGCTAAAGCAGAATTGCTTAGCACAGCCTTCCGAAATTCCTTCACTGGAGGAGACGAAACAAATATTCCAGAATTCGTATCAAGAACATAATTTAGAAGTGGATACCCTTAGAGTCCACCCCCATGAACCACAAACATTGCCGAGGTGGGGTGGCTTGCGTGCCTCAACGATTCAGATAGCCGTATCATAGGTGCAACCACACTCGAGGGGTATCTCTGAGAGGCCAGACAAACGTGTGGTTCCTGAAGAGGGGCAGCAGCCTTTTCAGTAGTTACAGGGGCAACAGTCTGGATGATTGACTGAGCTGGCCTTGTAACATCAGCTAATGTGGCTTTGTCATGCAGTTACTGGGAACGGCTGAAAGCAAGGGGAAACTACAGCCGTTACTTCTCCCAAGGACATGCAGGCGTGGAGAGCTGCTTCAAACCAGTCTGCGGACTGAAGACCACAAAAACCCTTAGAGTATTAAAAAAACTTAAATCACTTACCAAAAGTAAGTCTCCTGGTCTCGACTGTATACCAATTAAGTTCTTTTCAGAGTATGCTGATGCAGTAGCCCTATACCTGGTTATCATATACAACCGCTCGCTCAAGCAGACGTTCCGTACCCATAGACTGGAAAGTTTCACAGGTCACTCCAATATTCAAGAAAGGCAAAAGAGTGATCCGCAAAATTACAGGGCTATATCGTTGAAATGTGTTTTCAGCAGGATTTTAGAATATACACTTTCCTCAAATACTATGAACTACCTCGAAAATGAAGACAAATTTGTCCCATAGTCAACACGGATTCAGAAAGTATCGTCCTCGTGAAATACAGCTAGCTCTTTACTCACATGATGTGATGAGTGCTATCGACAAGGGATGTGAAATAGATTTTGTATTTCTAGATTTCCGGATGGCTTTTGACACTGTCCCTCACAAGCGTCTTTTAACAAAACTGCGTGCTTATGGAATATCGCCACAGTTTGATTCGTGATTTCCTGTCAGAAAGGACACAGTACATTGTAACTGACGGTCATCAAGTACAACAGAAGTGATATCTGGCGTTTCAAAGGGAAATGTTATAGGGCTCCTACTGTTCCTAATTTTTATAAACGATTTAGGAGACAATTGAGTAGCTTTCAAGGATGATGCAGTTATTTAACGGTTGGTAAAATCGCCAGAAGATCAAAATCAGCTGCAAAATAGTTTATATGAAATATCTGCATGGTGCAAAAATTGGGAATTGACCCTTAATAATGAGAAATGTGAGGTCATCCATATGACTACTAAAAGAGATCATATTACTTCAGTTAAACGATTAATCAATCTACAAGCTGTCAATTCTACTAAATACCTAGGAGTAACAATTACGAACAACTTAAAATGAAAAGATCACATGGAAAGTATTGTGGGGAAGGCGAACCAAAGATTACGTTTCATTGGTAGAACACTTAGAAGATGCAGCAGTTCTACTAAAAAAACTGCCTGCGCTACACTTATGCGTCCTATTTTGGAGTATTGCTGCGTATTGTGGGATCCACACCAGCTAGGACTGATGGACGGTTTAGAGAAAATTCAGAGAAGAGCAGCTCGATTTGTATTATCACGATTTAGGGGAGAGGGTGCCACGGAAATGATGGACGAGTTGGGGTGGAAATCATTAAAAGAAAGGAGTTGTTTGTTGCGGCGAGGTCTATGTGCGAAATTTCTTTTACTACCTTTCTGTTCAGAATGGGAATATTTATTGTTAGCACCCACATACAAAGGGAGACATACATTATCAGCATAATAACATAAAGTTCAAAGTGAAATGCCAAGATCACACATTAATAATGACGACCGGTTTTGGTGAACTGTGTCACCATCATCTGGTCATATATATATATATATATATATATATATATATATATATATATTGTATGCTGTGATGTTTTTGACTTGTGAAATTTTATATAGTGACTAAGTACCATGTTGAACTTATTATTTTATATTCATATTTTAATAAGATGACCAGCTTGCAAGCCGCGGCAGAGCAGCCGAGCGCATTCAGGCGCTATGCTACGATGCACGAAGCCGTTCCCCATCGGGAGGTTCGAATCCCCCCTCGGGGGGTAGTTCGTAAGTAGTTTGTAATTTCCGGAACTGATGACCCCGCAGTTAAGTTCCATAAGCTCTACAAACATTTGAACATTTGAACCAGCTTGCAATATATATATATATATATATATATATATATATATATATATATATGACCACATGATGGTGAGACACTTCACCGAAACCGGTCGTTCAATAAATTATGAATGTTCGATTTTGGCATTTCATTTTGAAGACTATAAAACTATCAGATCGCTTCCAAAACCGACAATGTCAGATAATCTCAAGAGACTTAACTATGGGGTCATCAGTCCGGGCCATTCTGCCGCGGCTACAAGTAGTATCACAAGATTACATTATGATAGCACTTAAGCTACATCTATGAAAATTTATATGAAAGAGGGAGAAACAACTGGTGCAGACGAACCAGCCTACACCTGCGAAGCAGCGGGCGTTAAGCTAGTCTTAAAATAAGAGAAATCACATCGATAACAGAAAGATGAAGGTATTCTTTTTTTTCCCCTTGAGCTATTCGAGAATGGAACTATAGAGAAATATCATAAGAGTGTTACTCTTCAGGCTTTCCCAGCAATCTAGTGACATGATGGGTAGTCGGGTGTTCTGTTGAATGTCAGTGTCTACTCTGCACAAATTTCGGCTACATAACTCGTAATCTTCATTAGGTGTGACCTGAGACTGATTTCCGAGTGGACCGTGTCCAATATTTATGTCTGCTGCCTCCCCCTCCACTGGTGGTTGTAGGTGCTCCCTCTGTGGTCCGCGCCCAACAGATCCACATCTGATCGTTCCATCTGCGGCCTGGTGATCCATTTAGGGTCCGCGCCCGCTCACTGAGCTGTTCTGCAGCATTGATGTTCTGTTTTCCGTCCGCTGCAACCCTGGGTGCTCTCTCGGTGGTCCGCGGCCGCCAAACCTGCCTCTGAGAGCTTCATCTTCGGTCTGGCACTCCCTCTGTGGTCCGCGCCCATTGTGCCCGCTCCTGGACGTTGTAACTTCAGTCCCGTCCTCCTGTTGCTCTGCTTGGGGCACGTTCTGCATGTCCAAGCCTATAGAGCTTGTGTCTGTGTTATACTGCTGCTGTCCTCGTTGCTTCTTTAATAGTTCCAGAGCAGCGTCCCAGGCTCCGCTTAGTTGGTAGCCTGTGTTTCGGTTCATGAGATTGTCTGCCAGTTTAATCTCAATTGACTCCTTAATATCAGTGTCCCAAAGTCTGGGTGTCTGTGCCAGAATCTTGGTGTCATCGTAATTCATGACATGATCCAGCTCCAGCCAGTGTTCAGCAATGGCTGACTGTGTCACTTGCATTAACCGGGTGTGCCTTTGATGCTCCTTGCACCTGATGTCCACTGTTCTGGTTGTCCGGCCAATGTAGGACATGCCACACTGACAAGGGATGCTATAAATCCCTGGTTTCCGTAACCCCAGGTCGTCTTTTACATTTCCTGCCAAACGCCTGATCTTGCTGGCTGGACAGCAGACACAATTGATGTTGTGTTTACGTAGAATCCTACTCCTCTGCTTCTGGAACCTCTGGTGCGGGGACTGGTTGGAATGCCCTCTCGATTTGTCTTGATGTATATCCATTTTTGTAGAACACAGTTTCAACGTGCTCAATTTCTGTAGATAGACTATCTTGGACTGACAAGGCACATGCTCTGTGGACTTATGTCTTGAGGACCCCATTCTTCTGTGCAGGATGGTGGCAGCTGCTGGCCTGCAAGTATAATTCAGTGTGTGTTGGTTTCCGATACACACTGTGGCCAATATAGCCATCTGCTTTCCTTCTTGCTAGCACATCCAAAAACGGCAGCTGTCCATTCTCCTCCAGTTCCAAGGTGAACTTGATGTTGGGGTGGCATGAGATAAGGTGTTCAAGGGACTCATTGAGCCTGTCTTTCCCATGAGGCCAGATCATGAAGGTATCATCCACATACCTATAGGAGCAGGTGGGTTTATATCTGGCTGTCTCTAATGCCCTCTCCTCAAACCTCTCCATGAACATGTTGGCAACCACAGGAGACAGGCGGCTGCCCATAGCTACATCTTCTGTTTGTTCATAATATTGGTTCCCATACAGGAAGTATGTGGAGGTCAGCATGTCTAATCAGGTCCAATAGAGCGCCGTCAAATTTCTCCGCAATCAGTTCTAGTGAGTCTTACAGTGGGATCCTAGTGAACAGCGAAACCACATCAAAACTAACCATGATGTCTGAGTGTGTAATACGTAGTTGCTTGAGACGTTGCAGGAAGTCTTCTGAGTTGCGGATGTGGTGAACACATTTCCCAACATGTGGAGAAATCAGATTCTTCAAGTACTTGGCTTTTTCGTACGTGGGTGCCCCAATATTAGTAGTACATATACTGGGGAGATGCTATTATAATGACTGTTGTAAATGACGTAATGATAGTAGTAACTTTGCATATAGATTGAGTTCTAGAGTTATGTGGAATTCGGTGTTACCACACATATTTCTTTTGTTATTTTAGCTGTAAAAGAAAACATAGTCACGGTTTGAAAGAGCATATTTGCTGTTTTAGCGCTGAACAAAGTAACATGAACAAAGTCATATCTGAAATACAGAAAAGGTAATGCAATCTACGTTATAAGCGTCCATAGCAGTCATACCAAAGAGAAACATTTTAGTAGACGCATAGACGCATTGATTCTAATGAATGACTTACAACATATTTCATAAGTAGTGAATAATTGCTTAGAAAAATAGAAGCAAAGTAATTTCTTCCGTTTCATTAGGAAACGACAGTTGCCACAGAAATCTAGGACGTTATTTATATATGTAACAACCAGTATCAGCACATTTTTTAGAATATTCATTATTACAGTATCCTCCCAGAGTATGTGCATATGCTTCAGAAGACCATTGTTCAATTCGTTGTTAAGTATTTCAAAGCATGTTCACGAAATAAAAAGAACACACATTTTAGAGGGAGCACTCTTACATATGCACAACTGTAAACATTGCATAACATAGCTCTTTTTAATTAATAACGGTGTCTGGAACCGCTGTAGGAGCCAAGGCGAAAAAAAAAAAAATGTATCGGCGGGTTTTGAACTACTAACAATGTGCATCACAACCTAAAGCGCTATACACTACACTACGGCGGACCATTGCGAAACTTTTCCTTAATTCTCGTACTATTGATGGCAGTTGTCAACTGCTAATGTGGCATTTAGCACATTAGATTATAATTTATGGTACTAAGAACGGCGTGTTTTTATTCATTATTCAGAGCGCCATTGCTTTGTAATGATAAAGCGTAAGTTATAATAAGACAATCATAAAATACAGAAAGAAAGATGGCGTATGCCAGAGAGAGTTCTGGGCGAGGAATGTCACGTGACATCTCCGCACTCCTGGTTTACTTAAAATAAAGTTACGGTGTCAAATCGCAGTTATTTTTGCAAATATCTCTGTAACGGTGCGAGTTATGAAAAAAACGTAAGAAAGCAAAGTTGTAGAGAATTTTCTCCTCTAAAAATCCGGTTATTCAGTTTTCGTGACAGATAAAGCGTTAATCCCTCATTTTCATTTAAATATGGAGCTGTCAAAAGGCGATCGCAAAGGCCAATTTTAGTGTCACTACCGTAACCTAAAAGTCGGGCAAAAGGGTGGATTTAAATATTTGTTATAAATGTTGCAAGGAAACCTTGTTATTAGTAGACAACACAGTGAAAATTGTCAGATCGTGAATGTAACAAGCAAACTACGAGAGCAGTGCAAAACCTCGCCGCGTAAAATTTCAAAAGATTCACATAATCCGTTTCCATACAAAGATGTCGCCAAGTGAAAGTTATCAATTAAATACAGATTATTATAAAACTTGCTTCAACTATACATGAGTGGCTTCTTAAGGAACCGTATCCTAATTTGTTGTGTGTGTTAAGAGACATTGTTAATGAACTTGGACTTCCACCAAAATATCCCTTATCTGACTGAAAACTTTATCAAAGTGACTCAACGTGACTTTGAATAAAAACCAAATATATAATAAAAACAAATTCTGACCCTGTTGCTTCAATGACTGAAACTGTCCGAACAATAAGAATTTTCTGTGTAAGTTACTGATTACAATTTGTGTCTCAATGCAACAATAATTATTCCTGTCGTAGCTCACTTGTCTGTTAACGCTATTTATGGCCTACTTCGGCGCAAGGAAATAGCATATGTGAGACTGCTCGAGGAATTACTGCCAAACCTTCAGCTGTTGCAAAGTCAAAGCTAACTACAGAATTCGCAGGTGTGCAATACGAATCCACTAACTACAAAAATACAAAATTTCTTTCTCCATCCCTGCACACACACACACACACACACACACACACACACACATATAAGTAATCAACACGAAACAGTCTGAAGGTTTGTGTTCTTCATAAGAATGACGTACATTAAAATTAGGAATAGTAATTCTTTTGTAGTTCTTTATGGAGAGTTATAATTTATGGCTAATTTTTTTTAAATCAATCTTTCTCTTTAGTACGATCAAAAACCAACTAGTACGTTAAACAATGTAACCAAAATTATCACTGTCATAATTTCTCCCTTCTTTCATACACAAAAATCATACTAAATGCCTGCACTAAAAATTGGATTATTTAGAAAATGAATATAAAAAGACGAACTTTAACCCTTCATGCTGAATGTCTGTCAGAGATGGACAACAAGTACGCGGAATGTCTAATAATGAAAAGACGATTCTCCTTACGTTGATTTTTCATAATATCAGATCACTTCCAATCATCGTTAAATTCTCCAAAAGGTGTACATCATCTGTAGGGAAAAAAATCATGATTGCGCGTGAGTGCCCGCCTCTGTTCCACAGTCACACGCCAATGTACCTTCTTACCAAACTGGCAGGAATAAGCAGGGTGCGGCCTGTCACCAGCAAGGAGAAGCAGCATTCCCCTACTAGGTGGAAAGTAGGACATGCCCAGACTCTCCCTAAGTGAGAAGCTGGTGCATCCTACTTCCTTTGACTTTGTTATCCCATTATTCTTACCATAGTTCCATCCCCTTCTGCATGATGTCAGCCTTCCACCATGATACCTAGTATTTCAACAAAATCAATTAGGGAATCATTTGATATATTTTGGTTCTGTAGTTTTGTAATCGGCAGAATGAACCAAAATGGTTCGACGTCTTTCTGTCGATTGTATGGTGTGGAGACAACTGAGATAGTGGTAATAACATAAAGCTACTGTAGACGGGTTTGGGGTTGCGCTTACCCTGCCAAAATAATTAGACAATCAGTTGGGTTAAGATAGTGTAGTGAGTAAGTAGTGCAATGCACCTACAACATGGCTTACCCGAAGCTATGGCATGAGAGTCACAGGTAGCTTGGAATGGGGACATGACACAAGGAAGGTCGCTGCAGCTATTGGAGTGTCGAAAAGTGTAATTTTTAGGACCTGGACGGAAGTTCAGACGAACCGCTAAAAAAGGAAAGGCCAAGGTCGACCACGGGTAAAATATCAGCAGGAAATAACCGTTATCTCCAGTTAACAGTCCGTCGAGACAGGCGGCTGAACGTAACTCAGCTGCAATACACTCTTCAGGCAGCAACAGGACGCGCAGTATCAAGACAGACAGTCCCAGATCACCTTTGCGCAAGTGGCTACCCAGGTAGGTTTATGGTGTGTGTCCATTTGAAACCACGACAGCATTCAGCTAGTAGAAACTCGGTGGATGAACATCATGATTGGAGTCGTAAACCGCGTCCTGTTCACAGATGAGTCAAAATTTTGTGTTCATGCTGGACAAACGTCGTTCCGTCATATGGAGAGAATGTGAAAATCAAAACATCTTGCTGATGTGCAGGAAACATCACCATGTCATGGTGGTGGATGAATGGTGTGGGCGGTCATTCAGAATGACTGCTCAGAGATATAGAGATCTTTCAAGCTTTATTTCTGCCCTGCGCTGGAGCCATAGAAGACGGGTTCCTTCTGCTGGACGATAACGCTCGTCGGCACAGAGCTGCACTGGTGGACATCATGCTTGAAGCTGAGGGAACTGAACGAATGGAGTGGTCAGCTTGTTCGCTGGACTTACCCCGACTGAGCGCGACTGGAATGCACTTTGCATACACATTGCAGACGGACCAGCAACTCCTGCTACGATTACAGAGCTGGATATTGCACTCATGGAAGAATGGCCAAATTTCCCTCAAAATCTGGTTGGTAACCTCATACTGTCCATGCCAATCAGGTGCGCTACTGTTCTGGCTGTCCGCGGTTATCACACACCATATTAGAGGGCAAAGAGAAAGACTTTACTTAGGTAATCCATAGTGCCTGGCTCTGTGTATACGCCATGTACAACTCAGGTAATGACCCGAGACAGAAAACTATTCCACTGTATTACATAAAACTTACAATTGTAACCAATATCTGAATAAAATACGCTACCATATGTAACCTCTGCGTACATGGTATCCCCTAATTGTTTTGAGTCGTGTACTTTCACATGGTGTGGTGTGTCTTCTGTTCTTCTTTACATCCCGCGTCTTCCTCTTTTTCAACACGTATCCCAGTATAAGAAAACTATTATTTTCTTATTGTTTCGCAGTTTAATGTGACCAACAACGAGCGCGTTAAGTTTGTCATTCTAACTAATAACAGAAAACACCATTTTTAACGATATCGTTCGAAAATAATAAAATTGGAGTCTAATATCGTTAGTATTGCTGTATCTGTCTTTAAAACATTTATTTCAGAGGATCGTAAAAATCGTAACTACCCGACTAGCATTTTTTTATCGACACGAGAGATAAAACTGTTAAATGTCTGTTAGCATCGCTGTCCGACTTCGTCGTCCATCGATGGTGGTTTCAAATGAAGTCACTTTATTTATAATAACATACAATTCCGGGTAATGTTACGCTGATATAATTTCTTTAATTAATAAAACTGAATTGCTAATCCAATTATTTCCAATCTCTTTTCAATTAAAAAATTTCTTACTACATATGAATTTAATTATGATATCTAAATTGAAGAGTTACCTCATGGCTCATTCCTTTTATTCTGTCGAGGAACTCCTGGAAAAGTTAAACAATTAAGCTAATTTATTTTTTATTTATTGATTATTTTCACTTTGTCTTAAGATTGACGTGTGCAAAGGACTACTTAAAATTTTCTATTACCATTTTTGTGTAACAATTAATTATTGACTTGTTCCATGACCATGGAGTCCCACTCCTCAATTGGGTCCTATGGAACAGAAAAAACCAATAAATAAATAAATAAAAAATCGGGATAATTTACTAAGGTGACAGTGGATTAATTTTCTAGGTCTGTATATCATAGACTTATTGAACAGATCGCAATACACTCGTACTTCTTAAACCTAACTGAACGCTAGTTCGAAGAGGTAAAAGATAAATCTGACCTGCAAGCAATTTTATACTAAAAGACAATGTTTAAGCTTTAATCGCTTACTGCTTTGACACCTTACTTTCTGTAATTCCTTTCACGCATTACTTACATGAATTTCCGCACTGTATTAGGCGAAACGATAGAATTCTCTTTTCCTTAAAAGGATGTTGTGGTTCACACAATCGAATGCCTTTGAGAAATCACAAAAAATACCTGCTGCTTGTAATTATCTAATGAATTAAGTACATTTTCACTGTATGTGTAGTAATACTTACGTAAAGTAGAATAGCAGATATACGACTGACTAGAATATCGGACGCAAGCTAAAACTAATTCTAGCATATCATTCTTTGTTTCGATTCTGGAATAAATCTCAAATTTATACATTGTGTGTGTAGATAATGGGGAATGCAGCCGACCTACGAATGCCGACGCTGAACCATTGCATAAGTGACGAGTTATAATTTCAGGTTTCGATTGCCGCCGTACATCTCGAATTGCAGCTATACACATGAAATACCAGCGAAGGAGGTAAGTGCTGCCTGGGAGTGGTGACCATTCTCCAGTGTTCTGCGCAATCGCCCTTCGGCTGCCAATCGGAGATTTGCTGTAACTGCTCCCTGGAAACCTGCTGGCGGGGAGTGTACGAGGCGTGGCCAGATTGGCAGCACTGCTGTGACGTACGATGCAGGAGGCACCGTGCAATCTGATGGTAGGCATCGTTAAGCCCCGCTCGAACAGAAGGGAAAGGGTCAGACAATTACGGGTGTCAGTTCGTATGCTGGCGCGGAAAGATGTTTCAGTAGAGCGTGGGAAAGGCCGCCATCGCATCCTACAGAACTCACTAGCCTCGATACGTGTGTTCCGGTAAGCTAATGAGACTATTATACCATAACGAGATCACTAATCAGCAGATACCCCCAAAAAGGTATGGCTTGTAACAAAACGTATTATAAATAGGTAAAGAATAATGTTTCGTTAATCTTCAAAGAAATGAAACTAAAGGTATTTATTTTTTCGGTATTAAAATAAGAAAAAATCTTCGCAATAATAGCTTATTCCAAGACCAACTACAATATCTCAGACCTGAAGGCAGGTATCGATAGTCGACAATATGGCGGAAATCGTGGGGGAAACAAACCAGCGTGTTTATGTTTACGTTAGGCCTATGCGTGTGTAAAATTGTATATGTGAAGGTGCTGCGATTATTTACTGAAGTATAGTGCCTAGTACTATATGATGTGGTGCGAATAATTGCTGCGCTAGGATTTGTTTCTTAGAATCTACAGTAAGATATTATAATTTAAAGTGTAATGGGTTCATAGTTTTTCTGTGCCAGGCTGTAAGCCAACTACGGCAAAACATACGGTACATCAACATTCAAGTTTCCCAAAGAAACAACGTTAAGGAACAAATGGATTAAGTTAATTCACAGGGACACTTTCCAAGTGAACGATAATACAGTGGTATGCATTAAGCATTTAGAACCCAAGCTTGTGGTTATGGAAGACATTTTTCTTGTGGAAAACGGCGAACCTATACGTGTGCCAGGAAACATTCCAAAACTAACGAATGATTCATATCCTACCATATTTCCCAATCAACCATCTTATTACACAACACCAGTTGCTAAGGAGAGAAAGTAACCTGAAAAACATTTTCAGCAACTCCTGCAACATGACGAATGTAGTTTCAGTAATTGGTGTGAAAATGACAATATACCCGACTTTGACCATTTTAAAAGTGAAGTGCAGAAAAGGAATGTTCATCCATTTGCAATTTTCGTGAAGGATGACTATGTTAAAATTAAAGGATGATGCATTTAGTGATGTACCGTTAGTTACAGTGTGCTTCAAAATATCAAGTGCCTTAGAAGTACACGTGTGCCACAAGAATGTGTGTTTACCCACAGAAACCTTCAAATGGATGTTACAGTCTGGGGTTAAGAAATGATAATGTTGATGCTAAAGTTTGGTATTCTTAAAGAGGGAGGGAGGAAGGGGGCATTATTCCATTATTATTGCATTTTCAGAAAGATTAATCACTGCTTTTAAATTATTTTTAATCAAATGTTCAAATGTATGTTAAGCTTAAGGGACTTAACTACGGGGTCATCAGTCCCTAAACTTACAAACTACTTATGAACTACCTACAACTAAGGACGGCACAAATATCCATGCCCGAGAGGGGATTCGAACCCCCGACCGTAGTGGCCGTGCAGACCGTGACTGGAGCGCCTCAGTCCCCTCGGCCACCGCGGCCGGCTATTTTTAATCAATAGCTGTTTTTTTGGCAGTATTGGTGGACATGTTTTGGTACTGTTACGTAACGAGATGTGAACTTGTGTTTATGGTCTAACTCAAAGGGACGTTGTATAACCGAAGGGATGAAAATACATTCAAAATTCCCACAGCAGTTTACACCATACACGCCGACAAGTCGCTATTCAGTTTCCGTGCTGTTCACAGACGGCCACTGACGCCAAATGTAAGGCCTTGGCTTGGCCTAAGACTGCCGCCATCTTGGATTCTGCCTTCAGGTCTGATATATTGTAGTTGGTCTTGCTTATTCCTTCTGAATAATTACAAGTTAATCTTTCTTAAGTTCCTTTTAGCATAGACCAATGCAGATCGTAATTTACCATTGACTTCTCTGTCTACTCCTGATAAAATGACTGACTACCTTACAGATTCGTACAATAACCGTGACCTAGACTACTGCTTCCTACCGCACTTACAGCCGAAATTACCTTTGACGTCACGCTACTTTATTGTTAAGTAGTTTTAGAGAACCTTTCGACTGAGTCCGATGCCCGATTGCCATGATTCCCTATCGTCCCAGTGAGCTCCGTTATTACAATTCTGTCCTTCCAAACTTGCCTCGGTCTTCCACGACTTCTGCGGTTCGGTGGTATCCGAAGTGCAGTCTCTTAAGGGCCACCTACTGCACATAGCCACACTCATCCTACATCTACAACTACATGACCACTCTCCAATTCACACTTCTATGTCTGGCAGAGGATTTATCAAACCATTTTCATACTACTCATTTATCATTCCACACTGGTAAAGGGCAAGGGAAAAAAATCACCTATATCTTTTTGCTCGTGATCTGATTTCTCTTATTTTATAATGACGAAAATTTCTCTCTAATATGGTTGGGGGGAGGTCAACCGAACATTTTAGCATATGGAGGAGAAAGCTCGCGATTAAAATTTCGTAAATAGATCTCACCGCAGCGAAAACGGCTTTGTTTTAGTGATTTCCATTCCAGCTCGCTTGTCAAAAGTATAACATCCTCCCTCCTATGCACGATAACGTAAAAGGGGCTGCTATTCTTTCTACTTTTTCATATACTCTGGCAATTCTACTTGGAAAGGATTCCATACGGCGCAGCAATATTCCAGTAGACGATCTTTACATCTACATGGGTACTTCGCACTGAAGTGCCTAGTAGAGGGTTAGATAAGATTAGTTGTTCATTCCATAGATCCTTTTTGTGGAGCTCCTCGTGGATGTGGAAACATGTCAATATGTTTTTTTTTTTTTTGTTCCTTTTCTTTACTAGCTGAAATTTTAATACTAACAGTATAAATACACAAAATACATCATTTATTCTATGCAAATACTCGGTAAGTAGAAGGAGTTGGCCACTAGTAAGTGTTTCAGGTTCCTCTGAAAGAGATCTTTATTTGTAGCTAATTTTTTATGCTCGCTAGTAAATTAGTGAATTTGTGTGTTCCTCACTAGTGGATTCCTTTTCTATCTAACGAATGTGCGTTTAAATACTTCTGGAGATCGGTTTTGTTCCTAGTTTTGTATGTATGAACTGACCTGTATGTTGAAAAAAGGAGTATATTATTTGTGACGAATTACATTAAGGAATAAATATACTCAGAGGCAGTGGTTAGTATACCCAGTTCTTCCAAAAACTGGAGGTCCGTGAATTTACTCCACAAATAATACGTATTAAAGAGTTACTCCAAAATGTTATATTACACTTTGGAATAAAAGTAAGCACAGCGTGCAAGCTTCTTATTTTTATGTCGTCTGCATCTGATAATACTCTTAAGTGCGAATACAGATTTCTTAATGCGTTCGTACAGTTCTGCGATGTTCCCCTCCCAAATGAATTTGTTATCAAGTTGTAATCCCAGGAAATTAATACTGTTAACTTCTTCTATATGCTCTTCATACTTTATGCGTATGCTGGACAGAAACCTCTTACATGATCTGAACTTGCATGCAGTGAGTCTTTTAAAGGTGTAATGTCAATAAGTTGTATTAAAGTCATTTATTAATGTCATTGACAACATCATTAGCTCACCTCTCTAGAACTATACTCAACATATTCTTTAGTGCAATTCTTGTATCATCTGCAACTTAAACGAACTCTGCCTCTGGCAGTGTAAATGATGATGATGTGATGTACACAAGAAAAAGAATAGGACCTAAGATAGATCCTTGTGGTGGGACACCACATGTAATTTCTTGCTACACTGATGATGACAAATGGCTCACTTCACTAGTCCTTTCAACTGACACCTTTTTTTTCCTGGCAGCGTGGCACGATTTACAGCATTGCTCGTGACACCGTACAATTGTAATTTACTTAGAAGAATGTTGTAGTTCACTCGATTAAATGCCTTTGAAATATCACAGAAAATACTTGCTGCTTCTAATTTATTATCTAGTGAATTGAGTACATTCTCACCGTAGGTGTAAATAGCCTTCTAAAGTATACTAAAAACCAAACTGTTCTGGACAATATGTTATTTGTGATCAGGTGGTTGAGAAGCTGCTTGTACATTACCTTTACAAAAATTTACAAGAATGCTGTCAAAACTAAAATCGGTGTGCAGTTTGATGATATCTCTTTACCCCTTTTTTGAATGGGGGTTTAATATCCACATATTATAGCCAATCAGGACAAGTTCCAGTTAACATATACACAAATAACTTAAAATTGTACCAAACTCACAAGAACACGTATCAATTAACTTTGTTGGTATTTCATCGTAACCCTCTAGAGTTCTTTATTCTTAAAGATTTTATTGTGGTGAAGACAGTGACATATTCATGTACCTGAATTTATTTTTAAATGCTAGTTTCAGATAGTCAGGGATATTATCGACTGACCATGACAATCCCATAATATTAGTAACAGAAAGTGCTCATTCAATAGATTTGCCACATTACGCCCATTAATTACCTAATGTGTCATCTACTCTTAATGCAGTCCTGTTCCTGTTCCAGTCTCCTGTTTCACTGTAGCCGGCCGCGGTGGCCGAGGGGACTGAGGCGCTTCAGTCACGGTCTGCACGGACACTACGGTCGGGGTTTCGAATCCCCCCTCGGGCATGGATATTTGTGCCGTCCTTAGAATAAGGTAGTTGATAAGTAGTTTGTAAGTTTAGAGACTGATGACCCCGTAGTTAAGTCCCATTAGCTTAACAAACATTTGATTTGATTTGTTTCACAGTATCCCATATTGTTTTTATTTTATTGCCTGGAATTGGTATATTTGTCTCATAATAGATTTGTTTGGATGTCTGAATCATTTTACAATATTCCTCATATTTAGGTGAAACATCAGCACTGGAGATGTGATTGACTGCCAGAAATAGTTTACTTTGTGCTTATTCCCTGTGTAATCCAAGATTTTATTATAGTTTTTTAATATATTTATTTATTATTATTATTTATTATTATATTTATTATTATTTTATTTATTTTTATTTATTATATTTATATTTATTTTATTATATTTATTTATTATATTTATTATAGTTTAGTTTGAGCTACTTTTTACAGTTTTCAAACATGGTACTGACATTATTAATGAATGTATTTTTTATGTAATGAGCACTAGAAACTTCTTTCCAGTTCATATGTTTGAGCAGTTTTCTAAAATATTCAGTTTTTAATGGATTTATTCTCTTCTGTATTCAGATTTTGTAATCTTCATAATCTGCTTAACAAGGAGCTCTATGTCATGATCTGATAGACCATTGATTATGGGTTTTAAGATATGATTTTGTTCCTTTGATTTGTCTATAAAACTGTTATCAAGGGCTGCTATTGAGGATTTAGTTAACCTAGTTAGAAAGTTAAAAATTTGAGCGATTTAAAGACAATGTTAGCAACAGCAGTAAATATTGAAACTTCCTGGCAGATTAAAATTGTGTGCTGGAACGAGGACTCGAACCTGCGACCTTTTCCTTTCGCAGGCAAGCGATCCACCGACTAAGCCATCCCAGCACGCTTCATGCTCCGTTCTCACAATTTCACTTCTGCCAGTACATCGCCTCCTAAACGTTTTCAGGAAGACTCCATAAGAAAATCCGTATTAAACACAGCAGAAACCAAGATGTCTTTATTTCTTCCTGTTAAATAAGTAAATGATTAAATAAGTAGATGATTCAGGAAAATTTCCTCCAGGTGCTCCGTAAATAGCTATTATTAAATAGCGTCTGTTATGGAACTCTACTTCTATCGCATACACTTCTAAGTGCTGCTCTAGACAGAATTTCTTAATGTAAATATTTATTAATTTATGGCAAATTTTAATAAATGTCGGAACTCCAGTTTGATACTACTTATTTGCTATTCTGTTATTGAATAGAGTACGGGAAGAAAGAATACATATAGCACTTTGTTCGACCTGTGATTTCTTCTATTTTATTACGATCATGATTTCTACATAAGAAGTTGGATAACAACAATATATTTTCGTATTCGAAGGAGGACGGTGACGAAAATTTCGTGAGAAGATTCTCTGTAACTAAACATGCCGTTGTTCAGATTCCCACTCCATCTGCTGTAGCATGTCCTTGAATCTTTCTCCCCTCCATCGCTACTGTACAAAACTAGTTGCCCTTCTTTGTACTCTTTCGATCTCCCCCGTCTATAGCACCTGATAAAGATCCCACATCGCGCAGCAACACTCCAAAAAAGGACGGACAAGCAGTGCTGCTCGTCTTTAAAGTGTTCGCAAACAAAACACAGTCTTTCATTTCTTATATGTCTTTCCAATTTACGTGTGACGTAAGAGTAATTCCTAGTTATTTAGTTAAATATACGAGCTTCATGTTTGATTGACTTTTCTCGTAAACGAATATTAAACGGATTCCTTCCAGTATTGATGAGGACGACCTTACACTTTTCATTACTTAGGGTCAATTGCCACTTCATATCTAAATCTATCTGCAGTTGGTTTTGATCTTCTGATGACGTTATGAGAGAGTATACGACAGCATCATCTACGAATAAAAGGGCTACTCAGATTTTATCTCGTATCGTTTATATAGACAGGAAAGAAAGAAGGACAAATAAAGTACCCTGTGAGGCGACAGATATCACCTCTGCCTTCCCGTCAGTTAGTATTAACTGTGTCCTCTATGTGTAGAAATCAAGTATTCAGTCACATATCTGAGACGATATTCCGTAAGTACGCAATTTGATTAAAATTCATTTGTGACGTCCGGTATCCAAAACCTTGTGTACATCTATAAATTTGGTATAGATTTGGCGTTTGAGAGCAAAGGCAAACATACAAACATTACAACAGGAAACGTGGAATGACACAAAGAAACGAACTAGGAAACTGAGAACTCGATGTAAGGTAAGCTAAAATCAGGGAACATACATATAACAATGTAAAAATATCTTGTACGATTTATGAGATTGACGTTTTGTAAAAAACATACCTCTTTACTTAGCATAGATATATCCACACCAGTCTAAAAATGGTATGACTTGCTAGTAGGAATAAAAAACGTAAATAAATAAATAAATAAAAAATAACTCGACAGAAGTTTTCCCGAGCCTTCACATCTGAAGTAGGTATGTGGTGGGATCTTTAAGACAAACCTCTATACTTGCCTCTTATACTTTACTTCTTCTCCTTAAATGGAATACCCTTTTGATATAGCCGGCTGCGGTGGCCGAGGGGACTGAGGCGCTATAGTCACGGTCTGCACGGCCACTGCGGTCGGGGCTACGAATCCCCCCTCGGGCATGGATATTTGTGCCGTCCTTAGTATAAGGTAGTTGATAAGTAGTTTGTAAGTTTAGGGACTGATGACCCCGTAGTTAAGTCCCATAAGCTTATCAAACATTTTTTCACCCTTTTGATGTAGCCAGTTACTGGCTAAAGAAAACGCAGACGTTACGAGGTTTTTGAAACCTTAGGAGGAGACATTACAGGAAGGCGCGAATTAAACTATTTATGTTATAAACAACAGAAACGCTCCAAGTAATTTTATTTAACCGGTTTCGACCTATTGCAGGTCATCTTCCGAAACATTCATACAGCCCATGTGGCCGGCGCTGACGTCTGCAGGGCTGCCGTGGCTGCACTCTGGCTACAGTTACCAACCTGACATGCAGTAGGGGCGGAACCGGTGAAATAAAATAACCTGCAGCGATCTAGACTGTTTGTTTACAACATCAATATCTCCAAGAAAGGTCGCTGTCGCTCCTGTGACGATTTTGTCTAATTTAATGCGAATTAAGTCGCTGGCGAAATGGTACTTGTTAGAGAGAATGGGATTCGTCAGAAAAGCGGCGTCGCGTCTACTGCTTCTATTCGCGCATCAAGGAAAGAATGAGGCTTCACCACATAGATCAGGCGGCATGATCCATTACCTCACGCTCCATGGGTCTTACCCAGAACACCTCCATAGGTTTGGTCTCTCGCGAACACCCCTGTGCACTTGTGGAGAATTAGTAACCCCTGAACATGTTACTTTACACTGTGGAAGGAAGGAAGGAAGCTTAGGGTTTAACGTCCCGTCGACAGCGTGGTCATTAGAGACGGAAGTTACGCTCGGGTTTTTGGGGAAGGTTGTGGGAGGAATTCGGCCGTGCGTGGAGTGATTAAGGAAAATCACGGAAAACCTAAATCTGGATGGCCGGAGGTGGATTTGAACCACCATCCTTCCGGATGCAAATCCAGTGTACTTTACAGTGTGATACAAATATGACGCAGGAATAAGGATGACGATATACGGCAAACTGTACGACAACCGGACGATGTTGCGTACTGAATGCGTTAACAGATGTGTCACGCACGCTATACGAAGAATACAAACGGTATCAATCATATGCACGCGTCAGGACAAACACTCATACAAGGGAACAGGAAACCTGTAATAACACAAACATAAAAACGGACTCGGAAACTGAAATATAGTGATATTCATATGGAGGCCGTCATGTAAGGTAAGCCAAAATTGGGGAACATACAAATAAAGAACTATAAAACAATGTAATATGCATAAGCGTGTTGTACAATTTATTGATAGATTTTCTTTTAATGAACACACCTCTTTACTATATTTAGATGTAGCAATACCTACAACTCAATCGTGAAAGTTACATCGGCGGTAACAGTTCCTATGTTTTCTCGAAACAAATCTCTGTAATTCCCTCTTGTCCTTTACTTCTTCTCCTTCAATATTAAATTTTAATGAGCTCATCTATTATTTACTTTTTTATTTAACAAGTTCTTTAAGCTGTATATTGTTAAACTTCATTAAATATATGTAAAATTTCACAATGTAAAATACCATGTATCTTAGTATCTAGATGACAGATCATTGTAAATGACAGCATATAAATAAATAAGTAATTCTGCGTCCTCGTGTGATACCTCTGAGGCAACGTAACGTGAGGGTGTTTACCTGCAGGATATCGCTCATCCACACACGGCACTTTTCTCTGAGAAGCATTTGCGTGAGGTTGTGGTATTCCTATGGTCAGTAAATTCAATTTCCCAATCGATATGCACTGCCTCACTGACAGTAGCTACGGTGTCGAATGTCACGACAGATGTGCACCAGTTTGCTTAGGGAGATATTACTTACTAAAGACACAATTCACAACCGCATCAGTGGATGCATACATGTCAGAGACGCTACAACTCCAGGTGGATGTCTCATATTGCCAAGCGCGTTGTAAGTTAACATTACCTGACGTAGCAGGTTGTGGAGGCGATTTTGTAGATTAGTAATCTTCATAAATGAAAAGTTAAGATCGCAAAATATTTATTTTATGACGACCGGTTTCAGAGGGCTAAGCCATCATCTGGTCATATCAAATTTTACAAGTTGGTCATCTTATTTTTAAGAAATGGAGATTAAATAGTACGCGCAACATAGCACTAAATATGCCGCGGTGGAGTAGCCGAGCGGTCTAAAGCGTCTCGCTGCGGAGCGTGCGGTTGGTCGCCGTGGAGGTTCCAGTCCTCCCTGGGGCATGGGTGTGTGTGTGTTGTCCTTAGGTTAGTTTACCTAGGTTTAAGTAGTTTGTAAGCTACGGACTGATGACCACGCAGTTTGGTCCGATAGATTTACAGACATTTGAACATTTAGTCTAAATATAAAAATACATAAGTTAATACATCAATAGCTTGTAAGAGACTTTGTAAATGTTTATTAGCATTGGAATAAGATTCCATTCCGGTCCAACCCGGTAAGCACCATTTAACTGCCTCCTCCTTATCTAGGATTTCTTGTCGATCAGTGAATTAAGCACTTGCTTAATACTGCAAGCCGGCCACCCAAAATGCAGCACCAGGAAGGATCGGAGAGGTAAGGCGTTGCAAAAATACCATTAAAATAAAAAAATAAAAAAATCTTGCAACAGAGGAAAAGGCTCAGCCAAATGAGCCAGTCGGGTACCCCTCACGGACCGTCCTCACAACTTTACTTTTGCCAGTACCTCCTACCCTCCAAACTTGACATAAGTTCTCCTGCGAACCTTGCAGGACTAGCGCGGGTGGAGGAAAGGATATGGTGGAGACATGTCACAGCCACAGCCTAGGTGGTGTTTCTAGAATATTTTCACTCTGCAGCGGGGTGTGCGCTGATTAAAAAGTTCTTGGCTGATCAAAACTGTGTGCCGTACCGGAATTCTAACCAGGGATGTTTGCCTTTCGTGGCAAATGCTCTACCGACTGAGTCACCATCACAGGCTCGAGGTACCGGCGGAAGTAAACCCGCGAGGATGGGCTGTGGGCGTGCTGCACCCGCTGCAGAGTAAAAATATCATTCTGCAAACATCCAAGAGTCGTATCCGTGATGGGTACGATTTGTGTCCGCTTGATTCTGCGGTATTTAAGATCTCTTCCACGTATATGCCTGACGATTTAATGTCACATCCAGACTACGTTTCGATGCTCTTTAGTGGCGAGTGAACGATGAAACACATTTTTACGCAGGGTTGCCAGCCGTCACGATACATCGCGACGCACTTGTCTGCACTTCCAGAAAAGACCAAATTTTGACCTCATTTTGCAAAATGCGAGCTTGATTCAAATATTGAAGTAACGCCACCTGTTACCGCAACATGTAAAACGCCGACTCGACTAGGTCTTTTTTTTCCTTTCTTTTCTTTTCTCTTCTTTTTCTTATCTTTTCTTTTCTTTTCTTTTCTTTTCTTTTCTTTTCTTTTTTCTTTTCTTTTCTTTTCTTTTCTCTTCTTTTCTTTTGGCGTTGCATGTTGCATATTCTGTAGGCCTATCGATGATTCAAAGTTATCCAGTTCTCCAGATATAGCTCCATCACTGAAGAATGTATCAAAATTCTCCTCTAGAACGAGACTGCAACTATTTAAGCACTAGTACACAGAATAATATGCCAGTTCCCATTTGAGTAACAATCAAACAACAGTTGTTTGGTGGGGTTGGAGAGGGGTGTAGTAAAGTCTAACGCCCAGCGAGAGGGAAGGGGGTTGGGTACTAACAAAGTCGGACGCCACGCCTTAGGTGGGGTCGCCACTATCAAGTTTCAGTCCTAATTGGGCAATATCGTACACCCGGCAGAGCTCCAGTAGCGATCTGTTAAGACGATTCTTTCTAAACCTATTACGAGGAACGAATTCAAATGTCTGAAGTTTTTACTGCGCGTATACAGGGCTTGTACTTCGATGATTATAGTATTATTGTCGACTGTTTACTGTCTAATAATGTTATTCTACATTAGATGATGTTGTAAATAAGTAAAAGGAAAATTTGCTGAAACCAATGAAAGAAACAGAAAAATGTGGTGCTCCAACTACTTCTGTTGCGATACGTTCTATAGCTTCTACATAAAAATTAATTGTACTAAGTAATTTTTACTTCAGTATTACACCCCCAAATAAGACCCTAATGTGTAGATAATTTTATGACGCCCCAGAACAGCGAAGTTCGTAATTGTTTGTTCTAAATTACATTTATGCAATCGGGACTACTTTCATTCAAGAAAGGATGCTATGTTCCAGAAATTATTCAATCAAATCACACAGGGAAATATACAATCCAATGTGAGGTCTGAAAGACAGTGCAACTCAATATCGGTCACACTAATCATTCTCGCCGGAGGTAAAAGAAGATCATCATCATCATCATTAGAGACTGATTATGCCTTTCAGCGTTCAGTCTGGAGCATAGTACCTCTAATAAAATTCCTCCATGATCCCCTATTAAATGCTAACATTGATTCCTCGTCTGATGTTATGCCTTTTACTTCAAAATCATTCTGCACCGAATCTAAGTACTTTCTTCTGGGTCTACCTCGACTTCTCTTACCCTCCGCTGCCGAGCTCATGAGTCACTTAGGTATCTTTGCTTCCCCCATGCGTGTAACATGATTCCACCATCTCAGTCTGTTCACTCTTAACTGCTTAATCTATAGTGTTCATTCCCAGTTTTTCTTTGGTTTCCTCATTATGGGCACCCTCCTGCCATTGTTCCCATCTATTAGTACCTGCAATCATTCTTGCTACTTTCATATCTGTAACCTCTACCTTACGAATAAGGTAACCTGTATGCATCCAACTTTCACTCCCATACAACAAAGTTCGTCGAAAGATAGAGCGGTGCACTGCTAACTTGGTCTTGGTACTTACTTCCTTCTTCCAGAAGAGAGTGGATGTTAGCTGAGCACTCACTGCATTAGCTTTGCTACACTTCGATTCCCGTTCTTTCACTATCTTCCCATCCTGTGAGAAAATACATCCCAGGTACTTGAAACTATCTACCTGTTCTAACTTTGTTCCTCCTATTTGGCACTCAATCCGTTTAAATCTCTTTCCCACAAACATTACTTTTGTTTTGGAGATGCTTATCTTCATATCATAATACTTGCACCTCTTATCGAGCTCTGAAATATTAGTTTGCAACCTTTCAATCGAATCGGCCAATACAACTAAGTCATCCGCATATGCGAGACTGCTTATTTTGTTTTGACCTATTTTAGTCCCCCCCTGCCAGTCTACTGTTTTCAACATATGATCCATGAATAGTATGAACAGCAATGGTGACAGGTTACGGCCTTGTCTTACCCCTGAAAGTACCCTGAACCATGAGTTTAATTTGCCATCTACTCTAACTGCTGCCTGGCAGTCTACGTAAAGCTCTTTAATTGCCTGCAGAAGTTTGCCTCCTATACCATAATCTTGTAGAACTGACAGTAGCTTTCTTCTAGGAACACGGTCATAAGCCTTTTCAAGATCTATGAAACATAGATACAATTCCCTGTTCCACTCATAGCACTTTTCCATTACCTCCCGTAAGCTAAAGATTTGGTCCTGACAGCCTCTAAGAGGCCTAAACCCACACTGATTTTCATCTAACTTGTCCTCAATTAATACTCGCACTCTCCTTCCAACAATACCTGAGAAAGAAGATGGAAAGAAAAAATTCTATGACCGGGGATGGAGCCTAAGATCTTCTGATCCCGGACCTACACAAATTCTTACATAACTGTGGCACATTAACAGTGGTGTTGACAGCAAATTTTCTTCCTGTGATAAAGGAAGGGTGGGCATCAGCCTACTGCGTCACTGCGTCCGTCTAACAATCAGATCCTTGATCGGCACCAGTGTAGACCCCTGTAGAGTTGAAGATGAACGACCAGTGGTAGTGGTAGCGACGCCTCCCTCGTTAGCACAGCGGCCTTGGTCTTGGCTGCAGCTGCTCAGGTTCTCAGCGGCCGCGGGTTTCCCTAGAGACAGCCTCACTCAGGGCGTGCTTAGTTCTGGCGGCTGACGGCTGACCCATTCCAGCCGCCGCTCGTCTGCTTCCCACGTTCCAGGGAGCGGCGAACCCACCAGACCAGACAAGACAGCCACCGACTGTTCACCCCTGACCGTCTCAACTCCAGGCACGAGCACAAGCGCGGAGGGTTTTTCCGGTGTAGAGAAGCAGCTGAGAGAGGCGAAAAGGTCTGCCGGTCCGGATGGAATACCAGTTCGGTTTTACAAACAGTATTCAGCGGCATTGACCCCTCACTTAGCTTGCACTTATCGCGAATCTTTAATTTAGCCAGGGCCGGCTTCTCCATATAAGCAAACTAGACAATTGCCTAGGGCGCTCGAATTTGGGGGACGGCAAATTTGTCGTGTGCGACGAAGCCTCATGCGCTCGCGGCGCGGTTTACTTTGCTCGCATTCGGAAGGATGGTGGTTCAAATCCACCTCCGGCCATCCAGATTTAGATTTTCCGTGATTTGCCTAAATCACTCCAGGCAAATGCCGGGATGGTTCCTTTGATTTCCTTCCACATCCTTACCCAAACCTTCCGAGCGTTAGCTCCGTCTCTAATGACCATGCTGTCGACGGGACGTTAAACTCAAAGCTTCCTTCCTTTACTTTGCTGTTGCGCTGCGCTTCCAGGAGCCATGAATTCCCGTTTACTACACATAGAAAGAACAAGAGACAAGACGCAAGTCGGTGTTGCATGAATTTTGCTAGTAAGCTTTTAATGAACGAACGAGTATTAGTTTGCAGCTAATCGTCATGTGATGATAGCCGGTGATAATGCAATAATTTCAACTGACGAGAGATTTCATCAGATTAACACTTGTCTGTCTGTAAAACATACATAATGTGCCGAATAAATCTCGCAAAGCTGTTCTTGAAGAATGTGTTAATTTGGAAGTCTCTAAATCACAAAGACTCTAAAGATATTGATGCTATTGATCTATGGAATGAATTAGAAGCCAATGATAGCAGAGTACTCAATCACTCACGGTCACAGGACGTCCAGAATTATATTTGTAAAAGTGGATTTGCAGACATTGTAGCTAATTTAGTTACTGCACTGAAAGTGTCGCTTACTCTTCCTGTGTCTGTAGCCTGTGGTGAGCGCAGCTTCTCGAAATTAAAACCCATAAAAACATATCTGCGATCCACAATGACTTAAGAAAGACTAGCGGGGTTGGCAACTTTGTCAACTGAACGAGAAACAGGAGACACAATTCATTAAAGGAGATCATCTCAGATTTTGCAAAAGCCAAAGCAAGAAAAATGTATTTTTAACTCTTTGTATAATGAAGCTTCTAATTGTATCAATTATTGTAAACTATCAACCAAAACCTTTTCGAAAGACAAAATGTACACACAGTCAAAAAGGAACATTATTGTGTAAAAGTGTATGATGTGTCCCATTTTAATGGAGAAATTTGTTTATCTAATGTATATGTTGTGATTATGTATTTGAATAAAAAAAAAGATGCAATGTGTGTTTTACATTGATGTTTTGTTGCGATTTTATTAAATGGGGCCCCATGAAAATAGGTTGCCTAGGGCGCCGAATTGGTTCGGGCAAGCCCTGAATTCAGCTCCTAGTAATTGGAAAAAAGCACAGGTGACCTCCGTTTATAAGAAAGAGAACAGACCCACATAATTACAGGCCAATATCGCTGACATCAGTTTCATGTAGAATTTTAAAGCATATTCGCAGTTCGAATATGGTAAATCTCCTTGAGACGGAAAAGCGTCTGTCGCTGGTTTAGGAAACATTGTTCATGTGAAACTTACCTTGCACTTTTCTCACATGAGATCTTCCGAGCAATGGATGAAGGGCAATAGGCGGAATCTGTTTTCCTCGATTTCAAAAAGGCATTTGACGTGATGCCACACTGCAGATTGCTAACGAAGATACTGGCATATGGAAGAGTTTCACAGATTCGTGACTGGCTGGAATACTTCCGAAGTAGTAGGAATAGTGCGTATGTATCCGGGCCATGTAATATTAGTCGGGGGAGACTTCAACCTTAAGAGTATAGATTGGGACCTCGCTAGTTACATTTCAGCGGTACAGACAAGCAGTCTTGCGAGCTACTTTTGGACACATTCTCCGAAAACTGTCTTGAGCAGTTAAACCGGCAACCCACGCGAAATGGAAATATTTTAGAACTTATAGCCACAAACAGGCCTGACCATATTAACGATGTCTGTTTAGAGACAGGAATTAGTGATCATGATATCGTCATAGCGTCGATGGTGACCAAAGTTCATAAACCAGTCAAGAAGGCTAGGACCGTGTTTTTGTTGAAAAGAGCCGATAAGCAAATGTTAGGATCGCACTTAGAAAATGAATGGGCATCGTTTAATTCCGGGACTATCGATGTAGAGAAATTGTGGACTAAATTTATGTGCATTGTAAATAAAGGGTTAGAGAAATATGTGCCAGTAACGACGATTAAGGATGGAAAAGATCCACAGTGGTATAATAATAATGTTAGAAGGCTACTCAGAAAGCAAAGACTGTTGCACTCTCGATTCAAAAACGAACAACAAATGATGACAGGCAAAAGTTAGTAGATATTCGTGCGCCTATAAAAAGCTCGATGTGCGAAGCATAAAATAATTTCCACAGCCATATCTTAGCAAAAGATCTTCCCGAGAACCCGAAAAAAATCTGGTCCTATGTAAAATCGATAAGCGAGTCACTCGTTGATCATTCAGGGGCAGTAATAGAAGAAAGCACACGGAAAGTAGAAGTTCTAAATTTAACCTTTAAGAGATCTTTCTCGCAGGACCGCACAAATGTACCATCATTTGATCGACGTACTAATTCCGAAATGGAGGACATAGTAATAGGTATCTCTGGTGTAGAGAAGCAGCTGAGAGAGCTAAATACGAAAAGGTCTGCTGGTCCGGATGGAATACCAGTTCGATTTTACAAAGAGTATTCTGCGGCATTGGCCCCCTACTTAGCTTGCATTTATCGCGAATCTTTAATTCAGCGCAAATTTCCTAGTGATTGAAAAAAAAAAAATACCGCAGGAGACTCCCGTTTATAAGAAAGGAAAGAGAACTGACCCACATAATTACCGGCCAATATCGTTGACATCAATTTCCTGTAGAATTTTGAAGCATATTCTCAGCTTGAACATAGTAAATTTCGTTGAGACGGAAAAGCTTCTTTCCACGAATCAGCACGGGGTTCGGAAACATCGTTTATGTGAAACTCAGTTTGCCCTTTTCTCACATGACATCTTCCGAGCCATGGATGAAGGGCAACAGGCGGATTGTGTTTTCCTCCATTTCAAAGACGCGTTCGACGCGGTGCCACACTGCAGACTGCTAACGAAGATACGAGCTTGTGGAATAGGTTCACAGATTTGTGACTGGCTGGAAGACTTCCTAAGTAATAGAACGCAGTACGTTGTTCTCGACGGCGAGTGTTCATCAGAGACGAGTGTATCGTCAGGCGTGCTGCAGGGGATTCTGTTTAGTACCTCGTTATTAGTTGTGCGATCTGCAAGCAAGGGTGAATTTCAGAGGAGGAGAATCATTAAAAAAAAGTTTAAAGAAGAAAGAAATCAAGATTAGGGATTTACGTCCCGTCGACATGATGTTCATTAGAGACGGAGCTCGCTCGGAGATAGTTGTTACGTGGAGGAAAATCGGCCGTGCCCTTTCAAAGGAACCACCCAGGCATTTGTCTGGAGTCATTTAGGGAAATTGAAAATCAAAAGCAGGACGACCAGACCAATGATTGAGCAAGATAAAGGACGAGACACGCATCATAAATGTTTAACGAATTTAAAATACTTTACAATTTTCTCAGATTTCTGTTTAATATTAAGTTGATTGGCTAGGCAATGAAATTAATTGTCGCTAAATTTTATACAAGCACGATTTAGATTTTTAGAAGATTTTAGGGAGATGAATTGTCACAAATTTGGTTCAACACTCCACTTGACGAAATGATATGGCAGAGAGGGGGAAAAAAGATAAAATAAAATAAAGAAGCTGAAAAGGAATACAGATGTCTACTAATTGAGATTGACAGGAAGTGCAATACAGCTAAAAAGGTTTTTTAAGAAAGAAACTATTTGTAATGGAGGGAGAGAAACTTTATTTACGAAAGTAAATTGTATCACAAACTTTTTATTATTATTATTATTCTATTATTCTTTTTTTACATTTCATTATAGCCACAAGAGCATATAAATATGTGTGAAATAGTGCCACCAGCGTTCGGATCCCAGCATCAAATAACTTTGCTGCCTAACGGTCCAACTTTCTTTGTAGTGAAGAAGTTAAGTAACAGTGTCTTGAACTACAGACGCATTTCGTCAATGGTAATGCGCCTGTTTTTTGGAGATCCGATGCAGCTTCATTCATGACAATAGACCGTCCAGATGAAAACAGACAAGCTGCATCAGAAATTTACACAAGTTTTAGGATCACTGGTTTAACATAATGTTACTGAGAAACCTCGCTTTAAAAAATGTAATTGTCAGGATTTGGGCAATGAGAGAGGGTTGAGGAAATGGGATATAAAAATTAGTGGTGGACGAAAGTATTTTGCGATGTACGTAAAATTCCTAAACATGTTTAGCAATTGCGAAGCATATCTGTGTTCGCTAATATTATGGAAAATAAAAGGAGGATCTACGTGGTGAGAAAGGAGATATGATACTGCGAGTGTAACTTGACAGGGCGCCGAAAGACCGAATCCGAAGTAGGCCCCTGGAGTAGCTGACATTGCCTAAGCACTGTTCATATCCTATGTACAACTCTCTTTACTTGGTGTGCAGGATTTATGGCTCAGGAAAAAATCCCCCAAATTTGAACAATAATAATTCCAATTCTAAAGAAAACAGGTGCCCACAAGTGAGTTTATTATCAAATTATCACTTTAGTAAATTATGGCTGCAAAATACTAACACAAGTTTTTTTACAGAAGAATGCTTTCTAAAATCGGACTTCTGCGACCATCAGTTTGGATGTAGGTGAAATGTAGTTAGGGACACGTGAAGGAATAGTGACCCTGCTGTAGACGTAGGTTGTCTGGTAGGAATGTTCGGTTTGCTGCAAATTTCTGCTTGCTACTTGCCCCCCCCTGAAGAAATGACAGGTAGGGTGTGCATTGGACATTCAAAAGTGCCACGATCCCCCTTGAAAATGTCCTCCGCAGTTGGGGACGAAACATTGGGTTGAAATAATAAATCCATAAGACCACGGCATAATAGCCCGGAAATGTTTAGTAATATCGTCCTATCCGGCCGTGAAAGTTTAAATTTTACGATCAACACCTCACCTGAACTTCTGCTGTTGCCTGACCGTGGCTGGCATCGAACTCCGTCACTTCTATCAGGGTTTCAGTGCTACTGGTATTCGTAATACGTCAGCAGTGGAGGAGTTACACTAGGAATATAAATGAGGAAATACCTTAAGGAAAAGTAAACGGACGTTGATATTTGTTAACTTGTAAAAAAATGCTAACAATGTTGAGTGGAATTCACACTTAAAATGTCTGACATTAGCAGAGGAAAATACAGGGTACGAAACGTATAGTCACTTTCTACAGAATCTAGGCAGCAGTTGAAAGAGTCGCACTGACTGGGAAGAAAGGACAGTGTTTTAGCTTATCCTTCATGTTATTCTACTTGTACACTGAACAAGCCGTAAAGAAGAGAAAGAAATTCTTGGAGAAGGAATGACGATGCACTGGAGAAGGAATGATAAGTAGGTATGGTTTTTGGCTAAAACAGTGTGTCAGAGGCAGCAAAGGACGCGGAAGACCAGCTGAACAAGATGGATCATCTTGAAAGGAGAATGTAGCATGAAAAAAAAAAAAAAAAAATAGCAAAGGTAATGGAATGAAGTCGAATCAAACCGTGCGCTGCATAAGGTGTTAGATTAAGGAACGTAGTGGATGATTTTTGCTATTGGGGCAGTTAAGTTCGTTATGACGGAGCAAGTAGAGATACATGAAGAATTGCAATGGCAATAAATGCAAATGTAGCCCTGTGCGGAACTGAAACATAGACGATAAACTACTTCATGAAAAAAGACGGTAGTAGCTCTTGAAATTTGGTGACGTGATAGAGAAGAATCTTGAAGATTGCATGCGTACATTGCCCCCCCCCCCCCCCCACAAAAAAAAAAAATTAATTGGTGTGTGCAAAGGAAATTTGTGGCATCAGCTGACAAAAAGAAAGATATAAACGATGAGCCACTTTCTGAGACATCAGAAATTCGTCGGTTTTTTGTTTAAAGCAAATGTAGGATGCAAAAATTGCTGATAGAAATAAAGAGAGAAGTATAACAAGCAGTTGAAATCAATGTGTGTTGGAGTAGATATTCGGAGATGAAGACGCTTGCGCAGGATAGATTAGCATAGAGAGCTGCATAGGACTAGTCTTCGGAAGGCAACAACAACGTTTCTTAAAAGTGTCGCTCTTTGTTAGGTCTTATATTAAAACTTTCATATGTGAAATATATTAATTGTAACAAGAATTAACAACTAAACCACTAAAAGCATCGGCTATTTCTTAATTTGTTATATTTGACGTCATATGATACAAAATTTGCGACTACGAACCCTGGTGATAATGATCACGATATTCAAATGTTCAGATGTGTGTGAGATCTGATGCGACCAAAGTGCGTGGTTATCAGTCGCTAGACTTACACATAATTACTTGACTAACTTAAACTAAATTACGCTAGAGACAACAAAAACACCCATTCCCGAGGGAATGTGATTGGATAGGGGATTTCTTGTCAGAGGGGACACAGTTCGTAGTTATCGATAGTAAGGCATCGACTAAAACAGAGGTGATATCGGGCGTTCCACAGGGTAGTGTTATTGGTCCTTTGCTGTTCCTTATTTGCATAAACAATTTAAGGGAAAATCTAAATAGCTCTCTTAGGTTGTTTGCAGATGACGCCGTCATTTACCGTCTAGTAAAATCATCTGAAGATCAAAACCAACTGCAGAACGATCTGAATAAGATAACAGTATGGTGTAAAAATTGGCAATTGACTCTAAATAATGAGAAGTGTTAAGTCGTCCACATGAGTAGGAAAAGAAATCCGTTAAACTTTGTTTACAAGATACATCAATCAAACGTGAAGGCCGTAAACTCCACAAAATACCTAGGAATTACTATTACTTCAGACTTAAATTGGAAAGAACAAGTAGATAATATCGTGGGAAAGGCAAACCAGAGACTGCGTTTTATTGGCAGAACCCTTAAAACATGCAACAGAACTACAAAAGAAACTGCATACACTACGCTTGTCCGTCCATTTTTGGAGAATTGCAGCCCAGTGTGAGATCCTTATCAGGTGGGTTTGACGGAGGTCATCGAAAGAGTCCAAAGAAGGGCAGCTCGTTTCGTATTGTCACGATACAGGGGGGACAGCGTTACAGAAATGATACAGGATCTGGGATGGGAATCATTACAACAACGGCGCTTATCGCTGCGGCGTGGGCTACTTACGAAACTCCAATCGCCAACATTCTCCTCCGAATGCGAAAATATATTGTTGACTCCCACTTACATAGGTAGAAATGATCATCAGAATAAAATACGAGAAATCTGAGTTCGAACGGAGAGATTCATGTGTTCTTACTTCCCGAGCGCTATACGAGAATGAAATGGGAGATAAATAGTATAATGGTGGTTCATGAACCCTCTGGCAGGCCCTTAAATGTGATTTGTAGAGTATCCCATGTAGATGTAGAGGATTCGTACCTCCGACCGTAGCGGCCGTGCAGACTGTGACTGGCGGGCCGCAGACCGCTCGGCCACTGCGGCCGGCAATAACGATATTGGACTCCTGACTTTCTCTGGGCACAAAGAAATACTGTTGAACTCAGGTTCAGAGAAACACCAAAATCAAACTGCAGCACCGAGATTTCAGGATATTTTTACGAAAATCAATCGACAACTTGCCCAACTTTTATTTTAAGGTACTTGTGAAATCTCCGTAAGTAGGTTCAAGTGCCCCTCTTTTAGCTGTATGGCTGCCTGTTTATTTGTGTTCGTCTTAGAGAGCAGTTCGCTGCGATCGGTGCCGCGGCCTACATCGGTTTTATGATCTTGTGTGGATAGCTGCTGCTAAGGTTAGGTGCGACGATGTGCAGAGGCGTGAACATAATGGGACATCAAAGATAAGGATATCGCCGCAATTTTCACTCTGGGTAGCATGCATCGAGAGACGCCTGAAACAAAAAGTGTACGTACTCCAACGCCGTCATTAAGTGAAAGTCCTTTACTACACTGGCGTTTCTTCTCGACTTTACGTGCATCTTGGCGTGTTGTGACAGCGTCACTAGTGTTTGTTGAGCGTTCACTATACATTTTGTAGGAGGAAACTGTGCTAGTACAGGCTTGTTCTTCCTGTTACATTCTCTTTTCTATTTACATGTTTATTATCGTCGTTATTTTCCAAAAATTGTCTAATAATTATTTGTTTCATACGACAATTAATGACTAGTACTTAATAATAATAACAATAATAGTAGTAATGATAATAGCTTAATAATCGTCGAAATATGCATATCATACGATTAATCTATATCTATAAATGTGAATGTCTGTTCGGTGTACGTTTATAACGTCTGAACCACAAGAGATAAAGAGCTAAAAATTTGTACAGTTACTAATGTCTACACAGGGAAGGCTTTAGGCGTGGTTTTATGACGATCGGATTGCTATTTGTCTACATACATATTCATGTGAATATCTGTTCGGTGTGCGCTTATCGCGTCCGAACGATAAGACGCACAGACTTAAATATTTGTACAGTTACTAATTTATACCTGAGGAAGGTTTTAGGCACGGTTTCATAGCGATATGATAGATATTTAGTAATTTGAAGAATATAACGCAAAATGCGGAACAATAATCACTCTTTGAAAATTATATTTACTCTTTGAAAATGGTTTTATTGGTTGCATTGTTGCTTGAAGGTTGATAATTATAAAAGGGTGGAGTATATTGGGATGGAAAATTATAGGTGTATATAAAATTCTACGTGTGTATGCGTTAAACTACACAACGCAAACGATTGGTCTGTGTGTAATTGTTGTCCGAAGTCTCCCGTTGTACACCATAGCAGTTCCATGCCGATAGCTATAACGGGGAGGAAGATATGGTCGTTGAAAGCCGTCATATTATAAAAGTAATCGGACTGAAGGCCAGCGATGACGTTTGCGACTCTATAGCAAGGAGGTTACATACAACGAAACGTGATGCCAGAGACCATATCTTTCGTCTATGCGTGCTACAATTTCTTCAGCTCTTTCTCTGTAAGGATAAGCATACGAATAAGGAAATATAAGAATAAATAAATAAATCAGTAAAAAAAGAAATTTCTTTTAATACATCTCTTTAAAAATCGATTTGACGTTTCGCGCGTTATATCAAGTGATCGATATGTGATATTATTACAATCATTATTGTTGAATTTCGTGATTGGATTCTTCGAAACGAGTGCATTTTTAGGTGTGATTTGATCTACACTAGTTACTTTCCTGTTAAAACGGCCGTGGTGGAGTAGCCGAGTGGTCTAAGGCGCCTAGCTGCGGAGCGCGCGGTTGCTCGCCGTCGGAGGTTTGAGTCCTCCCTGGGGCATGGGCGTGTGTGTTTGTTCTTAGGTTAGTTTATCTTAGTTTAAGTACTTTGTGAGTTACCGACAGATGACCACGCAGTTAGGTCCGATAAATTTACAAAAATTTGAACATTTTTAATAAACGGTAAGTGCATAGACTTCTGCAATCTGATAGGACTATTTTTCAGTTTATGAAAAATGTTTGTTTCTAAAGAAGGTATTGTATTTCATTTCATCCTGCAATACCAGTCTCATAGCACACTACTGGAAGATAGCTTATCTATCGTGATCAACCAACACGCGAGCGGAGCTGCGGGTTTAAGCTGGTTTGCAATAATAACAATAATGTCATCAGATAGCAATATAGGGAATATACCGAGTGATCAAAAGGTCAGTATAAATTTGAAAACTTAATAAATCACGGAATAATGTAGATAGAGAGGTAAAAATTGATACATATGCTTGGAATGAACTGGGTTTTTATTAGGACAAAAATGAATAAATAAATAAAGCCATGCACTGCAAGACGCGTGAAAGATTTCTTGCGCTCGTCGTTTGATAATGATCTTGTGCTCAGCCGCCACTTTCGTCATGCTTGGCCTCCCAGGTCCCCAGACTTCAGTCCGTGCGATTATTGGCTTAGGGGTTACCTGAAGTCGCAAGTGTATCGTGATCGACCGACATCTCTAGGGATGCTGAAAGACAACATCCGATGCCAATGCCTTGCCATAACACCGGACATGCTTTACAGTGCTGTACACAACATTATTCCTCGACTTCAGCTATTGTTGAGGAATGATGGTGAACATATTGAAAATTTCCTGTAAATAACATCATCTTTGCTTTGTCTTAATTTGTTTTGTTAATTATTGCTTTTCTGATCAGATGAAGTGCCATCTGTTGGAAATTTTTTGAACTTTTTTCCCCTAATAAAACACCCCTTGTCATTCCAAGCACGTGTGTCAATTTTTACCTCTCTATCTACATTATTCCGTGATTTATTAAGTTTTCAAATTTATACTGACTTTTTGATCACCCGGTATGTTGTTTCAGAAATGTTGCTCCAGAAATTTAAATAGCACACCACTCTGTTCATTACAAATGTGAATAAAGGTATCAAATTCTTAGAACAGCTGCCTGGCATGCAGAAGAGGTATATAGTAAGGTTAGAAAATGAAAGAAATAGAAGGTTGCTGGAGAAGCGAAACTTTCCCAGTAAATGGAAAATGCATAGATTCCCTCGGTTCCAAGACGTGTCGTGGATCAGACGTAGAAGAGCCGAAACTACTTTGTAGGATTTTGGAACATGGTTTATACTCAGTATAATGAGACCAAAAATAAGCTCTGTGGGTTTCAAAATCTAGTCTGGATAATTGTACCAACGGTTTTACATTTTACTTGTACTAACACAGTAGAGTCACACAGTCACTCAGTCTCTCCATGACTGGATGCTTGCTGTTGCCGCAACTGTGGTTCAATTTAATGAAAGTCCAGCTCCGGTTGCATTTATTGGTGCTTTATTTAAGCCCACACTACCAGTTTCGGCCTCTATGTTAGGCCATTTTCAAGTGTGACAAACCTGCATATAATGTGTAGCAATACGTTTACAAAAATTACATGGTACAAAATAGAATGTTACATATATAAAAAGGTACTGTACAGAAGCAGAAGGAAACTTACTTTATGCCGTAGGGAAAGCAACGTCAAGTAATTAAAACAATAGAACTCAGAGAATTTAAAACTTTTGGCTCCCAATGGCGACACGAGAAAAATGGGCGTGCCATATTTAACATTCCAAATCATTCTAATCGGCATGTTCTGATGTGTTCTGATATAAACATTACATCATTGCAAGCATAAAATTCTAAACATTAGTTGATAAAATGTAACGGTCAATAGCAAAATATTATAAATGTCAGTTAGGATAAAAACGGAACAAGTAGCGGCCAATGAGGCTATGTGAAAAGTGGGCGTGTCGTCAATTTAATTTTTTTTTGATACAGGAAGTATAATAATTTAGCTTAAGGTCAGTTGTATTCGATTTAGTTTACATTAAAGTTGGTTGTATTGTTTAAACAAGGTACAAAAATTCTTAGGATGTAAAATGTAAAATGATTGCAACGAACGAGGCGTCCAAGCAGATGTTTCAAAAACAGCTACGAACTTGCGTAGCATTTC
Organism: Locusta migratoria; assembly: GCA_026315105.1. NCBI lineage: Eukaryota > Metazoa > Arthropoda > Insecta > Orthoptera > Acrididae > Locusta > Locusta migratoria. The sequence goes on along the minus strand of CM048744.1, from coordinate 975,503,303 downwards.
TAAAAAGTTTTGTCAATTACTGGGCGGCAGATATATAAGAAATTAGTATTCTTTAAAATACATTGGTCGTTAAGCGTGTCTTCCTTGCACTTTTTTAGGTGAGAGTATACAGCAACCTCTTCATAAAAATCCATGAAATAGCCTTTCTTCATTGTATGGAGTATTGTCAGGTTGTTTTCGATACTGTCTACCTTGTGACTGTTGCGTATAAGGTGAGCAGCGAAGGTGTATCTGCTTTCAGCGTTTTTTCTGAAACAAACTCGCTTGGGGAAAGCTTCATTCTCCGAAATGCGTTGCAGCATGTTGAGTGCAAACTCTGTCCGTTTTGGCTTGTCATTTTGCTCAAGTGTCTGTAACAGTTGCACTTTGTAAGCGTACAACCGTAGGTTCTTGTGGAGGACCTCATGCATAGTTGCAACTGTCTGGCAGCAGTGCGGATGGACTTGGTAAGTAATAATTTCGTTGTGGCTCATTGACCTGGTCAAGTCTTTCAATTGGACGCCCCTTCGGCGACTAGCGTGTCCCTACCCCAGGGAAAGGGGACCTACAACGTAACTTGGAATCCGAACCACGTGTAGTTTCTGGCGACTCATCACATCGTTGAGAGGTGAAGGATGGGTTAAAGCGCAGACTGAAAAAAAGGCCAGCTCCGACCGGGTTTCGATCCCGCGACTCTTCGGCTTCCAGGCTAGCGTCTTACCCCAAAACCAACGGGCCCGATATGACTTGGTAGGTGAACGAGTGGGACTTCTAAAAAGCGATCGATGTTGTCCTCGGATGTCACCCGCTCCTCCCTTTATACAACTCTGTTCCTGTCTCCATAAATTTTTGTGCCATGTAGGGATTGGAGGGCGTAATGGTGGATCTCTTCCATACTCCATTCTTGTTTCGTTGAGTCTGAATATCCGATTTTGTCTCAATAAATCGGGACTCACATTGTTCCTCTTGAGGGGTTCCATTTTGATGAGTTTCAGTTCTTTACAGCAACAGTATCTGAAACACAAAATTTTCGTATATGTAAAAACTCCAGTAAACAGTGATTGCAATAAGAAAATTGTTAAAATATTTCTACAACTACTATGGTAATGAATTTTTGAAATTGTGAAGGGACTTTATGGACACGCTGTATGTGTTTACCAGTGATGCCCTCTGAAGTTCGTCGAGTTTCCTCATACTATGTGACATGAAACGTTATTGAAATATAGAGGTCAAAGCAATGGAAGAAGGAATGAACCGGTAATTTACTGGTAGCCGTGTACATCGAATGAAACGGCATTGCGATATATATATATATATATATATATATATATATATATATATATATATATATATATATATATATATATATCGACTCTCGCTCCGCTAGCAGTGACAACAAACAAGAAACTAAGATGGCGGAATAGCTGATTTTTGTAGGTAATACCGATGTTGATTCTTGACGCGATAATTCAATGAAATTTCTTGGCCAATAAAAATTGCAACCAGATTGTGAATCGAAAAAGTTCATCAGATCCAGTCACTACAGCGGTTTGTTTTACACAATCTAAATTGACCGCATTCACTTTATAAATAACTTATATTCGTTGTTAATGAAACCAGAGTATTCAGCCAAAGCTATGTAATTAGAAAAAACTATAGTGTCGAACAAGCGAATGTTACTCTTTTTACGAATATGTCACAACTAGTTGACCCGTGCGAATAATTCCCACTCTATCCTCATCAGTTACAGATAGGTAAGATAGTAATGGAGAAAAAGTAGATGCAAGTACATATGTAGAAAAATATAATGCACTTTGCATAGCAGTAACAAAGATTAGTCTCATTGTAAGAAAATTCGTACAATTAAATTCAATATGATTATTAGTGAAACATATAAAAAAATCAGATATTGACTTTTTCATGTTTATTTTATTTTTGAAAACTTGTTTATTTTACAAAACTATTCTGAAAAATTTGTTAGTAGCTATAATGTGTCTTTAGCGCAAACATAAATATTACTGAATGAGCGAATTCGTGAAGAAGCTACGTATAACTGTAGCTATAATGTGTCTTTAGCGCAAACATAAATATTACTGAATGAGCGAATTCGTGAAGAAGCTACGTATAACTGTCCATGCAGAAAACAGGTTCTGGTTAATATAATCCTGCCCTTGAAGCGTCTGACCTTGTGATTTATTCATGGTCATAGCGGAGACTACTATAATTGGGAATTGCCTTCTTCTCACTTGGAAAGGCATGGCTGGATCTGAAGGTGTGAGGTTAATGCGGGGTATTAGCACAGTTTTATCGGAGTCAATGAATTTACCTGTGCTGATGAACCCACCTAAGCGAGTCACCACTAATCTTGCACCATTAATTTAATCTCTTATTAGCGTTAGGATTTCTAATTAACATAATTATACACGGCGCGGTGGCTGATGGGAGCAACCGTATATATATGTCCCATTTGCGATCGTTCGACGGGCATCAACTTAGATGGTACGAACAGAACAATTTTCAAAATAACCTTTTATTTTTGAAAGCAATAACTTTAATCTATCTGTGTATTTTTTCTTCGTTAGTGAAGAAGGAAACCTGGAAAATGGTATTTCAATCATTAATTTTGGGTAAGTAATATGGGAGATATGGCGTACTCACAAATAACAGCGATGAGAAATAATATATATGTTTTTAAAGTGTGGTTTGGCAGGAACCTAAGAAAACAATTTGTTCACTCACAAGTTCAGCTGTTCTCTTAGGTTCCTGCCTTAGCACATCATTTAATATCATGACATAATAGTAAAAATCGTAACATTCGCTTGTTCGATACCTATCGTTCGATACCTACCGCTCTCTCATAGAGGGATCTGTACCAAAAGATTGGAAAGTTGCACAGGTCACACCTATATTCAAGAAAGGCAGTAGGAGTAACCCACTAAAATACAGGCCTATTTCATTGACGTCAATTTGCAGCAGGGTTTTGGCACATATCCTGTATTCAAATATTATGAATTATCTCGAACAGAACGATCTATTGACTCAAGGTCAACACGGATTTAGAAAATATGGCTCATGCGAAACTCAACTAGCTCTTTATTCACACGAAGTGATGGGTTCTATCGACAAGGGTTCGGAAATCGATTCAGTATTTCTTGGTCTCCAGTTCGCTTTTGACACCGTACCTCACAAAGGGCTTTTAATCAAATTGCGTGGTTATGGTATATCGCCCCAAATTTGCGATTGGATAGGGGATTTCCTGTCAGAGACGACACAGTTCGTAATAATCGATGGTAAGGCATCGACTAAAACAGAGGTGATATCGGGCGTACCACAGGGTACTGTTATTAGTCCTCTGCTGTTCCTTATTTACATAAACGATTTAGGGGAAAATCTAAGTAGCTCTCTTAGGTTGTTTGCAGATGACGCCGTCATTTACCGTGTAGTAAAATCATCTGAAGATCAAAAACAACTGCAGAACGATCTGAATAAGATATGACTATGGTGTAAAAATTGGCAGTTGACTCTAAATAATGAGAAGTGTGAAGTCGTCCACATGAGTACGAAAAGAAATGTGTTAAACTTTGTTTACAAGATAAACCAATCAAAGGTGAAGGCCGTAAACTCCACAAAATACCTAGGAAGTACTATTACTTCAGACTTAAATTGGAAAGAACACGTAATGTTGTGCGAAAGGCGTACCAGAGACTGCGTTTTATTGGTAGAACCCTTAAAGGATGCAACAGAACTACTAAAGAAACTGCATACACTACGCTTGACCGTCTTTGTTTGGAGTATTGCTTTCCAGTTTGGGATCCTTATCAGGTGGGTTTGACGGAGGACATCGAAAGAGTCCAGAGAAGGGCAGCTCGTTTCGTATTGTCTCGATACAGGGGAGACAGCGTTACGGAATTGATACAGGATCTGGAATTGGAATCATTACAACAACGGCGCTTATCGCTGCGGCGTGGGCTTACTTACGAAACTACAATCGCCAACATTCTCCTCCGAATGCGGAAATATATTGTTGACTCCCACTTACATAGGTAGAAATGATCATCAGAATAAAATACGAGAAATCGGATGTCGAACGGGTAGATTCAGGTGTTCTTTATTCCCGCGCGCTATTCGAGGATGGAATGGGAGTTGTACATCTACATAGATACTCTGCAAATCACATTTAAGTGCCTGGCAGAGAGTTCATTAACCACTTTCATAACTTTTCTCTACCGTTCCATTCCCTAATAGCGCGCGGGAAGAAAGAACACCTAAATCGTTCCGTTTTCGATCTGATTTCTCTTATTTTATTGGAATGGTCATGTCTACCTAAGTAGGTGGGTGCTAGGAAAATATGTTCACTTTCATAAGTAAAAGTTGGTGATTGAAACTTCGCAAACAGATCACGCCGCAATGAAAAACGTCTTTCTTTTAATGATTTCCACCCCAATTCGTGCAACATTTCCGTGACGCTTCCCCCCCCCCCCGTAACGTGATAAAACGAAACGAGCTGCCCTTCTCTGAACCTTCTCAATATCTTCCGTCAGTCCCACCTGGTGAGGGTCCCACACTGGGCAACAGTACTCCAGGAGAGGACACACAAGTGTGATGTAGGCAGTCTCTTTGGTGGAGCTGGTGCATCTTCGAAGCGTTCTGCCAATGAAACGTAACCTTTGATTCGCCTACCCACAATATTTTCTATGTGTTCTCTCCAGTCAAAGTTGTTCGTAATTGCAACTCCTAGGTATTTGGTAGAATTTACGACCTTAATGTTTGACTGATTTATCGCGTAATTGAAGTTCAGTCGATTTCTTTTAGTGGTCATGTGTATTACTTCACACTTTTCTTTATTTAGTGTCAATTGCCAATTAAATAGCATAATGGCGGTTCGATGAGTTAAATAGCATAATGGCGGTTCGATGAAACTTCTGCCAGGCACTTAAATGCGATTTGCATAGTATCTCATGTAGATGTACATGAAAGTCCGTCTGATATATATCTATCGCACTGCCGTTTCATTCGATGTACACGGCTCCTAGGAAAAAATTACCAACGAGCCTAGGAAGCGTCTTGTAGGGGTCTGTATTTTGGTGTTTCTGGATGATGTAATGTGAGACCTCCTTGGCGCTCCCTGGCGGCAGAGCGTGTTCTGGCAGCCTGTAGCTTTCCCGCCGCCCCGCTGGCCCAGACGACCGCGGCCATCATCAGCAGCAGCAAGTAGCTAGCAGCAAATAGCTAGCAGCTAGCAGTGGCGGAAGAGCCTCGCCTTTCATCGGGCCGTCCGCTCACCCGCGCCGACCGCCGCCTCCCGTAACGCACTGCGATGCCCGCGGCTTTCTCTGACCTGTCGAAAACACATCCGCGGAATGGCGGCGAAAGCGGGGGCTTTCTCTGGACTGCCCACTGCCGATGCCCACTGCTCGGAATTCACGCCGGCGGCGGGGCGGAGGGGCGACCCCTGCCCTGCTCCCAGAGGTTGTGCAAGCGCGAGGGGCCACTCGCTGACCGCTGCAGTCGCGAGCAGCACTACATCTGCACTCTCAAAGAGGAAGGGCACTTCTTCTACTACGCCTATATCTTTATCTACATAAACTATTGTGGTATGAGTGAGACAGTGTACAAATGGTTTAAATCATACGTAACAGAAAGAGTGCAGAAAGTTGACATTAGTAGTTGTCCTAATATGCAATACCCAGCTGATTCTTCAAACTGGTGAGAAATCAAAAACGGAGTGCCACAAGGTTCGATCTTCGGCCCTTTGCTGTTCTTAATATATAACTGAGAAGTTCCCGTTTCTAAAACTGTTACTTCCTTATTTCCTAGTCTGCCATTAGTAGTTGTCATAATATGCAATATCCAACTGATTCTTCAAACTGGTGAGAAATAAAAAACGGAGTGCCACAAGGTTCGATCTTGGGCCCTTTGCTGTTCTTAATATATAACTGAGAAGTTCCCGTTTCTAAAACTGTTACTTCCTTATTTCCTAGTCCGTCATTAGTAGTTGTCATAATATGCAATATAAAGCTGATTATTCAAACGGGTGAGAAATCAAAAACGGAGTGCCACAAGGTTCGAACTTGGGCCCTTTGCTGTTCTTACTATATAACTGAGAAGTTCCCGTTTCTAAAACTGTTACTTCCTTATTTCCTAGTCACTGAACGTTGATGTGAACTTTCTAATACAACTATGAAAACATCATTATAATACGAGGCGCGTCCAGAAAGAAGGTTCCGTTTGGTAATAAAATGAAATTGTACACAGATACAGAAGAAATTTTTATTGCAGAAAATACTACAACTCTTAAACTACTTCTCCACACAACTGCCGAAAGTTTGCAGCCATTTGTCATAGCTTAGCACCAGGTTTTGTATACCTTCTTCATAGAAATCTGCCGCCTGTTTCTTCAATCAGTTGGAAACAGTTTCTTTCAGCTCGTTGTCATTGGTGAAGTGATGACCGCCAAGGAAAGACTTGAGATCCTGGATCTTGTCATCAATCGTGTGAACCAGTTCTTCTGTAACGAAAGGTGGACGCCCACTTCGTTCTTCATCGTGCACATCACTAAGCCCGCCAATGAACTTTCGGACCCATCTTCTCACCATCGAATCACTCATCGCATTTGGTAGGTAAACATCGCAAATTTGCCGATAAAGTTCACTTGGTTTCACTTTCCTCGCATTCAGAAACCGAATCACCGACCTGATTTCACAGGCGGCGGGATTTTCAATCAACGCCGACATTTCAAACGAGCACAACAAAGCGTACGTAACTGACAGCGATCTCCAAATGGCGCACGTTCTTCTCCTTGATACACACTGCGATCGCAGCGCTGCAGTGGAGATAAATAGAAACGGAACTTATTTTACGGACGCGCCTCGTAGTTCTAGTGACGAGGTGGACGCTGTGATGTTGTACTGGTACTGGCGCAACAAAAGGAAGACATAAAGAGTGTTACGGATGCATCCTTGCATATAGCGGAATATTCATCATCGGTTGTTCGTTGGTGCTAGAGAACTGCAAGAGAGTAATTCCAAAATTGTAGTACTTTACAAAATACAGGGTGTTACAAAAAGGTACGGCCAAACTTTCAGGAAACATTCCTCACACACAAAGAAAGAAAATATTTTATTTGGACATGTGTCCGGAAATTTTTACTTTCCATCTTAGAGCTTACTTTATTACTTCTCTTCAAATCACATTAATCATGGAATGGAAACACACAGTAACAGAACGTACCAGCTTGACTTCAAACAGTTTGTTACAAGAAATGTTCAAATTGTCGTCCGTTAGCGAGGATACATGCATCCACCCTCCGTCGCGTGGAATCCCTGATGCGCTGATGCAGCGTATTGTATCACAGCATTCCACAATACGAGCACGAAGAGTCTCTACATTTGGTACCGGGGTTGCGTAGACAAGAGCTTTCAAATGCCCCCATAAATGAAAGTCAAGAGGGTTGAGACCAGGAGAGCGTGGAGGCCATGGAATTGGTCCGCCTCTACCAATCCATCGGTCAACGAATCTGTTGTTGAGAAGCGTAAGAACACGTCGACTGAAATGTGCAGGAGCTCCATCGTGCATGAACCACATGTTGTGTCGTACTTGTAAAGGCACATGTACAAGCAGTACACGTAAAGTACCCCGAATGAAATCATGATAACGTGCTCAAGTGAGCGTACTGATGTGCTTGATGCTAGTACTGTAGAGCAATGAGTCGCATGTCAACACAAGCACTGAAGTCAATATTACCTTCCTTTAATTGGGCCAACTGGCGGTGAATCGAGGAAGTACAGTACAAAGTAACGAAACAATTGGGTATTTTGACAATTGTCTGTACGAATTATTTGAATTTACATTTAAAGAGAAATACTAAAATGAGCTCTAACATGGAAATTAAACGTTTCCGGACACATGTCCACATAACATATTTTCTTTCTTTGTGTGTGAGGAATGTTTCCTGAAAGTTTGCCGTACCTTTTTGTAACACACTCTATATTAATGACTTGTCATTCTATATTCATGAAGATGCAAAGCTGGTTCTTTTTGCTGATGATACGAGTATAGTTATCACACCTGACAGACAAGAACTAACTGATGAAATTGTTAACTACGTCTTTCAGAAAATCATTGAGTGGTTGTCAGCTAATGGACTGTCATTAAATTTTGATAAAACACAGTACATACAGTTCCGTACAGTAAATGTGATGACACCATCAATAAATATAGACTTTGGTCAGAAATCTGTAGCAACGGTAGAATATTCAAAAATTTTAATTGTGAGCATTGATGAGGGGTTGAACTGGAAGAAACACATGGAAGACCTGTTGAAACGTTTCAGTTCATCAGCTTATACTATTAGAGTAATTGCAAATTTTGGTGATATATATCTCAGTAAATTAGCTTACTATGTCTATTTTCATTCTCTGCTTTCGTATGGCATCATTTTCTGGGGTAATTAATCATTGCGTAAAAAGGTATTCATTGCACAAAAGCGTGTGATCAGAATAATTGCCGGAGCCCATCCAAGATCATCCTGCAGACACTTATTTAAAGAACTATGGACCTTCACACTAGCTTCTCAGTATATATATTCACTTATGAAATTTGTTATTACCCATACCACCGAATTCAAAAGTAATAGCAATGTATATAACTACAACACTAGGAGAAAGAATTATATTCACTATTCAAGGTTAAATTTAGCTTAGGTACAGAAAGGGGTGAATTATGCTGCCACAAAAGTCTTTGGTCACTTACCAAACAGCGTCAAAAGTCCTTCTACACTATAGATGAATTTTTAGATATAAATTAGTAAATTTGAAATAATAAATAAATAAATAATGGAAAATAATAATAATAAATTGTGCCATGTAATATTTAGTACAAAGTAATAATTTGTAGAGACACCTTTCATTAACCTGACACGTTCCACATCATTACAAATTGTCGTATTCATGATCTATGGAACAAGTACTAATCTAAACTAATCTATATCTTAGTATATGTAAAAATTGAGGTGCGTCAATTTCACTGTGGAGCCATAATTACACATCGCAAACGAATAATGTTTGTATGTGGTAATAGGTACCAATCTTCCATTGTGCACTATGGTGGTAGGGGGTTGATAACGATAAGCGGGTGGAAGATGTGGGAGTTTAAAGTTACCGACTTATATAAAATTTGAAGTATTAAAATGCCAAGATCGCAATTAATTAATTTATTTTTCTGAGACTGGTATCATCATCTGGTTACTTGTGTGCTATGTATTCGTTTCGCGAAGGCGCATGGTATTAAAATGGTACGTCAATCATAAAACATTTAACTTTCTAATCGATGGGCCTGCAGCATTATAAATGTCGTTGAATGACATTGTAATATAAGTTCCGGATTACAGCTTATATTTTATTCACTAGAGAAATTTTATATTTTGCGTAATCAATGAAAAAGGCTAAGAAGCAAAGATATGCTAAATAACCAGAGGTAGCTAAAAAACGAAATAAGCCTCTCTGATCAATGCCAACGTTAAAAAGTCTCTGATAACTTAGTCGATTACTATATGGATGTAAACATCATTGGCAGAGCTGTTGTTAATTACGCAAAATATAAAAGTTTTCTCTAATTTAACGTTTTTGCGTAAAAAGCTGCATGAAACCTGTCAGCTAAAAACGTATCCAACTAAGAAATACGTGAATATTTCCATAGAGTTTATACAACAGTTACGCCAGATGTCAGCATATAACGTCCAAACATCGAGCCGGCTGCGGTGGCCGAGGTGACTGAGGTGCTCCAGTCACGATCTGCACGGCCACTACGGTCGGGGGTTCGAATCCCCCCTCGGGCGTGGATATTTGTGCCGTCCTTAGTATTAGTTAGTTCATAAGTAGTCTGTAAGTTTAAGGACTGATGACCCCGTAGTGAAGTCCCATAAACTATACAAGCCAGACATCGTAGACGTAAGTTATAAGGAAAATTTATAACAAAAATGTTTATGTATATTTTCATATTATTTGATTTGTAATTAATTAATGTAATTCTTATACACGCAGGCGCTTGATAATGACAAAATGCTGTAGCGCTATTAAATGCAATATAAGTAGTAATCCGGAACTTTTATTACATTTAACTTTGTCAAATGGCACGTCATACATAAAACGGTTAAAATATTTAAAACATCTTCTCCATAGAGCGCCTTCCTGAGTTGGAAGAAGGCGCGCTTTCAACATGACACGTAATAGAGTAGGTGTTTTGAATATTATAACCGTTTTATGTGTGACGTAACACTTGACAAAGTTAAATGTTTTATAATTTACGTACCATTTTAATGTCATGCGCCTTCGCGAAACGAAAAAATAGGACACAAGTAATCAGATGATGATACCCTAAGTGTATCGAAACCAGACGTCAGTAAAATAAATTAATTAATTGCGTACTTGGCATTTTCATACTTCAAAGTAAGCCGGCCGCGGTGGCCGAGGGGACTGAGGCGTTCCAGTCACGGTCTGCACGGCCACTACGGGCGGGGGTTCGAAACCCCCTCTTGGGCATGGATATTTGTGCCGTCCTAGTTCGTAAGTAGTTCATAAGTAGTTCGTAAGATTAGGGACTGATGACCCAGTAGTTAAGTCCCATAAAAAAAAGAAAAAAAGAAAAAAGAAAAAAAAAAAAAAACTTCAAAGTAAGCAGATCGCCGTCCGACCAAGGAAAAATTAAATTATATAAAATTCTACGTATGGGTGTCAATATTTTGCTCTTCGTCAAAAACTACACAGTGGAGACGAACGATCCCTCAGTGTTGTTGTAGCCGCGCGGGAGTAGCCGAGCGGTCTGGAGCGCCACGTTGCGGATCGCGCGGTCTCCCACGTCGGAGGTTCGAATCCTCCCTCGGGCAGGGATGTGTGTGTTGTCCTTAGGTTAGTGTAACTTAGTTTAAGTAGTTTGTAAAACTAGGGGCTGATGACCAACGTAGCTTGGTCCCATAGGATTGCAAACAATCGAACAATTTTTTGTTGCTGTAGTGCAAAGTCTCCCGTTGTACACCATAGCAGTTCCATGACCGTAGCTATAAGAGGGTGGAAAATATAGTAGCTGCAAGTCGTCAGCTTATATAAAATTCCGACTGAAGACCGGCGATGATTTTTGAAACTGTAATAGCAAAGAGGTTATATATAGCGGTACGTCGTGCACATTCTTCAGTTGTTTTTCCACAGTTTTTCACATTCGCCGTTAATAAACAGTTTAGTGTTAGATTCATATTTTTCGAAGCTCACTGTTTATCAAACTTCTGTGTCCTCAGACGTACTTATTTGGAAGAAACATAGGTTTTTAGAATGGTTAGGAACTGTGACTGCTGCGAACGGATGAAGGCAGAGTTGGTGACTCTTCGCTCGCAGCTTCAGGCGGCGTTGGCTTCGCTGGCAACCTTTGAGACTGCGGTGGGTGGGCGCCGCTGTTGTGGGCCGCTCGCGGGGGTGCAGCAGACGCCCTGTGCGTCTGTTGTGCCCTCCGATCGGCCTGCGGCTGTGGCCAGTCCGCTCACTGCCCGCGAGGAGGTGGATTAGGAAGTCTCCTCAGCGCGTGTCAGGCGGCGTAAGACTTTCCGGGGGACCGAAATGGAGGCCTCCCCGGTTAGTCTTGCCAACAGATTCGAGGCGCTGTCTGTGGCAGGGGATGTTCCTGACGCAGATGGTGTCGCTTGTCCTGTACTCGCCCCCCTGCCTTCAAGATCCGGACACTCACAGAGGGTGGGTTTGTTAGTAGTTGGGAGCTCCAACATTAGGCGGGTGATGGAGCCCCTTAGGAAAATGGCTGCTAGGGAGGGGAAGAAGTCCAATGTGCACTACATATGCATACCGGGGGAGTCATTCCAGATGTGGAACGGGTCCTTCCGGATGCCATGAAGAGCACAGGGTGCAGCCAGCTGCAGGTGGTGGCTCATGTCGGGACCAATGATGTGTGTCGCTTTCGATCGGAAGAGATCCTCTCTGGTTTTGAGCGGGTAATAGAAGTAGTAAAGACTGCCAGTCTTGCTTGCAAGATGAAAGCGGAGCTCACCATCTGCAGCATTGTCGACAGGACTGACTGCGGACCTTTGGTTCAGATCCGAGTGGAGAGTCTGAATCAGAGGCTCAGACGGTTCTGCGACCGTGTGGTCTACAGATTCCTCGACTTGCGTCAAAGGGTGGTGGGTTTTCGGGTTCCGTTAAATAGGTCAGGAGTCCACTATACTCAGGAAGCGGTTACAGGGATAGCGGTGGCTGTGTGGCGTGGACTGGGCGGTTTTTTAGGTTAGAGGCCTCGGGAATACACAAAATGGGTTTCAGTCTCAAAGGGGGCAGGTCAGACACAGAAAGCAGATCTAGAAACCATTGGTATAACAGTGGTAAATTGCCGTAGCTGTATTGGGAAAGTTCCAGAGCTCCAAGCGTTCATAGAAAGTACTGAGGCACAAATCGTTATAGGTTCTGAAATCTGGCTGACGCCTGAGATAAGTTCGGCCGCAATTTTTTCAAAGAGCCAAATGGTTTTCAGAGAGCATAGAATAAATAAAAAAAAAGTGGGTGGCGTGTTTATTGCTGTTACTAACGGTTTATCCTGCAGCGAAATTGAGACATACTTCCTGTGAGTTAGTCTGGGTAGAGGTTATACCTGACAACCGGAATAAATTAATAATTAGATCTTTTTATCGGCCCCCTCACTCAGACGATGTGGTTGCCGAACTGTTCAAAGAAAGCTTGAATCACATTTCAAATAGGTATCCGAAGCATACTGTTATAATCGGTGGCGACTTTAATTTACCCTTGATATGTTGGCATAATTACGTGTTCAAAACCGGCGACAAATATGAAACATCGTCCGCTTTTTCTGAAAACTACTTCGAGCAGTTAGTACATGAACCCACTAGAATAGTAAGTGGTTGCGAAAATATCCTTGATCTCCTAGCAACAAATAATCCTGAGCTAGGAAAAATCATCAAAACAGATACAGGGATTAGCGAACATCGAGTTGTAGTAGCGAGACTGAATGTCGAAATTCCCAAATGCACCAAAAATAAACGAAAAATATATCTATTCAATAAAGCAGATAAAAATTCGCTTCACGCTTTCCTGAGTGATAATCACCAGTCTTTCAAAACTAAAAATGCGAGTGTAGATCAATTGTGGCTTAGTTTCAAAAGATAATATCAGTAGCAATCAAGAAATTTATACCAAATAAATTAATAAAAGAGGGGGCTGATCCCCTGTGGTACACAAAACAGGTCAGATCACTGTTTCAGAAACAAAGAAAAACGCATGCAAAATGTAAAAAGACACAGAATCCACAAAATTCTAAACACAACTTTCCGAAATTCGTTCACCAAAGAAGACGAAGTGAATACTCCAGTATTCAATCCAAAAACAGCTGCCAGCATGCGAAACTTAGAAGTAGATGTTCCTGGAGTAGTAAAACAACTTAAGTCACTAAACAAAAACAAATCTTCCGGGCCAGATTGTATACCAACTAGATTCCTCTCAGAGTATGCTCATGCAATAGCTTCGTACTTAGCTATAATTTACAACCGATCACTCAGCGAAAGATCCGTACCCAAAGACTGGAGAGTTGACCAAGTTACTCCAATATTCAAGAAAGGCAATAGGAGTAATCCCCAAAATTACAGGCCAATCTCATTGACGTCGATTCGCAGTAGGATTTTGGAACATATACTTTGTTCGAATATTATGTACTACCTCGAAGAGAACGACCTATTAACCAATAGTCAACACGGATTCAGAAAGTATCGCTCTTGTGAAACACAGCTTGCCCTTTATTCACATGAAGTGTTAAGTGCCATCGACAAGGGATCTCAGATCGATTCCATATATCTGGATATCCGAAACGCTTTTGACACTGTACCCCACAAGCGGCTTCCAATGAAATTGCGTGCTTATGGAATATCTCCCCAATTGTGCGACTGGATTTACCATTTCCTATCAGAAAGGACACAGTTCGTTGTAATTGACGGTAAGTCATCGAGTAAAACAGAAGTGATACCTCGCTTTCCACAGGGAAGCGTTATAGGTCCCCTACTCTTCCTTGTGTTTATAAACGATTTAGGAGACAATCTGAATATCTCCCTTAGATTGTTCGCGGATGATGCTGTCGTTTATCGGTTAGTGAAGTCAACAGAGGATCAAAAGCACCTGCAAAGCGATTTAAACAAAATTTCTACATGGTGCGAAAATTGGCAATTGACACTAAATAAAGAAAAGTGCGAAGTAATACACATGACCACTCAAAGAAGTCCGCTGAACTTCAATTACGCGATAAATCAGTCAAACCTTAAGGTCGTAAATTCTACCGAATACCTAGGAGTTACAATTACGAACAACTTTGACTGTAGAGAACACATAGAAAATATTGTGGGGAAGGCGAACCAAAGGTTACGTTTCATTGGCAGAACGCTTCGAAGATGCACCAGCTCCACCAAAGAGTCTGCCTGCATCATACGAATTGGGGTGGAAGTCATTAAAATAAAGACGTTATTCATTCTGGCGTGGTCTGTTTGCAAAGTTTCAATCACCGACGCTTACTTCTGAATGTGAAAATATTTTGCTAGCACCCACCTACTTAGGGAGACATGACCATCCCAATGAAATAATAGAAATCAGATCTAAAACGGAAAGATGTAGGTGTTCTTTCTTCCCGTGCGTTATTTGAGAATGGAACATGATTTGCTTTTGGAGATAATTTACTGAATGACATCATTTATGCAGTTTAATAATCTTTCATGAGTTGCCTTTCTTTGACCTGGGACATGTTGTTCTTTTCGAAACGCCAACAAAATAATTGATTTCTTTTACTCAACTTAGTATTAATCGTTAACCCGAATTATCCTGGGCCATCTTCGCCATTGCAATACATAATCTAATTGTTGTACGTTGCGACAGAAAATAGGAATGTGCTCCTTTTCTCTTTAGACACGTGTAGTGCATGCCATATTTCTCTTCGTTTTAATCTTCCTCTGGCTTCAATTTAGGATGAATTAACCTATTACAGTGTCTCCTTTACATTCCGATAATTGAAGACCTCTGGAGAAAATAAAGATAAATTTCACTTATAAAGTGCTGAGGTATGACGACCTGTATGTTTGAAAAAAAGATTCTATAACATACTTTAATATTTGTTTTCATATTTATATTTCCCATCTCTGTTCAACTACATGTACTATACAAAGAAAATGAAAAATTCTGTCGGATATGTCTGTTTGCACCAGTTACATTAAAAATACAACAGTTGATAGTTATCATTATATACCCAGAGTTATAGACCTGTTATGAAAGGACTCTCATGGAGAACGTTTAACCTGCGATTATCCGCGCAGCTCACGACTTTATCAGGAAAGTAATAAACATTGCTAATATATCCGTCGATACTGCATCCGCACAGACCGCTGTATGGCAACGCAGTAAGGGCCTGACTGAGCCTCGTCTGTTGTTGTGACGTGGTTGTCAGCGACAGCGCCTCACAGCAGCTACTGCCCTGTGCAGGCAGGGAACAGAGCCGCCTAGACTGGCCAGAGAGCTGTTTGTCATTACAGAGGCGCGACTGTGGCGCGGTCTGAACGCCGCCATTGTTCCTGGCGTAGTCACGGCTGCGGTCGCCACACCAGACCACTGACACGACGGCAGCGCTATGGCTGCGTGGTAACTCACTCATACTCCTGCAGGAGCAGCCAAAAGCAGGTGCAGTGGGAGAAGCGCTGCTTAGGATATACGTCTGAGTGAATCCTCAGCCTACCCTGACGTGTGATTCGACTACATCCATCTGTCTATAAGTCAGTGGCGGCTGGTGCTCCAGATGGCTGGGGTTCACTTCTTTCAGCGCCGGATCTTGATAGTGGCGCCACCCTCCGTCTCTCCCTCCCCCGCTCGGCGTTTCGATGTTTCACCCCTCCCTTTTAGGTATATTTTCGCTACAAGACCTGCAGAATGCTTTACCTCGGCTTGTTTGCGCTTGCTTCAACTAGAGGTGAGGTGTCGGCCTACCAAGCTTCGTTATTTTACACTTCTCTTCCAAGCTTAAAGCTGAGTAACTTGTAAACGAAGGCTTCCGCGGCCGTTGTCTTTGTTTATAAAATTCTTCTGGGTGTTGGACCGCATCGTCAATATATCAAATACTTCACCGACGTTTCGGCCACTATTGCAAGTGGCCATCTTCTGGATATTGCTTGCAATATTGCCCTAAACGTCGGTGAAGTATTTGATATACTGAGTAACTTATTTCTAAATGATTCTGAACGTTGCTCATTTTGGCCCACTTTAGGTTACGGTAGAAACACTAAAAGTGTGCCTTAGCGATCGTTTTTAGACAACTAGAAATTTAAATAAAAATAACGGTTTAACCATTCACCTGACACGAAAATTGAATAACCTAATTTGTAAAGGAGAAAATTGTCTACAACTTTGTTCTCTTAGGTTTTTTTTCATATCTCGTGTCGTTTATGAGATATTTGCAAAAATAACGGCGATTTTGGGATGTCTGTCTGTCTGTCCGTAACGTGTTCCCCGTTTTTAAGACGAACCGTTAAACCGATCAACACCAAATTTTACAGACATAATTGTAGGCCGACAGAGACCAGAACCTCCCTTTCTCAAATTTTTCGGACAAAAAATACGGTAGTAACGCGAAAGAACGCCGTTTGTAATTGCAAACTAACCGTTCACCTGACACGAAAATTGAATAACCTAATTGGTAGACGGGAAAATTCTCTAGAACTTCGCGCTTTTATGTTTTTTCCATATCTTGCATCGTTTGAGAGATATTTGCAAAAATAACAGTTTTGACACCCTTCACTGAATTAACGAAAACCAGCCGTTCGCAGATGTCACGTGACATTTCTCGCCCAGAACTCTCTCTGGCATAAGCCATCTTGCGTTGCGTATTTTATTTTAACTTACAAGTTGTCATTTCAAAGCAATAGCGCACTGAAGAATTAACAAAAACACGTCGTTCTTCGTACGAAAAATTATCGTTTAGTGTCTACAAATGCCATATTAGCATCAGTTAACAACGGCCATGAATAGTATGAGATTAAAAAAAGGACCTGTTTATGTGTTGGCCGTAGCGTAGTGGGCAATTTGTAGGACTGTGACACTGAAGATCGGTGGTTCAAAACCCATCACTACCTAATTTCTTTTCCTAAAAGGGTTTCAGACACTTATTAATTAATTTTTTATTGTTTACATTATTTATTTTGGTCCAAAATGTTTGCAAAAACTTATAAAACTACAAATCTAAAGTGGGTCTAATACACGTCAGTGCGATTTTTTCTTTAATAATACTCAGTAAGTAACTGATTACACTGTTAAGTGCCTGTAACAAAATGAATCTGTTACTATGAAAAGACAAGCTACCTTCGGGTCACGTGACATTGTAAACAGCACCCTTTCCTAACATTGCGCATGCGCAAAGGCTGCTCTTCCCCACATCTTTTCAGACAGTTGAGTATTTAATTACATATTTTTGATGCATTACAGCGTTCAAATTAGTGACATAAATCGCAATTTGCGATCAGTTATGGCTTCAATGTACTAGGTTTAGATAAAATACCAAAGTGCGGCGAATGAAAATTTGTGTCTGGCCGAGATTCGAACCCGGGATCTCCTGCTTGCTAGGCAGACGCGTTGACCACTCCGCCACCGAGGACACAGGGACCAATTGTATACAAGCCGAGGCTGGGCTCCTGAAGGCAATTAATTGTGTCTCAATACCTCATGGTCTGTTCTCCTGATGCGGGAATACAGTATTGTGGCTGCGAGCATTACAGAACAAATAGGCTATGGTAACTGGAAAGAGACAGTGTGGCGAATGGAGATTCGGGTGTGGCGGGAGACGTGCAGGGAAGAGTCCTCTACAGTTGGGTTGGTCACTGTGTCCTCGGTGGCGGAGTGGTCAACGCGTCTGCCTAATAAAAAGGAGATCCCGGGTTCGAATCGCGGGCGGCCACAAATTTTCATTCGCCGCCCTTTGATATTTCATCTAAACCGATTACAGTGAAGCCATAACTGATCGCAAATTGCGATTTATTTCATTAGTTAAATATTTGTTACATTGTTGAGTATAAATGTTATTTACCCTCAAAATCGCGACACATTTGCAAAAACGTCCAATGTATATGTAGCAAGTAACAACACAACAGTCATTGTTTCCGTATCTGTTGAAAAGATGATTGTATTTAAAGAAATGGCTTGCTGTCGGTCTCGAACCCACCACCTTCGACAGCGCACAGCCACGCAGCTAACCACACGGCTATTCTTGCTGGATGTAGAGTACGGACTTAATTATTATTGATGATCGTATCTTTTGAAGGCTTTTACAGTTGATTCGTCTTTAATTTATAGTTACAAGTTATTTTACCAAATATGACGAGATGTATTAAAATGCCAAGATCGCAATTAATTAATTTTTCTGACGACCGGTTTCCATGCACTTAGGGTATCATCATCTGGTCACTTATGTTCTATCACGGTCTGCACGGCCACTACGGTCGGGGGTTCGAATCCCCCCTCGGGCATGGATATTTGTGCCGTTCTAGTTCGTTAGTAATTCATAAGTAGTTTGTACGTTTAGGGACTGATGACCCCGTAGTTAAGTCCCATAGACTACACAAACATTTGAACATTTTGAACTTATGTTCTATGTTTTCGTTTCGTGAAGGCGCATGACATGAAAAATGGTACGTCAATCATAAAACATTTAACTTTCACAAAGTGTTCGTCACACATAAAACGGTTAAAATATTTAAAACGCCTTTTCCAGTGTGTTTCATGTTGACACAGCACCTTCTTACAACTAACCAGCGGTGTCAGGCTTGTAGCAAACCTATTATTGCCTCCCAGCAAAGATACTATTGCGGCGGCGGCGGCAATAGTATCTTTGCTGCAAGCCTGACACCGCTGGTCAGTTGTAAGAAGGCGCTCGCAGGGGGAAAGAAAAAAAAATTGGGTTTACTACGTAGAGAGTGATTTGCTTTGATTGATTGTCTTCCCACATTTTACATCTTTATTCCTTGACCTCTTTCATGTTACTATGAATTTCCAGTATCTGAGTTCCGTTTAACGAAAGGGCAGTACTCGTGAGATTCCGTAGTAGCTTACATTTTCCTAACAAAAAGTTCTAAATGAAATGTCCACCTACCTGTTGTCTTCACAGACTGTCCCCCAAAGCGCAGAAGACGGCAAGCAGGTCGTTGTTTCTTGATGATGAGGCTATTAGGTTAATTAGCGAGAAAATAGTCTGATAAAACAAATGTTTGAAGCATGCCACTTCGTTCATTTTCGCTGAATCAAAGAAGCAGCACATTTAACAAAATGAAAGATATTAACATGACGATTTATGTAGCTTTAACAAGAATGAAGTTCACTCCTGTATGATCTATTACTACTTCATGACCGACCGCAACAAACAGTCGGTCTGCCCGTGAAGACTGCTGATATCTGAGCGACTAGCATCGCGACTAATCTCGGTTTGTTAGCGCGCTTATTCGTGCCAAAACGTGGCTAAAGCGTTCCGTCTGCCTCTTCGTTTTACTTTTGTTTATTGATCTGTATGATTTTAAACGAACGGAAACAATAAAATTGTAGCTTGCTATTGAGAGATGACGTTTTCAGGAAATCAAGTAAATATGAATTAAAATATATTTTAAGCAAAGAAGAAATTAGTTCTGGCCCCTAGCTTGCAGTGACCAACCACAGAAGAGCACTAAAACTTTAGGCGGCCTTACCCACGGGAATAGTACCTACTATACCACCTGTTATTGGTACCTCACACCACTCTGTGTCAGCTACGTACAGCTGTCCTGAGCTGCTCTAAAGAAAACTATGATGGATGTTGTTGTTATGGTCTTCAGTCCGTAGACTGGTTTGATGCAGCTCTCCACCCTACTCTATCCTGAGCAAGCCTTTTCATCTCCTCATAAGAACGGCAACCCACATCCACTTGAATCTGCTTACTATACGCGTCTCTTGGTCTCCCTCTGCGATTTTTACCCCACACACTTCCCTCCAACGCTAAATTTACGATTCCCCGATGTCTAAGAATGTGTCCCACCAAGCGATCTCTTCTATTGGTCAGGGTATGCCAAAAAATCTTTTTCTCACCAATTCTGTTCAGTACCTCTTCATTAGTTATGCGATCTACCCACCTAATCTTCAGCATTCTTCTGTAACACCACATTTCAAAAGCCTCTATTCTCTTTCTGTCCGCACTGCTTATCGTCCATGTTTCACTCCCGTACAAGGCAACACTCCACACAAATGCCTTCAGAAAACACTTCCTTACACTTAAATTAATATTCGATGTTAGCAAATTTCTCTTTTTCAAAATGCTTTTCTTCCCATTGCCATTCTGAATTTTATATCCTCTGTACTACGACCATCACATGTTACTTTACTACCCAAGTAACAAAACTCATCTACCACCTTCATTGTTTCGTTACCTAATCTAATTCCTTCAGCATCGCCTGATTTTCTAAGACCGCATTCCATTATTTTTGTTTTGCTCTTGTTAATGTTCATTTTATACGCTCTCTATGATGGATATAAGCCAGAAATATCACGAACTATTCACAAAAAGGCTTAGCGAAATTTTTTTCTCCTCGCAAAATAAGTATACAACGATAGCTTGAACAAGGCACATAGCGCCAGGTGAAATGGTTGTTATCTTTATGTGTTTATCTGTAACTACGAACAGATCCTGTAGGTGGAGCGAAAATGAATCCAGAATCAAACAACATTTTGTTTCAACATTGGGAGAATTATCTCGCCATTGTTCAAGAATACGCCTGTACACTATTCATGATTTTGATACAAATTTAAAATGTCCACTTATAGTGGACATATATATATATATATATATATATATATATATATATATATATATATATATATATATATATACAGGGTGTTTCACTAAGTGTGTTCACCTCTGGAACTTATAAAATAATAAGTGACGGTTAGTTTGGGAGTTACAACCCTTCAAAGTTCCGAGGACGGAGGCTGCGATAGCGTAGCTAACTGGACGAGTGGCTATCCCCTGGGGCACGGCCCACTGTCTCATGACCACCAGATAGTCAGCTACGCTGTCGTAGCCTCCACCCTCTAAACTTTGAAGGGTTGTAGCTCCGAAATTAACAGTGATAGAAATGTAGTTTAAATTGATTTGGACGCAGCTGGTTCCAACGAATGCAATACACTATAGAAAAAAACTATTCTTCCATTTAAAAAAAATATATCTTTGTGGTGTAACTTTTTGGAAAATGATATAATAAACTATGTTCATAGCTCCGCAGAATGTATAACATTTCTTGTGTTGACCTACCGCATTAATATTTCCCGTCACCTATTATTTTATAAGTTACAGAGGCAAACACACTCAGTGAAACACCCATCTAAGCTTTATCGAAAAATTCATCTAGAGTACAGAAGGAGTTGCCATTCAGAAATTCTTTTAATTTCTTTTTAAATACTAGTTGGCTATCTGTCAGACTTTTGATGCTACTTGGTAAGTGACCAAAGACTTTAGTGGCAGCATAATGCACCCCTTTCTGAGCCAAAGTTAGATTTAACCTTGAACAGTGAATATCACCATTTTTCTTAGTGTTGTAGCTATGCACACTGCTATTACTTTTGAATTGGGCCGTATTGTTAATAACAAATTTTATAAGTGAAGATATAAGCTACCAGGCAACAACTGATGTCTTTCAAGCTGCAATTAGAGCGACCACCTGTTGAACCACAAGCGAGGCATGATATGCAGAAATGATGGGAGACTTGTGCCGTTAAGTTTCTCTCTCGGCTCACAAACGTCTATTTGCATATGACCGAGCTTTACCTTTCATCGTACTAACTAACGAGCAGGGAGAGATTTATGGTGTTGCACTACAATAGAAGGCAGCAAGCGAGGCTCCTGTGCACCGTTGGCTATGTGGGTGTGCCGGCCGCGGTGGCCGAGGTGACTGAGGCGCTCCAGTCACGGTCAGCACGGCCACTACGGTCGGGGCTTCTAATCCCCACAAGGGCATGGATATTTGTGCCGTCCTAGTTCATAAGTAGTTCATAAGTAGTTTGTAAGTTTAGGGACTGATGAACCCGTAGTTAAGTCCCATAAGCTGTACAAACATTTGAACATTTTTTTTATGTGTGTGCTCAGTAAGTAACACTTGTACACAGGTGGGTACCAGCTATTGTCAGAGGCAGCTAACTAACAGCGATTCATCGCGCTTTTCTTGGGGTGTGCATGTCCTCCAGCACACACGTGAGAGAAAAGGACTTTCGGATACGCCCAGGAATGCATTCCTAAGATAGGACAATCATATTTTGGACAGTTCGGGGATAGTGTTGTAGTTGATCTGCAGAGGAACTAACATGAAAACTACTGCACGAGAGTCGCCGTGCGCTCTAAGGCGTATTACTGTGTAATGCGGGCGTGTTCCCCGTCGGAGGTTAGAGACCTCTCTTGGGCATGTGTGTGTGTGTGTGTGTGTGTGTGTGTGTGTGTGTGTGTGTGTGTTTTTCCCTTAGCGTAAGTTAGTTTAAGTAGTTTATAAGTATAGGGACTGATGAGTATTGCGTTTTGGTCACTGTAAGATACCTGTTAGTATTATGTGTCACATATTTGTTAACGATGTAATTGTAGATAAAAGATTTTGTTATGTTATAAATTAATTTCAAGGCTAATTAGAATGTTTGCTGTATTTAATATATATCAAAATTTACCGTAAAGTATTTTTCAGAACATAAAGAATCTCCATGTAATTGCTAGGAAGAGAAAAAGTGGTTGTTCTTTGCTGATAGAGTTTAGAGTATTGTGTAGGAGTATGTTATTATTATTGAGATGTTATGGAAAGTGAATCGATGTATTACGAACGCGCAATATATATTTCAACTTAAAGTAAGTTCTGCTTTCGTCTACAATTATTTGATCTCTTCAACATGTAATTTTGGTGTAGTAGAAAGAGAGTCTACGGGAGCTACCTCACCTGGAATTACAAACCTGCAGATTTTACACACGGGACTTTATTTGAAGCTAATTATAAAATTGACTGTTATATTAAACATAGATACTCCTGGCAATTCCAGATTGGATAGTGAATTTTCCATTCGGTACATAGAGACCTTCTGTTATCCAAGAAATTAAATTAAAAGTTTACAGGTTCACACATCATTGCAGACCATGAAGCAAGAAACTACGAGCTGCATCGACACTAAAAAGTCTAGCCTGTGGTGGTAAGAAATAAATAAAATAGTTCCTTTTCAGGAATTTTGCAGCATCTTATCAGAAACTGACCAGAGACATGTCAATCAAAATTATTATGTCAGACGTAATGAATATCAATATTTAATATATATAATTATTTTACATCACATGACAGACCATGACAATTGTAAAACATGTAGAAAAATATTTGAGCATCTGACAAATATTGCTAAATATTATGAAAATGTACAACATATTTTAAAAACAGATACATTTTTTGGGCACTGTTTGCATTTATATAAACTCATTTTTATCTTAAAATTTCCTATTTGTGCACTTTAAAGTGTGGCATGGGACGTGGAAGAACAATTCATTTGGAATAAATAAAACGCACATTAGAATATTTGTTTTGTTTTGTCAATATTTATTTATTGTTTACCTGTACCTTATATACTCACTATGGATAAATTTTATGATACTATTTCTTCTATTCTTCCACTTAAAAAGTGCTTACATTCATACTGCTTATTGTCAGCCCTACGACGCCATTCAGATCTATATTTTTAGTTTGGGGTCTCTTGGCTGAAAAATTAATACTGTCGCGTTTAAATGGAAGCAGGCTTGACTTCGAAGAAGGGCTGTCAACTGAATACAGCACTTATACTGAAAGCAAGTTTATTGCGAACTTAGCATACACGCAGCACTAACTGCCTCTCGGGCAGAATGCTGTGCTATTTATACACAGACAGAATGTACCAGGAATTAGAAGAACAGTTAACATAAGAAACAAGTAGAAATTACAAGTGAACTTGAGAAACATGTAGAAATTGACGTCTTTCTGTCGGTTCTACGGAATCCAGTCAACATTACGGCTACCGAGATAGTGGTAATAACAGAACCTTGCTGCAGAGAGGGTTGATGTTGACTTCCGTTTACTCTACCAAACGAATTACACAAGCATTTGGGTTCAGATAGTGTAGTGAGCAGGTAGTGCAACACAACAACAACGTGACGTATGCGAAGCCTTAGCATGGAGAGCCGTAGGAAGGTTTCAAGAGGGACAGACACAGAGGGGGGTGGTAGCAGCTGTAGAAGGCAAGGGCAAGTCTGCCACGAGTGAGATCAGCAAGAGAGGACCGTTATCTCCAGTTAACAGCCCGTCGAGACAGGAGGCAGTAATAGAAGAAAGCAAACGAAAAGCTGAAATTCTAAATTTAACCTTTAAGAAATCTTTCACGCAGGAGAACGGCACAAATGTACCATCATTTGATCAACGTACTAATTCCGAAATGGAGGACATAGTAATAGGTATTTCCTGTGTAGAGAACCAGCTGAGAGAGCTAAATACGAAAAAGTCTGCTGGACCGGATGGAATACCGGTTCGGTTTTACAAAGAGTATTCTGCGGCATTGGCCCCCTACTTAGCCTGCATTTATCGCAAATCTTTAATTCAGCGCAAAGTTCCTAGTGATTGGATAAAAGTGCAGGTGACTCCCGTGTATAAGAAAGGAAAGAGAACTGACCCACACAATTACAGGCCAATATCGTTGACACCAGTTTCATGTAGAATTTTGGAGAATATTCTCAGTTCGAATATAATAAATTTCCTTGAAACGGAAAAGCTTCTTTCCTTGAATCGGCACGGGTTTAGGAAACATCGTTCATGTGAAACTCAGCTTGCCCTTTTCTCAAATGACATCTTGCGAGCCATGGATGAAGGGAAACAGGCGGATTTTTTCTCGACTTCAAAAAGGCGTTCGACGCGGTGCCTCAATGCAGACTCCTAACGAAGATACGAGCTTATGGAATAGGTTCACAGATTCGTGACTGGCTGGAAGACGTCCTAAGTAATAGAACGCAGTACCTTGTTCTCGACGGCGAGTATTCATCAGAGACGAGTGTATCGTCAGGCGTGCCCCAGGGGAGTGTGATAGGACCGCTATTATTTTCTATCTATATAAATGATCTGATGGACAGAGTAAGTTGTAATTTTCGGCTGTTTGCTGATGATGCTGTGGTGTATGGAAGGGTGTCGTCTTTAACTGACTGTAATAGTATACAGGATGACTTAGACAAAATTTCTAGTTGGTGAGAAGAATGACAGCTAGCTCTCAATGTAGAAAAATGTAAGGTGATACGCATGAGTAGGAAAAACAATCCCATAATGTTCGAATACAGCATTAGTAGTGAGCTTCTTGATGCTGTCGCGTCGTTCAAATACCTAGGCGTAACATTGCAGAACAGTATGAAATGGAACGAACATGTAAGTTGTGAGTAAAGAAGATAGCCGACTTCGGTTTATTGGGAGAATTTTGGGAAGATGTACTTCATCTGTAAAGGAGACCGCGTATAAAACGTTTGTAGGACCACGTCTTGAGTGTTACTCAAGTGTTTGGGACCCGCAGCAGATCAGTTTGAAGGAAGACATAGAAGTAGGTAGGTTCGACCAATGCGGAATTTGAAGTTGAGTGTAGTACGATCTTGCAGCCTACTTATATTTCACGTAGTAGTCACAAAGACAACAGAAATTACGGCTCGTACGGGGGCATATAGGCATTCCTCGTTCTATTTGGGAGTCGATGTAGAGGCTGAATGCACGCTTCAGGCAGCAACAGGACGCAGTATCGAGACAGTCGTCTTCTGGAATGTGACCTCAACGCACGGAGGCCTGCGGTGTGCGTTCCATTAAAACCACGACACCATTTAGCTGGGCGGAGGAACGTCAGGATTGCAGTTGCAACGAATGGCGCCGGGTTCTGTTCATATCGAATTTTTTGTTTATCTGGACAATAAAATGCCTACAGCTTATTTGCTACTGTTACTTATTTAGATATTTGCAGCCCATAGTACAGCATGTGGCGAATTTTTATTTATTTTTTTTTTTTTATTTTTTTTTTTTTTTTAATTTTGTGTGTAAGTAAATTTTAACTTATGAATCACGGTAATGGATACATCTACATTTATATGGAATACTCTGCAAATCACATTTAAGTGCCTGGCAGAGGGTTGATCGAACCACCATTATACTATTTATCTAATCTACCATTCCATTCTCGAATAGCGCGCGGGAAGAAAGAACACCTGAATCTCTCCGATCGAGCTCTGATTTCTCGAATTTTATTCTGATGATCACTTCTTCCTATGTAAGTGGGAATCAACAATATATTTTCGTATTCGTAGGAGAATGTTGGCGATTGGATTTTCGTAAATAGTCCACGCCGCAGCGATAAGCGCCGTTGTTGTAATGATTCCCATCCCAGATCCTGTATCATTTCCGTAACGCTGTCTCCCCTGTTTCGTAACAATATGAAATGAGCTGCCCTTCTTTGGACTCTTTCGATGTCCTCCGTCAAGGATGCCACACTGGGCAGCAATACTCCAAAAATGGACGGACAAGCGTAGTGTACGCAGTTTCTATTGTAGTTCTGTTGCATGTTTTACGTTTTCTGCCAATAAAACGCAGTCTCTGGTTCGCCTTTCCCACGACATTATCTACTTGTTCTTTCCAGTTTAAGTCTGAAGTAATAGTAATTCCTAGGTATTTTGTGGAGTTTACGGCCTTCACTTTTGATTGATTTATCTTGTAAACAAAGTTTAACGGTTTTCCTTTCGTACTCATGTGGATGACTTCACACTTCTAATTATTTAGAGTCAATTGACAATTTTTACACCATACTGATATCTTATTCAGATCGTTCTGCAGTTGATTTTGATCATCAGATGATTTTACTAGACGGTAAATGACGGCGTCTAATGCAAACAACCTAAGAAAGCTACTTAGATTTTCCCCTAAATCGTTTATGTAAATAAGGAACAGCAGAAGACCAATAACAGTACCCTGTGGAACACCCGATATCACCACTGATTGGAAATCCCCTATCCAATCGCAAATTTGGGGCGATATACCATAACCACGCAATTTGATTAAAAGATATAAAAAAATTAGAAAGTAGTTTTAGGATATCATCTTAAGAACATAGTCACAAAATTTCAACGATTTATAATGAATAAAAATGTATAGAAGTGGGCATTCCCACAATTCGTAGTTTTTATATCCAAAAGCATGATTTTCTTCATTTTCTCAGGAATTTCGATGGGTTACAGGAAGTGTGTAGTTTTTAGGACTAAATTTTTTGACCGTGCACTGTTGGACACCTTCAGTGTGCCAAAAGTTCTGATAGGAATCCAAACAATCACTACACCAAGGGCTATCCATAGCTTACCTTTGAGCTCTCTGACCAATAGCCACGTTACGGATCGCATGGTCGCTCACGTTGGAGAGTTTGTAAATCTAGGGATCGATGACCACAGAAGTTTGGTTCCTTAAGATTATCCATTTGATTTCTCTGAGCAGGAGAACTGGAGATATTGGCCCCCGGAGAAGCGTTTCATCTCGTGCGGTGTTTTCAGGGTGGTTCATGGTATTCTAACAAGTCGTACGAAGTACAAAGCGTTTATGATGGCTTCGCAATGCCGTCGCATTGAAAAGGCACCCGTCACGGTGTCGACTGGACGTTAAAACCCAATTTGCTTTCATACAAACGGTATACTCACAGTTGGAAAATATGCAGGAAATATGTCGTTTCGCGTCTTTTCAAAATGTTCAAATGTTTGTAGAGTCTATGGGACTTAACTACGGGGTCATCAGTACCTAAACTTTCAAACTACTTATGAACTAGCTACAACTTAGGACGGCACAAATATCCATGCCCGAGGGGGGATTCGAACCCCCGACCGTAGTGGCCGTGCAGATCGTGACTGAAGCACCTCAGTCCCCTCGGCTACCGCGGCCGGTCGTCTTTTCACTAATACAAATCGTACAAATAATGTCTGTTTTTATAGAGATGGTTTGAACGGGCATTTGTTCATGTCTATGGTCAAAATTTTACCAATTGTACTTATAATGTAAATAAATAGCAACAAAACTTTTAAATGTATTGTTCAAGAAAATGGTTACATTATCATGTTGACTGATTCTGCAGTCGGCTCGTGGTTGTTACTGAACTATGAATCACAATTTTGTGCGTGTTCCACAAGTTTATTTCAATTCGTTAACCGGCTTTGGGCTTATACGCGTATCTGAGACTTTACTGGTTTATCAAGGAAGTTATAATGTTGACTATCAAACTTACAGTTAACTGTATGGAAAATATTACAATGTCTCTTCAGCAGTTCTATTGAGTACTTTATTGTAATATTTAATTAATGGAAGTGCTATACTGGTACATTTCCCAGTTTAAAGTTTATTCCTGGTTTGTTCCCAAAAATTCCAATATATTGCTTAGCTGTTTGGTCAAGTAACTTGTTAATTGAAGATACAAGGAATTTAAAATGTTGAATGTGTAAGTTTTTTCAGTTTCTTGATTTCTAAGAAGGTTTACTACCAGTCGATCCCTCCTTTTAGTCGAGGTATGCCAGAAATTCCTTTTCTCTCCAATTCTGTTGAGTAGCACCTCATTAGTTACGCGATCCACCGACTTTCTTCTGTAACACCACATTTCAAAAGCGTGTATATACTAAGAAAAATTAAAACAAAAATTCTTTAAATTATTTGCAGTATAGCAACAAAAAGTTCATAGATTGTCTTCTATATAATGTTTCCATGACGTACACAACGTAGTAAATGTCACCATTATACCTCTCATATTTCCAGCAAGTAGCTCATAATGCAACAGTAGTGTGTGATTAACTATTTTTGCATGGCAGAGGAATACTAATGTAAACAGACGCACATGTTAGGAGTAACACAATGCAGATAACTGTCGAACTGATTCAGTAGCACTCTGCAATTTATAATTTCTAGTACAAGCTAGTAGTATACGTAACACTACTTATACAATTAGCTACAAATGAATTTGTGATAAAATTTTGACCAGTTTGAGAGATAATCGTAAAAATATGACACGTAGCTGATCAGGTACACAATGCATTAAATGGTTAAACCGATCCAAACACTTGAGCACAACGGCTATCATCGGTGGAAGTGGGGGGGGGGACAGGAGGGGCTGCGCCTCCCCCCCTTTCATATTCACTTGTTTTTATTTAATATTTAGATAGGCAGAGCCAGTGAATAAACTATGCTGCCGTCAATAATTATGGGAGAATGTGGTAGGCATTTTTGCCTTGGATGAAGCATTTTGTAACAACTACTAATAGAAAACGGAAACACCTCAGCTAAATGAAAGCTCCTTGACCTCGCCCCATCCCTCAACCAAAGTTCTGGAATCGTCACTGTGGAAGGCGAGGTCAGTACAGTGAATACATTTTCTCGGAACCCATCTAAAGAAATGGTGGGTACGCCACTGCTTGAGTAGTACTCAAGACGGGTTCCTACAACCGTTTTATATGCGGTCTCCTTTCCAGAAGAATCACACATAATGAATAAGAAAATAGGAATGCGGGTAAGTTACTATGAACAGCATAGTCAACGCATTATCGTAGCAAAGATAGACACGAAGCCAACACCAACCACAGTAGTGCAAATTTATATGCCAACTAGCACGGCCGATGATGAGGATATCGAAAAAATGTATAAGATAAAAGATATCATTCAGAAAGTTAAGGGAGACGAAAACTTTATTGTGATGGGGGACTGAAACTCGGTCGTAGGAAAGGGAAGAGAAGGAAATGTATTAGGTGAATATGGACTGGGAAAAAGGAAGGAAAGAGGAGATCGCTTGGTGGAATTTTGAGCAGAGCACAATTTAATGATTACCAACACTTGGTTCAAACATCATGAAAGAAGATTCTATACGTGGAAGAGACCATAAGACACTGGAAGGTACCAGATTGACTTTATAAGAAACCAGGTTTTAAACTGTAAGACATACGGAGGGGCAGATATAGACTCTGACCATAACGTATTGGTTATGAACTTCAGATTCAAACTTAAGAGACTGCAGAAAGGTAGAAAAGTTAGGAGATGGAACCTGGACAAATTGAAGGAACCTGAGGTGGTTGAGAGTTTCAGAGGGAGCATTAGGCAAGGATTCGCTGAAACGGGGGAAAGTAATACAGTAGAAGAAGAATGGGTAGCTCTGAGAGATAGGGTAGTGAAGGCAGCAGAGGACCATATAGGCAGAAGGACAAGGTATAATCGATATGCCTGGAAACACAGGATATACTGAACTTAATTGATGAAAGGAGAAAATATAAAAATTCAGCAAGTGAAGCAGAAAAAGGGAGTACAGACGTATGAAAAATGAGGTTGACAGGAAGTGAAGACTGGCTAAGCACGAGTGGCTAGAGGACAAATGGAGAACCGTTGAAGAATGCATAACTAGGGGAAAGATAGATGCTGCCTACAGGAAAATAAAAGAGATATTTCGAGACAAGAAAAGCAGGTGTATGAATATCAAGAACTCATACGGAAAACCAGTTCTAAGCAAAGAGGGGAAGGATGAATTGTGGAAGGAATATATAGAGGGCCTATACAAAAGAAATAAACTTGAAGGCAGTGTTCTAGAAAGGGAAGACGAAGTAGAGGAAGATGAGATAGGAGGTATGATACTGCGAGAAGAACTTGACAGAGCGCTGAAGGACTTGAGTCGAAACAAGGCCCCTGGAGTAGATGATATTCCGACTGAACTGCTGATGTTGTTAGGAGAGCCAGTCGTGAAAAAATTGTATCACCTGGTATGCAAGATGTATGAGACAGGGGAAATATCCTCCGACTTCAAGAAGAATATCGTAATTGGAATTACAAAGAAAGAAAGTTCAGACAGGTGTGAAAATTACGGAACTATCAGTTTAATGAGTCATGGTTGCAAAATACTAACACGAATAATTTACAGACGTATGGAAAAACTTGTGAAATATGACCTCGGGGAAAATCAGTTCAGATTTAGGAGAAATGTAAGAACACGCTAAGCAATACTCACATTACGACTTATCTTATAAGATAGGCTAAGGAAAGGCAAACCTACATTTTTAGCATTTGTAGATTTGGAGAAAGCTTTTGACTATGTCGACTGGAATACACTCTTCCAGGTTGTTAGAGTCGAAGGGCAAGAAAGGGCGCAGAGGTTGGGAAGGGAGTAAGACAGTGTTGTAGCCTTTCCCCAATGTTGTTCAATCTGTACATTGAACAGACAGTGAAAAAATGAAAGGAGAAATTTGGAGAGTGAATTAAAGTTTAGGGAGAAGAAATAAAAAGTTTGCGGTTTGCCGATGACATAGTAATTTTGTCAGAGACTGCAAAGGATCTGGAAGAGCAATTGAGTGGAATGGACAGTGTCTTGAAAGAAAGATATAAGATGAACATTAACAAGAGTACAACGAAGGTAATGGAATGTAATATCAGAAAATTAGGCGATGCTGAAGGAATTAGATTAGGTAATGAGGCAATAAAAGTAGTAGATGAGTTTTGTTATTTGGGTAGCAAGATTATTTCTGATGGCCGAAGTAAAGAAGATATAAAATCTGGCATCTCCTGACTAAGGGAGGGGTTAGATTGTTGGGACACATTCTCAGACAAAAAAAAATGTTCAAATGTTTGTAGAATTTATAGGACTTAACAACGGGGTTATCAGTCCCTAAGCTTACAAACTACTTATGAATACCTAACACTAAGGACGGCACAAATATCCATGCCCGAGGGGGGACTGGAACCCCCGACCGTAGTGGCCGTGCAGACCGTGACTGGAGTGCCTCAATCACCGCGGCCACCGCGGCCGGCACATTCTGAGACATCAAGGAATCGTCAACTTAGCATTAGAAGCAAGTGTGTGGGGTAAAAATCGTAGAGGGACGAATACAGTAAGCAGATTCAAAAGGATGTAGAGAGGACACAGTTCGTAGTAATCAATGGTAAGGCATCGACTAAAACAGAGGTGATATCGAACGTTCCACAGGGTAGTGTTGTTGGTCCTCTGCTGTTCCTTATTTACATAAACGATTTAGGGGAAAATCGAAGTAGCTCTCTTAGGTTGTTTGCAGATGACGCCGTCATCTACCGTCTAGTAAAATCATCTGAAGATCAAAACCAACTGCAGAACGATCTGAATAAGATATTACTATGGTGTAAAAATTGGCAATTGACTCTAAATGATGAGAAGTGTGAAGTTAAACTTTGTTTACAAGATAAATCAATTCAATGTGAAGGCCGTAATCTCCACAAAATACCTAGGAATTACTATTACTTCAGACTTAAATTGGGAAGAACACGTAGATAATGTCGTGGGAAAGGCGAACCAGAGACTGCGTTTTATTGGCAGAACCCTTAAAACATGCAACAGAACTGCAAAAGAAACTGGATACACTACGCTAGTCCGTCCATTTTTGGAGTATTGCACCCAGTGTGAGATCCTTATCAAGTGGGTTTGATGGAGGACATCGAAAGAATCCAAAGGACAGCTTGTTTCGTATTGTCACGATACAGGGGAGACAGCGTTACGGAAATGATACAGGATCTGGGATGGGAATCATTACAACAACGACGCTTATCGCTGCGGCGTGGACTACTTGCGAAACTCCAATCGCCAACATTCGCCTCCGAATGCGAAAATATATTGTTGACTCCCACTTACGTTGGTAGAAATGATCATCAGAATAAAATACGAGAAATCAGAGCTCGAAGGGAGAGATTCAGGTGTTATTTCTTCCCGCGCGCTATTCGAGAATGGAATGGGAGATAAATAGTGTAATGGTGGTTCGATGAATCCTCTGCCAGGCAGTTAAATGTGATTTGCAGAGTATGCCATGTAGATGTTGAAGTAGAACGTATTCTGAGATGAAGAGACTTGCACAGGACAGGGTAGCGTGGAGAGCTGCTTCAAACCAGTGTGCGGACTGAAGACCACAACAACAACACTCATTCCCAAAATTCTCTCAATAAGCCGAAGTGGACAGCCGTGTCCTCCCACTGACGGCTGCGCTGATCCTCCACGCAGCTTCCAAAGCGGCCACTGGCTGTGGCCTGGCGCCCCAGTGGGCTGGGGTGCCGGACGTCCGCCTGTCAACCGGTGTGGCGTGGCTGCCGCCCTGGCAGCGGACGCAGACCGCGGCCCTCCTGAGCGGAGGAAAGCGCAGACCGCTGCTGACTCACTGCTCTCTCCTGGCCTGGCCGCAAGGTCAGTCGGCGCCTGCGCACTACCGCCCTGCGGGTGCATCGCGATGAGCGGGCTTTCTCCGCCAGCACCTATCCCTATCCAGCCTCTGATGTCACCCGCTCATCTCTCCTGGCACCCGTACCGACGCCACCTAGACGGAAGGCCTGTGCGCTGAGCAGCGGCCCTGCCAAGAGTAGTCATAACGAGTCTTCTCCACCCAAGACCGGTTTCTACTGGAAAGCATTCCTACAAACGCCTTATTCTGACTGAACAGCGTACTTCTATTGGAGTTGTGGCGCATTTCTTTTTACTTGACATACTTTAAAGCCACATTTTGAAATACATCACTTGTTGCAGATGTTCAGTGGTAGAATGCTCGTAGATCTCGTTGCTCGCCTGCCATTAACACATTACCAAATAATAGGACGTCGGGTTCTTATACGTCATGTATTGAACCAACAATGTGACACGTTTCATTTTTATTCAAATTTATTTATCCATTCTTGATGAAACACAAAAATAATGCAAGAGTAAGACTGGTTCACAACACACTTCCATACTAAGATGTTACTACTAACTTCATACTTCATACTACTCCATACTACTACTCCAGACTGACTGAATTCGCGCCAATTCGCGCGTATTAAAATCTGTTATTGTTTTTTTAGAACATTCTAGAAAACGGAAGTACCACATTTAAATATTTAACAATTTGTTCATGAAACATTCGCATATTTTCCTTTACATTGAGATAAACAATATTATCACAAATGTAATAATAATAGTTCCTATCACAACAAAACAATAGAAAAGATCGTAAGTAAACAACAATTAGTGCAGTGTTAATATGTTTCCATTGTTGTTCGACATTAAGCTTCAATAATTTAATTAAGTTTGTTAGAAGTTACCCCAGTAATGCAGATGATTAGTGTGACTTGACAGAAGCGCTATAAAATGCTTATGTAATATAAACATAGAATATTAGGCTACAATACTACGACCAATTATGGTATCGAATACTTCAGTTATTTAAACAAACGGGACTCTCCTGTCTAAATATATTACAGAGTACAGAACTGTTGTTAAATAAATCCACTCTGATTTATTTTATATGCTAATACCCTGAAACTACCTGTTTTGATACAGAAAGTCCAAAACTTTCGATGAGATAGATGGTTTAATCACGCCTGTAAACGTTTTGATAAAACAAATTGGCACATAAGAAATGAAAACATTACGGTCATTCCTATGAGAAATCAAACAAATATTTTAATTCGTGCCATAAGCTTTAGAATTTTTCCGTTTTTTGTTATTGTGTTGCACCTTTGCAATAACGAAAATCTAAAACTTGCACTTTTCAAAGTGACCAAAATTGTGCAATTTGTCACATTTTGAAACTTATATATAAAAAAAACGCCAAATTTCGAAAACTATCTGACTTACTTATTCAATTTCTTATCAGGTTTAATAATGCTGCTTAACTATATTCATAAAAAAATGCTACTTTTTTGAAAAGTATAAACGATTGTGTGTGCGAAATTTCATGATGCTATTCCAAATTGAACTATTCAGGCTAGTTAATAAACATATAAAGTGGGCCAAAAGTTGAAATAAAATTGTGTACTAATTAAGCAAACTTCTGCATATTATTTTAAAAATGTAGTCAACAAGGCAAGACAAAAAAACTAAATAACTAAATATGGAAGTTGCATTTCATGCTGAATAAACATAATTTAGGCCTAGTGTCTTATTTTCAAAGTCAAATTTCATATTAAAAAAGTTCTAGTATTGATTTCCCCATCCGCAGATTTTCTGCATACTTATATATAAAAACTGTATATATCTGTACTGTGTCTCTTATGAACATGTACTGACTTGCCTTCATGTTGTTTGAATGAGGATGTACCTAAGAAAGAGGATTACATCTTCATTAAAAAAACATGATGACAAGTCAA
Source organism: Locusta migratoria (assembly GCA_026315105.1). Classification (NCBI taxonomy): domain Eukaryota; kingdom Metazoa; phylum Arthropoda; class Insecta; order Orthoptera; family Acrididae; genus Locusta; species Locusta migratoria. Next base: position 975,468,094 of record CM048744.1, on the reverse strand, counting down.
TGCATGTTCATAAAAGATTTTAGGAAATCTAAGAAAACTGTACAGACAAACCAAATCGAACTATCCACAGGTCCAAAACTGGAATCACAAAATTAACTGTATCAAAGCAAAAATGCATTACAATTTGTGGTAGTGGAACACACTCACTTAGGTCTATGCATTTGTACCACTCATCCAGTTTTAAACACACAACAATCCTAATTAAACATTTAAATTTGCAGAACAAAATTCCTTCTTAAATTACTACGAGCAGCTCAGTTGAGATAGTAATAACACCCTCATGGGTAGTGCTGTTAATAATTAATAAAACGATCTCCCTACGAAAGTTGCGTTTAGTTCTGTTATTCCTTAGAAGACTTCAGGGTAAAAGTTTACGACGCTTCTCGCCGGGCTCCAGTGCTTACGTTGGCAACAGATGAACAATGAAGTGTAGAAGTGCGTGAATATTTTTTACGAGCTACAGAGTAAATATTATTGCTGCTCGTTTCACTCGCAGCAAAATTAATACTATACCTGATCTATGGTTGACAGGTTCTTTTATGTACCCTTGTCCGTTCAGAAAAAAAAAAATCGTTTTAATTGAAATTGTCAAGACAAAAAAATTATTGGTCATCTGAGTTACCGCCATTAACTATTGGTGCCAACATAACCACTGGAGCCCGGCGAGAAGCGTCGTACAATTTAACCGACTTCAGTTTCATGGCAAGCAAATAACTAACTATGGCAGGCAGAAATAATATCCAGTAAATAAAACGTCGCGGGCACAGAGTCGAGCAAGAAATGGCCGTTTAATGTTCCGAAACGTCCGTGAACTCGGCAAAAAGCAGTCGTTAAAAAAAAACAAAATTGCGAAGAGCAGTGTTCACACTTCATTTACCGTGTTTAGTTTCGATCTCCCATTACAAAATTTAAGATACGTTAGTGACGATAATAATAACCGAATACTGCCAAAATATCACATGATAGGTTATGTTTCACGTTTTAAACTTAATACTACTATGTAGCTGTAAAAGATTGTTGACTGACTTACTTTTGTTGATGATCGCGTTTTCCCGTAGGATAGCTCGTCTCCATTTTTCTAATAATTCTTCTTCTTTGGAAAAGAAAAGACTTGCACTTTTGACCCTGTCGAATAGTTTCCTTTACAGCCGGTCACACAACATCTGTAGGGTATTTTGTCTGCTACTAACAAAATGCTATGCGTATAACACCCAACAAGCCACAAAAATAACGTTATAAAAGTCGAAAACAGTCACAATGTGTAATATTCACGTCTTTACAAACTCGTCACACGCTACACAACTCGCTTCCTGTTGTTATGACTACTCTTGGTATACCCAACAGGCCTTCCGTCTAGGTGGCGTTGCCCATACACAGCGCAAACAATATCTGCCAAACACTCTGATGTTGCGGTGGGACGGGGGATAATGTTGACGTTAATTATGTAACTTATGTTCATAATAGAATGATAAAACTCGTATGTCGACACTAGTCCGTTCACCGAGAGCTGGGACGAATCGTAAACAGTGTCACGTGAGCGACTACGATCGTTTCCAGAGAAAGCATTCGGTGTTCACGTGATACGAATGGGTGTACAAAATCTTTGGCGCACGCTTTGCAGCTGATGGCGTCGGCTGCCTGCCGAGCTGACGTCATACCGGACCCTGAGAAACCTGGGCAACAATGTAACGAAATAAAGCATGAAATGGAAGATCCAAAGCCAGTTACAATAATGTTAAAAGTACGATGAAACTTGAGTTCATTCTGTCAAAACAGGTTTGTTTTCACACAGGTTGCTAAAAAACGCTCCATTCATACAGAATTTTTAATAATATTACCAGTAATAATAATGGTAGAGGACGGCGAGACACGGTTCATTCTGTCCTACTTGAACTGTTTTCATTGAGGTTTATACTAAACCGCTCCTCTCTCTCTCTCTCTCTCTCCTCTACAATTTCCACATTTGACTTTCAACTAAAAATACGACACGGAGGACGCACTAGTTCCAAACTTCTGCAGTCACTGTTTTTACTGTTTCTTCTTGGAGTTCTTCAACTTCCGGCTTTTTATATTTTTTGTCTTTCGCTGCAACATAGCCTTTGATTCTGGCCCTCACTTACTCGATGGCGTTTAGTTCACAGCGGTACGGAGGAATTCTAAGAACAGTTTTCCCTGCATTCTTCGCCATTTCATCTATCGCGTAATCGTTGCGCGCTCTTCTGTAATTTATAATATATCTAAAAGTTATTTTTTCAACTTACCGTCTTCAAAATCGAGGTTTATAGATTTTAGCCACTCTGATATTTCGTGCTCATTGGGATTCGCTCTGGGAACCTTTTCTTTTCTACGATAATGGTACGGCGCTTTATCAACAACATTAACTGCAAGTCGAGGAAGAACAACTTAGAACCACTTCTCGAAGGTTCAACTAGTCTTTCAAGCGTCTTTAAAGATGAACTTAAGAGATCCTGAAATCGCCGCTGTACAACACGCACTAACGAACTCACCCCTGCAGTGGAGACGGCCACGCTGACTGTGCATCCCTGCCTTGTACCTCAGAGTAACATATTTGTCTGTGCTTGTACCACAGAGTAACATATTTGTACACCCCTAGACGCCAGCGCTGTGGTCACGCGCCTTGCCGTGTTTACACTACGTTTACACTACAGTTATGAAATTAACTTCATTTTATTCAAGTACATTTAGTTGCTAAGTAGTTGTTGACTTGTAGTTTACTGTTACTTAGCAACACCAACTGTTAAAAGCAGTGATCTCTATATTACCTAGATGTTGAACTACAGATTTCTTAGCGTTCTAGCCAAAGATATTCATACTCTGTTTCTTCACTAATTACAACATGGCTGATACGAAGTATTACAACAAAACGAAAAGGAAATATGTTTCTATTATGTACTCACACGAGTCTATTACTTCGCATATTGACATAAACTTTCAAATCCAGAGGTAATCTAGCTGTTATTTGTACGTAATAACTGATGGAAATTTCGTTTGACTAATTACAACATGGCAGACGATGCAAATTCTTGTGCAAAACATATGATTGTGCAGGCACGCTACATTTCTAAGCTCGGACACAAGATTTATACATCCAGGTTATATAGAGATCACTGGCTAAAAGTTAACTGTGAAAATTTTGTTGACTTCGTTCCGAAGTTCCTGCACCACAGCAAGATTCAGAAAAAAAAAGAAATAGATATTTTAAATAGTTCTCGAATAAAATATTAGGTTCCTGTACGAGCAGGGAAAGAGAAGGCTAACACAGGCACCGGTTTGCTGTTGATAGCTTTAACTCAAATATTAAAATTCACCGCCTGCTAAACTCGACGTTCCACATTCACACCCAATATAACTTTCTTGTTACAGTCGAATATAAGTCAATGTTAGACTCCAGTATTATATTAAATCTCTTCTCAAACAAAGTAAAACTTCTTTATAAATCAGATTGGGCTTCCAGTAAATATAAATCACACATTAAACAAATGTTCATAGCGTTCAAAATCCTCTTCAACACAATACATATTTATTTTCTTTTGAAATAGTACAAGTTCAAATTAGTAATGCTTCTAAGAAGACAGTCGGCACGACTAATTCAGAACTACTAGTAACAATGTCATAATATATATTCTTCTTTGAAAACGACTGACGTGCAGCCAGATCCGTAGCCGTCGGTTAAATTCTGATAGTGGCCATCTACTGTAATGTTGGCAGCGGCGGCGACGATGCTGCCCTTGTTCATTGCGGCGCCTCGAACGTACATGAAACATACAGAGACAAATAAAAACGTTTTAAGAATCACATCAGAACATGATAATATTTACACAAATAACAATTTTGTACAAATTTATTTTGGTTTATAGCCTTCAAAACAGGGCTGACATAGGGAAGTGGAGAACGTCTATGTTCGTCCCACTACAATATCGCCGAAAATTCTGTCAGCTGAAGTCACTGCTCGCAAGATACCGACTTTACGAAGTACAATATAATCCTCTTGTCGCATTATTTAGACGTTTTGACTGCACCGTCACGATACACTGGTTATTTCACTATTATAGACTTAAACTAAAGACACAACAAGACGATACCAGGATATTCCCCCAAAAGAAGGGATGCCATATCGGGACACTCTTGATACACTCTTCAAATGAACAATACACTGTTAGGAGTCTATAACCTTCTTACGTAGTTCACCGATGCATAAACACCAGAATACAGCCAGTTATGAATTTTAGGATGACCGTCGGCTAACTGATAAAGCGGAATCGGTTGACATATTAGTACGAATTTTATCATACGTAGTAGCTGTTTTATACTAACACACAGGTCGTTTGGGTGCGGTTTTTCCACACTAATACACAAGCAAATGATAACTGGTAGAAAGTAAAATATTAATAAACATGGAAACTGTCATGGCCTTGACTCAGAATGCTAAGTATGGGTGATTATTCACACAATATCACTTCTGATTGCAGTACAGTTTGCACGTCACACGTATCTCGTTATTATCACCGGCGCGGTCGCCACGAAACGGGATTCTTCTTGATCATCACATTCCGTAGAAACACTTGACACAATCGGTATATGCTGACGGGTCTACCCACGGCGTTGGGAACTGAGAAATCGTCCGAATATTTCAGCACTTTATTTTACCGCCGTAACAAGCTCCGACACGACACAGAGAGACACTACCAGATGGCGCGCTTTCATCACTATCGATATATTCGCTCTCGACACTGCCTAATAAAGTTTCAGCGTAAAGGGTTATCCTACCGGATTCTTCTGCGTGGAGCTGCCTACGTAGTTCCATCCCCGTACGACAGCAAAAGTCTGGGATGTTGTGAAATGGTAGCGCTAGATCTAGAACGTGCTTCCATCCTCGTTACAGAACACGTAATATGCTACGCCATCTCTGAGACGATCTTGTCAACATAATGTTGTTGTCATAAATAAAACTTACTGAAGCTGCTTTTACATGTTGCGCCAACAGACCCCGTTACTTTAGTATTGCAAAATCGGAATAAAATTGCGTCTTGTCGGGATGTCGACACAAGAAGGTCAATAACGATATATCGGGATAGATGGCAACACATTTTGATGTTCTGATACAGGTATCAGTTAAAAGGGGAACTTCAAAAGGTGGTGTGTGAGGCGGAATTATGAGTTTGTTTGCCGGAGGGAGACGAAATGGGGTAATCCGTGCAATAGACAACAGTAACAGAGGGTAGAGACAGTACAAAAATGTTGAAATATTTTTAATCCTAAGGGACCAAATTTCTGTCTTCAGGACTAACTTACGCTGAAGACAACACACACACACACACACACACACACACACACACACACACACACGGTCGAAGGAGGACTCGAACCTCTGCCTCCATAGAGACAGAGGAAATAAACAAGTACGGCAACGATTTGCATAAACTCAAAGAAATGGCATTAGAAGGCTTTCGAAATTAGTATTTTATTGCAAACCATGTGGAAGGATAAGCAGACGGAATAGAAAGAAATGCAAGGAGTTTTTGTTAATTATATCTACATAGATACTCCGCAATACACCGTAAGGTGCGTGGCGGAGGGTACACTGCAACACTACTAGGCATTTCCTTTCCTATTCCACTCCCAAATAGAACGAGGAAAAAAAGAATGCCTATATGCCTCCGTACGAGCCCTAATTTCTCTTATCTTGTCTTTGTGATCACCACGCGATATGTAAGTAGGCGGCAGCAAGATCGTACTACACTCAGCTTCAAATTCCGGCCATCTGAATTTCCTCAACAGAAATTCACGAAAAGAACGTCCTCTTTTCTCCAGCGATCCCCAATTGAGTTGCCGGAGCATTTCCGTGACACTCGCGCGTTGGTCAAACCTACCAGTAACAAACCTAGCTGCTCGCCTCTAAACTGCTTCTATGTCTTCCTTTAAACTGATCTGCTGAGGGTCCCAAACACTTGAGCAATACTCAAGACGTGGTCGTACAAGCGTTTTATACGCGGTCTCCTTTACAGATGAAGTACATCTTCCCAAAATTCTCCAAATAAACCGAAGTCGGCTGTCCGCCTTACAACTGTCCCTACATGTTCGTTCCATTTCATATCGCTCTGCAATGTTACGCCTAGATATGTGAATGACGCGACTGCATCAAGAAGCTCACAATTAGTGCTGTATTCGAAGATTATGGGATTGTTTTTTCTACCCATGCGCATCACCTTACATTTTTCTACATTGAGAGCTAGCTGCCTTTCTTCGCACCAACTAGAAATTTTGTCTAAGTCATCCAGTATGCTATTACAGTCACTTAAAGACGACACCCTCTCATACACCACAGCATCATCCGCAAACAGCCGAAAATTACAACTTACTCTGTCCATCAGATCATTTATATAGATAGAAAGTAGTAGCGGTCCTATCACACTCCCGTGGGGCACGCCTGACGATACACTCGTCTCTGATGATCACTCGCCGCCGAGAAGAACGATGCGTTCTATTATTTAGGAAGTCTTCCAGCCAGTCACAAATCTGTGAACCTATTCGATAAGCTCGTACCTTCGTTAGCAGTCTGCAGTGTGGCACCGCGTCGAACGCCTTTTTGAAGTCGAGAAAACGCAATCCACCTGTTGCCCTTCATTCGTGGCTCGCAAGATGTCATGTGAGAAAAGGGCAAGCTGAGTTTCACATGAACGCTGTTTCCGAAACCCGTGCTGATTTATAGAAAGAAGCTTTTCCGTGTCAAGGAAATTTATTATATTCGAACTGTGAATATGCTCCAAAATTCTACATGAAACTGATGTCAACGATATTGGCCTGTAATTGTACGGGTCAGTTCTCTTTCCTTTCTTATACACGGGAGTCACCTGCGCTTTTTTCCAATCACTAGGAACTTTGCGCTGAATTAAAGATTCGCGATAAATGCAAGCTAAGTAGGGGGCCAATGCCGAAGAATACTGTTTGTAAAACAGAACTGGTATTCCATCCGGACCAGCAGACGTATTTACCTCTCTCAGAGCTAGAAGTCTACGATGAAGTGAATAATAAGTTGCGAACACAGCCTTGAAAACAGCTTGTCCACTGTTGGTCGAGCTGGTCTCTACGAGATTACGAGAGTAACTCGGGTCTTTGATCCTTGATTGAGGTGAGTGCACTGGTACTCTCCCGATAACCCATTTGTAGTCTGGGCCAACGTCTCAGAGATAAATTAAATTGGTCCCATCCCCCCGGGTCCGACCAAGGTTTTCGGAGGTTTTCCTTGGTTGTAAAGCGTATTCCGGAACTGGCAAGGCCCTCCCACTTATTCCCAATTGGGATCACCCCTTTGACCCTCTATCAGCTTGTCTGATAATTGGCTGAATAGAACCGAGGCTCTTTATGGGCCGGATCTCAAACAGCCCGCTCCACGCCTCGGAGTGGAGAATGAAAAGAATAAGTTGTTTGTTGTTTTTGTTTGAAAACTATAGTTTCAGGTGATGTAACGATTTTGTAAGAACAATTTGTTCTTCGGTCGCTTTGTAGAAATGTTTTTATGAGTCAAGAGGGCGGATACTTTGTGGTAAGGCCATTTTGATATCTGGAAAATAACTTATCAAGCGACAACCTGCTTTCACGTTGTCTGAGCCTAGCGTAAGTAGCCCTGCTCTCGAATAGTATGAGACGGACAATGGCAGCTGTCTAGTGTGTTTCATTAACAGGCCAGCACTGCTGTCCGTTATTAACGAGGCACGCGGAAGAGCCAGTTACTGACTTAGCCCTCTAATCTGTAACATAATTTAGGGAGGCGACGTTCTCTCGCCGTGTCGCAATGGAGCGGTTACGGCACCAGGAACTCCAGTAACCGGAGAGCCGCGAGATTGCTTTGTGCTGTTGCCGGAGATCTGAGCTACGCCCGCCGTAGTCGGGGGTCAGAAATGACATCACGGTGACTGGCGCTGGACGGACGAGTCGAAACGCGAGCTGCGGGCGTTATGTAACGACTGGGGCAACGCAACTGGGACGTCTCCAGGATGAACGCAGTTGGCAGCGCTCAGATACGAAACTGGCTGACAGTTTGAAACGGCGCCGGTGCGGTACTCGCAGCCTAGCGCTGGTGAGTGCGCACAGTGATGTAATGCGCGCATACATCAAGCACTGGACCGTGGGCAGACAGTCGTTACGACCAGAGCGGTCGGCTCACACACCGTCATTACCGGCTCCCAGGCAAGGGCCCGGCAATTACTTGAGCACGTACGATCGCTTGCAAGGTAGCCGGAAGGCAGAGTAGCGACGAGGAAGCGGTGCCCACTGTGTCTTACAGACTAAAGATCGCGGGCAGAAAGACAGTTTATGAGTGACCTGAGCCGACAATTAAACAGCCCGACACTTCCGAGGAGGTTTGCCTCTGCACTTACTAGAGTGAAGGTCGATTTTGAAAAGATCAAACCCAAGCTTGGAATGATAGGCTAGCAGAGAATGCCAGAATGAAACTGTCACTCTGCAGTGGAGTGTGCACTGATATGAACCTTCCTGGCAGATTAAAATTGTGTGCCGGAACCGGGACTCGAACCTGGGACCTTTGCCTTTCGCGGGCAAGCGCTCTACCGACTGAGCTATCCCGACACGACTCACGATGCCGTCTCACAACTTTACTTCCGCCAGTACCTCGCCTCCTACTTTTCAATCTTCACAGAAGCTCTCAAATGTTCAAATGTTTGTTAAGCTTATGAGACTTAACTACGGGGTCATCAATCCCTAAACTTACAAACTACTTATGAACTACTTACGAACTAGGACGGCACAAGTATCCATGCCCGACGGGGGATTCGAACCCCCGACCGTAGTGGCCGTGCTGAACGTGACTGGAGCGCCTTAGTCTCAGAAGCTCTCCTGCGAACTTTGCAGGACTAGCACTCCTGGAAGAAAGGATATGGTGGAGACATGGCTTAGCCACAGCCTAACGGATGTTTCCAGAATGAAAATTTTCACTCTGCAGCGGAATGTGTGGTGATATGAAACTTCCTGGCAGATTAAAATTGTGTGCCGGAACCGGGACTCTCACATGGGAGCTTCGCGTTTCGCGGGCAAGCGCTCTACCGACTGAGCAGGAGTACTAGTCTTGCAAGGTTCGCAGGAGAGCTTCTGTGAAGTTTGTAAAGTAGGAGGCGAGGTACTGGCGGAAGTAAAGTTGTGAGGCGGCATCGTGAGTCGTGTCGGGATAGCACAGTCGGTAGTGCGCTTGCCCGCGAAAGGCAAAGGTCCCAGGTTCGAGTCCCGGTTCCGGCACACAATTTTAATCTGCCAGGACGTTTCATAGCAGAGAATGGTTTGTGTCTCGATCTCCAGAAGACGACCTATTTGGAGTGGGGTCCTCAAACCAGCAGAACCATCAGCATCGACGGCCAGGATTTGAACAAAATCACCGAGTTTAAATACCTTGGATCCACACTTGTGTCCTCTGTGACAAAACGATGCCCATACGTCTGAAGGCAAAAATTTATAAAGCACTAGTGCGACCATTAGGAGATGTAAATGCTGTGATGGTGCCTTGGATTGACTCGCTGCAACAAATAACTATGTCCACCAAAGGCTTGGTGAAGTCTCAATCATTGAGAAGGCAAAGATGCTCGTCTTCGGTGGTTCGGCCACGTCATGAGGAAATAGTGCGATTCTGTGGCTAAAGCAGCACTCCAATTAGATCGAGGAGGATGCGACCCCGTGGTAAACCGCTCAAGAGGTGGATGGACAACATCAAGGAGGACTTGTGCGATGCGTACCTCAGCCCTGAAGACGTCCACAACAGACCTCTGTGGAGGAGACGTAGCAGCAGACCCCGAGTAATGGGGAAAATGCAAGGAAAGAAGTAGAAGATAAATGTTCAAATGTACCCATGCCCGAGGGAGGACTCTAACCTCCGGCGGGAACTGTCGCCCAGTCCGTATCATGAAGCCTTAGACCGTGTGGCCATTGCACGTGGCATTTTATATAAAGACACCATAAGATGCTAACATATTTAATTATTGTGCAACCAGCATACTTCCTGCTGATTATCTACCAGACCGGGACTAGAAATCAAGGCCCTATCCTTTCATAGGTAAGCGCTGTGTCAACTAAGCTACCAGAGTACGACTTACAACCATCCTTGCAACTCATCTTCCCCAGTACCTCGTCCTTTGTAATATCCTACATATTGTCGGAAAGGACTGCAACTGATATCGTATTTATGATAGAGACATTTAAGCAACATATGACTCCTTACGAGCTCTAATTTCTCTTTTCTTTGTGATCTTTATGTGAAATGTAAATAGGCGACAGTAAGATCGTTCTGCAGACAGCTTTAAATTGCGGCCCTCTAAATTTCCTCAACAGAATTTCTTGAAAGATGCTTATCCGTCTCAAGGAAATTTACAATATTCGAGCTGTGAATATACTCAAAAATTCTACAGGAAACTGAGGTGAACAATATTGGCCTGTAATTATGTGGGTCAGTTCTTTTACCTGCGCCTTTTTTTCAGTCACCAGGAACATTGTGCCAGTCGCAGTGGCCGAGTGGTCTGCGGCGTGCCAGTCATGGTCTGCACGGCCGCTGCGGTAGAGGGTTCGTATCCCCCCTCGGGCATGGATGTTTGTGTTGTCTTTAGTTCGAATGTTCGAATGTTTGTAGAGCTTATGGGACTTAACTACGGGGTCAGCAGTCCCTAAATTTACAAACTACGTATGAAGTACTTAATACTATGGACGGCACAAATATCCATTGCCGAGGGGGGATTCGAACCCCCGACCGTAGTGGCCGTGCAGACTGTGATTGACGCGCCGCAGTCAGCTCGGCCACCGCGGCCGGCTGTCTTTAGTTCAAATGTTCAAATGTCTGTAAATCTATCGGATCAAACTGCGTGGTCATCAGTCCGTAGCTTACAAACTACTTAAACCTAGGTAAACTAACATACGGGCAAACACACACACTCATGCCCCAGGGAGGACTCGAACCTCCACGGCGAGCAACCGCGCGCTCCGCAGCGAGGAGCTTTAGACCGCTCCACCGCGGCTTGTCTTTAGTATAAGCTAGTTCATAAGTAGTTTGTAAGTTTAGGGACTGATGACTCCGTACTTTGAACATTTGAACATTTAGGAACATTGCGCCGAATTCAAAATTCGCGATAAACGCAAGTCCATATTCAGCACTGCAAATCAAAATATCGCAGTAATGAAATAACGTTATTTGTTGGCGTTGGAGTATAACGAAGTTGATGAAATTTATATAGTTCGAGAGTGGTTTTGCCGTAGATGTGTACATAACAAAATTTATGTTTGTACGGAGCGGCTAAGATTGGTTAAAGGAATTGGTTATTAGAAGACGATACGTCGCGAAAAGTATAGGTCTAGCACAGCTACCACCAAGCCGTGTTTCCAGTAGTGGAAATAAAAATTTTGCGTTAATGGAATAAAGTTACATTTCACGTACTAATCAGTAAGAATAGCTCTGTGGTCACCTGAGAATTCAAGTAAGTTCCTAATTTTTTATTACTTCAATTTGAATAGCTACGTCTTTGTACTTCTCTTATAAATATTGAAATACTGGGTTCAGACAGGAAGTAAGAATATTCAGTCCTCATTTTTTTAATTGAGTTTCGTAACTTTGTAAACACAGTTGGTCGAATATCGATCACAGGCAACGCTGATGCGGGATGTTCAGAAAGTCTCTCCGCTACGGTCGGGGTTTCGAATGCCACCTCGGGCATGGATGTTTGTGCCGTCCTTAGTGTTAGCTAGTTGATAAGTAGTTTGTAAGTTTAGGGACTGATGACCCCGCAGTTAAGTCCCATAAGCTTAACAAACATTTGAACAAAGTCTCTCCCCAATGCCGTATGATTGTCGGCCACGCGTGCTATATGCATGCAGTGAATATACCGGAATGAAACTCACTGAAGTACAAGTTATTAATTTATTGAATATTCATTTTACTTACACATTTTTAGCATTATATGTTGAAAGTGTCGTCCCTGTTGTTGAATATACAATTCAATTCGTCTAATCATCTTTCCAAGCACAAGTTCTAACATTTCTTCTGTAACAGAAGCAGTGAAAGTGGATATTGCAGTTTTCAATTCCTCGACGGATTTTGGACGATTTTTATAGACAATTGCTTTCACTACACCCCATAAGAAACAGTTTTGTTAAGTCAGGAGATCGTGGTGGCCAGAGTCCCTGTGAAATTCTACGATCACTAAAAACATGAGCAAACAGTGACATTGAAACGCGAGCTGTATGCGCGGTTGCAACATCTTTTTCAAAGCAATCGTTCCGTATTTCACTCAAGTGCGCCTATGAATGGGCACTGAACATCACTGCAGTATCCTTGTATGTTTATTGTTGCGTTGGAAAATATGTGACCTACAATCCGACGTCTAGAAACTGCAATCCAAACTCCTATTTTTTACAGAATGAAGTGTTTTCTCATTAATACACAGTGGATTTGCAGTACTCGACATAGGAGAATATTGCGAGTTCATGTGAAACCACGCATCAGTGAAAAATGTTTCATTAAGACTATCTATTAGATTTTGTCGAACGAAATTGCTGAACCAGTGACAAAAATGCAGTCTCCTGCCACGATCAGTATTTTTCAATTATTTCACGAATCACTTTGTATGGGAAGAGTTCTAATTTTTTCCTTACAGCAGTGTGGGCAGTTCCGAGACTAACATCAATTTCCTGGGCGAGTTTACTTACTGACTTGTTCTGATTCATGGACATTTTATCGGAAATATCCAGTAGTTTATCCTCAATAGGAACGACAGGATGACCACCTCGGTGCATGTGACACCGAAGCCGTACTTCGAAATTTGTTAATCAGATCTCGCACAGTATTGCGATGTGGGATTGTTGTCTCCTGGAAAACTGAATTAAATGCTTGACGAACTGCAACTGTATTTTCTGCCAACTTCGAACACTTGCTCGACTAAAAACACACGTTCTACAATAATTAGCATTTTAACTGCGACAAAAACAAAACTAATGAAGAAAAGAACTAAATCGTTCACGTCCTTAACGACACACATACACACACACCAACGATACTACTGACGCTCACTGAGATAAACAAAACAGTGGAATGTTGGGAGAGTCCACTTGTAGGAAAGTAACCCAGGCAGGCTAACAATCACATAGCACGCGCGGCTAACAATCATACGACCCTGCAGAGAGACTTTTCGAACACCCCTTATATATGTATATAGATACCATACACCCACAGTTCATCAGATATAATGTCCCAAGTCTATAGGTGTGCTTCATAAACAGAAGTCGTTTCTTGGAGCAGTCTATCGCGCAAGTTCGGCTTAGATAGACACCGATATAGATGGACCATTCGAATATTTCGCTGCTCTGTCATAGCAGCGCTGCAGTCAGCGTTTGGGGGTTGTTTTTCTTGAGTAAACGGACATACATTTTGTTTTGCTCGTACTTTTGTGTGTAGTTTAGAAGAAAACTTCGTTAATTTCTTTTGGTGAATGGAAAAATATTTCATACTAGACTCCTTCGTTATGTGGTTAAGTTAGTTCAAATGATTTCGAGGTAATACTTGGGTGAAATGGCGTGCCTGTAGAGTTGTTTGAACAGGGATCTGGTCCATCGCCCCTGACAATTGGGATTGATGGGCCAGTGAAACTTGCGATAATTGGACTGCTTAATAAATTCTGGGATACTTCAAACAGGTGATGTCACTGTTTCTGCTTCTAACAGAAATACACATTCCACTGACTGGAAAGATACACGATGGTTTAGCGTGCCTATCAATATATGATTCACTGTTAAATTAGTTGCACCAGCTTCGATAACAACGATTTCGTTCGTGCTGCTGCCGTGGTTAGCCAGCTCTCAGCCACGCACCCAAACTGCTACTGTCTAAACTCGACTCTTTGCGCGAGACCGACTATCGATAAATCAAAAACGAAGAAAGAAAAAAACGGCGAGGCAATGTTAGTCATCCAACCCACGTGTTTCTCAATATGGCAGCTTCGCATGCGACACAGTCGTTTGTTATTGCGCACGAACGGCGAGAGATAATGTGAAAGAATAGGAGATGGCTAAGCTGGCTGAATATCTCATCAGGTACACTCTCTCGGAAATGAAATACTGTCTACTTCCTTCTCTAAATCTGTCTACTAGGAAAAGGTAGGTGGAGATGAGACACTGTTCATACGCATCTCTAAATCAGTCTACTGGAAAAAGGAAGGCGGTAGGAGAGATGAGGCTTACAAGAGAGAGAGAGAGAGAAAACTTGACGGGGTTTACTGTCAGAGGTGAAAGTTTAGGGGCTGATAAAGTGGACATGTTCCCGAGATACTCGACCAACGGCTGCAATTGCGCTAACTAGTGAAACTCCGCACTGCACTTCTACTGGAGAAACACGCGCACGTTTCAGCCTCATGTGTGCATCTTAACGTCGAAAAGAACTCGCCAAGGGCATATAAAACAGTACTTCAAGCACATTCTACCACAGACAGTCGCGAAAATCTATATGGAAAATTGCATCTGAAGCGATCTAAGCGACCAGTAGCGAGTAACAGAGGAATGGCATGATACAAACTGATAAGTTGCCTTTGTTTATGTTCTAGAAGGCGATCCAATTATGATATTGTAGAAAGACATAAAAAAGCCAAGATCGCTGATCATCATTTTTTATTTAAGATGACCGGTTTCGCTGAAATATGTCAGCATCATCTGGTCCAATAAAATCGTTTTACAAGGCCATAATCTTGTAATGTCAATCAGTTGCTATATAACATAATTTAAACTTTGCAAAGTTTGCTATTGTCACTCACTGTGATAATTATGATTTATTATAATGACATAGTTTGTGTTAGTTGACGTAGTTTATGTTATATAGCAACTGATTGACATTACAAGATTATGGCCTTGTAAAATGATTTTATTGGACCAGATTATGCTGACATAGTTCAGCGAAACCGGTCATCTTAAATAAAAATTGATGATCAGCGATCTTGGCTTTTTTATATCTTTCTATACTATGATACGTTGGCGTTTTTAAAGCTGTTACTTTCATATTTCCTAGTCACTGAACATTGTTGTGAAATTTCTAATAAAAGTATTTTTTTATTTGATTTTTTTCTGTTCCATTGGACGCAATTGAGGAGTGAGACTCCATGGTCATGGAACAAGTCAATGCATGAATTTTTACAGAAGAATGTTAATGGAAAATTTTTAAGTAGTCCTATGCACACGACAATCTGAAGACAAAGTGAAAAGAATCAATAAAGAAAATAATGAATTAGCTTAATTGTTTAACTTTCCTAGGATTTTCTTAACAGAATAAAAGGAGTCAGCCATGAGGTAACTCTTCAATTTAGATTTGAAAGCGAGTGGATTAGTGTTAAGATTTTTTAGTTCTTGTGGCACCTTATTGAAAATGGATGCTGCAGAATACTTCACACTTTCTGCACAAGTGTCAAGGAGGTGCGTTGCAAATGTAAATTCGACTTCTGTCTAGTATTCACCGAGTGATAGCTACTAACTCGTGGGAATAAGCTGATATTATTAACAACAAACGACATTAAAAGAAAAACGTATTGTGACGCCAGAGTCATAATTCCCAGACTACTGAAAAGGTGTCGACATGACGTTCGTGAAGTTACACCACATATTGCTCGAACCGCCAGTTTTTGAGACAGAAATATCCTTTTTGCATCAGGCGAGTTACCCCAAAAAATAATGCCGTACGTCATACGTGAGTGAAAGTAAGCCTAATAGACTACGTTTCGTGTTGAAAAATCACTTATTTCAGATATTTTTCTAATGGTAAATATAGCAGAATTTAGTTTGGAACAAGATCCTGAACATGGGATTTCCACGACAGCTCACTGTCTATCTGAATACCTAGAAATTTGAACTGTTCAGTCTCACTTATCATATGCCCATTATGTGTAATCAATATGTCAGTTTTCGTTAAATTATGTGTTAAAATTGTAAAAACTGAGTTTTACTGTGATTTAACATCAACTTGTTTTCTACAAGCCATGAACTTATCTCTTGAACTGCATTACTTGGTACTGTGTTAATATTACGAGCAACATCCTTCACTATCAAGCTGGTATCATCAGCAAACAAAAATATTTTACAGTCACCTGTTATACTCGAAGGCATATCGATCATGACCATGATATCGTCATAGCGTCGATGGTGACCAAAGTTCATAAACCAGTCAAGAAGGCTAGGAGCGTGTTTTTGTTGGGAAGAGCCGACAAGCAAATGTTACGATCGCACTTAGAAAATGAATGGGTATCGTTTAATTCCGGGACTATGGATGTAGAGGAATTGTGGACTAAATTTAAGTGCATTGTTAATAAAGGGTTAGAGAAATACGTGCCAGTAAAGACGATTAAGGATGGAAAAAATCCACCGTGGTATAATAATAATGTTAGAAAGCTGCTGAGAAAGCAAAGGCTGTTGCACTCTCGATTCAAAAAAGAACACGCAAATGATGACAGGCAAAAGTTAGTAGAGATTCGTGCGTCTATAAAAAGATCGATGCTTGAAGCATACAATAATTATCACAGCCATACCTTAACAAAAGATCTTTCCGAGAACCCGAAAAAATTCTGGTCCTATGTAAAATCGATAAGCGGGTCAAAGCCCACTGTCCAGTCACTAGTTGATCATTCCGGGGCAGTAAGAGAAGAAAGCAAACGGAAAGCTGAAGTTCCAAATTTAACCTTTAAGAAATCTTTCACGCAGGAGGATCGCACAAATATACCATCATTTGATCAACGTACTAATTCCGAAATGGGGGACATAGCAATAGGTATTTCCGGTGTAGAGAAGCAGCTGAGAGAGCTAAATACGAAAAAGTCTGCTGGTCCGGATGGAATACCAGTTCGGTTTTACAAAGACTATTCTGCGGCATTGGCCCCCTACTTAGCTTGCATTTATAGCGAATCTTTAATTCAGCAGCAAAGTTCCTAGTGATTGGAAAAAAGCGCAGGTGACTCCCGTGTATAAGAAAGGAAAGAGAACTGACCCACAGAATTACAGGCCAATATCGTTGACATCGGTTTCATGTAGAATTTTGGAGCATATCCTCAGTTCGAATATTGTAAATTTCCTTGAAACGGAAAAGCTTCTTTCCATGAATCAGCACGGGTTTAGGAAACATCGTTCATGTGAAACTCAGCTTGCCCTTTTCTCACATGACATCTTGCGAGCCATGGACAAAGGGCAACAGGCGGATTGTGTTTTTCTCGACTTCAAAAAGGCCTTCGACGCGGTGCCACACTGCAGACTGCTAACGAAGATACGAGCTTATGGAATAGGTTCACAGATTCGTGACTGGCTGGAAGACTTCCTAAGTAATAGAACGCAGTACGTTGTTCTCGACGGCGAGTGTTCATCAGAGACGAGTGTATCGTCAGGCGTGCCCCAGGGGAGTGTGATAGGACCGCTATTATTTTCTATCTATATAAATGATCTGATGGACAGAGTAAGTTGTAATTTGCGGCTGTTTGCTGATGATGCTGTGGTGTATGGGAGGGGGTCGTCTGTAACTGACTGTAACAGCATACAGGTTGACTTAGACAAAATTTCTAGTTGGTGCGAAGAATTGCAGCTAGCTCTCAATGTAGAAAAATGTAAGGTGATGCGCATGAGTAGAAAAAACAATCCCATAATGTTCGAATACAGCATTAGTAGTGAGCTTCTTGATGCTGTCGCGTCGTTCAAATATCTAGGCGTAACACTGCAGAGCGATATGAAATGGAACGAGCATGTAAGGACAGTTGTGAGTAAGACAGACAGCCGACTTCGGTTTATTGGGAGGATTTTGGGAAGATGTACTTCACCTGTAAAGGAGACCGCGTATAAAACGGGACCCGCAGCAGATCGGTTTGAAGGAAGACATAGAGGCGGTTCAGAGGCGAGCAGCTAGATTTGTTACCGGTAGGTTCGACCAATGAGCGAGTGTCACGGAAATGCTCCGGCAACTCAATTGGGGATCGCTGGAAGAAAGACGACTTCTTTTCGTGAATTTCTGTTAAGTAAATTTAGAGGGCCGGAATTTGAAGCTGAGTGTAGTACGATGTTGCTGCCGCCTACTTACATTTCGCGTAAAGATCACAAAGACAAGATAAGAGAAATTAGGGCTCGTACGGAGGCATGTAGGCATTCTTTCTTTCCTCGTTCAATTTGGGAGTGGAATAGGAAAGGAAATGCCTAGTAGTGGTACAGTGTACCCTCCGCCACGCACCTTACAGTGAATTGCGGAATATATATGTAGATGTAGATGTATCATTTATATAAATAAGAAACAGCAATGGTCCCAAAACAGACCTCTGGGGCACCCAACACTTAATTATGCCCCATTTAAACATCACTAAAATAATATCACAGCTTCTGTTAATGGCAGTCTATAATAAAATATTGCCAGTGCAGTGTAAGGCATACAGTTCACAATACCCGAGTCGTAATCATATCATCCAAAAACTTTTTGAAAGCAGAAATGAATCGCAAACTGGTGTGCTCAAGTATAAAAGGAACTTGTTATATTCGCGTGATCGGTGCGTACTTAAATGTTGCATGAGTTTTGTTTCAGCGGATTTCGCACATTGTAATATTTTCAAAAGTCTACACGATATTTACATGGTAGGAGGCCAGACTCAACGTCGCCTTTAAACTCTCTTTTCACCTTGTCCTTGCTTCTGTGCCATTCGTGTATCTATCATAATTTTGTACCTGCTTGACTGGTAACGAACTGAATATCTTCAATAATGTGACTTGCTAATATTAATAGTTTATATATTGACGTATTTTTATTTGTAGCTACGCATTCACTTTATCAAACTAGTAGGAAACCACCGAAACATGTTTGTATATAGGTTTATAATTTTTGTGAAACTAAGGCACGAAATTGAGCAGGATCTACTAAAATAGTTGATTAGGTGTTCATGGAAGCTTTCAGATGATACATTTATACAGCTGTAATGTTATGAATTAGAGGTCACGTATGTGCGATTCTCATTAAAAAAGGAAATTTGAACATGAATAAATTGCTAAACATCTACTTCTGTGCCTAAGAGTTTAATTAACCACTGTAAATGAACACTTGTTATTCGTAACATTATTCTCTTACTTCCGAGCATCCTTTACAAATGAGAGATATCCGGATTACATTTGTGAAAGTTGCTACAATTTTTAGCGCCACAAAAGCTCCTAAATACGAAATATTTTGAATGTGTTTCTGTACTCCAAATAAACATTCATTACTCAAACATTTCGCGGTATGTTTATACGACCCAGCCGCTTGGAAGCGCTGCAGTCACGAAGTTGCAGAAATTCACTGGGAGTTTCGTGACTCCTATGTTAGCACTTTACTGTGCTTCACGTGTAGCGTCCACTGTTTATGAAATGGGAAAATGTGTTAAATTTCTTTTACTGTGCTCGTTTCAAAATCTGCAGGGTATCTGAAAGCTTTTATGTCAAACTGAAAAGGTGTTAGTGGGCCCACAAGCAATTATACTGACGTAGCGAATCAACGGTAAATAACAAAATAGTTCATTGTACCCTACTAGCCACTAAAATTGCTGCACCAAGAAGAAATATAGATGATAAACGGGTATTCTTTGGACAAATATATTACACTGGAACTGACATGTGATTACATTTTCATGCAATTTGGGTGCGCAGATCCTGAGAAATCAGTACCCAGAACAACCACCTCTGGCCGTAATAACTGCCTTGATACGCCTGGGCATTGAGTCAAACAGAGCTTGGATGGCGTGTACGGGTACAGATGCCCATGCAGCTTCAACACGATACCACAGTTCATCAAGAGTAGTGACTGGCGTACTGTGATGAGCCAGTTGTTCGGCTACCATTGACCAGACGTTTTCAGTTGGTGAGAGATCTGGAGAATGTCCTGGCCAGCACAGCAGTCGAGCATTTTCCATATCCAGAAAGGCCCGTACAGGACCTGCAACATGCGGTCGTGCATTATCCTTTTGAAATGTAGGGTTTCGCAGGGATCGAATGAAGAGTAGAGCAACGGGTCGTAACACGTCTGAAATATAACGGTCACTGTTCAAAGTGCCGTCGATGCGAACAAGAGGTGACCGAGACGCTTAAACAATAGCACCTCATACCATCACGCCGGGTGATACGCCAGTGTGGCGTCGCCTGAATTTCTGACACTACATTCCATTACCCCTGTTCTATTCTTGCACTTCTTTTCCCTGGACTTTAATTCCTGCTCCCAATTTCTCCTTGCATTCTTTCACAGCTTGCTCAATGTACAGATTGAACAACACTGAGGAAATGCCTCAACCCTGTCTTAATCCCTTCCCAACCACTTCATCTCTTTCATGCTATTGGACTCTAATAACTGCTGTCTGGTCTTTGTAGAAGTTGTATATAACTTTCCGTTCTCTATATTTTACCCCTGCTACTTTCAGAATTTGAAAGAGTGTATTCTAGACATCATTGTCTAGAGCTGTCTTCAGATCTACAAATGCTACAACGTAGGTTTGCGTTTTCTTAACCTACATCCTAAGATATGTTGTAATGTATTGCCTCCCGTGTTCCTACATTTCTCCTAAATCCAATCTAATCTTCTCCATGATCTGATTCGGCCAGTTTTTCCATTTCGTCTGTAACTAATTTGCTTTTGCAACCATGGCTTCTGTTAATTTTCACATTTCTTGGTTTTGGAATTATTATATTCTTCTTGAAGTCTGAGGATATTTACCCTGCCTCTTATGCCTTGCATACTAGGTGGAACAGTTTCTAGCGATATCAGCAGTTCAGACGGAATATCATCTATTCCAGGGGCTTCCTTTGTTTATTTCCTTTGTACTGCTCCTCTATATAGTTCTTCCACCATTCAGCTTTCCCTGCTTTGCTTAGTACTGGTGTTCCATCTGAATTTTTTGATATTCATGCAGCTGCTTTTCTTGTCCACAGATGTCTGTTTTATTTTCCATTAGGCGGTACCCATCATTCTTGTACGGCCTAGCATTGCTCCTCTAGCCACTCCTGCTTAGCCAGTCTGCACTTCCTGTCGACCTCATTTTGCAGACGTCTGTACTCCCTTTTTTCTACTTCACTTACTGCACTGCATTTTTATATTTTCTCCTTTCATCAATTAAATTCAGTATCTCAAGGATTTCTATTAGGCTTTATCCTTCTGCCTGTGTGATCTTCTGTGATCACTACTCTTTCTTTCAGAGCTACCCATTCTTCTTCTACCGTTTTACTTTCCCTCGTTTCATCCAAACCTTGGGCAATGCTCTTTCCGAAACGCATCCACCTCTGGTTCCTTCAATTTGTCCAGGTTCCATCTTCTTAATATTCTACCTTTTTTGCAGTCTCTTTAAGTTTTAATCTACAGTTCATAACCAATAAGTTATGGTTAGATTTTCTATTTGCCCCTGGATATGTCTTGCAGTTTAAAGCCTTGTTTCTAAACCTTTGCCTTACCATTATT
The DNA here is from genome assembly GCA_026315105.1 of Locusta migratoria. Lineage (NCBI taxonomy): Eukaryota > Metazoa > Arthropoda > Insecta > Orthoptera > Acrididae > Locusta > Locusta migratoria. Next base: position 975,446,622 of record CM048744.1, on the reverse strand, counting down.
AAGTCAGTCTGGTACTTTGCAGAATTTCCTCGAGTTCTCAACGTATACAATCTTCTTTCATGATGATTAAACCAAGTGTTTGTGATGATTAAATTGTGCTCTTTACAAAATACTACGAGGAGATCTCCTCTTTCATTCCTTTTTCCGTTCATCTACACCTACTACATATTCTTCTCTTACCTACTATCGAGTTTCAGTCCACTATCCCGATCCACTTTACCTCTCCCTTAACTGTCTGAATAACTTCTTTTAACTCCTCATACATTTTTTTCGATCTCATCATTGGTAGAGGTAGTTGGCAAAAGGATTGCTTATTAAATCAGAACGATAAATGGCTACTCGTTCAATGAGGAAAGGCAGTTCTAGAGCAAATATACAGTCGAGTAAATGAATTTTTTTCAACCAATAAAACGAACAACGATTCTGGTAGAAAGTTAATAATATTCTGAATATGATTAATTGGAAGGCAGATATGGGGGCGATTGTTTACCGTTATGAACAAAAGCAATGAGAAAAATACAGTGAAAGCGCGTTTCGACTTCTAGTTAAAAGAGGGCGAACGTTTTAACCAGAACTGAATATCTTCGTTTCAGTTTATGCTTGTGAACTACTAACAAAGGAATGCTGACTCTTATTACCATTTGAAGGAAAGCGGAATGCAAGGATTTATCCATTGTAAACAGTACTCGAAAGCAATGCGATCTGCAAGAACCGAAAATGATCCAACTGTGAATTCTTCTAGACAAATTAAAGTATTATGGTATGAATGGGACAGTGTATAAATGGCTTAAATCAAACCCAACAGGAAGAGTGCAGAAAGTTGACATTAGTACTGCTCATACTTTTCTTCATTTCTCTTCTTTTATTGTGCATAATTATATGCCTTTATATCCACTCCTATGTTACAGCTTGTGCAAGCAGTCAGGATAACAGCAAATAACACAGTAGCAACTGATTATTTTACTTATTGCACAGTGTTATTTACTCACTGTAACCATCGCAAAAACTTTGACAAAAAGAAACAAAAAAATTAAAAGAAACGGTAAGACTTCTGCTTAGTAAGTATGGAGGTCCGGGTTCGATTCCCGGCCGCATCACAAACTTTACTTCAACGCTTCAGCTTTATAAACTTGTTTCTTACATTAGTCTTGTCCCCCAGTGCCCCACTGGCTCGGACAGTGGTGGCGCGGCTGCCCCCTGTCCGGTCAGTGGGAGTCTCGGAGTCCCGGCTGGCCCCCAGTTCTCCCCTCCCCTTTGCTGTTTCTCTCCACGGCCCACTGCCCGCGGCGTTTTGCTCGCCTCCTCCTTACTACGGTCCCACTTCCCACTTCCCACGGGCCTGCGGCCAGTCGTAAGGCGTGCAGTACTGCGGAACACGTGAGGAGAGCAGAGCAGAGCAAACGTGCAGTGGAGAAAGGCGGGCAGCAGTGAAGGGCGGGCCACAGCTGCTTCCGGCGTCGTTTCCCGCCTGCATGTATCACCGACAGACAATGGCTTTCCAAAGCCCGCCGGCGGCTGCCGTGGGCGGTGGCGACGAAGTTAAGACCGACAGCGTCAGATAAATTTCTCAAAACACCAAATATACGGCAACGACGTACACAGTCGGAAACTCTAAATAAGTACACGTGGAAACTTGACGTCTATTTTGATTCGATTACGGCAGATGCCACTTGCGGGATAGTGGATGCATTGATAGTGTAATACGCTCGGGGAAATAAATATTTGTCTGTATATATTACATATAATAATGGAAAGTCCAGGTTGGAATTAATAATATAGTGAGGACAGTTTACAACTCACCGCAAAGACGTGGCGACGAGCTGCGGCAGGCACATACAAAAGACACACACATACAACACATTCAGCTATCGGCCATGGCCTTCTTCAGAAAATTTAGCACTCACGCTATCACACAGGCACAAAACACAGTCATACAACCATCACCTCCGACTGCCGCACTTCGAATCAAAGCATTTTGGCTTTTCATAGATTAACAATATATCCTTAAAAGACATACACAATGCTGCAGACCCAAATGAAATGAAATTATTGACGCTAATGTCATACGATACAATGGGGTATTTTCTGCGCTTTATTCGCATAAAAATCAAGATAACAAAATTAATTGAAAGTGTGAGATTCAACAAACTCTGTATCAGAAAGAAAATCATTCCAGCACATGTATCTGTCAAGATTACAACAGCTTCTAAATTCACCAGAAGAATCCAAAATTTCGGCGCAAGACTCTGGCTAGAAGACGAAATACGTGAAATGTTTGAGAAGAAACAAATCTTAAATCAAGAAATGTATGTAGCATACCTAGCTCTTAGTAGTAACACAAGTCCTTTAATTTTTGATCAACTATATAATTTCATAGACAAATTTATATACTACACTGGCAAACAAATACGGTTAAACCATAAAAAGAAATTCCAAAATTTGAAATCAAAACAATATCCAGTAATGAATGCAACAGAAAAATATTCATCACCACTCCATTTCTACACTACAACAAAAAATTTAACTAATATCAGCTTCACAAATGATGAACAGTTGTTACTAGACAAAGGAATAAAGTACAATATTCAGCCAAAACCAAATAAGAGGGTAATGAAAAATGTTATAGCAACAACAAAATTAGCTATTGACAAAGCAAAATTGTCTGTTCTTGAACAAAATGAAATAACAGTCAAAGCATCACATTTAATAGAAAAAGCTTTAACCCAAAAACACACATATAATAGACAAACGAACCAAGAACGCACTACAATGAAAAACATAAATGAAAAACTAATTGCTAATGATGCAATAGCAACCAAATCTGATAAAGGCAATTGTTTAATGATTATGTACAAAAACGACTACATCCATAAAGTACAAGACTTCTTCACATCAAACAATATTATTAAACTTAACAGAAACCCCACAAACAAGTTCACAGAAGAAACCAAAAAAGTAATCAAAAGATGTAACACACTAATGAATGACATAGAAAAAAGAACATGTATGTGTATGAACCCAAAAATACCCAGACTACATGGACAACCAAAAATACATAAAATACCTGAAATTCCTATACGACCTGTAGTTAACTCAATAGATAGTCCAACATATTTAATTAGTAAAAAGTTGGACAAATGGATTAAAAAGTATTTCACATACAACAAACAATACACAATAAAAAATTCGAGAACACTAGCCAATAAAATAAAAGATATAAAAATCCCACAAAATGCTAAATTTGTGTCATTTGACATTACCAATCTCTATACCAACATACCAATCCAGGAAACAATAACCATCATTGAAGAAAACTTACTAAAGTATAGGAAAATACAAATCACAGGAATTTATGAAATTATTGATTTACTAAAATTGGTATTAAAACAAAATTACTTTGAATTCAACAATGATATATATATACCCAAAAAGATGGAGTTGCAATGGGATGTAGCATAGCAGGAACCATAGCTGATATCTTTTTAAATACATTGGAAGAAAAATTCTTCAACTCTAATCACCCAATAATAAATAAAATAATATACTATTACCGCTATGTAGACGATACCCTCCTATTAATAGATGGATCACAAACTGATATACAACAACTATATACAATAATGAACAACCTACATACTAAAATCAAATTTACCATGGAGCCATAAAACGATAAAACCATAAATTTTTTGGACCTAACAATTAGGAATAAGAACAATGTAGATAAATTTGACTTATATAGAAAACCAACAACTTCAGATAATATTATAAACTCAAATTCTTGCCATCCCAAAGCACAAAAACATGCATATTTTAACACTATGATCAATAGACTAATAAACATACCATTAGAAGAAACAGTTATAAATAAAGAGCTTTCAATACTAACCTATATAACCCACAAAAATGATTTTAATCCAAGTGTAGTAAAGAAACTATACGACAAACACACGAAACACAAACCCAATAAAATTCTAAATGACATTAAGCTATTGAAAGATACGTCCTTAAAACAAAAAATTAAATACGTACCACACATTTATATAGGACGAACGTCTGATGAGCTGAACGCATTACTAAAAAATACTACAGTCAGATTTGCCTACAGAACTACACATAACATAAAAACCTTAATCCATTCCACTAAGACAAAAATACCAGTATACCAATTACCAGGCATATATAAAATTAACTGTAAGGATTGTCAGAAATTTTATATAGGACAAACGGGCAGAACTTTCGAAATTCGATACAAAGAACATACAAGACATTCCGAAAAAAATATTTCAGCTTTCTTTAATCATTTGAAAACAGAAAATCACGAAACCGATCGAATTACAGACGCACTGGAAATATTACATATCACACCAAAAGGTTATCATATGAACATCCTAGAAGAGATAGAAATTTATACACATTTGAAAGAAAGCCCTGACGAAATTTTAAATGAGCAAACCGAACTACAACACAAACATTATCTAGACAACTTTATTAAAATTTTCGAGTCGAGCAAAAACAAAGATATACATCATAATACCATAAAATAATAAAGATCACACCACACTATCAAAGATCATACTATATGCAGTCATAAACAAACTGTAACCATAGAGCATCGCTGGAGGATACGTCAAACTGACAGATTAGCTGTTAGGAATTAAGACCTGATTTACGTAATATATATACCATCTGAAGAACATGTATACTGCAATCATTGCAGTCATTATACCTCCACGATGCTATATGGAAGTGAGTCTGAAATAATATGTCACGGAAAATGTTTGTTTTATTGGGTTTGGCTTCAATTAGGTCTTTTACTAGAATATTCGATAAATTTTGTTGATGTTTTTATGCTTTATTATTGGTAAATGTTTCGTAATTATTTTGTTATATTTCGTTATTGGTATCGTCTTCATTGTGTTATATCTCTGTAGTACACTGTTTATTTTGTCTCTATGGATATTCGTTATTTAGTATCTCTGCTTGAATTTATCCGTTTTCTAACTTTATGATATCAATAAAGTTTTCTATATAATTTTTGTGTTTAAGGTCGGTTTTCTCAATAACCCTCAAAATTTACTGAATATTTTCGCATTCGGAGGAGAATGTTGGCGATTGGAGTTTCGTAAGTAGCTCACGCCGCAGCGATAAGAGCCGTTGTTGTAATGATTCCCATCCCAGATCCTGTATCATTTCCGTAACGCTGTCTCCCCTGTATCGTGGCGATACGAAACGAACTGCCCTTCTTTGGGCTCGTTCAATGTCCTCCGTCAAAGCCACCTGGTAAGGATCCCACACTGGGCAGCAATAGTCCATAAAAGGACGGACAAGCGTAGTGTACGCGGTTTCTTCAGTAGTTCTGTTGCATGTTTTAAGGGTTCTGCCAATAAAACGCAGTCTCTGGTTCGCCTTTCCCACTACGTTATCTACGTGTTCTTTCCAGTTTGAGTCTGAAGTAATAGTAATTCCTAAGTATTTTGTGGAGTTTACGGCATTGACGTTTGATTAATTTATCTTGTAAACAAAGTTTAACGGATTTCTTTCCGTACTCAAATGGACGACTTCACACTTCTCATTATTTAGAGTCCTTTATCTGAGACATAAGCTGTGTACATCATTGGATCGACGACTACTGAGTATCTTGGATTCCTAAGACGAAGAGGCTACACTTTATACAGGATCGGCTGAAGCTGTGCCTTATGGGACGATTCGTAATGACCGAATGTGTCCTTGTGAGTGCAGCGTTCACTCAGTGAGCCTTTTAACCGCTGACGTACTCTCGGTCGCATTCACTCTTGTGACAGAGTTACGTATAGTTATGAAATGCTTACAAGCTGACGACTATACCCTCTGCTTCTGCTGGTCGTCTGTCGCAGACTGTTCACGGTAGGCTTTCAACTCGCCGACGTAGCGTCTGTTGTCGTCACGAACGACTGGCGTCGTTTTTACGACAGAGGCAATGACATGCTTCCGCCCAGCTTAGCTAGCGATAGCTTGAGCAATCTAAGATTTTAAGAAGTTTCTCTGTCACAATTTTGTACTCTAACAGTATGTATCCTTCAACACTGTGCAGTCTGTCTGTAGGCATAAAAAATGTTCAAATGTTTGTATAGCTTATGGGACTTAACTTCGGGGTCATCAGTCCCTAAAATTACTAACTACTTACGAACTAGCTAATACTAAGGACGGCACAAATATCCATGCCCGAAGGGCATTCGAACCCCCGACCGTAGTGGCCGTGCAGACCGCGACTAAAGCACCTAAGTCCCCTCGACCACCGCGGCCGGCTGCAGGCTACGCTCGCAGTCCGTGCACTAGCTGTTGCCGACGAGCGACGAGCTATACTCGCAGTAACGTTAAAAAAAAAGAAAAAAAAAAAAAAAAAAAAAAAAAGAAAAGAAAAGCACAGAGAACAGACTACAGACTATACTCGCACTTCGTGTGTTACGTTATGCAACTTGGTGGTTTCGTTATGCAAAAATTCTACTAGATGCCAACGTCAGCAAAGAATCTGTTCGTGTCTCTAGATTACGGCACATCCACGACGCCATGATCTTCATATTGTAGGGCAGCAGCGGCAGATCGTACAGCTACCACAGCGCACTCAACTTGGAGTTGCCAAACACCACGGATTTCACGGACAGTCCGCGATTTTAGGGTAAATGAAAGCGTCCGGGCAGAAAAGACAAAAGTACGCGATAATTGCTGGATTTGAAGTCAACTTCCGGTAATTTAAAAAAAACTGCTATCAATACCTTATCTCTTATCCTTCTCATTACATAAAATCCAAAGAGAACAGCACTGTTTTGACAAATCGAAACAGTATGCAGCCAGTCCCTCTTTGATTAGCTTGTTGAACGCCGGCATGATTTGTTGTTCTTGCGATGTAGTTGCGTTGTATTGTATTACATCGTTGTTATTATTTGCCTGGTGATTTAATAATGTCGGCTACACGTAAGGTTAAGTTCAGCGAGGAATATACCAAACAGATACCAAGTATAAAGTGAGGAAGAACTGAATATGACACTTTCTGGGCCAAGGCTGAGTGACCGAGCGCATTGAGTCGCTATGCTCCGATGTGCGAGTTCGTTCCCCGTCGGAGGTTCGAGTCCTCCCTCGGGCATGGATGTTTGTTTTGTCTTTAGTATAAGCTAGTTCGTAAGTAGTTTGTTAGTTTAGGGACAGATGACCGAGCATTTAAGTCCCATAAGCTTTACAAACATTTGAACATTTGAAGCTTTCTGCAAAATTTACGTTTATACACAGATCCATGGAAATCGCTTTTAAATCGTTTATTGCGCAGGTGCTACATCGTTGTGTTCCTAGAAAAATTATTCTATTATACGTTTTTCCACTTCACAGTTCCTACATTTCAAGCAGTAATGAAGACGTGGTATTCACGACCGTTTTTAAACAGTTCACGATCTTTTTCAAAACACAGACATATGCTAATAAAGAAGCTGCAGCAGAAGCTACATATGCATTTCACTGTGTCAAGCACCATCACTCCGGTTCTTGCAATGCAAAAGTTATGCCTTAGGTTTTCAGTGACTCGACAGATGCACATTTACCTTAGCTTAGGGGCATGAGGGCTCCTTATTCGTAATATTTCAATTTCCTTCTATCGACCGTACCGTAAGTTTTGTCCTGGTTGTAGATTTCGAGATTATGGCAACCCTAACTGAACTGCTTCGAACTTGTTGGACTTAATTACTACCCACCTATAATTTTTGAAAATTTTAATACTGAAATACTGCATGACGCGATCTGCTTGCTGTTTTGCCGCGCCGCGGTGGAGTAGCCGAGCGGTCCAAAGCGTCTCGCTGCGGAGCGCGCGGTTGCTCGCCGTGGAGGTTCGAGTCCTGGGGCATGGGTGTGTGTGTTGTCCTTAGGTTAGTTTACCTAGGTTTAAGTAGTTTGTAAGCTACAGACTGATGACCACGCAGTTTGGTCCGATAGATTTACAAACATTTGAACATTTGTAGCAGAGCGGTCTAAGGCACCTCGCTATGGAGCGTGCGGTTGCTCGCCGTCGGAGGTTCGAGTCCTCCCTAGGGCATGTGTGTGTGTGTGTGTGTGTGTGTGTGTGTGTGTTGTCCTTAGGATAGTTTACCCTAGTTTAAGTAGTTTGTAAGCTACTAACTGATGACCACGCAGTTTGGTCCGATAGATTTACAAACACTTGATTTTGCTTGCTGTTTTCTGTTTCCAGTTTTGTAGTAAGAAGATACGAGGTAAGTCAGATTTTATTTTTTCTGTGTCGCAATTCATTATTAAAGTTCATCAGTTTCGTTGTACCCTTTGGGAGTACTTTAGACAGGCCCATAAATTCTACAGTTTGAGTTTCCTCATTTCCCCGGCGTGTCCGTTGCGCATATTAATGTCTTCTATGGCTTACCTCGGTGGTCGTAGTCACCACATTGTTCAGTTTTTAACAGTTTAAATTTTCTTTCACGTACTATTACGCACTATTGATCAACTACCATTAAACATTAATCTTCGGGATATCATGTAAATTTCTATTAAATTAATTTATTTATTTAATTTATTCGGGATACCTTGCAACGTGACAACTTACACGTGTGACTACTCGTGCAGAACTACGGATCAGGTCCAGCAGACTTGTAATAACGTATCCCAAAGGCAGTATTATCCACCTGTACGATCGAATAAGTGCTAAAATCAGCGCCTGAATTGACGTCCGTGGAGATTACGCCACAAACTAATATGTTTGTTTTATTATGAATCGACAACTGGTATCTCAGTATAGCTTGATCCACTGATCTGTAAATGTTATAATTTCATGTGCTCTATATGCACTGTTTCAACGTCTTCAGTGAATTGTAAAACTCAAGAGATTTTACTGATTTTTATTTTCGGCAGCGAACATAACAAACTTAAGTTCCTTTCATGAACCCACATTAGTTACTATTTATCAGTCTACAATACTGCATCACGTATGGCTGATGGTGTGGATGCTCCCAACTAAGAATTGTAATATTGCAGTCGCCGGCTGTGGTCACGCATTGTCATCCATCAGCGGAACGTCAGATCTGAGAAGGCCAAGCCGCTTTTTCCGAATCACCTCTTTCAATTTCGACAGAATGACACTACCGCGCAGCATTGATAGTTACATCCCGCAAAAAGTACAGCACCACCAGAAAACGGTGGGTATCACTTTACCTGCAGACGGAGTGCTTTTGAACTTCTTTCGGACAGGTGATGACGGATGTTTCCACTCCATAGATGCGACCTTCGATACGGGCGTGTAGTGGTGGACCCACATTTCATCCCCCGTCACCATCCGAAACAGAAAGTCATTGTCACGTTCATGGTCGACCTGTTCCTAATGGTGTATCGGTATCTTGCACGTGCTCGTTCATCTGCTGTATCGCCATTCGTCCATAGCCGTTCAACGCTTCTTCCGTATCACCACATTTAGTCCCGTTATAGTGACCCATAATAATAGGTGTCTTTCTTATGGAACAGAGTCATCATAGTATTGGGTGTAAAGCAGAACAACACATTTCTTTTTATTTGTAACATATGGTAATCTTTTTTTCTGAATACATATACTAAAGATTTTTCCTCTTTTGTGGCATTTGACAAAGACAATGTTTATGTTTAAAAGTAATACTAAGAATGAAACAGATGAAAATAACAACGCAGAACCGTCAAATATTCCGTATTATCAATAGTTCCTTGATACTTCAATGAAACGCAAAGTACAGCAGACAACAATAACGTTGACTGTATGACTTTTTTGTTTCTTTGTGCAGTAACAAAGTTATAAGTGACATTATATTGTCTACAATTTCAGTGACGAATACAACCACGGTGATACCAAGAAGAAACCTACATGAATCATGCAAAATCTTTCTAAAATAAATACATTGGGTTATCTTAAAGAATAAGACTAATGGATATATAATCAACAAATACATTTTCAAACTATAAATAAAAGAGTGGAAGTACACTACTGGCCATTAAAATTGCTACACCAAGAAGAAATACAGATGATTACGGATATTCATTGGACAAATATATTATACTAGAACAGAAATATGATTACATTTTCACGCAATTTGGGTGCATAAGTCCTGATAATTCAGTACCCTGAACAACCACCTCTGGCCGTACCAACGGCCTTGATACGCCTGGGCAATGTGTCAAACAGAGCTTGGATGGCGTGTACATTTACAGATGCCCATGCAGCTTCAACACGATACCACAGTTCGTCAAGAATAGCGACTGGCGTATTGTGACGAGCCAGTTGCTCGGCCACCATTGACCAGACGTTTTCTGTTGGTGAGAGATCTGGAGAATGTGCTGGCCAGGGCAGCATTCGAACATTTTTTGTATCCAGAAAGGCCCGTATAGGACCTGCAACAAGCGGTCGTGCATTATTCTGCTGAAATGTAGGGTTTCGCAGGCAATGAATGAAGGGTAGAGCCACGGGTCGTAACACATCTGAAATGTAACGGTCACTGTTCAAAGTGCCGTCGATGCGAACAAGAGGTGACCGCGACGTGTAACCAATGGCACCCATACCAACACGCCGGATGATACGCCAGTATGGCGATGACGAATACACGCTTCCAATGTGCATTCACCGCGATGTCGCCAAACACGGATACAAGCAGCATGATGCTGTAAACAGATTCTGGATTCATCCGAAAAAAAAAATGACTTTTGCCATTCGTGCACCCAGGTTCGACGTTGCGTAAACCATCACAGGCACTCCTGTATGTGATGCAGTGTCAAGGGTAACCACAGCCATGATCTCCGAGCTGATAGTCCATGCTGCTGAAAAAGTCGTCGAACTGTTCGTGCAGATGGTGGTTGTCTGCAAACGCCCCCATCTGTTGACTCAGGGATCGATATGTGACTGCACGATCCGTTACAGCTTGTCATCTCGACTAATTGTGATACGAGGCCGTTGGGATCCAGCACGGCGTTCCGTATTGCCCTCCTGAACCCACCGATTCCATATTCTGCTAACAGTCTGTAATGTTACTTTTTTTTTAATTATCACTGGTGTTGTCAAAAGATCAAGGTTGAAAACCGGAATTGAAATCTAAATAACCGTAAGATAAGCAATGAATATGAATTTTTGAAATGGTTATCAGTTCTCAGTAGCAATGTAAGTTAAAAATTACGACAACACCAGGAAGCACCATTACATAAGAAAATAGTGGAATAAGTTACCTGGTATGCATTCATTGGTGGAAGCTGTGACACTGCAGTTGAACCTGGATGAATTGATTAATATCTTCGTTCTCGTAAACTGATACTTGGTTTCATGACTATTAATTATTAAAGTTTTAAGACCGTGTGTAATTTTGATCACTATTGTTATCGAAAGTTAAAGAAATTATCGGACTTCGCTTTTAACAGAATGAAGATTTCCTGCAGGCATTGAATTCACTGTTTAACACAAAATGAGAGTAAATAAATTTTGCATTCTTTTGTCATCATGAGGCAATAGGCAACAATAACTAAGCATCAATTTACTAATATTGCTGAAAATAGGAATTAGTTTAATAAAAGATGGGAAGAAATAGTAATTATTTAAATGAAATAGGAATTCCAAATGAAAGTTAAAGTTTATTAAGTAAAAGGGTGCTAATCAGAGCTCACACTTACAGGATTATGGAGGTCGAGTAAAATACGTCCGCTCAGTACAAAGGTAGAAGAACGAAAGACGACAAGCGATTCCGTTTTCTCTCCAGATCGTTTGAAATAGTTGAAGGTATAACTTGAAACAAGGATGATCAGAGATTTATTGGCAGAGAGAACGGATGCTAGCGACAAGCGTCGCAGATATAATTTTCAATAAAAATAAATATTAATGTATCGCTACATTTGCCCCCTCTGGCTTTGAGTTAGCAAATGCGCATTTCCTACTCAAAGACATCATAAATTTCTTGTTATACAATTTTTTTAACAGATTATTTAAGACTGTGTGAGCCCACTAGATATGAGATTATAAGTTACAGTTGTGTATTTTTTCTTTTATATATATATATATATATATATATATATATATATATATATATATATATATATATATAGTTTTTTAAATTTTTTTTTAACAATTTTCATTAATTTTTTTTTTTTTATCTCATATTCAAATTGTACAATGTGAAGAGTCGATGGTCGGACCAACGGTGCAGCGAGCGGTCCCCAGCGCGCCCGGATTGTTGACCGGTGGGCGTGGCGGTGCGGCGGCGACGCGGTGCAAGGCGGCAGGCCGATTGATGTCGGTGGAATGCGCCGCAGACTCGGCCCCAGCGTTGTGGTGGGGTGAGATGCCAGATGAGGCGCCCCTTGATAGAGCACGGACTGCTTTTCCCGCATCGCCTCGGTGTGGTTTTACATGAAATGAAAGTTGTACATATGCCATTAAAATTTATCCCTTAACTAAAAATTACAGGTTTGATTACTGAATGAGTTTATTTCTGTTTTATTCAGTTGAGTGTTTCAGTACTATTATAGTTTTTTAGCGAACGGATGTAAGTGTGAGCTTTGATTTTAATAGCAAATATCGCAACCAACTGACATTGCTTATCTTACGGTTATTTAGATTTCAATTCCGGTTTTCAACCTTGATCTTATGACAACACCAGTGATAATAAAAAAAAGGTAATATTACAAGTCTTTGGATCGCGACCAACGCGAGCAGCAGTGTCGCGATATGATAAACCGAAATCGCGATAGGCTACAATCAGACCTTCATCAAAATCGGAAACGTGATGGTATGAATTTCTCTTCCTCACACGAGGCATCACGACAACGTTTCACCAGGCAACGCCGGTCAACTGCTGTTTGTGTATGAGAAATCGGTTGGAAACTTTCCTCGTGCCAGCACGTTGTAGGTATCGCCACCGGTGCCAACCTTGTGTGAACGCTCTGAAAAGCTAATAATTTGCATATCACAGCATCTTCTTCCTTTCGGTTAAATTTCTCTATCTTTATGGTGTAGCGATTTTAATGGCCAGGAGTGTAATAGTAGAGGAATGGATAAAATGGTAGAGATCGAGCTGCTCGCTGGCACCGTGTGCACTTTTCACCCGTGCGGGCGTGTTTGGGCGCAGCTTGCGATATCTTTTCTCGCCAACAGCGCCGAAGATTGCCGATAATACACGATCTTCAGCCGACGCGCGAGTTTGTTGTATCGTTAGAAGTATTGGAAGTATTCTTTGCCTATCAGAATTACTACGGTATGAAAATGCAGTGAGTACTTACGGTGTTTAAGAAAGAATTGTCGTGAAGACCAACCTTGTGTTGTACAAAGATGTCATTAAATGAATAAGTAATTTCAGCTTATAACAATTCTATTAGATAGAGGCAGAACCCAACGTCAAATGAACAAGTAGAGAAAAAATATTTACATTGTGTAATGATGTAACTGCAAAATACTACGTTGCATAGGTTGATAGCAGTTACATTTAAAATATTTTTTTTCGTTCATATCATTAGTGAGCCGGGGAGGGAGTTGGAATTAATTTTTTGCTCATATACACAACTCAGACTGTGGTGTCGCACAAGTCTGAAGTGCGCGCCACGTACTTTCGCCGCGCGCCGCCATGCACGCACGGCGCGGCGTTCTTACGACGGCAGCCACGAGCGCCCTCTGCTGCAACTCCGCTCGTGGCCACCACTGAACTGCATCGGTCACTTGGGATTAGGACAGGCACAAGACTCATCAGTAGGCAGGCCTCTGTCTAGTTAAACTATGTATCTGCATTCCACTAGTCTTCAGTTAACAAAGTTAAGTATTGTACTATCTCTACGAAATATATATCTTTTTCTAATCTAGCTTAGTGTTTCTAGTTTCTGCTGTCCCACTGGCTGGTCACCTCAGACTCGGTACCCGCACACGCGTGCATCCTATTTCCCTGTGTCGGTCTCTCTCTACTCGGCCACCGACACAAAGGACAACCGGCGGAAACGAGACACGAAACAGCCATAAAAATAATGGACAGTTATGAACTTAATACGTATGAGATTACTAAGAAGTGTTAAGTTCAGCCGGTCGCAGTTGCCGAGTGGTCTGCGGCGTGCCAGTCACGTTCTGTACGGCCGCTGCGTTCGGAGTTTCGAATCCCTCCCTCAAGCATGGATGTTTGTGCCGTCTTTAGTATAAGCTAGCTCATAAGTAGTTTAGGGACTGATTGCTCCGTTGTTATGTCCCATAAGCTCTACAAACATTTGAGCATTTTTAAAGTTTAGAACTGATCTAGTACTAGTAAAAAAGAAAGAAACGTGTGTTTTCATGACTTCTAATTCTGTTTAAACATGTATTTTATTAGTATATCGTTGTTTGCAGTGTGATTACTGCACTGCTCCAGGTACTTGAACGTCAGTAAGATTACTACTGTTCTGGAAATTCATTCATTTAATTTAAGGAAACAAGCACGAAACACTTTCACACAAGCAGGCTTTAGACACAAATAACAGCAGCGTGAGTTCTCGCGCCTCAGTTGTAGGTGTTATTAACAGTTAGTTTCCATGAATTTCTCATCAATAATGTGACTGTACAATCATGAAGTTCTTCTGCACGTGCACAAATAAATTTACTTACGTTCATGGTCAACTATCAGTCCCGCAAATCTCCACGCTCTTCAGACGTTTCTGCCTTCTTGCAGAAAGTAGCTGTGTGAAGACTGATATGAAACTCCCGACTTTATCTAATATATCAGTTACAGTTACTATAAACAAAAACAGAGCTTTAATGAAAGTCCAGCTCCAGTTGCAGAGCTATCACACTTCCTCAGCCGCCGCGGTGGCCGAGGAGACTGAGGCGCTCCAGTCACGTTCTGCATGGCCATGGATATTTGTGCCGTCCTTAGTCTTAGCTAGTTCATAAGTAGTTTGTAAGCTTAGGGACTGATGACCCCGTCGTTAATCCCATAAGTTCTAAAAAAATTTGAACATTTGATTTGAACACTTCCTCAGGATACTCCTGAAAATACCTCTATATGTATTATGTTCTGAAATGCTTTACATGTTGAGTTCTGCCTCTAACGTATTGTTTATCCTAGTCGTGAGTGTGATCCAATACTCGGTAAGCTCCTACTATTTTTCTAACTGGTACTGCAGTACTGTGTCAACTAACACAATTTACGTAATCAATGGTGTTTTATGGCTAATGACAGATGTTCTATGCCCTATAATATATTAATTCCAGATTCATTATTATGCGTTTCGGGCTTCGTCAATCATAAGAAAATCTGTCAAAAATACATAATCGTAAACACAAGGAGTGACCTACACAATAAAACATAAAGCTAACATTCAACATTGTTGAAGTTAAACTACTTTACTAAGTTGATGACTTAAAAAAGCACTGACATGTTATTGAATCCAAAGTTAAAGCAACGAACAAAAATTTTGCAAAGTTGATTTTATATTGCAACGAAACAGTATAAACAGTGATGGTACAATAGGAACAATGTAAGAAATACAGTATGGAAACAAATGCAACATACATATCGGTGGACAACAGTCCACTTCATTCAAGTGGCTAATCCCTGCCGACACCATTAGAGTGAAATAACAGTTGTTGGTTTAGGTTTGGACGTCAGTATATGTGCACAGTTATATACATTAATATTTTAATGTTGCCCCTATGCTTTACTGAGTAGATCATTCTCGTGTTCATGGTTATATGTTTTTGACAATTATCTGATGACGGATCAAGCCAGAAACGCGTATCAAAATGAAATTAATATCACAGTTTCGTGGATTAACTAAGATGTGCTATTAGCGCCTAATCAGCATTGATTACATATATATACATGTGGCGTCTGTTCTGAAAGAACAGACGTCAGTTTTCATCCTGTAGTTATTTTTTCATATTGACAGAATATTTGACATCAACTGTGAATGGGCAAATGTGTTCGGTTTCGAATCTTGGATGGGTACACATTTTTTGGTTTGCCCACTCGCAGTTGATGTCGTATATTTTTTGAATATCAACGCAATGATTAAGTTCATTGACTTATTTAAGTATGAGAAAAGATTGAAATACCTCTCTAAAGTCTAGAAACACGCCATCAGACCTTAGTACCGAAGGCTGTAGCGCTGTAGATGTAGAGCCCATTAATTTACCCAAAATTTATGTCAGCAGAACCCATGTAGATTTTTATAAACAAGATTATCGTTCTTCAAACGTGGACATACGTCATGTTTCAGAAATCTATCACAGACTGACGTTAGTGAAATATGGCCATAATTAATTGCGTCTCTTCTACCACCTTTCTCGAAAAAGGAATTGACCTGCGCTTTACATACCCATATGTGCGAATTTATGTAACGATACTATCACATACAAAGAGCCTAGTTGAGGTCATGGTCGATGTCGACCTTGTGCTGTAAACAGCAGGAAAATAAATAAATAAGAAAAATTAAAATATAATAAAATAATTAAATAAAAATAAAATATAATAAAATGAATCTATACATCTTATATAATAGGATGTATGTATGTATGTGTGTGTGTGTGTGGGTATGTGGGTACTGTGTAGGTATGTATGTTCCACATATCCTCCTAAACTACTAAACCGATGTCAACCAACTTGCTAAACACGTTCCTTACTCTCAGGCAACAATCGCTGTCGGGATAAGAACCACCTACGACACATACGTAAGGAGATATGACGTTGTAAGCATCATAGATTAAATGATATTAAAACAGGTCAGTCATTAAATAAAATGAATCTGGCTGAAAACAGCATGTTTATTTGACTGATAAGATAATCTAGTATGACATTTGTACTTTTAGTGAAATCGACTCCTGCTGTTTTCAGCCAGATTTATTTTATTTAATGCATTTGACTAAGCTGTTTTAATACCTTTTTATCTATGGTGATGGTTCAGGACCGAAACTAGTCGATTTTAAGGATTTAATAAACAGCTGATGGTTGAAGATGCAATTTATTAAATATTTATTCATCGCAGACAGTTTCCTAATATTACACTCTACAAATGTTGAAAATAATGTTATTTTAGGACACATAGTCAAGGATATGTGTTGTCATACGTATTGGGCTGCATGAAAACGAACTTAAATTGGACACATAGTAAGGTAGAAGCCGATGGACAGAAAGGGAGATCGAGAGGGACTACATATTGTTTATAGTCAAGTTTTGAATTAATTTAATGTTACACATCATTTGTATTTCATTACTATTTATTTTTCTTTAGACTGGAAAAATGCATATATACCCGGGCAATACCGGGTTTAGCAGCTTCTCAGTCAATATGTGCAGCTGACACAAATATGTAAATAGGTACAAAAAGTGTTTAACATTCTGTTAAGCAAGTTGGTGAATCCATAACACTGAGAATGATCTAAAAAAGGTAATGCAGTCAACAATCCGAAGATTGGTTTGAACACCACAGTGGTTTACTAAGCATGGTCCTGTTTGGAGGTGGTATGCCTTTGCCTTCCACCCACCTTCGAACTGACTTACCCAACCAGTTATAGGGGGACCTACGGTTTAACGTGGGTTCCGAACCGCGGTGCTACTCGGTATTTTTCACATGAGCAATACTGCCAGAGGTGAAGAAAGTGGAAAGTGACAGATAAAAATCCTAGGACCTTGGATTTGTAGTCTGGCACTTTACCACTGTGCAACCGAGGCGAGAATGGCCTATATGTGATAAACAGCTCTTCATCCAAATGGAAATTATGTGTATATGTTGTCTATGGGTGAACCAACAGGAGCAATAAGCTGTCACTTCCCATCGAATACATAACCTGTGCCCGGAACGCAATACTTTCAACAAGGTGTTGCCTTGGTGCGAGTCACCCATAAGTCAAGCAGTAATGACCCTCATTGACAAAATTGTTTCCTGTCGACCTCTTTTATTCAGGATATCTGTAATATCCAGCCGCGCCTCGCCGCTAGGAGCGACAATGAGAGTGACAATATTTCCACACTTTCGCCTTCAGTTCCGACGGAGGGGAAAAAACGCAGAGTGGGACGAGAACCACCTGCTGGAAGGGCGTCACTTCCGGCGGAAGTCGGCGGAAATCGGCCGTTTCCGGTAACGATCGGCAGAGGCTCGGGCGGTTTCTCTGGAGAAGAAAGCCCCGCCAGTAGCTAGCGCCTTCCGCCCGACTCCAGAGCGTGGTGGCTGGACGTATTCCCACGGGCAAACGCCACGTAACGCGGGTTCACATGCGCAACCGCGCTTACGACATACGAGGCATCCGGAATATGTGGAGCAGCCAGGCGTCATCTCTTAGTATTCACATATGACATCAACTGCGATTGGGCAAAGCTGAAAATGTGTACCCAGCCGGGATTCGAACCCGAGTCTCCTGCTTTCTAGGCAGTTGCGCTGACCCCTACACCACTGGGGACACAGTGATCACTGCACCTGCAAGGACTACCTAAGCACGCTTCCCGTCAGATACAAATTCCCAGCTTCGCCCTGCCCACAGTACTCAAACTCGTAGTTATGAAACGAATTCCCGTAAGAGTAAGAGTTTCATAACTACGAGTTTGAGTACTGCGGGCAGGGCGAAGCTGGGAATTTGTATCTAACGGGAGGCGTGCTTAGGTAGTCGTTGCGGGTGCGGTGATCACTGTATCCCCAGTGGTGTAGGGGTCAGCGCAATTGCCTAGAAAGCAGGAGACACGGGTTCGAATCCCGGCTGGGTACACATTTTCAGCTTTGCCCAATCGCAGTTGATGTCATATATTCTGTGAATATTAAATAATAACAACTGCAGGATCAGAAGTGACGTCTGTTCTTTCGGAACAGACGCCACATGCACATATGTGATCTCTTATGCCGGTATTACACTATGAAATTATTAGACAAAGAAATACGAGGCACGTCCAGAAAGTAAGTTCCGTTTGGTTATATAAAACAAAGTGTACAGATACAGAAAATATAATTATTGTACAAAAATCTACAACTGTTAAACTACTTTTCTACATAGTTGCCGAAATTTTGTAGGCACTTGTCGTAGCGTGGCACAAGTTTCTGTAGGCCTTCTTCATAGAAGGTTGCCGCCTGTGTATTCAGCCATGTGGTAGCATGTTCTTTCAGCTCATCATCGTTGAAGTGTTGACAGGACAACTTTTAGGTGTAAGAAGAGGATTTCCACTAAAGGTGGTGGTTGTTTGCACGATAGTGCCCGACCTCATGTGGCGAATGTGACCAAACAATTCTTACGGGAATTTCACTGGGACGTGTTTGATCATCATCCGTACAGTTCGGGTCCCGCTCCTAGCCACTTTCACCTCTTCCTACACCTCAAATTCTGTCTTTGGTGGTCAACATTTCAACGTTCTGACGAGCTGAAAGAACATGCTACCACATGGCTGAATGCACAGGAGGCAACCTTCGATGAAGAAATCATACAGAAACTTGTGCCACGCTATGACAAGTGCCTACAAAATTTCGGCAGCTATGTAGAAAAGTAGTTCATCAGTTGTAGATTTTTGTACAATAAATATTTTTTTCTGTATCTGTACACGTTTGTTTTAAATAACCAAACGGAACTTACTTTCTGGACGTACCTCGTATTAGACACAGAGTAATGGGAATGTCGTCCAATATTTGATAAAATCTAAGAACTTGGCTTAGATTTGATCTAACGGATTAAATTTCATAGAGTGGCTATAAGCCCGCAATGTTTGAAGCAAGTTGAAGTTTCATCCACCATATTTTTCTTAGGCTTTTGATTGTGTAAATCATGTTTTTCTTCTAGATAAACTAAAGTATTGTGGTATGAATGTGACAGTTTACAAATGGTTTAAATCATACCTAACAGGAAGGGTGCAGAAAGTTGACATTAGTACTGCTCATAATATTCAAAAAAACAGCCGAGTCCTCAAACTGGGGAGTAATCAAAAATGGTGTTCCACAAGGTTCGGTCTTGGGCCCTTTGCTGTTCTTAATATATATTAATGACTTGCCATTCTATATTCATGAAGATGCAAAGGTGGTTCTTTTTGCTGATAATACAAGTATAGCTATCACACCTGACAGACAAGAACTAACTGATGAAATTGTAAACGATGTCTTTCAGAAAATCATTAAGTGGTTCTCAGCAAATGGACTGTCATTAAATTTTGATAAACACAGTACATACAGTTCCATACAGTAAATGGAATGACATCATCAATAAATATAGACTTTGATCAGAAATCTGTAGCACAGGTAGAATATTCAAAATTTTTAGGTTTACGTATTGATGAGGGTTGAACTGGAAAAATCACATTAAAGATCTATTGAAATCTTTGAGTTCAGCACCTTATGCTATTAGGGTAATTGCAAATTTTGGTGATATAAATCTCAGTAAATTAGCTTACTATGCCTACTTTCATTCACTGCTGTCGTATGGCATCATTTTCTAGGGTAATTCATCACTGAGTAAAAAAAGTATTCATTGCACAAAAGCGTGTAATCAGAATAATTGCCGGAGCCCATCTAAGATCATCCTGCAGACACTTATTTAAAGAGCTAGTGATATTCACAGTAGCTTCCCAGTATATATATTCATTTATGAAATTCAATAGCAACAGCAGTGTACATAACTATAACACTAGAAGAAAGAATGATCTTCACTATTCAAGGTTAAATCTAGCTTTGGCACAGAAAGGGATGAATTATGCTGCCACAAAAGTCTGGTCACTTACCAAACAGCATCAAAAGCCTGATAGATAACCAACAAGCATTTAAAAACAAATTAAAAGAATTTCTGCATGGCAACTCCTTCTACACTAATTTTTAGATATAAATTAGTAAATTTGAAAAAGAAAAAAAGAAAATAAAATAAAATAAAAAAACGTGTCATGTAAAATTTAGTACAATGTAATAATTTGTAAAGACACCTTTCATTAACCTGACACGTTCCACATAATTACGAAGTGTCGTATTCATGATCTATGGAACAAGTACTAATGTAATCTATGGAAAGGGCGTCGTCTCCTGTGTTATTCCCCGCTTGAAATTGCATTTGACTTACTTCTAATGTGTCGTAACTCCTTTATCTTTTCAAAACAAAAGAGAAAACAACAGTGGAGATCGCTAATTTATGTGCACACTGGCAGCAACAAGCACCATCTTAGTCAAATATGGCTAAACCTTTCGTTGCAGACAACATTCCAAGATGATTCTAAACAATGTCCCTACACACATGACAAGTTGTTACTTGCAAATAGGACGTAAATTAATGCCATTTTAAAAGGTGACGCCTGAACAAATAGAAGTAAACATGCTTTAACTGCCGCTGAAATTATGTACTGTATTTCAGAGTACAATTTGCCTCTAAAACCAGTTCACTACAGACGAGGATAATTGCATAAAAATACATTTTGCAAGTAATTAACTCTGGTACAGATAGATACATATCGTTCTCCTTCGATTCCTGGGCGTTTTATGAAATTATCTGATCACTGAATAATTTTCAGGGAAATAAAATAATTTATTCATTTCATGGTACTGCTTTCGATAAAAGGCGCCTCTGGTTGTTCGTCTGATATATGTACTTCTCTTCGAAATGAGCTGAACACAGGTTAATGGCTGCAGTAGCCAACCAGTTCCTTCGCTTCATATTTACAACCCATATTTTTGTTGAGTTCCTTGTCTTTTAAAAAGATAGCTACAAGTATCGAAAACCAAATTACTTTCCTGCATTTAAGTTGAACAAGATTATATTTCATACTGCAACTTCTCACTCTTTAATAAACGTGAAAAAAATGTGTGTCGTATTTCAGTTGTACTTACTTATAATATGACATATTTGTTATTTTATCGCTGCGATTACTGCTGTTTCGACGCTGAACAAACTGCAGGCATGTCTGCTCTATAATTTGTCACACTAATATTCAGAAATATTGAATATGGCAATAATATCACAGAAAAATAATGCTTCAAACACAAACAGCAGACACTCTTTCGCGATGTATTGACTAAGAAAAACTTGGCAGCTGAGTTACTGTTGGTTGCCACAGGGAGCGCTGTAACCAGTGTCTTGGCCACTCTATGAAATCGAAACTCGTTAATTTGATCAAATAATCACTCGTCTTCTGTTTCCTGCAGTGAGAAGTGTGACCGCTCGGAGCGCTAATAGTAGTGCTGCCTCCTTCCCACTTCAGCTGTTTGGCCTTAACCTTAACGGAAATAATATCACAGAAAAATAACGCTTCGAACACAAACAGCAGACACTCTGTCGCGATATTTTGACTAAGAAAAACGTGGCCGCGGAGTTACTGTTAGTTGCCACAAGGAGCGTTGTAACCAGTGTGTTGGCCACTCTATGAAATTTCAACTCGTTGATTCGATCAAAGAATCGCTCGTCGTCTGTTTGCTGCAGTGAGAAGTGTGACCACTCGGAGCGCTAATAGTAGTGCTGCCTCCTTACCACTTCAGCTGCTTGATTTTAACCTTGAATAATATTATTTGGAGGCTAATGTTTGACATTGCTTTCATATTCGTAAACACGGCTACTAGCGGGAAGTTTGTGTAGTGTGTTCCAGCAACAACAAAATTAATATGAATGTATAAATCAGATGAGGCGTTGCATAAGGCGCTAGAAGGCCAATTCACACTGTCCGTCACGTCGATTCGCTTAGCCCAATACCCTGCGGTAAAAGTGAAGCCATGATGTAAAATCTCGTATGTGACACCCTAAATCATATTTACGGCTAAGGAGACTTTATATGTTTTTGGTCAACTTACTGTGCTAACTGGTGGGAAGTGAAACAACATTCATAACATCGACATCTGTTTGCAAGCAAAAATATATACATATAAACAGGTAATCAATTTTTGTACGGGAATAAATAGAGCCTATTTATCATCTATATTTTCCCCCTGCAATGCTAATAACATCATAATTTACTTAGATTTTCCCCTTTGATAGGGTAGATATTTTTCATTTATAAATTCATTTAATGAAACTTGCTTTATCAACTAACATTCATATACACTGTTTGTGTCTGTCTTTTCTTTTACTCTCTTGCAAAATGTGAAGAATGGAGAGCTACAAAACAATTATCAGTGAATTACGGCCCGGCTGTCCCGCCGACGACATATAAAAGAAAACCTTCCGTTTACGTAACAAATTTTATTAAACACTTATCTATCTCGCCGCGACATCCACGGTTTCATCCAAGTACGTTTCCTTTTATTTTTTGGTTCCCTCTGTTCTAAATGCAGAGACAACGTATCCGCAGTATAAGCAACAGCTGAGCATATCACAACCATTTTGAAGAAACTTTGACAAATATTGGTTGATAGTGTATTACCCCTTTGTTAAAAGAATAAGACCAATATTTCACCCAATTTTTTCGTTCAGTTCTTTGTCAAATAATTTGATAGTACAATACCGGTCTTACTAATGTTTCACAGATGAATTTGGACATATAGACGGAGAGTGAAGCCGTCTCTAACGACCACGCTGTCGATGGGGCGTTGAACCCGAATCTTCTCACAAATGCGACATCAAGTCGTGAATTCGTCTAGAGACCACGGAAAAATTGATTGGTAGAACTGCAGAGAAAAAAAATCCCAAAGTCACATTCAGCATTCAACCGTATACGCGATCAACGAGAAAAGTTTTGCAGACTCTTTTATATGTACGAGGGCAAGTGCGAACGTCTTTGCCCCTAATTTTTACTAGCCAAAGTTACATACAGGTAATTACAAATATAATCTGAGATACTCTTCAGTAGAATTTCGTCCATTCATTGAACCACCGAACCACCGTTGGACTGCTGTCGTAGCTACATCGTTTCTTTTGTGTTGTTCTCCTACCATAACCTTCATCAGCGGCCCGAAAATGTGTAAATTACTAGGGGTGAGGTCTTTACTGTTTGGTTGCTGTTCCAGAACCTGTGAATTTCCTAGAGTATTTCCTATAGTAGTTCTGATTACATTGGTCTCTCATTTTCCTGGAGCAAAATCGCGTTGTCCACGTCGAGTATCCCTAAGTGCTTCTAACATTCTAAAAATTGTTTTCTAACCTTTCGCAATTTTATAGCCTTGATTACTCCCATAATCACACAAAATTTGGTAATATTATCATGTATATTATTCAACCTGAGCAACCCTGGTCGTAATGTTCGTCATGTAAGTACTGGTTGTTTCACTCTCCAATGTGACTAAAACGTTTTCATGTAAGATGTTTATTCTGCTAGCGTATTAGGTAAATTATTTTCTTATCTTCTACCTTAGCGGTAACGACATCTGGCCAAGGAACAAAATGTTTACCCAACTGGTTGGCTGTATAACTCAGTTTTAAATTTTAAGACCACGTTGCTTTTTAATATGTCAGTCACAGAATATGATGACCATTTGTTTGAAGTGAATTATTCGACTTTGTCTGTAGACTTTCCCTGTAGACTTCCATCCGTTTGAAGAACGAACAGAAACCCTTGCTATAAGAGAGGAGGTCCGATTATTATTATTATTATTATTTCAGAAAACAGAAAAAACGCAGTTACATAAAACCAGTACACACAATTATTACAAACATATATTTCATTTTCAAATGGACTCTGAGACCCAGTATTCAGCAGCCTTGACATCTCGAACAGTTGTACGAACCGAGTCATCTATTGTACAGGATTAGGGCAGTTTTGGGCAAACCGATAGGTGGTTAGAGTATTGTAACTCTGCACATTCACAGATTGTATCTCCAGTCATGTACTCCCACCGTATCAGGTTTTGTTTGTTGTAATTCGCAGTCTATTCGAGGTCTTCCATGTCTGGTAAGGTAGGTGGTATTCATGAGTATGTTCTTCTTAAAGATTTTGTAATTGTTTTGTCATAATTCTGTGCAGAAGGTGCTGAGACGATGGCCTCCGTTGATTTAAGGAGACTCTTTCTTGACTTCAACCCAGGAGTAGGTGTTTCACTTGCAAACACGGGGTGTCTGGGATCGTTATCTTGTTTCTTCTTCTCGATTTCTGCCACTGTTCTTCTTCAAACATCTGGGGGTGCTATACCTGCAAGACGGAAAAGCTTATTCACGGGGGTTGGTGCTGCGTATTTTGCTGTGGAGAAACAGATGTTCGTAGCACATTGGGGTGTGCTGTTTGTGAGTTTCCGTATGATCCGACGATCGCAACGGTCATAGTAGCAGATGAGTCTCATAAGGAGACCATATGGGTATCGGATTTTAGATTTTTTTTTTATATTTATGGTACGTGAAGTTCAGAAGACAAATAAACAATCAGCCAAAGCCATTCGATGCAACTCTAAAAATTCTCGATAAAAATCGACTTTTTTAAGTTTGGCAAGTACGTGTAACTAACAATAACTACAACGGTTGCAGCATCTGTCGGTGTAACTCACGTGGTAGCTTTTAAATTTTTCTTTATTATGGCTTCTGGTTACAGTGACCATACAGCCAGCGGTTATTACAGTGGCAACATTACAATAGAATTGAAATTCTTACAATGTATATCATAATATTAATGGGTATCTCACATCATACAGCCTTAGAATGAAAGTAGAAAAAATAATAATTATGTACAAGATATAAAACAATGCATATTGAACCGTTCGAGTGACAGATGTAATACAACAAAGTGCAAACGGCATAAGAAAAAAGGGGAGTTGCAAAGACATATAAAAGTCAAAATATAATATAAAACAACTTATGCAGTTTCAAGATGTGCATGTTCAAGTTAAACACACCAGCTCTTAAATTAGAGCTGTATGCCGGTAACTTTGACGTAGTCCTTCAGTAAGCTGAACTTAAACTTGTCGAATCCATGAAGGAAGACAGTGACACTTGTGGGGAGGGGGTAACCCCTCGCAACCAGCTTTCTGTAGAAGACACTTTGTGCGGCCGTGTACTTGGTGCATGCCAGTATGATGTGGTTGAGATCCGCCACTGCCGTTGGATCTTTGTCGCAATGCCGAGAAGCGATGATTTTCAAACGGTGTAGGTGGGCAGGGTAACATCCATGTCCCAGTCTCATCCGAATGATAGACGTTGCATGACGTCTACTAAGCTTCATCGATGAAAGCCATGGTCGAGAGGAGACATTTGATTGTATAGCTGCCAGGTGTCCTCCCTTAAACGCTTGAGAGAGGTGCCATTCGTGGTTCCAAGTGCGATAGGCAGCTTTCTGAATCGTCGATTGGAGGTCTGTTCAGGAATGGGGCAGTGTTGTCCTTCCGTAATACTTCTCTTGGCAAGACGGTCTACTGTTTCGTTATGGGGTATACCTTGATGTCCTTTAATCCAAAGTAAGTGGATATCGATGCCCACTGTATGTGTATTTGTTATGGCCTCCAAGATATCCAATATAGATCTGTTCGTTTGTTTACAAACGTCGGATGTTGTAACTT
This sequence comes from Locusta migratoria, assembly GCA_026315105.1. Taxonomy (NCBI): domain Eukaryota; kingdom Metazoa; phylum Arthropoda; class Insecta; order Orthoptera; family Acrididae; genus Locusta; species Locusta migratoria. The sequence continues at coordinate 975,420,291 of CM048744.1, read as the reverse complement.
TCGCAGGTGGTTGCTTTGTGGCCTCACAACCATGGGGTTGGTGATTCGAATCTCGCTGTGATAGATTTTTTTTGTTACTTTGCAATTTTGTTTATATGAAACATTTTGGGATCTCTAAATCCATGTGTTGTGTCATTTTTGTTTTAGTGTATGTAGACGAGCTGAACACCTTGTCGTCACCTAAAACGATGGTTGAGTAGGTTAGCTGCTTGGGAAACAATTAGTAGCTACGGAGATGACTTTCCAAAAAACAGCGTCATAGCTCTTCAAAAACTGATCAGAGACTAGTGAAGCCAATACTGTAAACAAAAAACAAAAAAAATGTAACTTATATTTTTTGATTGAAAGCATCATTATCAACGGCCTTTTATAAAACATAAAAAATCACGAATAAACAAAAAAAAGTACATTTTTCGTGAAAATTATCATTAGATATTAAAATTGTCTAAATATTTGAACACAACGAAAAAAAATCTGCCATGGCAGCATTCGAACCATCGAGCCTATAGTTGCAAGACCAGAACGCTACCATCTCTCTCTCTTTCTCTCTCTCTCTCTCTCTTTTAACCAGTCTTTATTTTTTCCTTTAACATAGTGACAATCTGTAACAAGACATAATACAATTTCAATGCACATGGTGCGTGTACCCGCGTGACGTCACAGCGGCAGCGGGCCGGAGCCACTTCCAGCGGTTACGAGAGCCAGCCCGTGTACCTAGCCCTGCCGTGGCGAGTTTGTTTACATCTGCGCGATGCGTCGTGTGCATACAGCGTAGTCTTAGCTGTGTAGAATACCATGGAACCATGAATCAGACTAAGAGAATAGATACACTGAAGTTCACCTTTGACACGACTTCCCAGACCGAGCTCTTTCGAAGTAGGAAAGTAGTTAGAAGAAACCGCTAAGATATCTGCCGATGAACTCATTGGAATTAACTTTTCTATCGTGACGAGTTTGGTCTTTCTTAAAGTGATAGACGTATGTGACAGAGTAGTAGCAAGAAGTGAAGGGGCCTTTAATTGTAAATACAGGGACGGTGCTGTCGGAGATGTGACTGTCACGCACGCAGGACGTGGTATCCGAACAGTGCGGATATTCGAGCTGCCCTTTGAAACAACAGCGGAACAAATTAATACTGGCCTAGGGCCGTATGGCAGGGTGTTGAACAATTTTGAGGAAAAATATCCTCAGAGCCACAAATTCCATGTGTTAAGCGGAGTGCGACAGGTTAAGATAGATTTAACAAAGCATGTCCCCTCTTACATAACTGTAGGCGGTCACCGTAGAATTATAATATACGATGGGCAGCCGAGGACTTGCGCTGGCTGCGGCGCGACAGCCCATGTTTTTAGAGCGCAGTGTTTACAACGCCGAGTGGCACAGATACCAGCCGGGGAGGCCGCACGTCCTTCCGTGACAACAGCGCTGCCCCTGACTTACTCGTCGGCGCTAACTGTAGTGCAAACCGCAATTTCACCTTTAGAAACCCCGCCATCGGACGGCAATGACAAACGTGCTGTTGCTCCGACAGTCACGGCAATAGTACCTGCAAGTCCAAACGTTGATGTATTTTCAACTGCGGAGATTCACTCAGACACATATATGGAAATGAGTGACGTTGCAGCGCCGAGTAAACTAGGGCACCTGTATATAGACGGGCATGCGCATCTATTTCTGCTATAGCGGCAGCTCCCGCCGCCATTTTCGTTCCATGCGGAGATAGCGTGAGCATGTGAAAGGCGGAGTTTTTTGCTGTTATTGCTTTCAACCGTCGCTTGTTTCATTTCTAATACACAAACCAAAAAGAAAATATATATTTGTATCAAAAATTAATCTCTTTGTAATAAGTTATTGTAATATGGTTTGACAAATCGTTAAATATGTTTTCTGGTATTTGTCCACCCAGGTGTGTATTGTGAGCAACTCTTTCGCATTCGACAGCTCACTTTTATGGGATACCACATGCACTACCAAAGCTGCGCTAACATGCAAGAAATCTCCGTTTTCGAATGCCATAAGTTTGCTCTAGAATAGGCCTCCACTCTCAGGTTGGTACTTTTTTACGACGTATTATTCAGAATTCATATAAAATACTTTTTTCAATGCACAAAATATATCACCATGATAAACTAGGATGCAGTAGAGATGTTTAAATTTCTTATTAACAATTTACTTCCACATTGCTCAATTTTACTTACGGCCTCGGCGGCGTAGTGTACTGGTGTTGACAACGACCTGTGAATGCTGTTTGAAAACTCGAACAGGTAGAGTGAGAGAAAATAATTTTTCATGTTTACCATCTTCATGTATGTACACTTGTTCGGTCAGTAAATTAATTATCCTCCTAAAGCGAACATTCTGTTGCCAACATTAGCAAATTACACCGGCGATGCTGTAACTAAAATTAACATCGCAGTAACTGTAGCTAAAATTAACATTTGCAGTAGCTTCAGTCATTGATACGAGGCGTATGAGCCATTATAACTAGTAAAACACAGTGTGCATCATTTAAAAGTAATTATTATTGTTATTGTCTAAATGTTGCGACTGTATTAGTGCGTAGCGTCGAATCCTTCGCTGAAAAAAGTAAAATAAAAAAAAAATAAAATAAAAAAAAATGAAATAAATTAAAAAGTGTCGAAACCTGTCGTTGACAGCGTGTAAAAATTGTGCATAACTACAATTAAGTCAACCCACCTCGCATAGTTTTGAACACCTTGTTGGTATCCATTTGTCACGACAAAAATTTATTAACCATATTGTATGCCCTTCAGGATTCATTGGAAACGAAAAAGAAAACCAAAACTATTTTCTGAACGATTAGAAGAATCCGGAGCTGCACAGCCCACCATGCTGAAAGCGTATTGATTGTCCTATTGTACAATCGCGCGTCGAAGCGAAGGAACAAAAATGGAGGATGCGCATGCCCGTCTATATCCAGGTGCCCCAGAGTGAACCAGACCGCGAACAAACAGGTTTGGCTGAAGCCGTCCATATACCTGGACCTACTGAAGTACGAGAGTTGTTGGATCTTGGATTTATTGAAGAAAACAACTCGACGGAACAACGAATCTCTCATATTGATGGTTCGGAATCATCAAAAGAGTCATCTTCTACAAAGAAGACAAAGAAACGGAGATGAGCCCACCAGGGCGCTAATCAAGTCACCCCATTACTGAGTGAGAAAGCAAAGAAGGTTATTAGCAAGGTCCGTCATGGAAATTCCGTGATTGCTGATGTAAGCTAGTCTCGGGAGAAATGGATGCCGAGATGTCTGCCTCTTCCGAATGGATTTCGCACCAAGAGTCGAGTGGTGGCACAGCCTCTATCCCTGCTACACTGCTAGCACTGGACTCCTCTGCAGAGGTACAACAAACAGAGGATTTGCACCAGTCCACATGTCCAAAATCCTGGGCAGAGGAAGTGGAAGAAGCAGAGGAGAACGCTGACACGGCCACGGTCCAGAAATTTGGGTCGGAATCCTGAACCAACTTGAACGAGCAGCCCACAACTACAAAAGATGCCACTATGGTAGCCCCGATTGAGGAGCATGAGGTTTCTATTCCCAGTCACCCTAACAGGACAAAGTAACTAATAGCAACCCTAAAGCCATGAATCAGTCGGAGGCATATAAAATAGCCACCCTCAACATGCTTATGGAATATCTCCCCAATTGTGCGATTGGATTCACGATTTCCTATCAGAAAGGACACAGTTCGTTGTAATTGACGGTAAGTCATCGATTAAAACAGAAGTGATATCTGGCTTTTTCCAGGAAGCGTTATAGGTCCCCTACTCTTCCTTGTGTTTACAAACGATTTAGGAGACAATCTGAAAAGCTCCCTTAGACTGTTCGCGGATAATACTGTCGTTTATCGGTTAATGAAGTCAACAGAGGATTAAACGCAAATGCAAAACGATTTAGATTAAATTTCTACATGGTGCGAAAATTGGCAATTGACAATAAATAAAGTAAAGTGTGATGTAATACACATGACCACTAAAAGAAATCCGCTGAACTTCAATTACGTGATAAGTCAGTCAAACCTTTAGGTCGTAAATTCTACCAAATACCTAGGAGTTACAATTACGAACAACTTAGACTGGAGAGAACACAGAAAATATTGTGCGGAAGGCGAACCAAATTTACGTTTCATTGGCAGAACGCTTCGAAGATGCACCAGCTCCACTAAAGAGATTGCCTACATCAGACTTGTGCGTCCTCTCCTTGAGTACTGTTGCCCATTGTGGGACCCTCACCAGGTGGGACTGACTGAAGATATTGAGAAGGTTCAGAGAAGGACAACTCGTTTTGTTTTACCACTTTACCGGGAGGGAAAGCGTCACGGAAATGTTGCACGAATTGGGGTGGAAATCATTAAAAGAAAGACTTTATTCATTGCGGCGTGGTCTGTTTGCGAAGTTTCAATCACCGACTTTTACTTCTGAATGTGAAAATATTTTGCTAGCACCCACCTACTTAGGGAGACATGACCATCCCAATAAAATAACATGACCATCCCAATAAAATAAGAGAAATCAGTTCGAAAACGGAACGATTTAGGTGTTCTTTCCTCCCGCGCGTATTTGTGAATGTAACGGTAGAGAAAAGTTATGAAAGTGGTTTTGAACCCTCTGCCAGGCACTTAAATGTGATTTGCAGAGTATCTATGTAGATGCAGAAATAAGATCAGGTCAGGTCATCGTCTGTCCGTGTTACATGATCTGTTACGAGCTGCCGACATTGACATTATATTGCTACAGGAAGTGGCTGCCATAGAACTCGAACACATTGCCGGATATACTGCTATCACCAATGCGGGAAGTGGAGAGGATCTCGGGACAGGTGTTTTGGCAAAAAAAAAAAAAAAAAAAAAAAAAAAAAAAAAAAAAAAAAAAAGCATCATAATGACTGATGTGGAAAAATTACCGAATAGCAGGGGAATTGCAGTCACAGTTTACCGCACTCGCATGATGAACGTATATGCGCCATCCGGCAGTAGCAATCGGCGAAGCAGTGCAGAATTCTTTACCAGTGAAATAGTACCACTATTTGGTCGGAACTATGATCATCTAATACTTGTAGGTGACTTTAATTGTGTGATGTACCGCGAAGACCAGATTCCCAATTTCAACACATCGATGGAACTGAAACGTATCGTCAATGAACTGCGTTTAATTGACACTTAGGAACACCTGCACGGCATGTTACAAGGTTTCACGTATGTTACGAGCCACTCTACAAGTCGGCTGGACAGAATATATGTCACCGAACACCGAAATTTTGCCGACAATTTTATCAGACCATGCTGCATATATATGTACTGTTAACATGTGCAAACAAGGCACATACCGTGCCAGAGGCACGTGGAAACTGAATAACTCCACTCTCCATGATGTAGAATGCCAGCGTGCATTTAATGATACATGGAGAGAATGTGAACGTAAAGCAGCACAGTACAACTCAGTGACGGAATGATGGCTCAGACTTGCCAAACCGAGGTTATGGAGAATGTTTCAAACTTATTCACGAGAAAAGTATTACTGGCAAAAGAGGACCATAGAATTTTATTTCTCTTGCCTAAGAGAGTTATGTAAATCTGACGCGACGATAATTGACAATTACTTACAAATAAAGCGGATTAAAGCAACACTTCTGGAACTTAAACGGCAACAGTGTGATGGGTACAAAGTCCGGTCTAGGTCCGATAACCTGATAGAGCAGGAAGAACCTTCTATGTTCCATGTAATTCACGATAATAAGAGAGGGTGAATGTGCAAATGTTTGTTAAGCTTAAGGGAATTAACTGCGGGGTCATCAGTCCCTAAACTTAAAAACTACTTATGAAGTACCTTACACTAAAGACGACACAAACATCCATGCCTGAGGGGGGATTCGAACCCCCGACCGTAGCGGCCGTGCAGACTGTGACTGGCGCGCCGCAGACCGCTCGGCTACTTTGGCCGGCGAAAGGGAAAAGAAAAATCACCACACAACTGCGGTTACGTGATGGGACCACCCTCGTGCAGCAACACGAAATAAAAAATGCAATTCATACTCACCTGTAATTGCTGCTGGCAACGAAAATCAACGACGCAATAATGCAACAGGAGCTGCTACACAACCTGCAAGGGACGTTAAGTGACGTACAAGCCGAGAATCTCCTTAAAGAAATTGATAAGAAGGAACTAGAATATGCCATACAATGAAGCTGCAAAAACAAGTCACCGGGCCCTGACGGTCTCACTCCGGAAATAATATTTTTCGTGAACAGCTGCAGCCAAAATTACTAGCTGTGTGTAAGTAATTGTTGCAGTCACATTTTAATCTGCCTAAAGAGCTGGTAGAAGTAATTGCCGTTTTCGTCCCTAGACACCCGGGAAGCAGACTTATTGACTATTTTAGATATATGACGCTACTAAATTGTGACTACAAAATCGTGGCCCATAGATTGAAACCGATGCTGAATTCAGTAATAGGCAGATACCACGTGCGTGGATCTGGATAGGAAAATCCAACAAAATTTATGCGAATATAGAGACGCGATCGCTACAGCAGAGGCTTGCAAAATTCAGTGTGTCTTGGTATCACTTGATTTCGCGAAGGCATTTGATAAAGTGAACCACCAGTACCTCTTGAGCACCATGCGTGCAATGGGCTTTCCGCAGCGCTTCACAAACTTCATCAGTGAAATCCTCAGTAAAGGTGTAACAAGAGCATTGGTCAATGGACAGCTCACAAAAGAAATTAGATTAAAGAGCTCGGTGAGACAGGGGTGTCCTTTGTCAATGGCGCGTTTTGCTATCGCCATTGAGCCTCTGCTTGCTAAACTGAACCAACGTCTACGAGGATTGACAATCAGTGGAATCAAGATTGCCTGCAATGCTTACGCGGATGACGTTGGTTTCTTAGTCACGGACGAACGGGAGTTAGGAGGAGCACTCCACATCGTTAAGCAATACGAACTTGCCTCAGGGGCGAAGTTAAATGAACGAAAGTGTGGTATTATGAACATCGGGTGCGGGATTGCAGTGCAGCACCATGGATACTTAACTCCAGTCTTCAAACTGACATGCTTAGACATCGAATACCGGAGTGACATAAGGCACACGATCGCTGTCAATTATCGCACTCTTCTCGCACGTCTGCGTGCATGCACACAGAATCACTACAGCAGAAAACTTGATTGCTTACAAAGGGTTACAAAGGGTTACCCTCGCTAACGTTTACATAACATCGAAGATGAACAATGGTGCATAAGTATTACCGATGCCACACGGGAGAATGCAACGAATTGTGTCAGCCCCGAGTCACTTCGTCACTCGAGAGTACGGCTTTAAAGTCAAATACGACTCGCTATCTTTGGCTGTTTGGGATGGCGGATTGGAACTAAGACACGGGCGCTGTACGTGTGTAATACATACAAGCTCTGGAAGGAGTTACCAAACAGTTTAACAGCCCACCTGTTAAACGAGATCACGCCTACCAGTCTGCAGCCTCCAATCAACGTCCAACATATTTCGTCCCATTTCCAAACCTTTTTTTATTGAATTGAGCTACCTGCAGCTAAACATGCAAGATGACGAGCTCATGACGATGCATAAAGTTTATTAAAAGCTAAAAAGCTAATAGAAACCAGGAACCGGAACATCATTGAACAAAAATATCCTAATTACATATGGCCAGTCATATGGAAGAACATCCACTGCCGTGATCTAACAACTGCGGTCAGAGCCTCCTGGTATCGCTTAGTGAACAGGAAAGTCCACATCAACTCCAGCCTATATTCCATACACTTGGCGGACTCACAATTGTGCGCAACGTGCAACTTATTGGACAGCGACGAACATCTTTTTGTGTGTTCCAAGGTCCAAGACGTATGGAGCTTTATTCGGAAGAAGCTTGCAATCATCACAAGAACATCGGTTCTTCGATTTCTTTCGTATTACATCTAATGATTTCTTGCACCCCGATACTGTTCCGTACCATAAAACCAAACGGAACTCTGTTAACTGGCTGAAAGGACACTTCGTTCACTATTTAATGTCAAGTACAGCTAAAAGCAAAGATGATTTCTCCATGTATATAGTTCAACAACTTCATAAGTTATTACGAAAAAAACATTACAAGCGAAACTATATGAACTTTCTAGAAGCAGTTTTCAGAGAAGAATTTAGAAATTTCTGAGCACACCAGACATTTAAGAACATGGAACACGAAGATTGAACGTACTTTGATATCTTTGGAATGAGAGCATTTTTAATACATTTATTTTTCTATTATTTCAAATATTTTTTCTCAATAAGTTCCACATTTAAATGGCGAGGGGACGCCTTTCTTTAAATTATGTACTCAGCATTCCCTTATGTATTAACATCTGTAACAATAAAAATACAAAACCTGGCAGCTCACGGTTCACGAGTTAAGAGCAGATAAATAAAGAGGCAAAGAATTTAACTGAACTGTAGAAACGATAGAAAACAAACGGTAACACTCATTTTTCGATAAGACGAACTCGGAATCGTTCAGAGAGCTAGTGAAAAATGGTTTCGACGGAAATACTTAAGTTTTAATTTAGTTTTTTTATGGAAGATTTTGAATTTCATAGTGAAAGAGATACATTAATTTTACCTGCAGAAGACAGGAAAATTGCTTTACCAAAGGCCGATGAAGCCGACGCCGATGAAAGCGAAATTGGTGAGCGGAAGGACTAGTTAAATGGCAGGAATGAGACACAGATAGCACAGTGGTAGAGTGCGAAACTATGAATCCACAGGTCGTGGGTTCAATCCCCACGCGCTCATAGGATTTTTATCCATAACTTTCCACTCCTTTCCCCTCTCTCAATGTTGCTGACGTGAAAAATATCGAGTAGCACCATCGTTCTGAAACTACGTTAAACTGTAGGTCCCCCTATAACTGGCTGGGAAAGTCAGTTCCAAGATCGGAGGAAGGCAACGGCATACCTCCTCCAAACAGGACCATGCCTAGTAAAGCACTGTGGTGTTGAAACCAATCGTCGGACTGTTGTCTGCTTTATCTCCTTATATACCAAACATTGTGTTCTAAATTTGCACGCAAAAAAATCTGCTTTTTCAAAATAGATGAAGCTTCTGAAACACATATTAGAGATTCAACTAAAATACTGCCACTATTCGTGGAGAACTTGTGTATACTATCAGTTGATTCATTTGTATTCAACCGATAGCATGTTTCCGTACTTTTTTTAGGATCTCTGTAGTTTTTCGCTTTTATGAAATTCACACATCATGTATGCGCAGAATTCTGTGATGTCCGTACCTAAATTGTTTATCACATAGGTGACATACTTGCCTATCAGCCAGTGTATGGCGTTATTTTTTGCTGCCGGATGGTACATGTTTTGTGGTCTGTAAATTATCTCAGGAGCAATGTCATCAGGAGACGATTTCTAAAGAAGTGCGACGCTTTTCCTGACCCATTTCCAACTGTCCAAGTGACCCGCACATTAGAATCTGTATGGAATCGTGTCCACAAGTTGGCATTTGGAGCAAAGATTGGTGTCGCTTATACCCACTGCACGTAACCTCTCATTTGTGCTGTAGATGTTGTTGACTACCTTCTACCGTGCAAAGACGACATCAGAGCACAAACACTTTTGATGAATGTTTTCCCATACAGCGGTCCAGTTGACATGTCGACACTTGAGACTTTAACTTTTCCCGGCGTAATGAGTGTTCAAACAACTTACGGGTATGCTGCCGGGTGACGTCGTCGGTTGTCGACGACGTCACCCGGCAGCATACCCGTAAGTTGTTTGAACATGTCGACACTTCTTTGCTAATTTGTTTATTTCTTCGTTTTTCTTCCTTTGGCGTATGATCTCATTTGTGGTCACATTCCTAGTGGTGGTGATAATATCGTTATGGTAGCTCGCTTCCACGTAGAAAATTGTTACATATCGAAGTCGTCGATTTATTGTTTGTTAAATATCCAAATGAAATTCAGCATTGGTCGTAAATTGTCGCATTTTCTTTGGATATTTAACATTTGTTGAACAAAATGGAGAGTGTGGTGAAAGGTGCATATAAGATGAACATTAACAAGAGAAAAACAAGGGTAATGGAGTGCAGTATAAGAAAATCAGGCGATGCTGAAGGAATTTGGTTACGTAACGAAACAATAAAGGAGGTATATGAGTTTTGTAACTTTGGCAATAAAATGAGAAATAATGGTCGTAGTACAGAGAATATAAAATGCAGAATGGCAATGGGTAGAAGAGCGTTCTTGAAAAATAGAAATTTTGTTAACATCGAATATTGATTTAAGCCTAAGGAAGTCCTTTCTAAAGGCATTTGTGTGGATTGTTGCCTTGTATGGGAGTGAAACATGGACGATAAACAGTGCGGATAGGAAGAGGATAGAGGCATTTGAAATGTGATGCTACAGAAGATTAGGTGGGTGGATAGCGTAACTAATGAGGAGGTACTGGACACCATTGGGGAGAAAAGGAATTTCTGGCATACCCTGACTAAAAGAAGGGATCGATTGGTAGAACACATTCTTAGACATAAAGGAATCGTGAATTTAGCATTGGAGGGAAGTGTGTGTGGGGTAGAGGAAGATGAAGAGATGGATACAGTAAGCAGATTCAGACATATATAGGTTGCCGTTCGTATGTGCAGTTGAAGAGGCTTGCTCAGGATATGGTTTTGTGGAGAGCTGCATCAAACCAGTGTCTGGACTGAAGACCACAACAACGACATTGAACATTTTATGGTCGTGGTGCACACTGCTCCTAATAGAGTCTTCATTTATTGCTTGTACTTTCACAGGTGGGAGAAGGCTGTGAGGTTTCACACATTAAAATATTATATTTGATGCAGTCCTGTTGCGTCCTGAGTATGTCAACAGTTCTCTTTATGAATAACGCAGAAGCCTTGGTTTTAATATCCAATATGTAGAGTCCTCCATCTTAAGTGTACAACACTGCTGTTTTACGTCTGAGCTACACCGACAGATGTTGCGAGTGACTTAATTATTGATACTTACGTCTACTTCCAAATCTTCAAAGTGGACTTTCACGAGAATTTTTGAGAGATGCGTCGAATGGCTTTGGCTGAATGTTATTTAAGTTCTGAACTGCACGTACCATAAATATGAAGAAATACCAAAATTCGATACCCATGTGGTTTCCTAGTCAGGTAAGTAGGAATTTGGAAGGTTTATGAATTCTAACAACTCTTCATCTTGTAATGTGTTTGGCCTGGAAATCCCATTTGTTTGGATAAATGCAAAGTACGATACCACATTTGATCGTGGTATTTTATCCTAATATTCCATGTTTATATTCTTTAAACATTTTATGACACTTATGACAAGCCACATTGATTTAATCAATTCGTTGCTTGGGTCTTCTAATAATCTAAATAATTATTTAATTCCAGAATGAAACTTTCACTCTGCAGCGGAGTGTGCGCTGATATGAAACTTCCTTGCAGATTAAAATTGTGTGCCGGAACCGGGACTCGAACCTTAATTATTGAAAATGGTAATGGTGAACAATAAAGTGCTTGTTAATGAAATTGTTAACTAACAATATCTGAGGTCCTCTGTAATGTGTTGACCGTAATGTAATACTTTGCTTAACGTAAAATTAAATAATAACTTTAACTTAACAATTTTAAATAATGCAAACATGTATTAATACTGCACTAATTGTTACTTACTTACGATCTTTTGTATTGTTTTGTTTTAATACAAAACCATATCATTATATTTATCATAATTTTTCTTATATTTTCTTGATGTATGATTGATTTATGTTTCATGAACAAATTATTTAATATAAAACATTGTAACTTCCGTGTTCTAGAACGTTCTCGAAAATTTAATATGTATTAATACGCGCGAATTGGCGTGAACTCAGTTAGTATTACTTTGAACACAGGCAATTTAATAGTCATCGTAATGTAGTCAACATAAGTTTTGGAGAGTGTATTAAGTCAGTTGTAATGTAGTCATTATGTAGTCAGTAACAAGCAGTTTTAAAGATGTATTACTTGTGTTTATGTGCTTCATGAAGAATATAAATAAATGTCCATAAAATGAAACGTGTCACATTTATGGTTAATTCCATAAGACGCCTCAGAATCCGACATCCTATGATTTAAAGGCAGGCGAGCTATTAAAACAACATCTACCACTGAACAACCGGGCCAACAAGGTGAAGTATATATAAAATAATGGTTTTAGTGTAATAGTAGTATTATATAAAAAAACTATTATAATCTGTTTCCTACTTTGACGAATTACAAAAGTAGCGACAGATACACCCTGTGGGCTCAGTAGGAATGGGTCCCATTTTTCTGGTCGCAGGAGAAGAGTGTCCTGAGCCCTACAGAGTGGGGGTCGTAGAAAGCAGGCGTCTGCGTGGGCGTGGCACTGGCCTGCCTTGGACGTCCCGCAGGGCTTAGTGCAAGAGCCGGCCGTCCGGTTCCTCCCGATTACGTCAGCGGGCGACGCCCCGCGAGTAACACGGTCTGCTGTGAGAACCGCGGCGCTTCCCTGTTGCAGTAACTCCTCCACTTGCTCCACTTGCTCTACTTGCGGATTGCGTGACGCGGAACTTCCCTGAGATCGTCTGCAGGAGTCTATTGGCACTTTGTTACGCGCCCGTGTGCTACGTGTGCAGCTGCGGTGCGAGCGCTGGCCCCCTAAACAAAAAGATTACACGTTGTGTGCCCGGTCAGACGCTCTGGAAAAACCAGCACCAGCTACCAAACGCCTCGGGAGGGGGCGTGGCAGTCTAGAGACGTTCACTTCGGTCCAGTTCTGCGGAGCCCACACACATGGCGTAACTGCCGTGCAACAAATGCAAGTAGCGCGGGACCACTTGGGTGTCGGATTTTAGAATTTTTTTATATTTATGGTGCGTGAAGTTGAGAACAATAATATTACCCAAAGCAATTAGACGCAACTCTCGAAAATTCTCGAGAAAATCGACTTTGAAGTTTTGGAAGTACACATCTCTCTCTATTCGTTAGTCGATTCCGACTCTTCGTGACCCCGTGAAGCAAAGCACGCCATATCCCTCTGTCCTGCACTTTCTCCCGTAGACCTTCCAGGTTGGAATACGTTGGTTCTGTGATGCCATTGATTCACCTCATCCTCTGCCGTCTTCTTCTTCTAGTGCCTTCGATCTTCCCCAGCATTTATGTTTTTCTCCAGTGAAAAAATGTTCAAATGTTTGTAAATCTATAGGACCAAACTGCGTGGTCATCAGTCCGTAGCTTACAAACTACTTAAAGTAAGGTAAACTAACCTAAGGACAACGCAGACACCCATGCCCCAGGGAGGACTCGAACCTCCACGGCGAGCAACCGCGCTCTCCGCAGCGAGACGCTTTAGACCGTTCGACTACTCCACCGCGGCATTTTCTAGTGAGGCACGTCTTCGCATTATGTGTCCAAAGTAGGTCAGCTTCTGTTTTAATATTAGACCTTCCAGAGAGCAATCTGGATTTATTTACTCTAATATAGACCTGTTGGTTATTTTTGCCGTCCATGGAATCCTAAGAATTTTCCTCCAGCACCACAATTCAAAGGAGTCAATTCTTCGCCGTTCAGCCTTTCTAATGGTCCAGGTCTCGCATCCATACATTACAACTGGGAAGACCATAGCGTATATTTGTTGTTAAAGTTATGTCTCTGGACCTTATAATCTTTTCAAGGTTTGACATTGCCTTTCTTTCGAGCAAGAAGATCTGGGAACCTACATAAATGAATGTGGACACCACTTCCGTGGATTTATTCCTATATCCCGTGAATTAATAGGTTTAGTTGCCATAATTTTGGTTTTCTTTACATTTACCCTGAGACCGGCCTTTTCACTTTGGTTTTTTTTTCCTTCAGCAACAGAGTCTTCACTTTCTGCTAACAGTATGGTATCATCTGCACATCTGAGGTTGTTTACATTTATTCCACCTATTTTAATTCCTGTCTCTTCTTCATTTATCGTGGCATTTCTCATTACTTGCTCTGCAAACAGATTGAATAATAATTGAGACAATATGTAGTCTCGCCGAACTCCTTTCTGAATCTCTATAGATTTTGTTGTGCCATACAAAGTTCTTACCGTGGCTTCTTGGTCAATATATAAACTCCGTATCAGACGAATGAGGTGAACTGGTACTCCCATTTTATTACGTCCCATAACTTGTGATCAACGCAGTCAAAGGCCTTGGCATAATAAAGCAGAGGTATACATCTTGCATCGTAGTCTGGGGAGCCATATCGTATATTGGCCGCTATCTTCTGGTGATCGCCGAGGAAACATTGAACAGTGCACGATACACCAGCATTGAACCCGTCTTGCTACCGTTCAGACACCAACAAGGCGATATTCTTTTACAACAGGACAATGCACGTCGACGTGTATCCTGTACAACCCAAGGTGCTGTTCAAGGTGTACGACAACTACCTCGAACAGCACGATTCCTCACTTCAGCATGTTTGGGACGAATGGGAAGTCATCTTGCGCAGTCTGCACGACCGGCAAGAAATATGACACAACTGAGGCACCAGGTGGAAATTGCATGGCAGGTCATTCCGCAAGACTACATTCGGCTGATCTACGATCGTCCCCATGGGAGAATTGCAGCTTGCATTGCTACAAGCGCTCTGGTGGCTGTATTCACGCGCGTATGGCTCTGTGGTCGTTGGTTGTATACAGCCTCAAGACTGTGTCAACTGAATTTCTTCTTAGTCGACGAGCTCATGGTGTTCTTCTTCCATTTTCCAGGAGTGTAGTTCAATAATTGCCACTCTTCACCCGTGTAGGTAGTTGTGTACAATTTTCGCATTCGGAGGAGAAGATTGGTGATCGAAATTACATAAATAGATCTAGACGTAACGAATCACGACGTTTTTGTAGGGATTGTCATTCCAACTCCTGTATCCCTTGTAACACGGTAATACAAAACAAGCTCCCTCTCTCTCTTTGTACTCTTTCGATGTCCTCCACCAATCCTGACAAGGGTCACATGCAATGCAAAAACACTCCTAAAGAGAAAGGGCAAGAACAATGTTGGCAGTTCCCTCACGAATTGTTACATGTTCTAAGTGTATTGGCAATAAAAAGCAGTCTTTCGTTCGCCTTCTCCACAAAATTTTCTATGTGTTATTTACACTCCTGAAAAAAAAAAAAAAAAAAAAAAAAAAAAAAAAAAAAAAAAAAAAAAAAAAAAACACGATTTCGTCGAATCAGCAGAGAGAAATTTCATTGACACTATCTTGAGGGTGTATATAACATATGGTCACACAGACAGAAACATACACAAATGAGTTCAGTCACCACAGCAATGTAGACACTAATACCGTGTATATCCTCCTTTTGCAACATTGTAAACTGCAATTCTCCCAAGCAAATGATCTTAGAGGTGCCAAATATAGTCTTGTGGAATGGTCTGCTATGCAGTTTCTACCTGGTGCCTCAGTCGGGCAAGATTTCGTGACAATCGTGCAGACCGCGCAAGATTACGTTTCATCCTGTCCCAAACATGCTCAATGTGGGACAGATTTGGGGATCGAGCTGGCAAGGATAGTTGACTTACAACTTGAAGAGCCTATTTGGTGGTATTGTATACATTATATGTGAAAGTTCGTTGTCCTGTTGGAAAATCATATCGCCTTGTTAGAGCATGGATAGCAGCAAGTCGGGTTGCATCATGGTTTCAAAGTACCGTGCAGTGTTCAATGTTCTCTCGACGATCACCAGAGCAGAACGGGCATGGCCCCTCACACCATGAGGCTGGGTGTCGGCCCCGTGTCTCTGTCGTATTCACTCCAGATTTCCGCGCTCCCCTGCATGACTCCACACATGCGTACGGCCATCACTGGCACCGAAGCAGAAGCTTCTCTTTTTGGGTCTCGTTTCCGCCGGTTGTCCTGGGTGTCTGTGGCCGAATAAAGAGAGACCGACACAGGGAAATAGGATGCACGCTTGTGCGGGTACAAAGTCTGAGGTGACCAGCCAGTGGGACAGCAGAAACCAGAAACACTAAGCTAGATTAGGACAAGTTGTATATTTCGTAGAAATTTGATACTTAACTTTCACAAAGTTCATGACTGCCAACCAAGTGTACTGCTGGGACATAAGTTAACTAGGTAGATGCCTGCCTACTGATGAGAGTCCTAATCGGTGCCTGTCCTAATCCCAAGTGTTAACTGGTGCCTATCTGATTCCCAAGTGAACGATGCAGTTCAGTGGTGGCCACGAGCGGAGTTGCAGCAGAGGGCGCTCGTGGCTGACGTCGTAAGAACACCGCGCCGTGCGTGCATGGCGGCGTGCGGCGAAAGTACGTGGCGCGCACTTCAGACTTGTGCGACACCACATCTCTCATCACTGAAGACGACTCGTCTCCATTCGTCCTTCCACAAGGGAATATCGGGATACCACTGGAGGCGGACTAAACGATGTTGGGACGTGAGCGAAAGATGCCCTAACGCCACGCATGATCGTGCTTCATGGTGTGGGGAGATACGTGCTAATGGCCTTTCATCTCTGATGATCGTCAAGGAAAAGTTGTACGCTGCACGATACAATGAAACCATCATTCAGCCTGTCTTGCTACCTTTCATGCACCAACAAGACGACATAATTTTCTAACAGGACAATGCACTTCCACATGTATCTCGTATCTTTCAACGTCGTCTTCAAGCTGTACGTCAAGAACCCTGCCGGGCACGATCCCAGATCTGTCCCCTATTAAGCATGTTTGGGACCGGATGAAACGTCATCTTGCGTGGTCTACACGACCGGCACGAAATCTGACCAGGTGGAAACTGCATGGCAGGCCATTCCGCACCTCTAAGATCGTTATCATGGGAGAATTGCAGGTTGTATTGCTGCAAAAGAAGGGTATACACGGAACTAGCGGCGACACTTCGCACGCTCTAGTGTATGAACTCACGTGCGTGTGGCTCTGTGTGTATGATGATTTGTTGTATACATACTCAAGAATGTGACAATACAGGGTGTTACAAATAGGTACGGCCAAACTTTCAGGAAACATTCCTCACACACAAAGAAAGAAAATATGTTATGTGGATATGTGTCCGAAAACGCTTAATTTCCATGTTACTGCTCATTTTATTACTTCTCTTCGAATCACATTAATCATGGAATGGAAACACACAGCAACAGAACGTACCAGCGTGCCTTCAAACATTTTGTTACAGGAAATGTTCAAAATGTCCTCCGTTAGCGAGGATACATGTATCCACCCTCCGTCGCATGGAATCCCTCATGCGCTGATGCAGCCCTGAAAAATGGTGTATTGTATCACAGCCGTCCACAATACGAGCACGAAGAATCTCTACATTTGGTACCGGGGTTGCGTAGACAAGAGCTTAAAATGCCCCCATATACGAAAGTCAAGAGGGTTGAGGTCAGGAGAGCGTGGAGGCACCTTCGTTCTGGAAATCTGTCTCGATACAAACGTACAGCGCCACAGCTATTGCCCCGTGCTAATCCGTATATCTAATGGGCATCTGCCATTGCACTGACTGCAAAACCACGTTCGTGATGAACACTAACCAGATGATGCTACATACTGATGTTCTTGATGCTAGTACTGTAGAGCAATGAGTGGCATGTCAACACAAGCACTGAAGTCAACATTACCTTCCTTCAATTGGGCCAACTGGCGCTGAATCGAGGAGGTACAGTACATACTAACGAAACAATTGGGTATTTTGACAATTGATTTGATTTGATTTTTCCAGGGAAGCCAAAACAGTCTTGGTCCAACCCGCCACTGCCCGTACCGAAACTAATTTTATTGTGCGGCATCGCTCCCTGTATATCTAGTAAAGCCAACCACTGCCCTTGAACAGTGCAAGGAGTCCCTTTACCAGTTCTTTATTAGACAAAATTTCTTCGGATCTGGTTGTCCCAAATGTTCTGTGCCTTTTACTCTCCAATGCAATACATTCGAAGATTAGATGTGATGCAGTTTCATCACCGTCATCACAGATCCTACATTTAGGGTCCTCTTCTGTTATTCCCATTGTATGTAGGTGTTTTTTTGAAATTCCCATGGCCTGTCAGCAATCCAACCATGAATCTAATCTCTCTCCTGTTTAGGCCCAGGATTGCAGAGCTTCTTTTAAAACAAGGCTTTGGCATCATTACCTTGCCATGTTTTTGTTGATGGACTTTGGTCCAATATTTTACGTGCTGTCTTCTGAGCCAGTTACGTAGCTCCAATTTGATCATTGCCTTGGTGATTGTCAGGACAGGTTCCGGTCCAATAAATGGAGTCTCTGCCCCCATCCTGGCTAATCTGTCGGCATGTTCGTTGCCACTGATCCCCGAGTGGCCAGGGACCCACAATAGGTTTACTCTATTATTTTGACAATTGTCTGCGCGAATTATTTCAATTTACATTTAAAGAGATATACTAAAATGAGCTCTAACATGGAAATTAAGCGTTTCCGGACACATGTCCACATAACATATTTTCTTTCTTTGTGTGTGAGGAGTATTTCCTGAAGTTTGGCCGTACCTTTTTGTAACACTCTGTATAATTTCCCTCTGCTGGGTTGAAGAATTCATGGTGTTCTTTTTTTATTTTCCAGGAGTGTATAATTTAAGTCTGGCGTCGTTGGAATTCCTATGTATGTACTTGAATTTACAGCCTACGGGTTTGGTCTTTTAAACGACACTCAGCGGACTGTAGGACACTGGTAAAATTCTGCACGAGCCACCACTGCTATATCTGCTAAGTCGTTCTTTGTCCTCCTCCCCCTCCCTCTTGGTCACGAGTTCATTGCTTGCTTATGGAATATATTCCCAATCGTACGATTGGATTCACGATTTCCTATCAGAAAGGACACAGTTCGTTGTAATTGACGGTAAGTCATCGAGTAAAACAGAAGTGATATCTGGCGTTCCACATGGAAGCGTTATAGGTCCCCTACTCTTCCTCGTGTTTATAAACGATTTAGGACACAATCTGAATAGCTCCCTTAGACTGTTCGCGGATGATGCTGTCGTTTATCGGTTAGTGGAGTCAACAAAGGATCAAAAGCAACTGCAAAGCGATTTAGACAAAATTTCTACATGGTGCGAAGATTGGCGATTGACACTAAATAAAGAAACGTGTGAAGTAATACACATGACCACTAAAAGAAATCCGCTGAACTTCAATTACACGATAAATCAGTCAAACCTTAAGGTCGTAAATTCTACCAAATACCTAGGAGTTACAATTACGCACAACTTTGACTGGAAAGAACACATAGAAAATATTATGGGGAAGGCGAATCAAAGATTACGTTTCATTGGCAGAACGCTTCGAAGATGCACCAGCTCCACCAAAGAGACTGCCTACATCACACTTGTGCGTCCTCTCCTGGAGTATTGTTGCCCCTAGTGGAACCCTTACCAAGTGGGACTGACGGAAGATATTGAGAAGGTTCAGAGAAGGGCAGCTCGTTTTGTTTTATCACGTTACGGGGGAGAAAGCATCTCGGAAATGTTGCACGAATTGGGGTGGAAATCATTAAAAGAAAGACGTTATTCATTGCGGCGTGATCTGTTTGCGAAGTTTCAATCACCGACTTTTACTTCTGAATGTGAAAATGTTTTGCTAGCACCCACCTACTTAGGGAGACATGACCATCCCAATAAAATAAGAGAAATCAGATCGAAAACGGAACGATTTAGGTGTTCTTTCTTCCCGCGCGCTATTAGAGAATGGAACGGTAGAGAAAAGTTATGAAAGTGGTTAATGAACCCTCTGCCAGTCACTTAAATGTGATTTGCAGAATATGTATGTAGATGTAGATGTAGCTTACGATACGTTGCAGGATCCTACAGACTCGACCATTTAGAATAGGAGTGACCTTAGCTTCGCTCCAGCCACACAGCGCGACAGCAGACGCTTGTGTACTGGGGCTGGGCGCCGTCCTGTGCTGGCTGGATGCAGGCTAGGCTGGTGCAGCGCTGTCTGCCGTCTGCTGGCCGCTGTCCAGCTAGGACCGGCACCGGCGCGCTATGCGCTATCCGGCCGGCCATCGCGGCTTTCTCCGGCGCCTCGCTCCTCTGCGGAAGACCCGCCTGCCAGTGAGCATTCTGCCTGCAGACTGCCTGCGGCACACTTGGCAGTGCCCGAAATTACAGTACTGGCCAACCAAAATGCACCAGCAGTTTCAAGAGGACTGGGGATACCATTGCCTTCGTTTTATTTATATACTAGCTGTAAACCCGGCGTTGCCCGGGTGTTTTATTTATCCTACACTCTCGTAGGCACATCGCTTCCCCCCTCTCTGCATCCACCTCTTTCTCTCCCATCACTCTGTTCGAAAATGTTCAAATGTTTGTAGATCTATCGGACCAAACTGCGTGGTCATCAGTCCGTAGCTTACAAACTACTAAAACCTAGGTAAACTAACCTAAGGACAAACACACACACCCATGCCCTAGGGAGGACTCGAACCTCCACGGCGAGCAACCGCGCGCTCCGCAGCGAGACGCTTTAGACCGCTCGGCTACTCCACCGCGGCTCACTCTGTTCGTTTCCACCTTTCCCTCTCTCGGCAGCGTTTTCTACAAGGTACTCTGTCAGGTAACATATAATCATTTAGGTACCCAGTAAATCTTCCTCTTGGTTTAAAAGTCATGGGTGCAAAACTTCATAAAGATTGGAGCCAAACTATGCATTTTGCATAATTCCGTAAGTACCCGCCACCACGCACCGAACGAAATTTTATACAGACAGGTTTCTAAGGTAGAGTGTGCAAAATTTCATCAATATCGGAACAAAACTATAGATTTCTATGCAATAGAAATGCAGGGTCGCGTTGAAAAACGAAGTCTGTGAAATCGGTCGAGGCGTTCTCAACTAATGGCGCGACCAAGGTATTTAGGGATCCATTCCTATGTTGCAAAGTAGCCTCCCCCATGCACCGTTTGAAACTTAAGGTAGACGGTGACATTCCTCAAGCGTACGAAATTTCGTGAAAATCGGAGTGAAGCTGTAGATTTCGTGAGTCTGTAGGATAAGTATGTTCCCCCATGCACAAATACTTTCTCAGCTGACGTTTTCTACCTATAGACTACATTCCTGCCAAATATCAGCTTCGTGGGTGAAGTACTTTTCTAGATTTAGTGTTTAGTCAGTGAGTGAGAGGCCTTTTGCTTTTATATGGATAGAGAATGAGAAAATAGATTCTTAATTTTGGATGCAAGAGAATTAAGGTAGACTTGCAGACAGAAACAAATAGAAACATGCAGATTTGTAATGCTAACTTTATTTGATACAAGTTCATGCCTGATGCGACAGTTTTAGGGCATCTAAAGCGAAACTGTTGTGAGCGGTAGACTTCTTTTCGTTTCATCATTTTGTGGTGGGGAGGGGGGGAGGAGGTATTCGGTTATAAAACACTTAATCAAAGTCCGACATTACATACAAACTTTGTTGCAGGTCCCTAACTACTCCCGTTTTCCAATAATTGATGCATAAATCTGGGTATTCTCACGAGGTGGCCTCCCTATTTATGGTGTCATATCTCCTGAGATATGTGATGTGCTCTTCTGGTTTTGGGTCAGGAACCTTCGTGGGCGTACGGGGAACAGTTCAAACTTTCGTTGCAATCGAATGAATAGTTTATGAACACATAGATGATATACAGACAAACATTCATTTATATATAGTATGGGATATACAGTGTGACTTACGAAGATATGCGAATATTTCAATATGTTATTCTGCAAGTAAACCTAGAGGAAAAAGTCCATATAAACAGTGGTTCGTAAATGTTTAGTTACGGAGTTACAGCTAATGAAATATTTTGCATAAAATTTAACAACCTCGCTAATATCAAGCCATCGCAAAACTGTACGAGGTTAAAGTGAAGCACAATTTCTATTTTTTGTAGTTATTGATCTGGTGAATCTAATAAAACATCTCCCAGACGTGCAGCAGCAGTAGTTTTTAAGAAATTCCATAGATTATACAAGTAAATTACAGAGATTATAAAAAGGTAAAGCAGTCAACGATCCGAAGATTGGTTTGAACACCACGGTGGTTTACTAGGCATAGTCCTATTTGGACGTGGTATGCCGTTGCCTTCCTCCGACCTTTGAACTGACTTACCCAATCAAGTTTAAAAAAAGACACTCATCTGCTCCTTCGTATTTATCCTCTTAGTTTACTTTTCTTTTCGTTTCCAGGGCGTTGTCTTAATTCAGGTGTCCCTCCATATGTCACAGCAGTAGGAGTGGTGTGCACCACTGGAGCTTCGAGGTCGTCCCCCCACCACCTCACCCGGAAATAGCGACCAGGTGTTTTCCACATTCTCTAGACATCCATGTATATAGTATTTGAGGCACCACTAGCCTATGCCTGTCCTGTTAGAATTTGTATGAAGTGCATTTTGAAATTTCTGTTTGTGGTCTTCATAATTACACAAGTTCACGTACTCTGTTTTCATGTGTGTCATAAACTCTATGATACTGTCATCGCCGAGTTTATTTACGACGTAACTGTTGTATTGTCGTACTAGTCACATAATGGCATTAGTTTTCCATTATGGCTAGTAAAGTTTGTCTGGTCCATACAATACTGTTGGTTCAACGCAGTCGTCTAAAGTTCTGGTAAGAATCGCTGTCTTTTGTCTAATTCAGAAAAATAATCACCTATCAACATACTAGTAGGAATATTCCTTCACTATTCCGCCAATGAAGACACCATTTCCAGATGACAAATTGTCAACTAGGACCTACACATATAATGAGGGAAAACTTTAACCACTTCAAGATGTAAAAAGAGCAATAAGAAGATCCTCTGAAGACGCTAGAACTGTAGCGAAACCTGTATGGGTATAAAAATAAAAATCAGTGTTTTGCTCAAGGCAAATCCTCATAGAGAAGAAACAAATTACTGTCAGTCTCGGTTTCTTTGACAATACACTTCATATAAAGTCAGTTGGTGCTTTGTCACATTGAACGTTATTATCTTCAGAACTAAACCTTTGAAGGCCAAAACGAATCTTTTACTTGCAATAAGTTGGAGAATCTACAACACCATGAGACTGCCAAATTTGTTGCGAAGTGTTGAGGGCACGCCCAGAAACATCACACATTTATTGTATGTATTGATTAGTAGATTTTTGTAAAACTTATCTCGCCAAAAACTTTCCAAAGTTTTTCGACTGCTACGGGCGGAACGTGCACTCACGGCTGCTAGTAGGGGTGAAACGTAATGCAAGATGTCGAAAGAGGAAATGCCGACGAAGACGCAGTTGCCCGACCCAGCAAAGTTAATCATGGTACGGAACATCGTTCAGAAGATATGACGGCATAAAACTAGCTTTTACCTATAATGTGCAAATTACCCTACAATCCTCCCGTGTTTGATAATGAGAGCACTCCGTGACTCACAACAAGCTTCAAAACACAATTTCAAACCATTTCTAAACGTTTCGTCTATTAAATAATTTAAGTCAAATACTTAGCACATTAACTCATTTGTAAGGTAATCAGACGTTTGAAGCAGCTCTGAATACGTGAATTCGTTTCTTTACGGAATCTTGGGTTATTTGTTTGTTTGTAACTAATCATTCTCTAATATAATAACGTGATAACATTTACCAAAAATATTTTTAAAAAATCTGTCCCAAGGAAGCGTGACTTAACGATTTCAGTAAATAATTCACGTAATATAATTATGATTTTAAATAGTGAATTATTTTGATAATTGCATTAACTATGTTTGTAAATATACTGGCCCAAACAGCAATTGTAATCATTCGCTAGACCTACAAACTACTAAAACTAACCTAAGGACAATACACACACAAACCCACACACACACACACACACACACACACACACACACACACATATATATATATATATATATATACGCATGTCCGAGGGAGAACTCGAACCTCCGACGGTAGCAACCACGCTCTCAACAGCAAGGCGCCTTAGAGCGCTCGGCCACTCCACCGTGGCGTTCAACATATTCAGTTATTCTTTTTAGCAAGCAGATACGGCTCATCTGTTGAAAACTAAGCTCGACAAACACAAGAGGAACAACAATGTCAACAGTCATCTCAGATAAGTAATTCATAAAATACATGGAGAGAAGAAAATGACGGAGGGAAAAAAGTGTTGATGTTTATCGGGTTCATGCAGTGAATATGTACTTAAATTTTGTATGTTGATTTCGATGTACTTCTTATTTTTCATTTTTTCATTTAATTCTTATTTTTTTTGTCTGAGGCAAAATTTGAGGTACGTTGCTTATTTTTTGATAATTCTTTCACTTTAAGAACTATGAAAAAGGCAAATGAAATTAATGTGATTTATTCACAACCTGTACAATATTACGTTTCTGTTATAGTAATTGTTCCAAAGTGAAATTCTGTGTTCAAGTACGACGTCACAGATTTATCCTCCCTCTTTTTAAAAATAAGTAAATAAATAAATATATGAAAAAAAAAGAAAACGTTCAAATGTTTGTAAAGCTTATGGGACAGCTGCGGGTTCATCATTCCATAAACTTACAAACTACTTATGAACTAGCTTATACTAAAGACGGCATAAACCCTCGACGGGGTTTTGTGTGTTTGTGTTCTATGAGTAGTTTATAATGCTACTACCTGTTCGGATAACGAAATATTTTTTGAAGTCTAAGACCTTGCAAAAGATCGCGAATAAAATTTAGAGAAAATATACTGAACTGTAAACTGATAACTGATTATAATTTGTTTTATAAATTGAGCAGGAAGGTCGTAAATAAGGCGGAGAGTAGCACTATAAAAATTAGGAATAAATTTATCTCATGTTCTTGTAAATGCTGCTACTGCATCATTCTGCCGTCGCTTATGCTATAAACTTTGAAATCTTTTTGTTGGTAACTTATTCCTAGAGCGTCCCGGACCAGTTATTAGTATAGTATCATGTACAACTTTTTTTTTTTTTTTTTTTTTTTTTTTTTTTTTTTTTTTTTAACCTCTCCGGGGGACACCACCTTGACGAAGCACTGTCCGTGCGGGTGGAGAGGCTTGCGTATCCGCATGAAGGAGAGGGCTATACCGAAGGTAGAGAACCTACTGCCGGAAAGGCCTCAGCTGGTGGATCAGACTAAGAGTGTCCCACAACGTCCCGTCTTCCTTATCCTCTCCCAGTCCTTTCCCAATTCCTTTCCCAACCCAAGGTGTGATGCGATCCATGCCGAAGGGTGCGTGGCACATGGGTGGATGTGTCTCGAACAGAGCCTCAGGGATACCGGGCGTCCTCCCTGAGTAAGTAGCCTTGCACCGCGCGAGGTTATCGTGGTGTGGATCATATAAATCCCCAAATCTCGTGGGACTAAGATGAACACGGAGAAAGAAAGTATTTTAAAACAATCTGAGGGGCAATCTGAGACCTCAGATACTCAGACATCGGGATCAGGACCAATGGAGTGCACTCCTACTTCTGAATCAGGGTCTAGACCTGAGCAAGAAGTGGGAACCGTAACAGAGAAGTTGGACCACATTATGATTAAGGCCTTGTCTGGGGCTCAGAGGAGGAAACTTCTCAAGGAACAGAAGCAAAAGGAAGGAAAAGAATGGCTTCCTAAGCATAAGTGGAGGGAATCAAAAGGGCTTGAGCCCAAGACCTCCAAAAAGAAACTGCCTCAGGTCGAAGGGGATATACAGACCCCCTCGACGTCAAAGACAGGTGGCAAGAGGGTTAAGGAGGAATCTAAGACTCCCTCCTCTCTGAACAAACGTGATACTAAAAGGCTGAGGCAGGAAATAGGGAAACAGACCTATAGTACTGCAGTCTCGGTCTTTAGAATGGCGGTTATCCAAGAAGGATACCCACTGGTGAGCATCACCTCGCAGCAGGAGGAGCTCTTGCAGATGGCCCTCTTTGAAGAGATTGGGGGAGACGCTGGTCCAGGACCCAAATTCAGGAAGGTGTATCTAGATCGCGGTGCTCTCATTTTTGTCTGCAAGGGGGAACACTCAGCAGAATGGCTTAAGGACAAGGTGCCCATGATATCCCCGTGGGAGGACGCGAAGCTGCTGGTCAATACAGCAACCGAACTCCTGAAGACCGCAAAGGTATCAATATGGGTACCCAAGATCCTTAAGGATGTCCCTCCAAAGACTCTGTTCGAGAAAATAAGGGTCCGGAACCCAAAAGTCTCGACAGAGGATTGGAGGGTAATTAACCAAAAGGTCGTTCCAGAAGGACAAACCCTGGTGGTGGAGGTCGGAGAGAAGTCCCTGAAGGCAATGCGAGAGCAAGTCCTGAAACTGTTTTTAGGGTTCTCGCAGGTCGCCGCCAGGGTAATCAAAGACCTTAGAGGCAATAATGGCAGCACGATGGGGTCTGGAAGTGCTGCAGATAAATCTGCAGCACAGTAAAGGGGCCACTGCTGCCCTGAGCCGTCACTGGGGAGACAGGAGGTGGACGTGTCCCTGATACAAGAACCCTATTTATACAAAGGGGGTGTATTGGGCCTTGGTGGTACTGGAGGTAAGCTGATTTATGCTAGAAATCTAAAAAAACTCCAGAAAATGCATTTATGTTAGAAATTTAGAAATGGAATACCTTTCATACCAATGATGGATTTTTGTTCCAGGGACTTGGTGACCATCAGGATGCAGCAACGCGAGGAAGGCATCAAGAGGGAAATTGTTTTGGCCTCAGCATACCTTCGTTGTGAAGACATCTCTTCTCCTCCTTTGGAAGTGAGGAGACTGACAGAAGCCTGCCATCGGCAAGGTGACGAACTGTTGGTGGGATGCGATGCCAATGCCCAGAATATCGTGGGGCAGCAAGGACACTAACAGTAGAGGTGAGCACCTTCTTGAATTTCTCCTATCTAACAACTTGGAGATCCCGAATAGGGGTGATGAACCTACATTCAGGAATAGTAGAAGGGAAGAAGTAATTGACATAACTTTTGGTTCCATGATGTTGGGAAGTTACGTCAAACAGTGGCATGTGGTCCTGGTGCCATCCTCATCAGATCACATGTATATTAAATTCAAGGTTGATATGGGAACCAGACAAGACCGTGGCCTATAGGAATCCCAAGCAAACAGACTGGGAGACATATAGGAGAGACCTTGACTTCAGCCTATCGGAAATTAAAACTTCGATAAGGAAGCCAACAGAGTTTGAGGAAGTAGCAGAGGCCGTAACCTCTGCTATAGTGACCTCATACCAGGACAACTGCTCAATCACTAAGATGTACACAAATAGAAGTGTGCCTTGGTGGAATAATAACCTGGAAATGCCAAGGAAACAGGTACGAAGACTATTTAACCTTGCGAGGCGCAAAGGACTAAGGGCAAAGTATCGTGAGGCCCTTGTCAATTACAACCTTGCCATCAGACGGGCAAAGGAAGCATCCTGGAAGGTATTCTGTGAGGAAGTGGAGGGCACGGCTGCTCAAGCGAGACTTCATAAAATCCTCACTAGAGTACCAACTAATCCAGGAGGAACATTGAGGAAGGAGGATGGGGAGTATACAAAGACAGCACATGAAACGCTGGAACTGCTCCTCAAAACTCATTTCCTCAATATACTCTGGGGGGATAACTCAGACCAGAATGTGATTCCTGAGAGACAACGGTTCTCAGGTATTCGCAAAGAGAACTGGGATCTGGCCAAGGAGTGTGTCGATTTCAGTAAGGTCCGATGGGCATTTCAACCGTTCAAGTCACCCGGCCCCGATGGAATCTTTCCAGCTCTCCTGCAACAAGCGGGAGAAAATCTTATTATCCTAGCAGCAGGAATCATTCACAATGCCTGGAGGGCAGTGAAGGTTGTCTTCATTCCAAAGCTAGGGAGAATTGATCATACTAAGGCCAAGGATATGAGACTAATCAGCCTGTCCTCCTTCATCCTTAAGGCATTGGAAAAGCTGGTTAATGTGCATGTTGGAGAAATGAGGTTAAGTAGGGTTCTTCTACATTCAAACCAACATGCATATCAATCATGTAAATCACGTGAGACAGCTCTCCACCAACTTGTTGGGAAGGTGGAGAAAGCACTACACTTTCAAGAAATAGCCCTCTGTATCTTCCTCTTGCCAAGGATATGCAGATGATCTTGTCATAGTAATACTTGGAAAATTTGCTGACACGGTGAAGAATATGGCACAAGGTGCTTTGGACATTGTGCAAGACTGGTGCAGAAAACAGGATCTGGGGGTTAGTCCTAAGCAGACTGTTGTTGTACCATTCACAAGGAAACATATCCAACACTCCAATTGGAATCTAAAACTTTTCAATGAAGCGCTACCTGTGAAGGGGACAGTGAAATATCTAGGGGTTACCCTAGATGAGAAACTGACATGGACCCCTCACATTAGGAATATTTGCTCCATGGCAAAAGGTACTTTAGTAAGTACCCCAGGAGAGCTTGTGGCAAAAATTTGGGCATGAGCCCCAAGGTTATGCACTGGATATACATCACAGTGATTAGACCCAGGATCACCTAAGGGGCGGTCGTGTGGTGGAAGAAGGTAGGTTGCTGCTAAGGAGCTGCTAAGGAGCTTGGTAAGGTGCAGAGACTAGCCTGCTTAGCCATAACAGGCGGAATTAGCAGCACATCAACTGCTGGGATAGAAACCATGCTGGATATGCCCCCATTGCACGTTTGGGTCAAGATGGAGGCGGCAGCTGGTGCCTACAGACTCAAATCTGTCAACAACTGGAACTCTTTGGGATATCCAGAATCACACACTAAAATAGTGAGTGAGGTAAATATAGGAAAGGTTGGGAAATGCCATCCGACTATATTATAACCCCATACTGCTTCAACAAGCCTTTCAATATAACAATTGGAAGTAGGGAGCAGTGGGAGAAAATAGTTAGACACCGTATGGGGGATATTGTCTGGTTCACTGATGGGTCGAAATCAGACCAAGGCGTTGGGGCCGGGGTATACGGGGTGCAGCCAAGACTGGAGGGCGTCATCTCTCTAGGGAAACTGGTCTCAGTATTCCAGGCCGAAATCACTGCCATCAAGGCATGTGTGGAGGAGAATTTGCGTAGGTACTACAAAGATCGTAGCATCTATATCTATTCAGACAGCCAGGCAGCCCTGAGATCACTGGCAGCTCCTACAACAAGGTCTAAAATTGTTGCAGAATGTCACAGGGTTCTCGTGGAGCTAGGGGAAAGCAATAGAGTAAACCTATTGTGGGTCCCTGGCCACTCGGGGATCAGTGGCAACGAACATGCCGACAGATTAGCCAGGATGGGGGCAGAGGCTCCATTTATTGGACCGGAACCTGTCCTGACAATCACCAAGGCAATGATTAATTTGGAGCTACGTAACTGGCTCAGAAGACAGCACGTAGAATATTGGACCAAAGTCCATCAACAAAAACATGGCAAGGTAATGATGCCAAAGCCTTGTTTTAAAAGAAGCTCTGCAACCCTGGGTCTGAACAGGAGAGAGATTAGACTCATGGTTGGATTGCTGACAGGCCTTGGGAATTTCAAAAAAAAAAACACCTACATACAATGGGGATAACAGAAGAGGGCCCTAAATGTAGGCTCTGTGATGACGGTGATGAAACTGCATTACATCTGATCTTCGAATGCATTGCATTGGAGAGTAAAAGGCACAGAACATTTGGGACAACCAGACCCGAAGAAATTGTGTCTAATAAAGAACTGGTAAAGGGAATCCTTGCACTGTTCAAGGGCATTGGTTGGCTTTACTAGACATACAGGGAGCGATGCCGCACAATCAACTTAGTTTCGGTGCGGGCAGTGGCGGGGTAGACGAAGCCTGTTTTGGCTTCCCTGAAAGAATCAAATCAAATCAAATCAAATAACTTATGTAATAATCGTCAACATTTTCTAAAAAATGTTCAAATCAAATGTTTTTAAATCTATCGGACCAAACTGCGTGGTCATCGGTCCGTAGCTTACAAACTACTTAAACCTAGGTAAACTAACCTAAGGACAACACACACACACACTCATGCCCCAGGGAGGACTCGAACCTCCACGGCGAGCAACCGCGCGCTCCGCAGCGAGACGCTTTAGACCGCTCGGCTACTCCACCGCGGCAACAACATTTTCTCTCGGGTATTGTCATCAAAGCCGTGATGGTAGTTGCAACTTTAACCTTCTTTCCGAAAGACTGTTGGTCACTGCCACTGCTTTCATCGCCTCCTCCCGCACTTACCGTAGCACTACCGCTTGCAATGAGTTGTTCGTCATTATCATCCCTATTATCATCATCATGTGTTAGTGTTACAACAGTATCTAACTTATGCTCATATTTCTTTACCATAACACATACGAGAAAGCATGCGAATGATTCATCTTCTACACTAATACCATCTTCACGCAGAAGGATTCTTCGTAACTCTTCTCAAGCAATCTCGATACATTATCAGGATTGATTACCAATCGCCGTCCCATCTGACGCTTCACCACACAAATAACATCATAAAACGCATCTTCGGAGGCACACTGCACCGTCCCTACTGGCGAACAGACAGGTCAAAGTGCAATGCGTCATGGCACACTCAGAGGCCTCTAACGGACGACTTCAGTTTTGCAGATGCGGAAGTAACACTAGTGTAATAAGGGACCATTACATTATCTCTCATACGATTTTTGTGTATATGTGTTTGTTCGAGCGCAAGTTCTTTCCTTATGAGTAGAATGTTCTGGATCTGATCGTAACGATGGAATTTAGCAAAAAATATTTTCCAGCAATACGTATCGGACTTGGATTAAATAAATAAATAATTTGCAACAGAAAAGAATGACTGCAAGTTCTAACGGTACTGTAAAATGTGAAATAAGGAATTGTTGCATTATTCATGAAATACTACACGGAATCCGATTGTACATGATACATCTCACCATAATGACGTCCGAATCACCGTAAGACAAAGTAATTAAACATTAACGCCAATGTTGAAAAAAGGGGGACCAAAAGATTAATAATTATTTCAAAGTCGGTTTTAATTGTAATTTATTAATCTCTGAAAAAATCATACATTAAAAATGTCGAATTTTCAGAAGCAGGAATGCACACGTCCTTCCAGTACAAGAGCAGAACAGATAATGAACGAATGTCTTTCTTTCACAGCCAGGGAATAAAAGAAAGGCAAACAGCGAGGTGTTTTTTGCGGCGAAAAGAAAGACTCTGACTCACGATGAAATTATAGCCGTGACGTACCCGATGAATCGTGTAACACTTCAAGTTCTGCTCCTTCCGGTCGCTGATCGTGTTTGTTCGTTCTTGTTCGGTGTGTTGTTGGCTCAGCTTTTTTATTACAGAAGTCGTTCAGCCCTCTGAGACACGGCGCCCGGCATCGCTCGGCTACTGCAACGCGACCCCCGTTTCTTCTTTCTGGAATCAGTTGATGTGACAGTAGGGGGAGGGACAACATGAAAACAGGAGTCTTACGGTAGACGTGCCAGTGCCAGTACTTGCAGGCGAGCTGACCACTGTGACCGTGTAGCTTAATGGACTGCGCAAATGAATGGTAAGCAGGAGTCACGAACTCGAATCCAAGCCTGACACAAATTTTCAACTTTCCTTTGCACCTAATGTCATAAACTGTTCTGTGTCTCAGTTGTTGATAAGTCACCATTCTCTTGTTTCATGATTCGAATCTCGATTACTCCTCCACCAATTTAGTATTTTAGGATTGAGAAATACACATTACGAAAGGCTTGCGTTAATGTTTTTTGCTTGCTCGATGACTGCAAATCAAATTATCAAAGCGTGTAGCGAGTGCAAGTGCAATCAGTAACGTATAAGTAGATATCATCGGAGTAGTGCAGCAACTAAAATCACTTATCAACAACAAGTCTTCTGGTCCGAATTGTATACCCATTAGATTTCTATCTGATTATGCTGAAGCGATAGCTCCTTACTTAACAGCCATATACAACCGCTCTTTCATTGAAGGATCTGTACCAAAAGATTGGAAAGTTGTACAGGTCACACCTATATTCAAGAAAGGCAGTAGGAGTAACTCATTAAACTACAGGCCTATTTCATTCACTTAAATTTGCTGCAGGGTTTTGGAACATATCCTGTATTCAAATATTATGAATTATCTCGAACAGAATGATCTATTGACCCATGGTCAACACGGATTTAGAAAATATCGTTCATGCGAAACACAACTAGCTCTTTAGTCACACGAAGTGATGGGCGCTATCGACAAGGGATCGCAAATCAATTCCATATTTCTTGATTACCAGATGGCTTTTGACACCGTACCTCACAAACGGCTTTTAATCAAATTGCGTGGTTACGGTATATCGTCCCAAATTTGCGATTGGATAGAGGATTTCCTGTCAGAGAGGACACAGTTCATAATAATCCATGGTAAGGCATCGACAGAAACAGAGGTGATATCGGGCGTCCCACAGGGTAGTGTTACTGGTCCTCTGCTGTACCTTATTTACATAAACGATTTAGGGGAAGATCTAAGTAGCTCTCTTAGGCTGTTTGCAGATGACGCCGTCATTTACCGTCTAGTAAAATTATCTGTCGATCAAAAACAATTGCAGAACGATCTGAATAAGATATCAGTATGGTGTAAAAATTGGCAATTGCCTCTAAATAATGAGAAGTGTAAAGTCGTCCGCATGAGTACGAAAAAAAAAATCCGTTAAACGTTGTTTACAAGATAAATCCATCAAACGTGTGAATAAAGACCGTAAACTCCACAAAATACCTAGGAATTACTATTACTTCAGACTTAAATTGGAAAGAACACGTAGATAATGTCGTTGGACAGGCGAACCAGAGACTGCGTTTTATTGATAGAACCATTAAAAGATACTGCATACACTAGGCTTGTCCGTACATTTTTGGTGTATTGCTGCCGGGGGATCCTTATCAGGTGGTTTGACGGAGGACATCGAAAGAGTCCAAAGAAGGGCAGCTGGTTTTGTATTGTAACGATACAGGGGAGACAGCGTTACGGAAATGATACAGTATCTGGGATGGGAATCATTACAACAACGGCTCTTATCGCTGCGGCGTGGGCTACTTACGAAACTCCAATCGCCAACATTCTCCTCCGAGTACGAAAACATATTGAAACTTCCTGTCAGATTAAAATTGCGTGCCGGAACCGGGACTCGAACCTGGCACCTTTGCCTTTCTCGGGCAAGCGCACTACCGACTGTGCTATCCCGACACGACTCACGATGCCGCCTCACAACTTTACTTCCGCCAGTACCTCGCCTCCTACTTTAGAAAACTTCACAGAAGCTCTCCTGCAAACACGCAAGACTAGCACTCCTGAAAGAAAGGATATGGTGGAGACATGGCTTAGCCACAGCCTAAGGGATGTTTACAGAATGAAACTTCACTCTGCAGCGGAGTGTGCGCTGATATGAAACTTCCTGGCAAATTAAAACTGCGTGCCGGAACCGGGACTCGAACCTGGCAACTTTGCCTACCGCGGGCAAACGCACTACCGACTGTGCTATCCCGACACGACTCACGATGCCGCCCCACAACTTTACTTCCGCCAGTACCTCGCCTCCTACTTTCCAAACTTCACAGAAGCTCTCCTGCAAACACGCAAGACTAGCACTCCTGGAAGAAAGGATATGGTGGAGACATGGCTTAGCCACAGCCTAAGGGATGTTTACAGAATGAAACTTCACTCTGCAGCGGAGTGTGCGCTGATATGAAACTTCCTGGCAAATTAAAACTGCGTGCCGGAACCGGGACTCGAACCTGGCAACTTTGCCTACCGCGGGCAAACGCACTACCGACTGTGCTATCCCGACACGACTCACGATGCCGCCCCACAACTTTACTTCCGCCAGTACCTCGCCTCCTACTTTCCAAACTTCACAGAAGCTCTCCTGCAAACACGCAAGACTAGCACTCCTGGAAGAAAGGATATGGTGGAGACATGGCTTAGCCACAGCCTAAGGGATGTTTCCAGAATGAAACTTCACTCTGCAGCGGAGTGTGCGCTGATATGAAACTTCCTGGCAAATTAAAACTGCGTGCCGGAACCGGGACTCGAACCTGGCACCTTTGCCTACCGCGGGCAAACGCACTACCGACTGCGCTACCCCGACACAACTCACGATGCCGCCCCACAACTTTACTTCCGCCAGTACCTCGCCTCCTACTTTCCAAACTTCACAGAAGCTCTCCTGCAAACACGCAAGACTAGCACTCCTGGAAGAAAGGATATGGTGGAGACATGGCTTAGCCACAGCCTAAGGGATGTTTCCAGAATGAAACTTCACTCTGCAGCGGAGTGTACGCTGATATGAAAGTTCCTGGCAGATTAAAATTGCGTGCCGGAACCGGGACTCGAACCTGGGACCTGAGCCTTTCGCGGGCAATCGTACTACCGACTGTGCTATCCCGACACGACTCACGATGCCGCCTCACAACTTTACTTCCGCCAGTACCTCGCCTCCTACTTTCCAAACTTCACAGAGGCTCTCCTGCAAACACGCAAAACTAGCACTCCTGGATATGGTGGAGACATGGCTTAGCCACAGCCTCAGGGATGTTTCCAGAATGAAACTTCACTCTGCAGCGGAGTGTGCGCTGATATGAAACTTCCTGGCAGATTACAACTGCGTGCCGGAACCGGGACTCGAACCTGGGACCTGAGCCTTTCGCGGGCAATCGCACTACCGACTGTGCTATCCCGACACGACTCACGATGCCGCCTCACAACTTTACTTCCGCCAGTACCTCGCCTCCTACTTTCCAAACTTCACAGAAGCTCTCCTGCAAACACGCAAAACTAGCACTCCTGGATATGGTGGAGACATGGCTTAGCCACAGCCTCAGGGATGTTTCCAGAATGAAACTTCACTCTGCAGTGGAGTGTGCGCTGATATGAAACTTCCTGGCAGATTAAAATTGCGTGCCGGAACCGGGACTCGAACCTGGGACCTGAGCCTTTCGCGGGCAATCGCACTACCAACTGTGCTATCCCGACACGACTCACGATGCCGCCTCACAACTTTACTTCCGCCAGTACCTCGCCTCCTACTTTCCAAACTTCACAGAAGCTCTCCTGCAAACATGCAAAACTAGCACTCCTGGATATGGTGGAGACATGGCTTAGCCACAGCCTCAGGGATGTTTCCAGAATGAAACTTCACTCTGCAGCGGAGTGTGCGCTGATATGAAACTTCCTGGCAGATTAAAATTGCGTGCCGGAACCGGGACTCGAACCTGGGACCTGAGCCTTTCGCGGGCAATCGCACTACCGACTGTGCTATCCCGACACGACTCACGATGCCGCCTCACAACTTTACTTCCGCCAGTACCTCACCTCCTACTTTCCAAACTTCACAGAAGCTCTCCTGCAAACACGCAAAACTAGCACTCCTGGATATGGTGGAGACATGGCTTAGCCACAGCCTCAGGGATGTTTCCAGAATGAAACTTCACTCTGCAGCGGAGTGTGCGCTGATATGAAACTTCCTGGCAGATTACAACTGCGTGCCGGAACCGGGACTCGAACCTGGGACCTTTGCCTTTCGCGGGCAAGCGCACTACCGACTGTGCTATCCCGACACGACTCTCGCCACCCCACAACTTTACTTCCGCCAATACCTCGCCTCCTACTTTCCAAACTTCACAGAGGCTCTCCTGCAAACACGCAAGACTAGCACTCCTGGAAGAAAGGATATGGTGGAGACATGGCTTAGCCACAGCCTAAGGGATGTTTCCAGAATGAAACTTCACTCTGCAGCGGAGTGTGCGCTGATATGAAACTTCCTGGCAGATTAAAATTGCGTGCCGGAACCGGGACTCGAACCTGGGACCTGAGCCTTTCGCGGGCAATCGCACTACCAACTGTGCTATCCCGACACGACTCACGATGCCGCCTCACAACTTTACTTCCGCCAGTACCTCGCCTCCTACTTTCCAAACTTCACAGAAGCTCTCCTGCAAACACGCAAAACTAGCACTCCTGGATATGGTGGAGACATGGCTTAGCCACAGCCTCAGGGATGTTTCCAGAATGAAACTTCACTCTGCAGCGGAGTGTGCGCTGATATGAAACTTCCTGGCAGATTACAACTGCGTGCCGGAACCGGGACTCGAACCTGGGACCTTTGCCTTTCGCGGGCAAGCGCACTACCGACTGTGCTATCCCGACACGAGTCTCGCCACCCCACAACTTTACTTCCGCCAATACCTCGCCTCCTACTTTCCAAACTTCACAGAGGCTCTCCTGCAAACACGCAAGACTAGCACTCCTGGAAGAAAGGATATGGTGGAGACATGGCTTAGCCACAGCCTAAGGGATGTTTCCAGAATGAAACTTCACTCTGCAGCGGAGTGTGCGCTGATATGAAACTTCCTGGCAGATTAAAATTGCGTGCCGGCACCGGGACTCGAACCTGGGACCTGAGCCTTTCGCGGGCAAGCGCACTACCGACTGTGCTATCCCGACACGTCTCACGATGCCGCCTCACAACTTTACTTCCGCCAGTACCTCGCCTCCTACTTCACTCTGCAGCCGCTCTAGGCTTGCAGGAGAGCTTCTGTGAAGTTTGGAAAGTAGGAGACGAGGTACTGGCGGAAGTAAAGTTGTGGGGCGGCATCGTGAATCGTGTCGGGATAGCACAGTTGGTAGCGCGATTGCCCGCGAAAGGCTCAGGTCCCAGGTTCGAGTCCCGGTTCCGGCACGCAATTTTAATCTGCCAGGAAGTTTCATATCAGCGCACACTCCGCTGCAGAGTGAAGTTTCATTCTGGAAACATCCCTGAGGCTGTGGCTAAGCCATGTCTCCACCATATCCTTTCTTCCAGGAGTGCTAGTCTTGCGTGTTTGCAGGAGAGCCTCTGTGAAGTTTGGAAAGTAGGAGGCGAGGTATTGGCGGAAGTAAAGTTGTGGGGCGGCATCGTGAGTCGTGTCGGGATAGCACAGTCGGTAGTGCGTTTGCCCGCGGTAGGCAAAGTTGCCAGGTTCGAGTCCCGGTTCCGGCACGCAGTTTTAATTTGCCAGGAAGTTTCATATCAGCGCACACTCCGCTGCAGAGTGAAGTTTCATTCTGGAAACATCCCTGAGGCTGTGGCTAAGCCATGTCTCCACCATATCCAGGAGTGCTAGTTTTGCGTGTTTGCAGGAGAGCTTCTGTGAAGTTTGGAAAGTAGGAGGCGAGGTACTGGCGGAAGTAAAGTTGTGAGGCGGCATCGTGAGTCGTGTCGGGATAGCACAGTCGGTAGTGCGATTGCCCGCGAAAGGCTCAGGTCCCAGGTTCGAGTCCCGGTTCCGGCACGCAGTTGTAATCTGCCAGGAAGTTTCATATCAGCGCACACTCCGCTGCAGAGTGAAGTTTCATTCTGGAAACATCCCTGAGGCTGTGGCTAAGCCATGTCTCCACCATATCCAGGAGTGCTAGTTTTGCATGTTTGCAGGAGAGCTTCTGTGAAGTTTGGAAAGTAGGAGGCGAGGTACTGGCGGAAGTAAAGTTGTGAGGCGGCATCGTGAGTCGTGTCGGGATAGCACAGTTGGTAGTGCGTTTGCCCGCGAAAGGCTCAGGTCCCAGGTTCGAGTCCCGGTTCCGGCACGCAATTTTAATCTGCCAGGAAGTTTCATATCAGCGCACACTCCGCTGCAGAGTGAAGTTTCATTCTGGAAACATCCCTTAGGCTGTGGCTAAGCCATGTCTCCACCATATCCTTTCTTCCAGGAGTGCTAGTCTTGCGTGTTTGCAGGAGAGCCTCTGTGAAGTTTGGAAAGTAGGAGGCGAGGTATTGGCGGAAGTAAAGTTGTGGGGCGGCATCGTGAGTCGTGTCGGGATAGCACAGTCGGTAGTGCGCTTGCCCGCGAAAGGCAAAGGTCCCAGTTTCGAGTCCCGGTTCCGGCACGCAGTTTTAATTTGCCAGAAAGTTTCATATCAGCGCACACTCTACTACAGAGTGAAGTTTCATTCACGAAAACATATTATTTACTCCCACCTACATAGGTAGAAATGATCATCGTCATAAAATACGTGAAATCAGAGCGTGAACGGAGAGATTCAGGTGTTCTTTCTTCCCGCGCGCTATTCGTGAATGGAATGGGAGATAAATAGTGTAATGGTGGTTCGATGAACCCTCTGCCAGGCAGTTAAATGTGATTTACAGAGTATCCCATATAGACATAGATGTAGAATCTGGATTACTCCTCCACCAATTAATCCTTTAGGATTGAGAAATGTACATTACGAAAGGTTTGCGTGTAATGTTTCTTGCATGCTCGCCGCCTGGATATCAAATTATCAAAGCCTGTAGTGAGTGCAGGTTGACACAGGTTCAGTAGATTAAAGCTCCAGTCTGTGCAAAGGTTTCGGGAAATTCCGCGATGCACGGTCTGAAAGTTTTGTGCCTGCAGCGAGTAGTGCAGAAAGCACTTACGGCGTCGAGGGGAATCTTAAGTCACCGCGAAAGCGGGCTGTTGACAAAAGATGTGGCGACAAGTGTGCTTTCACCGGCGGAAGTAGGAAGCGTCGTCACGTGACCAGATAGGCGAAGACTCTTCTCGGCGGTCCTGTGCGGTTCCAAGACCAGCTGAGCTGTGACGTCACTGGTGCAGGTCGTGGCGTATTCGCTCTCCCATACACACTGGTGACATCATTGTAGCCAGGCGAACTGCTGAATAAAACGGACGTATATAATTTTATGATCAAGCACAAACCTGAAACACTTCTCTTCATGACCGCACATAGCATAAACTAAAGTTGTTCATTTCACTTTTTATGCACACATTAATATCATAATCATCATCATCATCATTAGAGATTGATTGTGCCTTTCAGCGTTCAGTCTGGAGCAAAGTACCTCTAATAAAATTCCTCCATGATCCCCTATTCAATGCTAACATTGATACCTTGTCTTATGTTATGCCTTTTACTTCAAAATCATTCTGCACCGAATCTAAGCACTTCCTTCTTAGTCTACCTCGACTCCTCTTACCCACCGCTGCCGAATTCATGAGTCTCTTAGGTAACCTTGCTTCTCCCAAACATTAATATACGGTACTTTTTTCGTGTCACATGCCAAACGCAGTTTCGAAATATGTCGTTCCAAGTATGTGACCACTGAAGGTATAGTTCACCTCATATGGTAATTTAACTCATACTGGGATAACTGAAAACTATACGGAGTTTAGTTTTTCCTGGTCTATCATAAAATAAAGCCATGAAATTCAACTGTGCTCCTTGCTATGAGTAGTATATGCATGTGCAAAAGGACGAATGAGAGTAAGAAAGGAAGTATGTATTTATTTAGTGTGTAGGAAAAATACACGTACCAAATGGCACACCCAGTAGGTGTGTCTGTCTGTATATATTTCCACGCTGCGGTGACGAGTGGCC
This sequence comes from Locusta migratoria, assembly GCA_026315105.1. Taxonomy (NCBI): domain Eukaryota; kingdom Metazoa; phylum Arthropoda; class Insecta; order Orthoptera; family Acrididae; genus Locusta; species Locusta migratoria. Next base: position 975,380,932 of record CM048744.1, on the reverse strand, counting down.
GTCTATGTATGCCGAGAAGAAGCGGTTTCTTTCATAAAAATAGTTAAAGCGACAAATAATTTGCTCATTATTTCAGTCCAAAACAGAAACTTCGAAGAAGTTTGAACACCACAGTGCTTTACTAGGCATGGTCCTGTTTGGAGGTGGTATGCCGTTGCCTTCCTCCGACCTTCGAAATGACGTACCCAGCCAGTTATAGGGGGACCTAGAGTTTAACGTGGGTTCCGAACCACGGGGCTACTCGGTATTTTTCACATCAGCAATATTACCAGAGGCGAAAGAAGTGGAAAGTGACCGATAAAAATCTCAGGACCTGCTGGGGTTCGAACCCGCGATCTTTGAATCTGTAGGTTTGCACTATACCACTGTGCTACCGAGGTGCACCGGTAAAAGTCCCGAGTGTGATGAAGAAACAAAAACTGGCATCCGGCAGCGGGATCGATAAGCAGCCTTTAAATTACGGTAACCGGAAAAGAATAAGAGATGAGTATTTCATAAGTAGTTCGCAAGTGTACAAGCTTGGAGTCATCAGTGAGAAAAAAAGACACGAACCATTCTACACTAGTCCGACACAATTCCTAGGTCCATTTGGAAACTAATTACCAACCAGCACTAAAGCACCACAAGCTAATCAGTAAAGTTGATAAGGTAGGTAAGTTAGAAACTTTGAAAAGAGAAATGGACAGGTTTAAGTAAGATACGGCGGGGATTACTGAAGTTCGCTGGCAGGATGATCAGGATTTTTGGTCAGGTGAATATAGGGTTATAAATGCAAAATCAGTTGGTGATAACGCCGGACTAGTCTGATAATGAATAAGAAAATGGGAATGCGGGTAAGTTACTATGAGCAGCATATTGAACGCATTATTGTAGCTAAGATAGACACGAAGCACACTGGAAACAGTAGTACAAGTTTATATGCCAACTAGCTCTGCCGATATGAGGAGATCGAAGAAATGTATGAAGAAATAGAAGAAATTATTCAGACCGTAAAAGAGAAGAAAACTTAATTGTGATAGGGGACTGGAACTTGTTACTACGAAGGGGAAGAGAAGGAAATGTGGTAGGTGAATATGGATATGGGAAAAGGGATGAAAGAGGAGATCGCCTGCTAAAATGTTGTGCAGAACACAATTTAATCGTCACAAACAATTGGTTTAATAATCATGAAAGAAGGTTATATACGTGGAAGAGACCAGGAGACGCTGGGAGGTACAAGATTGACTTTATAATGGTAAAGCAAAGGTTTAGACACGAGGTTTTAAACTGTAAGACATAGACAGGGGCAGATATAGACTCGGACGATAAATTATTGGTTATGAACTATAAATTAAAACTTAAGAGACTGCAAAAAGATAGAATATTAAGGAGATGGAATTTGGACAAACTGAAGAAACCAGAGATTGTTGAGAGTTTTAGAGGGAGCATTAGGCAAGGATTCTCTGAAACGGGGGAAGGTAATACAGTAGAAGAAGAATGGGTAGCTCTGCTAAGCAGGAGTAGTGAAGGCCGCAGAGGATCATATAGGCAGAAGGACAAGGCCTAATAGAAATCCTTGGGTAACAGAGGAAATAGTGAACTTATTGATGAAAGGAGAAAATATAAAAATGCATCAAGTGAAGCAGGCAAAAGGGAGTACAGACGTCTGAAAAATGTTGTTGACAGGAAGTGCAGACTGGTTAAGCAAGAGTGGATTGAGGAGAAATGCAAGACAGTAGAAGAATGTATAACTAGGGGAAAGATAAGACACCGCCTACAGGATAATAAAAGAGACCTTTGGAGACAAGAAAAGCAGCTGTATGAATATTAAGAACTCAGATGGAAAACCAGTACTAAGCAAAGAAGGGAAAGCTTAAGGTGGATAGAATATATAGAAGGCCTGTACAAAGGAAATAAACTTAAAGGCAGTAACCTAGAAGTGGAAGCAGAGAAAGATGAGGTAGGAGATTATATACTGGGAGAAGAATTTAACAATGACCGCTGGAGTAGATGATGTCCGTCTGAATTGCTAATATCGTTAGGAGAGCCAGTCATGAACATATTGTTCCTTTTGGTGTGTTATATGTATGAGACAGGTGAAATTCAGACTTCACGAATAATATAGTGATTCCAATTCCTAAGAAATCAAGTGCAGAAAAATGTGAAAATTACAGAACTGTCATTTTAATAAGTTATAATTACAAAATACTGACACAAATTGTTTACAGACAAATGTAAAAACTGGTGGAATCCGACCTTGGAGAAAATCAATTTGGATTTAGGAGAAATGTAAGGAACTGCGAGGCAATACATTACGACTTATCTTAGAAAATATATTAAGGAAAGGGAAAGCTACACTTTTAGCATTTGTAGATCTGGAGAAAACTTTTGACAATTTTTGCTGGAATATACTTTTTTAGATTCTGAAGGCAGCAGGGGTAAAACACGGGGAGCGAAGAGTTATGTTTAACTTGTACACAACCAGACAGCGGTTATTAGAATCGAAGGTCATGAAAGGATCGCAGTGGTTGGGAATGGAGTGTGACTGGGTTGTAGCCTTTCCCAAATGTTGTTCAATATGTACACTGAGCAAGTTGTGAAGGAGAAATTATGAGAGGCAATTAAAGTACAGGGAGAGGGAATAAAAAGCTTGCGGTTTGCTGACGACATAGTAAAGGACCTGGAAGAGCAATTAAAAGGAATGGGCAGTGTCTTGAAAGGAAAATATAAGATGAACACTAACAGGAGGAAAACAAGGATAATAGAATGTATTAATATTCATCTCGGGTTTGCAGCCGGATACTGTCGTCAACTGAACACGATATTTTGGCACACCAACTGGCTGCCCTCTTCAAGTGAGTGCGCTGATACACTTACTCGCCGGAACAATATCGTGTTTAGTTGACGACGGTACCCGGCTGCACATCCGAGATGAATATTATCAGTTATTACGCCGGGAAAGTCTACGCAACTAATGGACTGTATTGTCAGAAAATCAGGCAATTCTGAAGGAATTGGATTAACTAATGAGCCGATAAAAGAAGTAGATAAGTTTTGTTATTTGGGTAGCAAGATTACTTCTGATGGCCGAAGTAAAGAAGATATGAAATGCAGAATGGCTATGGGAAGAAGAGCGTTTCGGAAGAAGATAAATTTGTTGATATCCAATATTAGTTTAAATGTTAGGAAGTCCTTTCTGAAAGCATTTGACTGAAGTGCAGCATTGTATAGGAGTGAAAAGTGGACAACAAAGAGTTCAGAGAAAAAGATGACAGAAGCGTTCGAAATGTGGTGCTACAGATGAAGGATGAAGATTAGATGGTAGATCGCGTTATTAATAGGGAGGTGCTGAACAGAATTTGGAAGAAAAGGAGTTTCTGTGATATCCTTACTAAGAGAAGGGATAGATTGGTAGGACACATTCTGAGACATCAAGGAATTGTCAACTTAGCATTTTGTGTGGGATAAAAATCGTTGAGGGAGACCGAGGGACGAATACTATAATCAGATTCAAAAGGATGTAAGTAGCAGTACGTATTCTCAGATGAAGAGGCTTGCAGTGGACAGGGTAGCGTGAAGAGCTGCATCAAACCATTCTGCTGACTGAAGACCACAACAACAAGAATAGCGTGAGTTATTAAATCACTTGCAGTGACTGCAACAAACTGTATGTTGAACAAACAACCATGGTTACACAGACTAGGATGACTGTACATGAACGTGGCTGGAGATTGCAAAAAACAGACTGCACCTTTACGTCTCATGTGCTGAAGGAAAGACATAGCAAGTCTACACAGATGTGCTATATATAGCTAACAAAGAAAGGAGACTAAATCTGTTAGAAGCAGTTAAAGTAAACTAGCATTTAGCTAATAATATCCATTTGGTTCTAAGCGATCAATTACAGCTTAATACATATCATCTTCTGAGGTTCACATCATGCACTCAACCGACCACATGTCAGAGACCATCTCAACAATCACATACTGCTACACAAATGTGTACAGTTTTCTTTTCCTTTCAGATTTACCACGTAAACTTAAGCGTTAGAACAATATATTGTATTACTTGAATATTGTCTATTTTAATTATATATTATATGTTTAAATGTTGTCCATTACGTTAACTGTAATCAGTATGTAAACATATGTTTCATCTACCATAGAGTGTAGTTTGACAATTCTCATCACAAATTACACAATAGCTTGTAATACGGTAATACTGATTATTTTGAGTAAGCAAACTTTACCCTTTCACGGGTGTAATTAAGACCACCTCCGTCTGGTATAGCCAGCAGGTGAGTCCTGGATAACGCTAAATGGCCTACAGAAGACGTTCAAGACGCAACTCAATAAGTCCAAGATGGGAGTTCCTCAAGGTGCTGTGACGTGTCCAATATTATTTAACACCTGTATCAATGACCTCTCCTCACACTTATCTACAACAGAAGTTAAACCTGCACTGTATGCAGGTGACCTAATAATCTGGATTTTACTGCCAAACAACAAAAGGGATCAACGATCAAAGAAAATGAGCCAAATTATAAATCGCATTGAAAAGGGGTCACATGAAAACCATCTAGAAATAAACGCTCAAAAAACATTCTACAAAATATTTTCTCTATGTCACTCTCAACCACAATTAACTCTGAAATTTGGAGGGGAAGTTAAAAAGCAGAATGAAAACCCTAAGTACCCAGGAATATATATGGATCATAAATTAAACTGGCAAAACCACATCAATAAAACAGCTGATAAAGCAAAAACCAGACTTAGCATACTGGAAAGGTTAGCAAGGAGTAAATGGGGATGTTCAAAAATAGTTCTCAGCAATCCTTATACAACATACAGCAGGCCAATTTAAGATACGGTAGCTACCAGAAATACTAATAAGTTACAAATAGTCCAGAACCAAGCTTTAAGAATCATAAGTGATGGAGTAAAAGCAACTGCTCTAGCATCAATGAGAATTCTGAGTGGGATAGAAACCACTAAAAAAAGTATCCAAAGGTTAGCATTGCTTCAGTATGCAAAAATTATCCGTCTACCCAATCGCGATCCATGGACAAAACATAAAGAGTCACGTAAAAATAATGGTAGACAGTTCAAAACACAGATTAGCCTCATCGAGAAAGTAGAAAATATGAGATTACAGTATCACGTACCAAAAGTCACCGCTGAGAAATTTATTTTCTGACTCTCTTCAGCCGGCCGCGGTGGCCGAGGGGACTGAGGCGCTCACGGTCTGCACGGCCACTACGGTCGGGTGTTCGAATCCCCCCTCGGGCATGGATATTTGTGCCGTCCTTAGTCTTAGCTAGTTCATAAGTAGTTTGTAAGGTTGGGGACTGATGACCCCATAGTTAAGTCCCATAAGTTCTACAAACATTTGAACATTTGAATTGACTCTCTTCAATTATTTTTCCTCAATTACAGTATCAATTAGATATAAATGATAATAATAAAAGAGTGAAACAGATCCATCAATAATGAAAATACAGGATTAGAAACAGATAGCACGAAGACTGCAAAAAGAAGAAAACACTGGTGTAGGAATATACAGCAAAATTTTCTTTTTTTATCGAACTTTAGGATCACACCACTCTAATTTTGATGGTGAAGTTGAAGCCATCAGAAACAGCAATAAATCTGCTAACTAGCTATTTGCACACATTGGACAAAGCAGTCATACTATGTGGCTCCAACGAAGCAATATCAGCAAATCCAATCGAAAAATTGCTGAAGTCAAAGATATCCAAGAAACAATTAAGTTCCCACAACAAAACAACAATAAAATTGCAATTCACTGGACTCCATCTCACTGTGGCACAGATGGTGATGAGAAAGCTGATTTTCTATACAAAAAGGGCACAAAAATTAAACAAATTGGAAAAACTACCCAGTCGTATATCGCAGTAAAACGCATGAGTAACAATATATTTAAAAAAAGAATTGAGAAGAATAATAAAATCTGATGTGAGGAGAAGACCTGCGAAACCCTCCTAGATAACCAACTAATACCACTTGGACCAAGAAGAGAGGCAGCAGCACAATTCCGCCTGACTGCTGGGCACCACTGTTTGGTCACCCACCTGCACAATGTGTTCTGTGTCACAAGAGTGCTACCATAATGGACAGTGATCATTTAAAAGAGTGTTCAGAATTGTACACTTGTAATTTAGACTTGATAGTATTGTATTGGGAAGCAAGAAGGCGAATGACGATAAAATAATAATAATAATAATACTTTAACCTTTCAGTGAACAGAGTGTTAAAAATGTTTCCAGCCGTTAAAAATTAGTAAAACAACCGTAAATAAGAAATTGATCTATCAAGAAGTGACGGAAGATTCGATATATAAGATTATGTTGTAAATAATATTCTTCGGGTTTTTAGGAGTTACATAACAATTTTCGTCAGTGTAAGGTATGCTTACTATGCGAGCTACAGCTCTACACTAAAAGCTCATTTCCATTTCATAATGCAGTTTTTAAGAGGTGAATAAGAGGCAGAGCTTGTTCGTAACTGAAACATGTGTAGAAAAGGGTACGTCCTGTGTTGAAGAAGCAGTAGAGTGTGGGAGAGGAAAACTTGAATTATTCACGGCGTGGAAAACGAGACTAAAATACTAAATGGCATCTTCTGGACAAGCGAGGTCATTGCGGATGGAATACCTACGGCAGCAATAGAATGCGAATTTCCTAGTTGGTGTAGCTAGCTCTAAACGTAGAAAAATGTAAGGTGATGCAGATGAGCAGGAGAAACGACGCCATTATGTTCGAACAGAGCATTGGTAATGTGCTGCCTGACATTGTCGCGTCGGTGAAATATCTAGGCGTGACGTAGCATAGCGATATGAAATGGAATGGGCATATAAGGACATCTACATCTACACCTACATGGGATACTCTGCAAATCACATTTAAGTGCCTGGCAGAGGGTTAATCAAACCACCATTATACTATTTACCTCCCATTCCATTCTCGAATTGCACGCGGGAAGAAAGAACACCTGAATCTCTCCGTTCGAGCTCTAATTTCTCGTATTTTATTCCTATGGTCATTTCTACCCTTGAAAGTGGAAGTCAACAATATATTTTCACATTCGGAGGAGAATGTTGGCGATTGTAGTTTCGTAAGTAGACCACGCCGCAGCGATAAGCGCCGTTGTTGTAATGATTGCCATCCGAGATCCTAAATCATTACCGTAACGCTGTCTCCCCTGTATCGTGACAATACGAAACGAGCTGCCCTTCTCTGGACTCTTTCGATGACCTCCGCCAAACCCGCCTGATAAGGCTTCCACACTGGGCAGCAATCAGCAATACTCCAGAAATGGACGGACAAGCGTAGTGTATGAAGTTTCGTTTGTAGTTCTGTTGCATCTTTTAAGGGTTCTGCCAATAAAACGCAGTCCCTGGTTCGCCTTTTCCACGACATTATGTACGTCATCTTTCCAGTTTATGTCTGAAGTAATAATAATTGCTAGGTATTTTGTGGAGTTTACGGCCTTCACTTTTGATTGATTTATCTTGTAAACAAAGTTTAACGGATTTTTTTTTTTCGAACTCATGTGGACGACTTCACACATCTCATTATTTAGAGTCAATTGTCAATTTTACACCATAGTTATATCTTATTCAGATTGATCCGCAGTTGGATTTGATCTTCAGATGATTTTACTAGACGGTAAATGACAACGACATCTGCAAACAACCTAAGGAGGCTACTTAGATTTCCACTAAATCGTTTATGTAAATAAGGAACAGCAGAGGACCAATAACACTACCCTTTGGAACGCCCGATATCACTTCTGTTTTAGTCGATTCCTTCCCATCGATAACTACGAACTGTGTCGTCTCTGACAGGAAATCCCCTATCCAATCGCAAATTTGGGGCGATATACCATAAGCATGCCATTTGATTAAAAGCCGTTTGTGAGGTACGGTGTCAAAAGCTTTCTGGAAATCAAGAAACACGGAATCGATTTGCGAACTCTTGTCGATAGGGCCCATCACTTCGTGTGAATAAAGAGCTAGTTGTGTTTCGCATGAACGATATTTTCTAAATCCGTGTTGACCTTGGGTCAATAGGTCATTCTGTTCGAGATAATTAACAATATTTGAATACAGGATATGTTCCAAAACTCTGCTGCAAATTGACGTCAATGAAATAGGCTTGTAGTTTAGTAGGTTACTCCTACTGCCTTTCTTGAATATATGTGTGACCTGTGCACATTCGTAGGGGAGGCGGATGATCGACTTGGGTTTATTGCGAGAATGTTGGAAAGATGTAGTCTGCATCTGAAGTAGACCGCGTTTAAAACGTGTGTGGGACCCCGCTTTGAGTTCTGTTTAGGTTCCCCACCAGATGGGCGTAAAGAAAGCAGATACACGCTGCTAGGTTTGTTACTGGTAGGATCGATCATCATACATCTGCATAAATAATCTGCAAATCGCAATGAAGCGCATCGCAGAGGGTTCGTTGAACCGTTTTTGTGATGTTTCTCTACTGTTCAATTCTGTAATATCTCGCGGGAAAAAATAACACCTAAATATCTCCGTTATTGATCTGATTTCTCTTATTTTATTTTGATGATGATGTAGGCGGTGTAGCGTCCCATGGTTAAAAGATATTAATAGTTAGTAACGCCATATTGAATTCAAATAAAAATCATAAGAACAGTGATGTCAAAGATAAAGTGTTACCAAGGACGCCAATGAACTGTTTTCTACACAAAGAAATTTTAATATCCTCGTGAATGTTAAAAATATGTCAAATGTTTGTAAATCTATCGGACTCAACTGCTGGATTATTAGCCTTCTTGTCGTGTCTTGTTCCTGTACATGTAATGTGATTTGAAAGGACGATATTATCATAATTTTGTGAGAGGGATTCATATAAGTGTTTTTCTGTACTGTGGCCTTGACAGATCTTGAATTAACAACAATTATAATACTGATAGACAATTCTCATGCTTAAAATTATTACATACTGAGTCTAGCCAGTGATTAATGAAACCTATCATTTTATTATTTTTCTATATACTGTTTCAACAACTTTTTATGTAGTACTTACGAAAACATAAAGCCTTAAATATTTTATTGAAATCAGTTCTTTCGTTAACGCACTCTACAAGCAATAAAAAGGATACCATAATTCTTCATTTAATAGTTCGGCAAATTTCGGTTCAAGTAACACCACAACACAGTTAGTATTTTTTTGTTATTATTATTATTTACTTTCTAGGATGCCACAGTGGGTGCTAATAAAATCTGTTCGCATTCGGAAGAGAAAGTGGGTAAAAGAAATTTCGCAAATAGATCTCCTCGCTACGAGTAATACCTTTGTTTTAATGGTTTCCATCCCAACTCATGATTCATTCCCGTGACACTTTCTCCTCTGTATTGCTATAATACAAAACGACCTGTCCTTCTCTGAAATTTCTCTAAATCGCCTGTCAGTCCCACTTGGTGGAGATCCCACAATCTGCAACAGTACTCTAAAATAAGACGAACAAGTGGGCTAGTGTGACAGAGATACTTTTGGAAATCAAATGGGAATCGCTGAATAAGAAGCGACGTTCTTTTAAAGAAACACTATGCAGGAAATTTAGATAGCTGGAATTTGAAGCTGACTGCATGATGATTGTACTGCCGCCAACTTACATTTCGCGTAAAGAACACAAAGATAAGAGAAATTAAAGACCACGAAGAGAAATTAGAGCTCGTACCGAACGCGTTTTTCTCTGTGTTTTGGATTTGACAAGCAAAGGAAATTGATAGTGGTGGTACCAGGTACCCTCCTCCACGCAGTAGATTGCGGAATGTGTTGCAGATGTAGATGCAGAAAGTAACGATGAGCTGCGCTTAAACATTACAGCCCTTTTTCTCGGAATTTTCTAGATACTGCGTTTTACAACTTGTATGATTGAATGCCGTTGATGCTCACGGCAGTTCGCCGTCGGGGGTTCGAATCCCCTCCTCGGACATGGGTGTTTGTGCCGTCTTTAGTATAAGGTAGTTCATAAGTAGTTTGTAGGTTTAGAGACTGATGGCCCAGTAGTTAAGTCCCATAAGCTATATAAACATTTGAACATTTTTTGATGCCCTTGACGCGTGCTACTAACACGCGAGCTCTCACTCCAAACTGAATTTCCGAGACTGGAAGGACACCTTGTGAGCCAGCTCTTTTTGACCGTGGTGAGAGGTAACGCTGAAATATCCTATTCTCGGCACACTCTTGACACTGTGGAGTCCGGAATACCGAATTCCCTAACGCTTTCCGATAAGGAATGTCTCGTGCGGCAAGCTGTAACTACCATTACGCTTTGTAAGTCTGTTGGTGCCCTCAAGGCAGCCATAATCACGTCTATAACTTTTTCACGTCAATCACGAGAGTAAAGTCACATCCGTCAGTTCACAGCCCTTTTGTACTACCGCTGTTTGTGCAAATCGGTATGCCATACCATTTGTCAATTTGGTATACAGTAGCTTGGTGAGTGGTCTGTTCAAGTTGTTTCAGGAGAAATAGTAAATAGTTTAGGAGTTGGTAGCACAGATGAATTCCAATAACAAACTATATAAGATGTGTCCAATTTTTATTGAGTACAGAGGTACACCTGTTAGCGTGTAATCCAAACAAACTTAATGGAAAAGCAAATGAGGACATTCAAAGTTGATTTTCAAATATTCCACCACCAACTTCAATGCAGTTTTCACTTATCCTGATAACACCACGTGTAGCTCTTCTAAAGTCATGTTTGCATTCTTTTATGAAGGCTGCACTGTTCATAATCGGATCGATCAAATTGTTTCTTGTGTTTACTTTCTCTTTGTAGACAGCTTTTCAATCATGTCTACAGGCAAAAATTCATAGGGTTATGATCCGGGGACTATGGTGCCCCAGAAACGTATCCATCTTCCGGAGAATGTTAGCTTAAGATGTTTTGTTACCTGACGAACTAGAATTTGCAGTAACCTCGTCATGCTGGAAAAGGGTAGGCATTCTTGTGGCCAAAGGAATGTCTTGCTACAATGATGGATGCTCATTTTCAAGAAAGTATACATAACGGATCCTGTAAGAAGGTGCTATAACACAACACGCCAAATCAAATAACTGTCAGATCACACTCACATTATCAGAGTATAACGTTGCCCTTGCTTAGTATGATACCATAATTGTTAAAGTAGATTCCGCGATTATATTTTGGACAAGGAATTGATGGTACCGAATGTTTGAATTTGAAATAAGTTAAAGTACACCACAAAATGAACATTAAAGCAAATATATCCCGCGTTGCATATTAAAGTTGGGCACCATACAAGCAACAGCACGTTATAAGACTTACGGAAAGCATCTAGCTGGATCCTGCATTTCGTATTGTAGAAACTGGAAATGATAACTGTTTCTTATTTAATCTGTGAATGTTCGAGATACTTTCCGTAGGAAATCAATGTTCAGACTGATCACTTCGCTTTTCATTGTTGTGTGACCGTGGGTGGGACTTGAAGTTACTGGTAATGATAGAATAATTAAAAAATGATCGGACTTCGTGAAATTACAAAAGAAATGACTGCAGGTTCTAAAATCAAGCAAAGTATTGTATAAGGATGACTGATTCTGATTGAAATTTTGCAGACAATTCAAAGCGATTGTAATGGCGTCTGAACATTAAACTTCGCTGCCGAAAACATTAAGAAATTAAATATTTGACGTGGAGGAGTTTTATTTAAATGAAAACTAATGAGAGGGAATGTTTTAAATTTAAATAATATATTTAAGCAACAACTTGCATCATACTTACATTAATGGATACAGGTATGAAAGACGTCTACACCGATTAGATACAGACCAGAGAGTGAGTAAAACTACTATCACGGTTCCGTCTTCTCGCTTGTTTTTAAGTAAAAAATGACGAACGAAATTAAATTAGTTGCATTGCGAGTCAGTGGGATCCGGAGGTGATAAGCATCGTTGATAAAAAAAATAGATTGACAATATTTTACAGAAACTCGAAATTTGCCTGGAATTTCAATGCTAGAAGCTTATAATAGTAACCACAACGAAACCCTTTCACGCAATTTGGTGGAAAATACTGAGAAATTCTAGTCGTATCTAAAGTATATTGGTGACAAAGCACATTCACTATCATTACTAAACAATAACAACGGTGATGCTAATAATGACATCTCTGCTAAAGCAGAATTACTAAAGACAGCTTTCAGAAATTCCATCACCAAAGAAGACGAAGAAAATACGCCATAATTCGAATCAAGTACAGATGCCAGCATTAGTAATTTGCAGCAGAGCAAATATTTTCCTCAAACATTGCGAACTACTTCGACGAGAACGACCTATTGACTCATCGTCAACACACATTCATAAAGTATGGTTGTTATGAAATAGACCTAGCTCTTTATTCACATCAAGTAATGAACGCTATCGACATGGGGTCTAATCAAAATTCGTCCTTCTGGAATATCGCCACGGTTGTGCCACTCGATTAGCGATTTCCTGTCATAAAGGACAACGTACGTTGTAAATGACGGAAAGTCATCGAATGGAATTGATATCTGGCGTTCCCCATGGAAGTGGTATGGGTCCTCAAGTGTTCCCTGCCTTTATAAACGATTTAGGAGGCAGTGTGACCATCTCTTTTTGATCGCAGATGATGGTGTCCCTTATGTTTGTAAAGTCACCAGAAGATCAAGAGCAACTGCGAAATGATTTAATTGGCAATTCACCCTAAGTAATGATAAAAGTGAATCACCCATATGAGCAAAACAAGAAACCCATTGCACTTCATTTACAACATAAACCAGTCAAATCGAAAGGCCGTAAATTCAACGAAATACCCAGGAATAACAATTACGAACAACGTTAATTGGAAGCAGCACTTAGAAAATATCACACGGAAAGCGAACCAAAGGCTAAGTTTCATTGGCAGAATTCTTAGAAGATGCAACATTTCTACTAAAGAAACTGCCTACACTACTGTCTTGTGCGTCATATTTTGTAGTATCGCTGTGCATTGTGGGATCCACACCAGATGAGACTGACGGACGATTTAGAAAAAAGAAGGGCAGCTCGTTTTGTATTATCGCTATAAAGGGGGGAGAGTGTCACGGAAATAATGCACGAGTTGGTGTGCAAATTATCAATAAGAAAGGCGATATTTGTTGTGGCGTGATCGATTTCCGAAATTTCTTTCACTAACTTTCTCTTCCGAATGAGAACATATTTTGTTAACATCCACCTACATAGAGAGACGATCATCAGAACAAAGTAAGAGAAATCGGATCGAAAACGGAAGATCTGGGTGTTCCTTTTTTCTCTTGAGCTATTAGAGAATGGATGGTAGGGAAATCATACCATAAAAGCGTTTAGATGAATCCTTTGGCATGCACTTCAGTGGGATTTACAGATTATTGATGGAAATGTAGATGAAGAAAATGTGTCCCCGCAATAGCGCATGGGTTTTCCTCGGACCACTGAAGCGAATTACTAGTGTTATTGATGCCGTCCGGAATGAAAGTGGCTTTCAGTTGAAAGTAAAATTGGGATTACCTGGCGATTTTTAAGTATCCAACAACAAAATTCCATCCCTATATCTTCATTTCCTTGTTGAAGGTGTTGAATTAGTTGTAAATTATCCGGATGGAACCCGAACATACTTAATGTCCGCCATACTCTTTTATGTGTGCTTGTTGAAGGATTACGTTCTATCGTCGGAGGAATGTTTTCTATTGTCTGTTAATTTATACGTTCAGGTGCAATATGACTGCTTGGCACTGTATTACTGTGACGCCATGTGTTGAACACATGAGTAAACATTCTTGAACTTGGTGATCTGCGGTTAGGAAATTGTAAAGCTTATTTTGTACAAGCCGCTGCAGCTCCATTACAAAACTCATACACAAATTCTAATATTCACGGAATGTACGATGTTAACTGTGAATGCGTAAAGTTGAAAATTTGTACCCACCGGGGATTCGAACCCGGGTCGCCGCTTTCTAGGCAGTTGAGCTGACCCCTACACCACTGGGGACACAGCGATCACCACAAGTGTACGGATTACTCTAGCACGCCTAACTTCAGATACAAATTCTCAACTTTTCCCTTTCTAATATTAGTAAAATTCGCGGTTTTCGGCCTGATTCCCGTTAGAGTAAGGGCCTAGGAGTGCTTCGACATTGAAGAAAGGATAATTCATTATGATCGGCATATTTTATAATTGTTATATATACACGTGATCTGTGTTCCTTCGGACATGCCCGAAAGACCAGACATCCCTTACATATAATTCCAATGCTGCCATATTTAGAATGTATAAATACTTGGTAAGAAACTACAGACTTAGCCAAATTATTACAATTGATTTGAATCTAAACCACGACATCACAACTTGAACATCAATAGGCCTACACATTACTGACATTTCGTAAACTACAATACATTGATTTCAGCTGTATCTCTGCAGTCGGAGACATGTTACGGAGTAGTTCTTGGTTTAAAAAAAAAAAAAAAAATACAGACTCAAAAGCAATGTTTCACTTACTTACACAGACGCGTCCCGCCTCTTCTGGGCATAATTAGACATTGAAGGGGAAATTTAAAAACTTGTTTAGAAGATAGGAGTTAACTAAAAATATGTAAAGTCTTCCTTACGGAAGATATATAAAATCTTTCCTTAGGGAAGATGTTATGTATTTAAGTTAGTTCTGTGTTCTGAACAAGTTAGTAAATTTCCCCATTTAACATCTGATGATGTCCAGAGGAGGCGAAACGCTTCTTTGTAAATAAGTGAAACAGCGCTTTTGTGCAACCAAGAGTCATTTTTAACCAAAATACGACGCGCGTCCAGAAAGTAAGTTCCGTTTGGTTATATAAAACGAACGGGTACAGATACAGAAAAAATATTGATTATACAAAAAATCTACAACTGTTAAACTACTTTTCTACATAGCTTCCGAAATTTTGTTGGCAATTGTCATAGCATGGCACAAGGTTTTGTGTGCGTTTTTCATAGAATGTTGTGTATTCAACCATGTGGTAACATGTTCTTTCAGCTCGTCATCATCGTTGAAGTGTTGTCCACCCAGGACAGATTTTAGGTTTAAGAAGAGGATTACTGTCAAAAGATTTATTTATTTATTTATTTATTTATTTATTTATTTATTTTTTTACGATAATGCCTGACCTCACACACCGAATGTGACCAAACAATTCTTACGGAAATTTCTGTGGGACCTGTTTGATCATCCTCCATACAGCTCTTCTTAGACCTAAAATCTGTCCTTGGTGGTCAACACTTCGATGATAAAGAGCTGTTACTACATGGTTGAATACAAAGGCGGCAACCTGTGAAGGATGCATGCAAAAACTTGTGGCACGCTATGACAAGTGCCTACAAAATTTCGGCAGTTATGTGGAAAATTAGTTTAAGAGTTGTAGAATTTTGTGCAATAAAAATTTCTTCTGTATCTGTGTACAATTTCATTTTATTAACAAACGGGACTTACTTTCTGGACGCACCTCGTATCTATTACGGTTGCTATACCAGCGCCACAGGCCACGAGGGTATGGAGTGGAGTGACTTCTGTTACATAACTAATTGCAATTCGGATATTCTACCACTTCCAACAGTATTTTCTATTCGAAAAGATGAAAATAACAGTCGAGTTCGCAAAATTTAACAATTTGTTAGATAAGGTGGCCGGTTTCGATGTCTGGTTGTTAAATTTTGCGAACTCGACTGTTATTTTCATCTTTTAAAACATTTACTAGTTCGCTGTTTTCCAATAAGGAAACTACGTTTTCCAAACACATTGTACATGGATGGCCGTGTAGGACTGTCCGTGCGCTCTATGGCGCCTTGTTGTGGAGTGCCCGTCCCTCTCCGTCTGAGGTTCGAGTCCTCCCTCGGGCACTGTGTGTGTGTGTGTGTGTGTGTGTGTGTGTGTGTGTGTGTGGGTGGGTGGGTGGGTGGGTGTTGTCCTTAGCATAAGTTAGTTTAAGTAGTTTGTAAGTCTAGGGAGAAATGAGCATTGCAGTTTAGTTCCACAGATTTACGAACATTTCATTGGAGTTTTTAAATGGATGTTCTGTGCGGATATGCAACACTCGCAGCAGAGTCCTAGCAGATGACGTCAGCAGGCTGAATGTTATCGGAACAGTTGGGCCAATGTTGGAATTTCAGCGTGTAGCGTCGTTGCCAGCTGCTGCGACTTTCGCTGTATGGCACGTAGTACGATAAGACGGGCGGAGCCGTGCCCTGGGTAGCTTATGACGCGTGCGGCATCGGCATTCGGCGTTTCAGTGTGGCGTCTCGGCGCCATAAAGGCAGGCAGGGCTCGCTTTCTATGGCCCGGACGCAGTCGTAGGCGCTGGGTGGCGGCTAGACTTTGGGCGGTGGGATATGGCGGGCTTTCTCCGTGGCGCGCGGCCAGCGGCAGGAAAGCGACCTGCCGACCCCGGCTGGCCGGCGAGCCTCTGGGAGGAGTCGTGGGACGCTGCCAGGAGATGCCCTCATACCCCACAAGGAAATACGAGGCGACGCAAAAGTCGCGATACTCCGCTTTATTCCAAAAACTCTCCAGTAACTCCGAAGCCTTCCAATCTTGTCCACGCAAATGATGACAGGCAAAAGTTAGTAGAGATTCGTGCGTCTATAAAAATATCGATGCGCGAAGCATACAATAATTATCACAGCCATACCTTAGCAAAAGATCTTGCCGAGAACCCGAAAAAATTCTGGTCCTATGTAAAAGCTGGTCAAACCCCACTGTCCAGTCACTCGTTGATCATTCCGGGGTAGTAATAGAAGAAAGCAAACGGAAAGCTGAAGTTCTAAATTTAACCTTTAGGAAATCTTTCACGCAGGAGAACCGCACGAATGTACCATCATTTGATCAACGTACTAATTCCGAAATCCCCTTCTTCTTTTCATTCTCCACTCCGAGGAGTGGAGCGGGCTGTTTGAGATCCGGCCCATAAAGAGTCGCGGTTCTATTCAGCCAATTATCAGACAAGCTGATAGTGGGGCACAGGCGGAATCCCAATTGGGAATAAGTGGGAGGGGCTTACCAGTTCCGGCATACGCCTTACAACCAAGGAAAACCTCCCGAAAACCTTGGTCGGAACCGGGGGGTTTGGGACCAATTTCATTTATCTCTGGGACGTTGCCCAAAACTAAAAATCGATTGTCGGAAGAGCACGAGTGCACTCACAACAATCAAGGATCAGAAGCCCGAGTTACTACCGTAAACTCGTAGAGATCAGCTCGACCAGCATTGGACAAGCATCCCTCTAAAGGAACCGCACCCGTGAGCACGGTATCCTCAGCGTCAAATTCCGAAATGGGGGACATAGTAATAAGTACTTCCGGTGTAGAGAAGCAGCTGAGAGCGCTAAATACGAAAAAGTCTGCTGGTCCGGATGGTATACCAGATCGATTTTACAAAGACTATTCTGCGGCATTGGCCCCCTACTTAGCTTGCATTTATAGCGAGTCTTTAATTCAGCGCAAAGTTCCTAGTAATTGGAAAAAAGCGCAGGTGACTCCCGTTTATAAGAAAGGAAAGTGAACTGACCCACACAATTACAGGCCAATATCGTTGACATAGTTTCATGTAGAATTTTAGAGCATATTCTCAGTTCGAATATAGTAACTTTCCTTGAAAGGGAAAAGCTTCTTTATATGAATCAGCTCGGATTTAGGAATCATCGTTCATGTGAAACTCAACTTGCCCTTTTCTCACATGACATCTTGCGAGCCATGGACAAAGGGCAACAGGCGGATTGTGTTTTTCTCGAATTCAAAAAGGCGTTCGACGCGGTGCCACACTGCAGATTGCTAACGAAGATACGAGCTCATGGAATAGGTTCACAGATTTGGGACTGGCTGAGAGAATTCCTAAGTAATAGAACGCAGTACGTTGTTCTCGACGGCGAGTGTTCATCAGAGACGAGTGTATCGTCAGGCGTGCCCCAGGGGAGTGTGATAGGACCGCTATTATTTTCTATCTATATAAATGATCTGATGGACAGAGTAAGTGTAATTTGCGGCTATTTGCTGATGATGCTGTGGTGTATGGGAGGGTGTCGTCTGTAACTGACTGTAATAGCATACAGGATGACTTAGATAAAATTTCTAGTTGGTGCGAAGAATGGCAGCTAGCTCTCAATGCAGAAAAATGTAAGGTAATGCGCATGAGTAGAAAAAGCAATTCCATAATGTTCGAATACAGCATTATTAGTGAGCTTCTTGATGCTGTCCCGTCGTTCAAATACCTAAGCGTAACATTGCAGAGCGATATGAAATGGAAAAACATGTAAGGGCAGTTGTGAGTAAGGCAGACAGCCGACTTCGGTGTATTGGGAGAATTTTGGGAAGATGAACTTCACCTGTAAAAGAGACCGCGTATAAAACGCTTGTACGACCACGTCTTGAGTATTGCTCAAGTGTTTGGGACCCGCAGCAGATCAGTTAAAAGGAAGACATAGAGGCAGTTCAGAGGCGACCAGTTAGATTTGTTACTGGTAGATTCGACCAATGCGCGAGTGTCACGGAAATGCTCCAGCAACTCAATTGGGGATCGCTGGAGGAAAGACGACGTTCTTTTCGTGAATTTCTGTTAAGTAAATTTAGAGGGCCGGAATTCGATGCTGAGTGTAGTACGATCTTGCTGCCGCCTACTTACATTTCGCGTAAAGATGACAAAGACAAGATAGAGAAATTAGGGCTCGTACGGAGGCATCCTTTTTTTTTCTTCTTTCAATTTGGGAGTGGAATAGGAAAGGAAATGCCTAGTATTGGTACAGTGTACCCTCCGCCACGCACCTTACGGTGAATTGCGGAGTATGTATGTAGATGTAGATGTGGTCCTTACGCGAACTGCAAGTTGGCGGTAGGTGAATCATTATGCAGTTCGCCTCAAATTCCGGCCCTCTAAATTTCATCAACAATGTATCTCGAAATTAAAAAAGTCATTTCCCCTCCAGCGACTCCCTGAAGCATCTCAGTAACCTCGCGCATTGATCGAACCTACCAGTAACAAACTTAGCCTCTGAATTGCTTTTAAGATCTCTTTTAAACCAATCTGTTGAGCATTGCAAACATTTGAGTCATACTCAAGACGAGGTGACACAAGGGATCTATATACTGTGTCCTTTACAGATGAATTACATGTCCCCTAAATTCTCCCAATAAACTGTGGTCGACCATCCGCCTTTGCCAAGACTGCCATTCTACGCTTGTTCCATTTCACAGCCCTGCGCAGCGTTACGAATGTTCAAATGTTTGTAAAGCTTATGGGACTTAACTACGGGGTCATCAGTCCCTAAACTTACGAACTACTTATCAACTACCTTATACTGAAGACGGCAAAAATATCCATTCCCGCGGGGGGATTCGAACCCCCGACCGTAGTGGCCGTGCAGACCGTGACTGGAGCGCCTCAGTCTCCTCGGCCACCGCGGCCGGCGCAGCGTTACGCCTTGACATTTAACTGACGGGACTCTGTCAAGCAGCCCACTACTCTTGCTGTATTCCGAGATTACGGAATTGTTTCTCCTACTTACAATTTTCTATATTTAGAGCTAGCTTCCATTCCTGACATTACCCAGAAATTTTGTGTCGTTTGAAGAAAGTACCTAGTTAGTTAAAAATTTGAAACATAGCTGCTGGTACTTTATTTAGTCTACACATTATTTCAGCTCTAGTCCCATCCCATTAATTAGGGAGACAATAAAACCTAGAAATTTGGTTGGAGTCATCCTGCATCCTACTACAGTCAATCAGTGACGACATCGTCCTGTGAACCACAAATCACCGACAAACAGCCGCAGATTGCACATCACTCTGTCCGCCAGATTATCACACTTCCCTGTGGCACTCCTGACGATACCCTAGTCTCTGATGAACCCTCGACATCGAGGACAACGTACTTGGTTCTGATACTGAAGTAGTTTTCGATCTATTCACATATTTGGGCACCTATTACATACGCTCACACCTTCGTTGACTTGGAACTATGCACTGGATCAAAGATTCGCGATAAATGCAAGCTAAGTAAGGGGCCATTGCCGAAGAGTAGTCTTTGTGAAACCGTATTGGTACCCATTCTGGAAATGGCGATTTGTTTAACTCTGTTTCTCTACACCGGCTATGCCCATTGCACCGCGGTGGAGTAGCCGAGCGGTATAAAGCGCCTCGCTGCGGAGCGCGCGGTTGCTCGCCGTGGAGGTTCGAGTCCTTCCTGGGGCATGGGTGTGTGTGTTGTCCTTAGGTTAGTTTACCTAGGTTTAAGTAGCTACGGACTGATGACCACGCAGTTTGGTCCGATAGATTTACAAACATTTGAACATTTTATGCCCTTTGCTGTATCCTCCATTTGGGAGTTGGTGCGATCATCGAATGAAGGTACGTTTGCATGTCATAATATTTACAGACTACTTACACTAACTTGTACTAATTACAACACACACACACATACACACACACACACACACACACACACACACACACACACACTCGTGTCCAAGTGAGGACTCGAACCTCCGACGCGAGCGGCCGCGTGATCCGTAATGTTACGCCCCAGACCGCACTGCCATTTCCACGCGCCGAGGACCACGAAACTGACCATGTAATCACTGACGAGCAACTGCTCTGTAGAGTGCTGGAGCTCCATTCTGTTAAAGGTAAAAGTGAAAGCTGCCATCTTCACCTCTTGCAGCATTCCAGATAGTTTGCTTGTAACACACAACATAGTAACATCTTTTACCTCAGTTATGGCAAGTACGTAATGTATATTTCTCATGTAAAAAAATTCTGTATATATTTTTCATTTGTGTATTTTAAAGTATTTAATGTACTATATTTGAATTACAGTTTTTAACTGATATGTTTGAACGAAAGTAATTATGTAAGCGTAGTAGTCATGCAGTACATTTTCACAATGTACTGTATAAGAAAATCTATTGAGCAGGGACATTCTCGTTGGTAGCGCGAACACGCGCAGACAGTCGGATGTTGCTAGTCTGTCGGTGTGGAGTTGGCATGCAGAGGTAGCTCGTGAGCTCTCCATGTTCTCCATCTACACTACTGGTCATTAAAATTGCTACACCAAGAAGAAATTCAGATGATAAACGGGTATTCATTGGACAAATATATTATACAAGAACGGACATGTGAGTACATTTTCACGCAATTTGAGTGCATAGATCCTGAGAAATCAGTACCCAGAACAACCACCTCTGGGCGTAATAACGGCCTTGATAAGCCTGGGCATTGAGTCAGATTTTGGATGGCGTGTATAGGAACAGATAGATGCCCATGCAGCTTCAACACGATACCACAGTTGATCAAGAGTAGTGAATGGCGTATTGTGACGAGCCAGTTGCTCGGCCACCATTGACCAGACGTTTTCAGTTGGTGAGAGATTTGGAGAATGTGCTGACCAGGCCAGCAGTCGAACATTTCCCGTATACAGAAAGCCCCCTACAGGACCTGCAACATGCGGTCGTGCATTATCCTGCTGAAATGTAGGGTTTCGCAGGGATCGAATGCAGGGTAGAGACACGGGTCGTAAAACATATGACAAGTAACGGCCGCTGTTCAAAGTGCCGTCAATGTGAACAAGATGTGACCGAGACGTGTAACCAATGGCACCCCATACCATCACGCCGCGATGATGAATACACGCATACAATGTGCGTTCACCGCGATGTCACCAAACACGGATGCGACCACCATGATGCTGTAAACACAACTTGGATTCATCCGAAAACATGACGTTTTGTCATTCGTGCACCCAGATTCGTCGTTGCGTACACCATCGCAGGCGCTCCTGTGTGTGATGCAACGTCAAGGGTAACTGCTGCCATGGTCTCCGAGCTGCAAACGTCGTCGAGCTGTTCGTGCAGATGGTTGTTGTCTTGCAAACGTCCCCATCCGTTGACTCAGGGATCGAGACGTGGCTGCACGATCCGTTACAGCCATGCGGATAAGATGCCTGTCATCTCGACTGATAGTGATACGAGGCCGTTGAGATCCAGCACGGTGTTCCGTATTGCCCTCTATATTCTGCTGTCATTGGATCGCGACCAACGCGAGCAGCAATGTCGCTATACGATAAACCGCAATCGTGATAGGCTACAATCCGACCTTTATCAAAGTCGCAAACGTGATGGTACGCATTTATCCTCCTTACAGGAGGCATCACAACAACGTTTCACCAGGCAACGCCTGTCAAACTGCTGATTGTGTATGAGAAATCGGTTGGAAACTTTCCTCATGTCCGCACGTTGTAGGTGTCAGCACCAGCGCCAAACTTGTGTGAATGCTCTGAAAAGCTAATAATTTGCATATCACAGCATCTTTCTCCTGTCGGTTAAATTTCGCGTCTGTACCACGTCATCTTCGTGGTGTAGCAATTTTAATGGCCAGGAGTGTACATAAATAGTGTGCAAGTCACATTGAAGTGCATGGCAGAGGGTTCACCGAGGTTTCTCTACAGTTCCATTCTCTAGTAGCTCGCGGGAAAAAAAGAACACCTAAATATTTCCGTTTTCGGTCTGATTTCTCTTATTTTATTTTGATGATCATGTCTTCCAATGCAGGTGAGTGCTAACAAAATACGTTGGTGCTCGGAAGAGAAAGTTGGCGAAAGAAATTTCGCAAATAGATCTCGTCGCAACGAGTAACGCCTTTCTTTTAATTTTTACAATTTTTTTCCATTTTGTTGTAACATGTGGAGTTGGCAAAACGCTAGAAAAATCTTGGGTAAACAGGCAATATTAGTTATTTACATGGGCAGAGCGCAAAATAATCAAGAAGACATAGATAGGAAGAGGAATGCTGAGGACCCAGTATTGCCATTAATAAATCGTTACTATGGACAACCTGTTTCACTAACTATTGTATGCCAACAATGTCCTACAGCAACGCCACACCTAGTGATCTAAGTATGTGCAGAACAATTCTGTTTCATTTAGCTTGTACGACTAGATAACGTAGTAGTGATGAAGTGCGTCAATAACAAACCAGAAAATCTCCAAATGGTATCACCGAATTTTTCGCTTAAAACGTTGTCCACTAATATACCGAAAATAATCCGAAATATGAGAGTAAGAACTAGTAATTTCTGTTTTGACAGTGAAAGGATAATAATTACATTTTGTTTGCTGTCAACGATCAAATGCAGTGAAAGTTGGTTTTATAATGAATCAATTATTGTTCGTAAAAATTATGTAGTTTAACTAACTCATGTTTCAGCAGTTAGTCACTGGCAAAATCGTTTTTCATTGTATCAGTGAACAATCTTTTGAAGAGTTTCCTAAATTATTAATTACTATGAGTTCGTTAGTAGTTTATCAAATAAGGGTCTGTTCAAGGATAATTGTCAGCAATTTTAGTGACTTTCAGTAGTATAGCAAATATTTCAACCAGACAAAAATTATATACCTATATTTTGCATACAAATTTTTCTGATGGTATTTGCCAGTAGCAAACAGTTTGTTTGGTTACACAACTACAGTTGGCTTTCTATAGGAGTGATTATTGAGCTTTAACGATAATCATTTACCATTTACCAATGTTATGCTGTGAATGATGAGTACTATGGCGGGAAGTGCGTTTCACATTGATTATTAACTTTGCAGTGGAGTTAGTTGTGCTTTGTTGTCGAGTGGACGCGCGCGAATGGCTGTGCGCTCCAGAATGTGCAGCTGTTTCCTCGGGCATGCGTGTGTGTGCCTACTGTATTTTGCATATATTTTGCTTCTTTGCTTGGAATGCGTAACGTTACTTTTGTGCATGGCCGATTACCTGATCAATCAATCAGTACTTAATTCCTGCAACCAATTAGTTTTCCTAAGTATTATAATCTTTTACTCTAAATTTACTCATTTTTCACTGTTTGTCTCTAATTTTATCAACTACAACAAATTTTAAAAAATTTTAACTGTTTATCTATCGTTGTCAAAAGTAAGTGACACTGCAGTAGTTTGGTAGTAATGTCCACTACATTTATCGAGATCCACAAACACCAGAATAATTTTAATAGGAAAGAAGAAGGTCTGAAGTTAAATAAAATATGGATGTCGACACAGCACCAAAAATACGACAATCGATTATTTTTAATCGAGAATGATGACGTCATCCAGAGATAGTTACAAAGTCAGCATCACGTGACGTATGGTGGCGCCCTCTATAAATGCGAGAGCCCCTCGGCCCACAGTGGCAGTAGCCGTAAGACCCTGGAAGATGCCTCCCGCAGTTGGAGACGAAACGTCGGGGAATGAAGAAGTCCGTTTTCCAATATCTTTATTAGGTAACGAATTATGGATCATTTGTTACAACAGGTGTAATTCCTTATGAATCTACATCTACATCTACATCGATACTCTGCAAATCACATTTAAGTGCCTGGCAGAGGGTTCATTAACCACCTTCATAACTTTTCTCTACCGTTCCATTCTCTAATAGCGCGCGGGAAGAAAGAACACCTAAATCGTTCCGTTTTCGATCTGATTTCTCTTATTTTATTGGGATGGTCATGTCTCCCTAAGTAGGTGGGTGATAGCAAAATATTTTCACATTCAGAACTAAAAGTCGGTGATTGAAACTTCGCAAACAGATCACGCCGCAATGAATAACGTCTTTCTTTTAATGATTTCCACCCCAATTCGTGCAACATTTCCGTGACGCTTTCCCCCCCGTAACGTGATAAAACAAAACGAGCTGCCCTTCTCTGAACCTTCTCAATATCTTCCGTCAGTCCCACCTGGTGAGGGTCCCACAAGGGGCAACAGTACTCCAAGAGAGGACGCACAAGTGTGATGTAGGCAGTCTCTTTGGTGGAGCTGGTGCATCGTCTAAGCGTTCTGCCAATGAAACGTAACCTTTGGTTCGCCTTCCCCACAATATTTTCTATGTGTTCTCTCCAGTCAAAGTTGTTCGTAATTGTAACTCCTAGGTATTTGGTAGAATTTACGACCTTAAGGTTTGACTGATTTATCGCGTAATTGAAGTTCAGCGGATTTCTTTTAGTGGTCATGTGTATTACTTCACACTTTTCTTTATTTAGTGTCAATTGCCAATTTTCGCACCAAGTAGAAATTTTGTCTAAATCGCTTTGCAGTTGCTTTTGATCCTCTGTTGACTTCACTAACCGATAAACGACAGCATCATCCGCGAACAGTCTAAGGGAGCTATTCAGATTATCTCCTAAATCGTTTATAAACACGAGGAAGAGTAGGGGACCAATAACGCTTCCCTGTGGAACGCCAGATATCACTTCTGTTTTACTCGATGACTTACCGTCAATTACAACGAACTGTGTCCTTTCTGATAGGAAATCATGAATCCAATCACACAATTGTGGAGATATTCCATAAGCACGCAATTTCATTAGAAGCCGCTTGTGGGGTACAGTATCAAAAGCCTTCCGGAAATCCAGAAATATGGAATCGATTTGAGATCCCTTGTCGATGGCACTTAACACTTCATGTGAATAAAGGGCAAGCTGTGTTTCGCAAGAGCGATACTTTCTGAATCCGTGCTGACTATTGGTTAATAGGTCGTTCTCTTCGAGGTAGTACATAATATTCGAACAAAGTATATGTTCCAAAATCCTACTGCAAATCGACGTCAATGAGATAGGCCTGTAATTTTGGGGATCACTCCTATTGCCTTTCTTGAATATTGGAGTAATTTGGGCAACTTTCCAGTCTTTGGGTACGGATCTTTCGCTGAGTGATCGGTTGTAAATTATAGCTAAGTACGGAGCTATTTCATCAGCATACTCTGAGAGGAATCTAGTTGGTATACAATCTGGCCCGGAAGATTTATTTTTGTTTAGTGACTTAAGTTGTTTTACTACTCCAGGAACATCTACTTCTAAGTTTCGCATGCTGGCAGCTGTTCTTGGATTGAATACTGGAGTGTTCACTTCGTCTTCTTTGGTAAAAGAATTTCGGAAAGCTGTGTTTAGTAATTCTGCCTTAGCAGTACTGTCGTCGGTAGTATTACCATTGCTATCGCGTAGTGAAGGTATTGTTTGTGTTTTGCCGCTAGTGTACTTAACATATGACCAGAATTTCTTTGGACTTTCTGCAAGATTACGAGACAGGATTTCGTTGTGGAAACAACTATAAGATTCTCGCATTGAAGTCCGCGCTACGTTGCGAGTTTCAGTAAAAGATTGCCAGTCTTGCGGATTCTGTGTCTTTTTAAATTTTGCATGCGTTTTCCTTTGTTTCTGCAACAGTGATCTGACCTGTTTTGTGTACCACGGGGGGTCAGCCCCCTCTTTTATTAATTTATTTGGTATAAATCTCTCGATTGCTACTGATATTATTTCTTTGAATGTAAGCCACAACTGATCTACACTCGCATTTTTAGTTTTGAAGGACTGGAGACTATCACTCAGGAAAGCGTGAAGCGAATTTTTATCTGCTTTATTGAATAGATATATTTTTCGTTTATTTTTGGTGCATTTGGGAATTTCGATATTCAGTCTCACTACTACAACTCGATGTTCGCTAATCCCTGTATCTGTTTTGATGCTCTTTACTATCTCGGGATTATTTGTTGCTAGGAGATCAAGAGTATTTTCGCAACCATGTACTATTCTAGTGGGTTCATGAACTAATCATGACTTAATTACTCGATAAACATTTCAAACGAAAGTGCACGTCACAAAATGTGTTCCACGTGCTGTCCGAATACCTGAAGAGATTTCCGTACCCGTCGGAGAAAGTTTGCATGTACACGACACAACAGAGCAGGTGTGACAGTATCACAGGACTCGGAAATTCGCTGTTTCGGCTGTTGCACATCACGAATCTTCACGTAATACACCATCGCCTCCCATAGGAAGATATATAAGGTGGTCATATAAGGTGAAAATGGCGGCCACTCTACGGGACCATGACGCCCAATCCAGCAACCGGCGAACTGCGTGTCAAGCCATTTCCGTACACAGCCACCATAATGAGGCGGCGTTCCATTCTGCTGAAAGTACGAAGGGAACGTCCCATCTTCGTTGCAAACCACGTCTTCCAGAATTGGCAGTATGTCGCAGCATTGTGCGTTTCCAGCAGAAATATAGAGCCGATGAGACGCATTCCCCAAATGCCGTACCATGCCGTCACTTATCACCTCCTTGAGACCTATTGGGAGACGTTCACCTTGGGTTGTCCGGAGACCAGTTGTTATTCCCTTGCCCGTTGACGTAAAAATTCGCCTCGTCACTAAAGATTGTCTTATACACAATGTCATGATCGGTGTTGTGCTGACACCCACTCAAAAAACTGCATCTTTCGATCAGGGTCGTCTTCCGCCAGATGCTGCGGAGTTGCTTTTTGTATGGATGCCATTTACGTTCCTGCAAGACTCAGCGAATACTGCTCCGAGGAATGCCTTGCCTATGGGCATTCGCCTCGTGCCTCAGGAGGGACTCGTGGTCACAGTTGCTACCACTGCCGTGGTCGTAGGCTCATCAGTTTCTGTGTGTGGACAGCCTGTGGAGGGTTTACCTGCTACCGATCCCGTTTCTTTAAACTTTCTAATCAACTTCTTGACGGCACTGTTCTTGACGGGTTCCCTGACAGGGTGTTGCTTTCCTTGGTAATATCCAAGAGATTCCGGCCACCAGCTGACAGGATGACATAGATCCTTTCTTCTTTGGTCAGTGGCATATTGTCCTCCACATTAGTGGGATATATGTAATAATGGGATTAAAATTTGATTAGTGTGGATCATGCTGAATGACGAATTACATATTTTATAACAAATTATCCGTAACTTGTTACCTAATTAAGATATTAGTAAACGGAATGTACCATTGTTTTTCTCGTCAAATGCTACCCTTAAAAGGCGTATCACAAGAACCTCCTCTCATTGAATTCAATGTGGCGGATACTAAGATGGCAAACGACTCTCACAAAATGATTCTCCCCAATCCCTTTGTTCGTGTCTTTATCAACCACATCCCTGCTTCTCGCCGTTTTCACTATATTTAGTCCGGTCCTGAATTTTAGGCCACCCTGTACACAGGGTATTTCACTAAGTGTGTTTGCCTCTGTAACTTATGAAATAATAGGTGACTGGAAATTTTAATGCGGTAGGTCATCACAAGAAATGTTACACTTTCTGCGGAGCTATGAACGTAGTTTATTGTGTCATTTTCCAAAGAGTTACAGCACAAAGATATAATTTGTAATGGAACAATAGTTTTTTCTATCGTGCATTGCATTCGTTGAAACCAGCTGCGTCCAAATCAATTTAAACTACATTCCTATCACTCTTAGTTTGGAAGCTACAACACTTCAAAGTTTAGGAGGCGGAGGCTACGACAGCGTAGCTGACTGGCTGTTGGTCATAAGACAGTGGGCCGTGCCCCAGGGGATAGCCCCTCGGCCAGTCAGCTACGCTATCGCAGCCTCCGCCCCCAGAACTTTGGAGGGTTGTAGCTCCCAAACTAACAGTGATAGGAATGTAGTTTAAATTGATTTGGACGCAGCTAGTTTAAACGAATCCAAAGATAGAAAGAACTATTGTTCAATTTACAAAATTATATCTTTGTGGTGTATCTCTTTGGAAAATGATACAATAAACTATGTTCATAGATCCACAGAAGGTGTAACATTTCTTGTGGTGACTTACCGCATTAAAATTTCCCGTCACATATTATTTTATAAGTTACAGGGGCAAACACACTTAGTGAAACACCCTGTATATACTAACAGTCCAGTAAGATACTTACTTCTCTGCGCTCGTGACCATATCGGACCTTTGACGAATCCAAACTCCAGCTTGGTCAGATGAGTCGTAATGTTGGCGAGAGTTGATGATAGGTGTCGAATGTGGATTAGACTCCACGAAGCCATATACCTAAGTTGCCAACATGGCAGAAGACTCAACAGTGGCGTGGGCTGTTTCTATTGGAATGGACAGTGTCAGCTGATCCAAATGAACTGATAAGTGAGTCTATTTATTTATATTAATCATGTCCGAGGAGAGCAGCAATTCTCCATGGAACGAGTCAGTACTTCAGATTGTATCAAATGGGTGGTAATCGATAAAGTGAAACGTATAGCAATCCTATACACACGACAGGCCTAAACATATGTAACAACAATCAACAAAGTAACACAGAAATTAGCTTTTTCTTATAGGATAGAAAGAATGGCCATGAGGGAACTCCTCGGCTTAAATTTGACAGTGCGTGGATTGCTACTAAGCTTTTTGAATTCTTGTGGCAGCTTATTAAAATTCATGCAGCAGAGTATTGCAGACCTTTCTATACAAGAGTCAAGGACGTATGATCCAAATGCTGCAAGTAATATGGGGTTAGAGGTTTTAGCTATTAGTGGCGTTAGGGTAAGGGTAATGGAAGGGGCCAAAGTAGG
Source organism: Locusta migratoria (assembly GCA_026315105.1). Taxonomy (NCBI): domain Eukaryota; kingdom Metazoa; phylum Arthropoda; class Insecta; order Orthoptera; family Acrididae; genus Locusta; species Locusta migratoria. Next base: position 975,351,537 of record CM048744.1, on the reverse strand, counting down.
AGAATACAAGGTCTGCCTATCAGAACTCAAGGCAGGAAGAGCACAGTTGGGTGTGGGGCTTTACATCAGGAAAGCAATCGAACCCAGTATAACTGCAATGAGGAATGTAAATAAACCGGTGTGGAGCGCCACGTTACGGACCGCGCGGCCTCCCGCGTCGGAAGTTCGAATCCTCCCTCAGGCATGATGGATGTGTGTGTTGTCCGTAGGTTAGTTTAACTTAAGTAGTTTGTATGTCTGGGGACTGATGACCAACGTAGTTTGGTCCCATAGGATTACAAACATTTGAACATTTGTAAAAAAAAAAGTTTAATGTGGATAGATTTCACAATCTCCAGGTAGAAAATTAGGATTGTGTCAGTGTATTCGCCCTGTGAAGAGAGAGATCAAGATGATATGGACACTTTTACGACGCTCTCAGTAATGGGATTGTTAGAAGTAAAGCACAAGGACAGTATTTTGCTCATGGAAGATTTCAGTGCTAGGATGGGAAACCGAACAGAAGGGTAAGAAAAGGTTATGAGTACGTTTGGAGAGGTCATTGACGCCCATAGGAACGGAAAAAAGCTCTTGGAGTTCTGTGCCAGTATGGGCTTAGTTATCACAAAATACTTTTTTAATCATAAGAACATTCGTCGGTATACTTGGGAAGGCAGGGGAACCAGATCTGTCGTTGACTACATGATAACATATCAGGAATTCAGACAGGCAGTCTAGGGCACAGGTGTTTTCAAAGGGTCATTATTTTAATCTGCAGTGAAATTGGTTTTATGATGCCGAAAGAGCAGAAAGTAAGGTCCGCATGGAAGAGTGGAGAATTCTCAACCGCGGTGGAGTAGCCGAGCGGTCTAAAGCGTCTCGCTGCGGGGCGCGCATTTGCTCGCCGTGAAGGTTCGAGTCCTCCCTGGGGCATGGATTTACCTCAGTTTTAGTAGTTTGTAAGCTACTAAGCTACGGACTGATGACCACGCAATTTGGTCCGACAGATTTACAAACATTTGAACATTTGAATTTTTGAGAATTCTCAGGATAAGGAAATCAGGCACAAATACATAACAATTATCTCAGAAAGGTGCCAGTTAGTTGAATGTGGTCACCTCCACTCACTGTAGGAGAAATGGACAAGGTAGAGGGACACACTACTAGAAGTGGCTAGAGAATGTCTTGGAACAGTAAAGGCAGGAAGAAGCAGAATGCTTAGTGGAATGACACAGTCAAGGTAGCCAGGGAACGAAGGTGTTTAAAAAATGGCTCCATACTAGAAATCAGGCAGGCAGATTTTTTTTGATGAAGGAAAGAAAGCCAAACAGAAAATTGCAGAATACAAACAGAAATCATGGGAAGACTTTGGAAATAAGCCAGAAACTATGCGTAAAGACACAGAAAAGCATTCTGGATCGTAATTAGCAGTTTTGAAATGGAGGGAGGAAGGCAATAATAACCGTTTTGGACAGGTCAGGACAGCTGCTACTTAATCCTGTGGATGTCTTGGGCAAATAAAGTGAATATTTTGAAGAGCTGCTCAATGTAGGTGAAACTTTCAGTGTGCCGGCCGCGGTGGCCGAGGAGACTGAGGCGCGTTAGTCACGGTCTGCACGGCCACTACGGTCGGGGGTTCGAATCCCCCCTCGGGCATGGATATTTGTGCCGTCCTTAGTGTTAGCTAGTTCATAAGTAGTTTGTAAGTTTAGGGACTGATGACCCCGTAGTTAAGTCCCATAAGCTATAAAAACATTTGAACATTTGAAACTTTCAGTGCTGTGTCAGCTTTTGAGGTACAATGGGATAGGAATGAAGACAGAAACATGATCACATTTTAGGAACTGTAGAAAATGGTCAGTAGATTTCAGTGCAATAAAGCTATTGGGATAGATGATATTAAGACTGAAATCATCAAATACAGAGGAATGTCAGGTCTCAAATGGTTACACAGGTGAAATGACGTGGCAGTCGGGACAAGTTCCGTCTGACTGGACGAAAACCATAATCACACCAATTTTCATGGAAACAGAAAAGATTGTAACAACTACACAGGTATCTCTTTAATTAGCGTTATGGGCAAAATCGTCTTAGATATTGTTGCAAGAAGAGTGCGAATTTTAGTGGGAGACAAGTTGCATGAAAATCAGTGTGGGTTTAGGCCCCTTAGACGCTTTCAGGACCAGATCTTTAGCATGCGGCAGATAATTGAGAAATGCTATGAGTGGAACAGGGAATTGTATCTATGTTTCATAGTTCTAGAAAAGGCTTATGACCGTGTTCCTAGGAAGAAGCTGTTGTCAGTTCCACAAAATTTTGGAATAGGAAGAAAACTTCAGCCGGCAATTAAAAATCTTTGACAGGCAGCAGTTAGAGTTGACTGTAAATTACGTTCTTGGTTCAGAATAGTTTCAGGGGTAAGACTAGGCTGTATCCTGTCATCACTGATGTTCATACTATTTATGGATCACATGAGATTAAAATAGGCAGTTTCGCATTGGTGAACAACTTAGTTGTGAGGGCAGATTCGATTGAAAGGTTGCAAGCTAATGTTTCAGAGGTACATCAGAGGTGTGCCGCGGTGGAGTGGCCGAGCGGTCTAGGGAGCCTTGCTGCGGAGCGCGCTGTTGCTCGCCGTCGGAGGTTCGAGGGACTGATAACCGCAAGTATTAAGTCCCTTAGATTTACAAACTGAACATTTTTAGAGACACAACGGTTGGTATGAAGATCAGCATCTTCAAAAGTAAGGTATGTGGGAAAGAGATTTAAACAGATTCAGTGCCAAGTAGGAGGACGAAAGGTAGAACAGATGGACAGTTTCAAGTAGATAAGATGTATTTTCTCACAGGATGGCTACGTAGTGAACTGGAAACAAGGTGTAACAGAGCTAATGCAGTAAGTACTCACCTAAGATCTACTCTCTTCTGCAAGAAGGAATTTCAGTACCAAGACGAAGTTAGCAGTACACAACTTTGTTGTATCAGAGTGAAAGGTGGGCGGATAAAGGTGACCTTATCAATAAGGTTGAGATTACAGATGTGAACATATAAAGGACGACTGCAGGTACTAAAAGAAAGGACAATGGTAGAAGGGTGTCTTTAATGAGAAAATCAGAGAAAAACGGGCAATGAACACCATAGATGAATGATTTACAACCATCAGACTGAGATGGTGGGGTCATGTTACACGCTTGGCAGGAGCAAGGTTACCTAAGAGACACATGAGCTTGGCAGCGGAGGGTAAGAGGAGTCGAGGTAGACCAATAAGAAAGTACTTAGATTTCATGAAAAATAATTTTGAAGTAACAGGGTTAATATGTTGAAAATGAATAGGGCATCATGTACTAATTTTATTAGGTGAGGACTATGCGCCAGAGTGAACGCTGAAAGGCATAATCAGCCTCTAATGATGATGATGATGACTAGAAGGCATATCATTTATGTAAATGAGAAACAACGGTGACCTGAGAACAGAACCGTGGGGCACTACCCGCTTAACTGTGCCCCATCGTGAGTGCATATAAAAACTATTTTCAACACTGCAGAGAATCATCTTGTGCTGTTATAAAAGTAAGACCTGACTGCGTAATAATCCAACTTCTGCAACAATACCTTGTTATCAACACAATCAAACGCTTATGTTAAATCAAAGAAAACACCTAGTCTTCGCAGTTTTTTAATTTAATCCGTTAACTGCCTAAGAGAGAAAAAAGACTATAGAATTTCCGGTTCTTAAAACATAAATGGCTATGTTCCGCTACTTGGAAACTATTTGTATTCTTTCAGTGACTGAATATGGGCAAACAATGATGGAATTTTTTATAGATGATAATGCACGATGTCATTGCGCTGCAATTGTACTAGACTGGTTTCATGAAAATTCCGATCAATTCCAACGAATTGTAGTATTACATTAAAAATTTTCATTCGATAAATAATTTATTTACGATGCTCATCGCTGACCACAGCTTTCTCTGGCAGCGAAAATGTTCAAATGTTTGTAAATCTATCGGACCAAACTGCGTGGTCATCAGTCCGTAGCTTACAAACTACTTAAACCTAGGTAAACTAACCTACGGACAAACACACACACCCATGCCCCAGGGAGGACTCGAACCTCCACGGCGAACAACCGCGCGCTCCACAGCGAGACGCTTTAGACCGCTCGGCTACTCCACCGCGGCTCTGTCAGCTAATTACGCTCTTCATATATTTTTGATGTTCATCTTTTTTTACGAGCTGCCCAGAACGCGGTTGTGTACTAGGTATTTCATGTTTCCTTCCTCATTGAGAACAGTCACACGTCAGGGACTTCTTCATTATTAAATGTAAGTGTGTGTAAGAGCGTTTTTCTTATGAAGTATGGTGAAAATATATTTAGTTACGTATAAATCTTTTACTTATTTCAAATGACCCACCTTTAATAATTCATGAAGTGATTCTATTTTTCCAGCAGTAATCTTAATTATCTAATATGTATGATGCTTGGAGCCATTGTTGGACTTGTATCTATAATTTACTAGAAAGTTTAAGATGCCATTTTATGTAACTTTTGTGAACACGATTTGATAGTAATGCCTGCAAGGAAATCTTCGGAATTAATCGAAGTCCGATCGATCTAAACATTCTTTAGTCAAAAAAGATAATTTAATATTTTTCTTCACGGTCATTGAGTACAATCTGCTCCAAGCCAACCAAGCATCATTTTACACAATGCAGCAAGTTTTCACAGCTTCATCTGCTACATCCAGTGAACTTAAGATAATCATCATGGTAAGAAAGGTCGTCGCCGAATCTGCTAGTTTCTTTGTGTAATATTGTGCTCAGGTGTTGCTTTCATTCCAAATTACTACTGCCGCTAAACTTTTTTATAGTCAGGTTCCGCCTCCTTTTTTGAGTCTTCTATCTATAAAGTTACCTAAATGTATCACATCCACCAAATTATTTTCCTGTAATATTGTAACGTTAGTGAACTGTAATAGCGGCTACGAACAGTAACTACTACTCCAACACCTGATCGGAAGAAAGAAAGCGCAATGTTACAGAATGATCTGGGTACTCAGATGGCCTGACATGAATCTCATCGAACATTTATGGGACATAATCGAGAGGTCAGTTGCACCTACAACAATATACAGTGGATCAATATTCCTTCAGGGGACTTGGAATTACTTTAAAAGTCCATGACTCTCTGAGCTGCTGCATTTTGACGGGGAAGAGGATGTCGAACACTAAATTAGGTGTATTGTTTCACACAGCAATTGTTTTTAAACATTTCAAAGACATTAAAGATAACGGTGAAGCACTGAATTTATTTGTGATGCGGCCGGGAATTAAGGCGCGATAGTCTAACTAATAAATAATAAAAAAAAAAAGAATTGGTAAGTCGGCTGCCTAGTAAGCATGGAGGTCCGGGTTCGATTCCCGGCCGGATCACAAATTTTAATTCAATGCTTCACCGTTATCTTTAATGTCTTTGACATGTTCAAGACGAAAAACAGTCTCAGGGTTTGTTAATTTCTATTTACAGTTGCATTGTTTGTAATATGCCTGGTTATGCTTACCCGGGCTATCTTTCCTGCCGACATTAGCAGTGAGTGATATTCCCTTGTACACTTACTCCTCCATCATAATTTTCTTTCGCTTCCTAGTTTCCTTAACGGCTGCCTGGACGTACAAACTGAACAGCCCTCATCTCAGCTTGAACTTGTTTTTGACCCACCTTTATTACCTCCACACGGGAGTTAGTGTGCCTTCAGCTCGGAGGTCACGCTGGCCGTAAAACCCAGTACGGATCAGTTCATTGTCTAGTCTAGTAGAAAGCAGCGAGCGATAGGCCATCGGCCTTTGTAATACACCTGCCGTGGAGAAAGGACGTGTCAGCCGACGATCGATGGGTAGCGTCGGCGAGATACAGGTATCCCGGCTGACGGCCCGCAAACCTCAGGCCACGGGGCAGCCCGCAGCGATCATTAATCTTCCCGACACGAGAGGGGCATCGAGATGCTGAGAGAGAGAGAGAGAGACCCACTTCACAGCAGACTGCACCTGATCCTGCTATTAAACTGCTTACTGTACACCGGTTAGGCGTGTGAACAGAGCACAGAGTAAAGCTTTTTGTAGAGGCTGATGATAAGGCGGTTTAGGTACGCTTTAAGAGTTGTTGTTGTTGTTGTGGTCTTCAGTCCGCAGACTGGTTTGATGCAGCTCTCCATGCTACCCTGTCCTGCTCAAGTCTCTTCATCTGAGAATACGTTCGGCAACCTACATCCTTTTGAATCTGCTTACTATATTCGTCCCTCGGTCTCCCTCTACGATTTTTACCCCACACGCTTCCTTCTAATGCTAAGTTGACAATTCCTTGATGTCTCAGAATGTGTCCAACCAATCTATCCCTTCTCTTAGTCAGGATATGCCAGAAACTCGTTTTCTTCCCAATTCGGTTAAGCACCTCCTCATTAGTTAACTGATCTACCCATCTAATTTTCATCATTCGTCTGTAGCACCACATTTCAAAAGCTTCTATCATCTTTTTATCTGAACTCCTTATCGTCCATGTTTCATTCCCATACAATGCTACACTTCAGACAAATGCTTTCAGAAAGGACTTCCTAACATTTAAATTAATATTGGATGTTAACACGTTTCGCTTCTTTAGAAACGCTTTTCTTCCCAAAGCCATTCTGCATTTCATATCTTCTTTATTTCGGCCATCAGAAGTTATCTTGCTATCCAAATAACAAAATTCATCTACTACTTTTATTATCTCATTAACTAATCTAATTCCTTCAGCATCGCCTGATTTTCTGACATTACATTTCATCACATTCGTTTTACTCCTGTTAATGTTCATGTTATATCTTTCTTTCAAGACACTGTCCATTCCATTCAATTGCTCTTCCAGATCCTTTGCAGTCTCTGACAAAATTACTATGTCATCAGCAAATCGCAATGTTTTCATTTCTTCTCCCTCAACTTTAATGCACCCTCCAAATTTCTCCTTCCATTCCTTCACTGCCTGCTCAATGTACAGATTGAACAACATTGGGGAAAGGCTACAACTTTGCCTTACTCCCTTCCTAACCTCTGTATCCCTTTCTTGCCCTTGGACTCTAATAACCGCTGTCTGGTTTTTGTATAGGTTGAATATAACTCTTCGGTCCCTATCTTTCACCACTACTACCTTCAGAATTTCGAAGAGTGTATTCTAGTCGACATTTTCAAAATCTTTCTCCAAATCGACAAACGCTAAAAACGTAGGTTTCCATTTCCTTGGCCTATCTTCTAAGATAAGTCGTAATGTGAGTATTGCCTCCCGTGTTCCTACATTTCTTCTAAATCCAAACTGATATTCTGTACTTAAACAAATTTTATTAACCAATATGTAATGGCACTGCAACTTACGTTACAATAGGACATAATTTCAGTACATTTCAATGCGACCACCTTGCATGTCTAGGCATGTCTAGCGCCACACTGTAGACCGAAACGCCTGCCCAAGCACATCTGGTGTAATCTCAGCAGCTGCGCCTCGAATCCGCTGTGTTAAGTGTTCAGTGCTGAGGATCTTCACCTGGTACACCTTAGACTCGATAGACTTATAGTTAATAAACCTCAGTGCAAAAAATTCTAATGGAATCAAGTCAGGAGAGCGAGGTTCCCACATCCGTGGAGAGGGACGACCAATCCATCTGCTGGAAAATGCTTGATTCAGATTATCCCAAACAACGAGGGCAAAATTGGGTGGTGCACCATCGTTATGGAAAATAACAGTACCCATAATCCCATCAGATATCAACTGGGTCTCCAAAAACTGTTCCAACATATCTAGGTATGTGGTTCCAGTAACGGTGTGTCCTGCGAATACGGAGGTCCTGTACAATGTTGACCTCGTTATCCATAACCATACACTCACTTTCGCTGTGTTCCGTTGACACACCTGCAGCATATTGGTTGTTCGTCTGCCCAGATCCTACAGTGTGTCTGTTTACGTGTCCACAGGTATGAAATGTAGCTTCATCAGTGTACAAGACATTTGGCAACAAATTATCATTTTCCACAGCTTGTATCAGGTCATGAAACATAGCTTGTGTGGCTGCATAGTCCTGCGCTTCATGCTTATGTACGACCTTGATATGGGACGCAGGTTTGTGCTGCTTGTATCGAAGAACTCTCCATATAATGGTATGAGGAAGACCAAGCTCCCTAATAAGTCTCCTGGTAGACTTGGAAGAGCTACGTGTGATCGCATCCTGCACACTTTGCACGGTGTCTAGCATTAGCCGGTTTTCCTGGAAGTTCTTCATCTGAAACACTACCAATAAGTTGGAATTTATTGACGTCTTGATAGCAAGCCTGGTGGGGCCTGTTTTCTGAAATCAACTGGCAAAGTCTGTCCACCCCTGTTCATATGTCAGTCCACGGAACAGAAACAACAGCGATCCGTTCTTTCTTGGTTAGCATTCTGTCGTAGTATCTGCAAGAAACAAATATTCTGTTAATATATCACTGAAATGTACTCTGTCGTATGACTTGCAAGAAATCACCCTGTATTTCATTTATACTTTATGGGCTAGACTAGGGTCTGGTAGTAGTGTGTATCTCGAATTTGAGTTTTTGAGGCCTCGAACAGTAATATATTCGACAAATCTCAATTGAAACTGTAGATTAACGTCTCGTAGCTTTTGATTCCGGAATTATTTATTTGTGAGAGCAAATATTGCAATGTAGATCGTTTGCCCTTTACGAGTGGACATGTTCATGCCTTAGAACATGTGAAAACCTCAAATCATTTTATTCCCCTTGAAAATTATAACAACAACCACTTCAAATTATCTGTCGTGACATGATACAGGTGCTGGTTTCATAGCATTATGATGCAGATTACGGATTTTGGTGTGTATTGTACTATTAGAACTTCATAGTGAATGTATTGCTCATATTTTGTTTATTTTTACATGAACGAAAATATTAAATGGAGTGACTGATTCTTTTTTTATACAAAAGCTGGGCTCATGTTCATTTTTTCCTGTTGACGTATCTGTGTAAACTGCTCTGTTAAAATGCATTGTAATTACATTTTTCGTATCCTACGCTATTTTAGTTAACGAAAATTTTTCGTACTTTCTCGCACTTAAAAAAGAACTTCTTGTTAACGACATTTAATATAATTAGTGTTCTACTTTATTACATCTTGGTACAGGGTACGCTATCTAATTCTGTTTTGAATGATGTCGCTTCTTGTCACTGAATATGCTTTGTAGCCGTACTAACTTTCTGCAACAGTAGTTACGCAAAAGTCTTCAAGTGTTCTTAACAGGAAGATAGCAAAAACATTGTATCATAAACCAATGTCCTTACTAGACTCATCCAAAACTCTAAGAAAAGTAAGGTCACCACCGAACGCATAAATACCCATACCGTGTCATAATGTAGAAGTCACAGCTAAATACTAAGTGTGTTACCAGCTGAAAACATGGTGTTTTCCATTAAAGGCGAGAAACAACGAAAACCAGACGGGAATGAAAAACAAGCAGGATAAGAAGGATATATTTTCAACACATTTAAATCCAGCGGTTCACAGACGGATTGTTAGACAAAAACAAATCTGCACAGAACACTAGTTGAGGAAAACAACTTCTGTTTACCATAAAATACCAGCAAATATGAAATAGTTTACTCTGCCCAATATTACCACTGTAGGAAAATATCAAACAGAGCAGGGGTACAATAGGCCTACACATTACAGATCGAAAGCAGAAACACGCTATTATTTATATATCTTCTATTTTGAACGAAACCAGAACAAATATGGAAGACTTCAAACCATCTCATTAGAAATTGTGACATCTACATCTACATCTACACGGAATACTCTGCAAATCACATTTAAGTGCCTGGCAGAGGGTTCATCGAACCACCATTATACTATTTATCTCCCATTCCATTCTCGAATAGCGCGTGGAAAGAAAGAACACCTGAAGCTCTCCGTTCGAGCTCTGATTTCTGGTATTTTATTCTGATGGTCATTTCTACCTATGGAAGTGGCAGTTAACAATACATTTTCGCATTCGGAGGAGAAAGCGATTTGAGTTTCGTAAGTAGCCCACGCCGCAGCGATAAGCGCCATCCCAGATCCTGTATCATTTCCGTAACGCTGTCTTCCCTGTATAGTGACAATACGAATCGAGCTGCCCTTCTTTGAGCTCTTTCGATGCCCTCCGTCAAACCCACCTGATAAGTATCCCACACTGGGCAGCAACACTCCAAAAATGGACGGACAAGCTTCGTGTATGCAGTTTCTTTTGTAGTTCTGTTGCATCTTTTAAGGGTTCTGCCAATAAAATGCAGGCTCTGGTTCGCCTTTCCCACGACATTATCTACGTGTTCTTTCCAGTTTAAGTCTGAAGTAATAGTAATTCCTAGGTATTTTGTGGAGTTTACGGCCTTCACATTCGACTGATTTATCTTGTAAACGAAGTTTAACGAATTTCTTTTCTTACGCATGTGGACGACTTCACACTTCTCATTATTTAGAGTCAATTGCCAATTTTTACACCATACTGATATATTATCCAGATCGTTCTGCAGTTGGTTTTGATCTTCAGATGATTTTACTAGACGGTAAATGACGGCATCATCTGCAAACAACCTAAGAGAGCTACTTAGATTTTCCCCTAAATCGTTTATGTAAATAAGGAACAGCAGAGGACCCATAACACTACCCTGTGGAACGCCCGATATCACTACTGTTTTAGTCGATGCCTTACCATCGATTACCACGAACTGTGTCCTCTCTGACAGGAAATCCCCTATCCAACCGCAAATTTTGGGCGATATACCATAACCACGCAATTTGATTAAAAGCCGTTTGTGAGGTAAGGTGTCAAAAGCCTTCTGGAAATCAAGAAATACGGAATCGATTTGCGAACCTTTGTCGATAGCACCTATCACTTCGTGAGAATAAAGAGGTAGTTGTGTTTCGCATGAACGATATTTTCTAAATCCGTATTGACCTTGGGTCAATAGATCATTCTGTTCGAGATAATTCATAATATTTGAACACAGGATATGTTCCAAAACCCTGCTGCAAATTGACGTCAGTGCACAGGCTGATAAACGTGCAGCGCTCCAAGTGATGGGAAGACGCACTAGAGTCGTGTTACCGAAAATTCCTTTTTGAATTTCACCCTCGTGATGCACACTATCTCAGAAACGAATGAGCCGGCTATTTAACTACAGTCAATCGACGTTGTTACGCGTGACCTTCTATACATAACTTACGTGACCTCTGACGGGAACGCAGGAACTGTTACCACCAACTGTCGGGTTCCCGCGGTCGTGACTGCGACGGTAATCGATAATAGTGTCGTGGTCTCTGGTGCCACCAACTCGGACATTACTGCACCGTCGTCGCACGGACCGTGTCGAGTTTCTGACGTCACAACGTGTAAATCTCGTCTGAGAGCTTTACGAACATATAGAGTAAGAGCAAGCAGGTCACATATTTTGAACGCACGTCAAGCGAGCGTTCACCAGAGAGTGGGGAGAACACCTCCTACGTCACATGCACGCTATCATAGGTACAAAGTAACAGGGACGCCAAATTGACTTTCATGAGAAGCACGTATTTCGTGAGTAATCTATTTCTCGATTACGTCCTCTGAATACACAGTACCTCAAGAATACATCGACAAACCTCGTTCCGAAGGGGTACGTTTCTTTGGTAAAAACTATAAAATAGGTACCTTAAGAGCTGTGAACATTTTTTCATTATTCTATACACCGATACACCGATCACATTACGACTTATCTTAGAAGATAGGCTAAGGAAAGGGAAACTACGTTTTTAGCGTTTGTCGATTTGGAGAAAGCTTTTGACAATGTCGACTGGAATACACTCTTCCAACAACTGAAGGTGGCAGGGGTAAAATATAGGAAAGGAAGAGTTATATTCAACCTATACAAAAATCAGACAGCAGTTATTAGAGTCGAAGGGCAAGAAAGGGATTCAGGGGTTGGGAAGGTAGTAAGAAAGGGCTGTAGCCTTTCCCCAATGTTGTTCAATCTGTACATTGAACAGGCAGTAAAGGAATGAAAGGAGAAATTCGGAGAGGGCATTAAAGTGCAGGGAGAAGAAATAAAAACATTGTGGTTTGCCGATGACATAGTAATTCTCTCAGAGACTGCAAAACATCTGGGAGAGCAATTGAATGGAATGGACAGTGTCTTGAAAGGAAGGTATAAGATGAACATTAACAAGAGTAAAAGGAAGGTAATGGAATACAATTTCTGAAAATCAGGCAAAGCTGAAGGATTTAGATTAGGTAATGAGACAATAAAAGTAGTACATGAATTTTGTAATTTGGGTAGCAAGATAGCGTCTGATGACCGAAGTAAAGAAGATATAAAATGCAGAATGGCTATTGGAAGGAAAGCGTTTCTGAAGAAGCGAAATTTGCTGACATCCAATATTAATTTAAACGTTAGGAAGTCCTTTCTGAAAGCATTTGTCTGGAGTGTAGCATTGTATGGGAGTGAAACGTGGACGATAAGGAGCTCAGATAAAAAGATGATAGAAGCATTTGAAATGTGGTACTACAGGCAAATGATGAGTATTAGATGGGTAGATCAAGTAACAATGAGGAGGTGCTTAACCGAATTGGGAAGAAAACGAGTTTCTGGCATATCCTGACTAAGAGAAGGGATAGATTGGTTGGACACATTCTGAGACATCAAGGAATTGTCAACTTAGCATTAGAAGGAAGCGTGTGGGGTAAAAATTGTAGAGGGAGACCTAGTGAGGAATATAGTAATCAGATTGAAAAGTATTTGGTTGCCGAACGAATTCTCAGATGAAGAGACTTGCACGGGATAGGGTAGTGTGGAGAGCTGCATCAAACCAGACTACGGACTGAAGACCACAACAACAAGAGTGATTTTGGTAAGATGATTCACAGAAACTTCATAAAAAAACTGTGGATGCGTTACAACTCATAAGGAATATTTTTGGATTTAAATTGATAAGATGGTCCTCTTCGATACCTTTGACTGTGCCCACGATATATTCGGCTTTTGTTGTGTTGAGATAGGACCATTTTTTGTCTTAGTTGGCAGGAGTAGTGAATTAGAATACATTTAAAATTCAGACAAGGAAAGTTAAAAAACACCGTGTGTAGTGGGACAAGATAGTCGTATTACATTTTCCTATGTCAGCCCTGTTTTGAAGTTGTAAATAGAAAAAAACAAACTTTTTATTTAAAATGTATACATATTTGATGTTCATATAAATATTGTTATTTTATAATATGATTCTTAAAATGTTTTATTTTCTGCATGTTACATGTACGATCGAGTCGCCGCAATCAACAAGGGCAGCGTCGTCGCCGCCGCAGCCAACCTTGAAGTATCTGAGCGCTATGCTTGCAGAATTTAACCGACGCGACGGCTACTGGGCTACGAATGCAGCTGCGCCTTCTTTATTGCCGCGCGTCAATCGTTTCAAAGAAGAAGAGAAAAGATATTAAATTATTATTATTATTGTTGTTGTTTGAGATTCAGTCCAAGCTGGTTGTGCACTTTCAGGTCTCTTGCTAAACTGACTTTGTATTAGTATGAAGAAGAATAAATATTTGATAATATTGAAAAGTATCTTGCATTTATGAAGAGTTATTTATTTATAATGAAGAATATATTATAGCAAGAGTAATTCGATTTTTGTGAAGAACTTCTACTTATTTTCAGAAAACAATTTAAATTCTGATTGAATTGATTACTGATTAGCTTCGAATGTAATTATTATATTGGTATCGAGTGTGAATATGGAAAAACAGTGTTTAGCAGGCGGTGGAATATTAATTTTTTCAGTACAAGTTAGCGACAGCAAACAGTAGTGCCTGTGTTTGACTTTGATAAAATTTTAGTAAAGGCCACAGACTAGTTTCCTTGTCCCGCTCGTGCAAGAACCTTATTTATTATTTATGAACTAGTTAAAGGAGTTAATCCTAAATTTTCTGATTTATATTGTGGCGCGGGACACTTCAGACGATGTCTTGCAATTTTGCACGGTTAGATTGTGACAGTTGGTGTTGCTAAGGGACTGTAATTAATTAATCAACAACGTCCTAGTAACTGATAAAACTGTTCTAGTATCAAAATACTCTCATGATTAGCGACTAAAGATGAACATGACTAACTGTATTAACCATCGCAGTTATCCCGTCCCTGTTCCAGCACACGTGTCTACAACTATTTTAGTGGTCCTAATTAAAACTTACTGAAATCTTAAACAATGAAACGATCTTTAAATCTAATAACTTTTAAGTCCAACATTGTCTAAACGACCAACCAGTTTCAGTAATTGATACATCTAGTCAGACCATCGGATATGATGTCTCGACAACAGACGATGATTATTCTGTAAAAGAAATTTGCTTAGTCTTTATCTGATTACATACCATCCTGCTACGTTTGACCCAATTTGTATAAGTTTAACATTTTAAAATCATGTGCTTCGAAAAACGAAAAGGAAAACAGGTTTTTGAACTTAAGATATGGATACAATCCTAACGGTGCACGTAAAAATAGTACCATTAGTTGAGAATTAATTTTAGAAAAACTTTTACAAACGGAATTGATAGATTCGCACAATTTGCTTGGCCTCCAGCTACGATTCGTCGTCCAAACTTCGTTTATATACTGCAACATACGGCATCTACAGTAAGACAACTGTGTTTAATGGTAATAGAAAAGGGCACTGCTTCGAGCTAAATGAGAAATCTCTCACCCTATGGTACTAGTAGTAAAAAAACTAACCTTTTGATTGCACAGAACGGGGAAATAACGAGTGAAACTGACCAGTTTACATTTCAAGGCACTCAAATAGATGGTAAGCTGTCGTGAAAAGCTCATGCTCAGGCAATGGTTCGAAAACTAAATGCTGCGTTATGTACCGTTAGAACAGAATCTGACATAAGTGATAGTTCAACACGAAACGCAGTCTACGTTGCTTATTTGTAGTCGCTTATGACGCATGGTGTTTTGGGGCAACTCTTCAGTTTCAAAATTAGTATTTGTTGCGCAGAAATGGGCGGTTCGAGCAAAATGTGGTGTAAAGCGAAATGGACGCGTGGATTGGGTGACTGTTCCCACCGGAGGTTCGAGTCCTTGCTTTGGTATCGGTGTGTATGTGTATGTGTGTGTGTGTGTGTGTGTGTCAGTGTGTGTGTGTTGTCCTTAGTGTATATTAGTTTAAGTAGTTTGTATGTCTAGGGATTGATGACCATAGTAGTTTAGGTCCAATAGGTTTACAAAGATTTGAACACTTGTGGCGTAAGCTCGCGAAACACTCGTCGACCTCTGTTCAGTAGCCTAGGAATTATGACAATTGCCTCTTAATACATATTAATAAATATTAACAAATAATAACTTCAACCTATTCCCAACAGTTATCAGGTTTAACTCAGATAATGCTACACCGAATTCGAATCTGTATTTGTGGTACCAAACATTTGAAACAAGCTGTCACAAGAATTCACTGTAAGCTTGGTAGTAATTCACGCACTGCCAAGTCTAAATAAAAAATTAAAATATAAGAAGAAAATTTCTGACTCATGTTGGACACTGCATTTCTTATGCTTAGGCCTGTCTGTGCATAGGACTGCATACGGTTCGTTTAATCTATTACTTGTCTGATATTATAGTTTTAGGTTCTGACTCGTTGCATGACCATGGAGACATCCCCCTAGATGTGTCCTGTGAACAAATCATTATATAAATACGCTAACATGAATATTGTGGTACAGATTACTAATTTATTCGTACAAAAAGGCCAATGAAAGTTACATAAGTCGAAAGATTGTTTGTCGTAGATTTCACGAATATGCATTTAGCCATTAAAAGCGATAAAAGGAAGTAGAAATTTCCCTATCTACAGCTTGGATCAAGTTCTACGTTCTCTAACAATCAGCTCACTGATTGGCTATTCGCCTCGACCAAAGACGCTGTAATGCAGCGCATCAGCAGTATTAAAATAAGTGACTATCGAAACATGGGGTGCTCCCAACTCACTTTCTTGTGCCGTTCAAATGCTTCATTTGTGCAGTGATTAAGAGTGGTTAAAGGAAATGGATGTTTTCATATGAATGCCAATATAAAGGATGATGCGTCGGGAGAGGCATCTAGCGGTGCTAGGGTGGAACTACGAAGTCGACATGTTATCATCTCTGGAATTCTGAATATCGCAGTATCGAAATAACATTATTTCGTATAAAGATACGAACACCGAAATTGTAGTTCCATTTCAAATGTTAGGCTAATGAAAGTTATATAATTCGAAAATGGCGTGAGAAGTATATACTTCCGTTTTTATTTGTTGTTATTGTGTCAGGCATTTTCCTCCCAGTGCCGGTTAAATTTTACCAAATATCCCAGCGGCCTCCTATGATAATATTGGCAACAGATGCTGAATAGTGAGAATCCTGTGAGTCTTCATTTTAGCCAATCGCTTGACAACGCTGATGTTTTCTCATGGAATCTTCGCTTTACGAGGGAAATTATTTTTACTGACCGGACGAGACTTCGTGGACTGTACGATACAGTAATCGAGTCATTCTATGTGGTTCTAACAAAAGGGCAAACATTTTCTATCGTGTTGTTGATGTTGCCAACGTAATCACGCGAGGCCGCCGACATGATACGTAAAATTTTACCCCCAGTGACCATTGTAAACTCAATTGGTCGATTTTCGACCACAGGCACTAGTATATATAAATAAGCAGAAGAAATAAGAAATCAGGAACAACATGGAGAGAGGAAAGGAAGCGACTTCATGGGGAGAAAATGAGGTAATACCGGAAAAATAGGGAACAACAACAACAAAGGAAGAAGAGGACCTGAAGCTGTTAACGTGATCCTAGTTGGTCAATAGGATAGTAAATAAATAAATAAAACTAATAATAAAGAACACAACCCCCCAAAATCGCGAGTCTGCACTGGCGCTTTTCAAACATAGCTTTTTTTTTTTTTTTTTTTTTTTTTTAGCTCTTTGAAACATGATCGTGCATTCATTACTGCTTTAAAGCTAGATTTGATCTAAGCCTTTCACAACGACGGAAAGCCGTGAAAGCAGAAAGTCTTGGGGTTACCTCGGTAGCGCTCCTTCTTGCTCGCCTCGGTCGGCTGTCACCGCTTGTACATTAGAGGAGCTTCTGGCGCGGTAATCTGCTCTGCGATTGCCGTGGCAATAGTGTCTGGTGGCGCGCGTAACTAGACGACTGCCATTACGGGGCTGCCATTCCGCCGCCTCACCGAGTGAAAGGCATTTCATTCAAATTAACCCCAGGCGCGAGGTGAGTCAGCTCCACGGCGACGGCTGCCTTTTCTCTCGTTCTGTGGAGTCAGCGAGCGACTTCCAGAAACGTGTGGGAGCAGGCAGCCAGAGAAATGCCGGCGATGACACGCTTCCTGAAGCCGTGTGAGAGTAGTCATACACACGTGGCCTATATTTTTTTCTTTCTTTTTTTGTAAATATGGAATTTCTTGGCAGACACACAACTAACTATTTAGTCACATGACAGGATGAGTCCTATCGACGAGGGATGTTAAATATATTCTGTATTTCTAGATTTCCGGAAGGCTTTTGACACTGTACCTCACAAACGTCTTTTAATAAATTTACGTGCTTATGGAATATCGCCACAGTTTCGCAATTGGATTCGTGATTTCCAGTCGGAAAGGACACATTACGTTGTAACTGACGGTAAGTTATCGAGCAGAACAGCTGTGATATCTGGTGTTCCACAGGGAAATGTTATAGGGCCACTACTGTTTCTTATTTTTATTAACGATTTAGGAGACACGCTATTCGCTCTCTTAGACTGTACGCAGATGATGCTGTCATTTATCGGTTAGTAATAATAATAATTTCGTGTGGCTCATTGGTCTGGTGCAAGTCTTTTTTTAATTGAACGCCTCTTAGCGCCTTTCGTGTACGTAGCCTACCCCAGATATCCAACCGGGTAAAGGGGACAGGGGACCTACAGCGTAACGTGGAATCCGAACCACGTGTCCTTCCTGGTGACTCCTAACATCGGTGAGAGATGAAGGAGGGGCTAAAACGCAGAGTGAAAAAAACCCGAAGTCCGACAAGGTTTCGAACCTGCGACCACTCGGTTTCCAGTCGAGCGCCTTACCCCAAAACAACCAGGCCCGACATTTATCATGATATTCTTCGAGGATTCATACACATTTTGTTAGTGCCTATTGCTTTGCAGTAGCAGGATTCGTGAAATATGGCTTGTATTTCCCCCATATACAGGGTGGATCACCACACACTTTCACCATAAATATTGCGGAATTGGTAGATGCTATTGACGTGCGGTTTCTATAGGATCGATTGGTAGACACCGACTCATATTAGTAGCCAATAAAACGATTTGAATAATACACATAAAGTGCAATTTTTGTGCAAAAATAAACTTTTTCAAATAGAACAGTGCCTTTTCACATGAACAAACAGTATAGTAAATGAGAGTGTCCGTGGTGTTTGTTGCACGACTCTAGTGCCATTCGTTTACGAGATATCGTATGGTGAAAAGTTTCGACTGCAAAACTCGCACAATGCCAAAGGTAGCACACAATAAAGGAATAAGTGCCAGACTCCGCGGTTTGCCCCTCCCCCCTCCTCCCCCACCCTCTCAACCCCTCACCAACCCGGTCCGCCTAATCCAGGGTTGAAAAACACACACCAAAATTAGGCACCCTGGTTATCAGATTCGAGAGAACTCACCGAAATCAGGCATCGTTGTGGTGTGGGGTCTCATCCGTAACGGAATAGAAAACCACTTTATATTAGAAGTAGCTTATTTTCCCGTCTTAAATGTATGAACGTAAAAGCTTTACTGTATAATCAAATTTGCAAAACTAATTTTTTAATTATATTACGGGGAGTCGTACCGCCCTCTCGACAATGTTAAAGTGACTATATAAATACCTCGTTTTCTCAGGAATTGTTGGGTATATTAATGTGGTGTTTTTGTCACATGTTCTCCCATGTTTTGTGAGTGTATTGCTTTACAATTACTTTAAAATGACACATAAAAACAAGTTACGATTTTTTCGTTAAACATGTATAATGTTTTGGTGTAAATTTTCACAATGTTAATTCCTTGAATTTTAACTATTACAGTAAATAATAATAAAGTAGAGCAACAACATTGTACTATCTATGTTATGTGGTACATAATTCATTGATATAGATTCTGAAGTTTCCGAGAATTGAAAAATGTCATTTTGGGCAAACTGCGTTTAAAGAAGATATTTTAATTTACAGGCAAGTGATACATATAGAATATGTTAGAATCCTTCTTCATGATAATCCTCATCTCCTTCTCTATCTTTCTCACCTAGTCCTACCCTCCTGTGTCGGATCTGGCTACTTTTAACATACTGTTTGTTTCAATCTCTGCCTTAATGATTCGCGGTTGATACAACTCCATCACACTTTTAGTGGAGTTGTAACATATATGAATTCCAAGATATTCCAAAACTTGTAGTCTTCCAGAATAACTGTCATTAAAAGTAAGGAAACTGTTAAAACACAAAGTTGAAAGACTGACCTTCCAACAAGCACAGAAACTAAAACACGGCTAGTGGATTACTGTTGTAAAACACAAGCAAATGTACCGTTCAAAGAGTTCACTCCGAAGTACCTATAGTGTAAGCAAGGTACGGAACAGACAGTTCTGTACAAAACAAAAGAAACCACAGGATTCTAGGCTATATTATTCCAGAGCAAAATGCCAATATGTGAAATGATGGAAATCAAAATTCTCAGAAATGTCAGTGCCTGATTATTTCCTAATTTTTATTTAAAATAGTAAATAATCGAATATTTCAATAAAACCAACACCAAATTAAGCATAAACATCCATAGTTTTATGATTTTCAAAAAGTAAAGGTGTGAATGAGCTGCGAATGAGAAACGGTTACAGAACTTCTTCTTCTTTGAGTAGGTCTGTCCTTAGACAGGTTTCAACTTCGCTCTGTTCTAGGCATTCTTCTTCATTTGCCTGTAGTTCCTTCTTTTCTTCGCGTCAGTCAGCATTCCAAATCTTCTCCTTCCTCTCTCTCTTCTTCCTTCTACTTTTCCTTCCATTATTCTTAGCAGCAGGCGATTCCTACGTAATATGTGTCCCAACCAAGATGTTTTCCTCTCCTGGATTGTCATAATGAAGATCCTTTCCTCGCCTACCCTGCGCAACACCTCATTTTTCATTCTGTCGGTCCACTTTACTTTTTCCATTCTTCTCCATAGCCACATTTCAAAACTTTGTAAATATTTTTGTTCTTTCTGTCTGATTGTCCACGTTTCGGATCCATATGACACCACACTTCACATAAAACATTTGGCGAACCTCTTCCTTAGAGTAATGGGAATACTTTTGGTTGTTAGCAAATCTTTTACTTTCCTGAAAGCTTTCTTTCCCATAGAGATTCTTCGCCTTACTTCCTCTGTGCAACTTCCACTGAATGTTATCATGCTTCCCAAATATTGAAACGATTACACCTGTTCCAGTAATCTTCCCTCTAATGATATTTTGATTCTGTCGTCTTCTTTTCCAATTTTCTTAACTTTCGTTCTTATCAATGTTTAACCGCATTCCAAAATCTTTACCCACGCTTACAATATTTTCCATCATTTCCTGGAGAGATTCTTCTGTTTCTGCTAATACTATCATATCATATGCATATTTTATAGTTTTAATTTTTTCTCCTCCCACTACAAGTCCTTTTTCTTCTTCCAAGGCCTCATCAAAAAAAAAAAAAAAAAAAAAAAAAAAAAAATGTTCAAATGTTTGTACAACTTATGGGACTTAACTACGGGGTCATCAGTCCCTAAGCTTACAAACTACTTATGAGCTAGCTAAGACTAAAGACGGCACAAATATCCATGCCCGAGGGGGGATTCGAACCCCTGACCGTAGTGGCCGTGCTGACCGTGACTGAAGCGCCTCAGTCACCTCGGCCACCGCGGCCAAGGCCTCATCAATTAGCTTTTCAGCATATAGTGAAAAGTGTCGGTGACATACAACAACCCTTTCTCACACCTCTTCCGATACTGACTTCTTCAGTTTCATCTTCTTCTACTCGAACTAACGCTTTCTGTCCAACATAAAGTTGTTTTATTAATATTCTATCTTTCCAATCTGTACCAGCATCTCTCAAAATCTTCAGCAGCATACTCTAGTTAACTCTGTCAAACGCCTTTTCCCAGTCAACAAAACAGAACAGAACTGCTAATGATTAAAAAGCTGCCAACAAAGTACAACAAATGGTGGTTTAACCAACTTGGCCATTGACATAAGATTCTCCAAGAATACGTGTAACTTGAAGACAACAGCATAAATTACAAACTCATGAGCATAAATGTCCAATATCAGGCGTCATGTAAAGGCTATTGCCTATAACAAGTGTGGGAACACGCACAACGGCACTGCAGTGTGTCACGACGCCTGAGTAGCCCGTTCAGCCGAGAGTGCTCGTCTAGCTGCCTCCCGAGCTGGCCTGCTCTATGTAACCATTACCTGACGTTAATAACAAATGTTCGTCCGCCATTTTCGAAGCACTTTCATCGATTCTTTCTCAAAGAAAATTTGATAGTGTAATATCGGCCGGCAGTTGCAGCTCAAGGCAAAATCTACGAAATTATGCGCAGAATAACAGATGCAGAAACAGAGAAAAAGAAACAGGAAACTGACCTCAGACACCCCCTCTTCGGATATGAACCAAGACAACCTAGGCTTAAATCAAGGAGGAGCTTTATGAGCACAACAACATCAACTGCATTGAGGCCTGGAACTCGGAAAACAGAGTTATGGCGGAATTCATCGAACGAAAGGGCCGGAGAGAACATCACAGAAGAACCTGCCGAAGGATTTCATCTGCAGTATGCAACATGGAAGGCATTACATCTACATCTACATACATACTCCGCGTGGCGGAGGATACACTGTACCACTACTAGGCATTCCCTTTCCTATCCCACTCCTAAATAGAACGAGGAAAAAAATAATGCCTATATGCCTCCGTACGAGTCCTAATTTCTCTTATCTTGTCTTTGTGATCACTACGCGAAATGTAAGTAGGCGGCAGAAAGATCGTACTACACTCAGCTTCACATTCCGGCCCTCTAAATTTACTTAACAGAAATTCGCGAAAAGAACGTCGTCTTTCCTCCAGCGATCCCCAACTGAGTTGCCTACGCATTTCCGTGACACTCGCGCATTGGTCGAACCTACCAGTAACAAACCTAGCTGTTCGCCTCTGAACCGCCTCTATGTCTTCCTTTAAACTGATCTGCTGCGGGTCCCAAACACTTGAGCAATACTCAATACGTGGTCGTACAAGCGTTTTATACGCGGTCTCCTTTACAGGTGAAGTACACTAAACAGACTGACGACAGGAGTGTCACGCTGCAAGACGAATCTCAGACTGTGGGGCTTCACAAACGAAGACGAGCTCTGTGAGTGTGGCGATGTGCAGGACCCACAACATCTCCTGGCCTGTAGAAACCTACCGAACCCCTGCACCATAGAGGACCTACACGCAACAAATGCTGTGGTCATGAAGGCAGCAGAAGAAGAAGGAAGCTTGTGGTCCATCTAGCAGTGTCCTACAGAATTAGTGACCTCTTTCCATATTTCATGTTTCTAGTTTGTAATTTGTGTATTTTAGTTGTATATTTATTGAATTTTGCATTCTTGGATTGTAAGGTGCTCAATGTAATTGCACAATGTAAACATATATTTAGTGAACTTGGTGCCCCTAGATCGTAAATTGTTTATTATAATTATATTGTAATTGTATATTTATTGATCGAAAGATATGTCTTAGTCCTGGATACGGGAAATAAAATAAATCGGCCTGAAGAAGACTGATACAAAATGGAGTGACATATAACTCCGAGAACAACAGAAAAACGTATTAAGATGGGAACGTAGAAAATGTGAGTGATCTCTGTAGCTAATACACAACAGTAGCATGAGAACTGTTGATGATCGAGTTCAATATAGACCATAAAAATGTAAAGCAAAGGGTCAAAGGCAGCAGTACGTTTCCAAGGAGTTACATCAGAAACATTCGAGATAGAAAAAGGTCTCAGACAAGGGGACGCGCTCCAAAGACCACGCTATAGACGGGGCATTACACCTTGACCTTCCTTCCTTGCATGCAGTGTCTTTATAGTTTCTAACAGAATTTTATTGTCTTGTACCAAAACAACCGACAATTACTTCGACGATGTTGGACGTGTAAATTTGGTCCTCATTCTTTGCTCTCTGCTGTCCACACCTCCGGGCAAGCACACGAGGTTCTCGGATGTTAATAGTACCGCCGCATTCCTTCTACATCTACATAAATACTCTGGAAGCCACATTGAAGTGTATGGCAGAGGGTTCATCTAACCGCTTTTATGTTTCTCTACGGTTCCATTCTCTAATAGCTCGCGGAAAAAAGGAACACCTAAATCTTTCCGTTTTCTAGCTGACGTATTTTATTTTCATTGTCATGTGTTCCTATGTAAGTGGGTGCTAACAAAATTTGCTCGCATTCGGATGAGAATGTTGGCGAAAGACAAATAGGTCTCGTCGGAACAAATAACGCATTTCTTTTAATGATTTCGACCGCAACTCCTGCATCCTTTTCCCCATAAAGCAATAATACAAAGCGAGCTGCCGTTCTCTGTCTCTAATTCATCCGTCAGTCCAACCTGGCGTGGATCCCAGCAATACTCCAAAATAGGACGTACAAGTGTTGTAGGCAGTTTCTTTAGTAGAACTGTTGCACCTTCTAAGTGTTCATGTTTCGAAACGCGAGTGCTGATGTGTCCCCCGGCTTCACCAATATTGCCGCGGCGGATTAGCCGTGCGCATTGGGGCGCCATGTTGTGATGTGCGCGAATGTTCGTCGTCGGGGATTCGAGCCGCCCCCCCCCCCCCCTCGGGCATGGATATTTGTGTTGTCCTTAGGTTAGTTTACCTTACTTTAAGTAGTTTGTAAGCTACGGAATAATAACCCAGCAGTTGAGTCCGACAGATTTAGAAACATTTGAACGTTTTTGTCAGCAACATAAACTTCGACCCATTCACATTGGAGTTAATATACGCCTGCAGTGTGGAGGGAATTTTTGACATCCTTCGTGGGCATCAACAGGTTACGGATCTTGCCGTCTCAAACATAGGTTTGATTCCTCCTCGGATAAGGACCTTGCCCAGATGTTCGCTGACGCCTCTCAAGGTAGATGAGCTTTAGGAAGCGTTTCTTCTGCATCATTGCTTATCTTGTCTTCCTTGTACCTTGTAGTTGGTTGTATGGCCCTGTTGCTGTATCCATTCGCGTGGAATGTTCTCTTCAGGTCAACTCAGTTCTTGTAAGTCGTAAGCCTTGCTAACCTGTGAGCTCATGCTGTGCGTAGGTAATGTAGCGTTCTTCTGTTGCGTTCCAATCAGATACAAGATTTTGGCCCAGCAATCGCTTACCAGGTAGTAGACATAAGAGCCTAATATAATATTACGCCAAATATCAAAAGTATAGACCACGTATAGTGGTGAAGTTCATGGTTCCGCTATCGTTTTATCTTA
The DNA here is from genome assembly GCA_026315105.1 of Locusta migratoria. Lineage (NCBI taxonomy): Eukaryota > Metazoa > Arthropoda > Insecta > Orthoptera > Acrididae > Locusta > Locusta migratoria. The sequence continues at coordinate 975,326,921 of CM048744.1, read as the reverse complement.
TCTTTTTTTTTTACCTTTCCCTAATAAGGAAGAAGAACGAGCATCGAATTCAGTCTTGGTTCTTAATTATTTTGTCAAGTAGGCTCAACCACAGAAATCGTGTTTTTACACGATTTCTGTGTTTGGGCCTACTTGATAAAATAATTAAGTAATACAACCGCGACCTCACATCCATTATGGATATAATTTAGTCTTGGTTCTTTTTTGCTTGGAGTTGGATGAAATCGGTTGCATGGGACATCTACGCTTCATGCAAGTGTGATGCAGTGAGGAGACTTATTTTTTTAATAAAAATAAAAAAAATCAGAATAAGTAAGTTTGTTGAGATCATTTCAATACCTTACGTAATTCTTCATTTTTAAATATGTATAATGTCAGTAATTCTTATTAACATTAACCAACGCCATTACTGGTCGCCATTGCGTGATCTGTGAAGAAGATTAATATTAATAATAGCTGACTTAATTCTCATGGTTATTTTTCTTGCAGCAATAATAGATAATTAAATTTTGCAAATACTTTCTTTCGAATTGTTTATTTTTCTTGCAAGTTATCAGAACAATCAGAATATTCTCATTGCGTAGTTCACTTACCAGACGTACTTCATGATAGGTGAAATTTACCAGATGACAGTTTCGAATGCTAGCATTACTTCTAAATTATTAACAGAAAAGATTAGGTAGAATTTCGCCAGTTATAGTGTTACTCGCCGCCCCTTAATATAACTTAAAAATAAATTAATATGGCCATTAATAACAGCCGACATTTGTCGGCAGGAGAGTGATCTGAAATGGTTAGAATGAAACACTTCTTAGAGAAGAGTAGCCTAGATCACATTTAAAGCAAAATTATTTTTTTCCTACTATTTTCGGCAATACTTGTAGCCATTATCAAGTGATAGGCCTACATTAAAACCTACAGTGCACATTTGCAGGAAAAGACTTCTCGAATTCGTGGTTTACCAAATGGCCGACCAGTAGCAAAGGGGGGGGGGGAGTGAGACAATTGTTGGACATGTCGCACAATTGCTGCTGGCAACTTCAAATCAGCTGTTGTTACATGTTCAGTGGTGGTTCTCTTGATGTTAAGTGAAAGACACACAATGTGTGTTGTAAAAATAAAATGGTGACACACCACTGTTTTAGTGCCAAGAATAAAAGTGACTCCTGCAGCAGCGAACCATGTTTTTATGTGTTATTATTAGTCGCAATGTACCATGGACTTTTATTCTAATGTAACCGCTTCTGGCCCGTTGTGGCATTCACTGTGTACAGTTGTTCGCTGTCTGTCAATGAGGACTTGCTTGGCACTAAAGCAGTGGTATGTCACCATTTAATTTTGACAACACACATTATTGTCGGTCACTTAACTTCAAGAGAACCCCCACTGAACGTGTAACAACAGCTGATTTGAAGTTGCCAGCAGCAATTGTACGACATGTCCAACAGTTTCTCACCCCCCCTCCTCCTTTGCAATTGGTCGGCCATTTGGTAAACCACGAATCCGAGAAGTATTTTCCTGCACATGAGCACTGTAGTTTTTAATGTAGGCCTGTCACTTGATAATGGCGGAAACTAGTAGTGAAATAAAGTAATTTTGCTTTAAATGTGATCTAGGCTACTCTTCTTTAAAAATTAATATGTGTTGCTATCTCTCTGCAAGCGCATCTGTACTACCAACTGCCGGCCGCGGTGGCCGAGGTGACTGAGGCGCTCCAGTCACGGTCAGCACGGCCACTACGGTCGGGGGTTCGAATCCCCCCTCGGGCATGGGTATTTGTGCCGTCCTAGTTCGTAAGTAGTTGATAAGTAGTTTGTAAGTTTAGGGACTGATGACCCCGTAGTTAAGTCCCATAAGCTTAACAAACATTTGAACATTTTGAACTACGTACTGATTTTGCTACGGCGCGGCGTGTAGTGCGCCCTACTGTTACCAACCTAATGCGGCCGCGATATCCGTTGGAGACCGACAGTAAAATTTGATCCGACTAGCGGCATTTTTCTTAAACCACACAAATTCTAAGAAAATACTGAGCGAGAAACGCTATACTACTGATACGCTACTGCCAACCAATCTTTGATGTATGCCATCGGTATCAGATAACCAGAATAATTCGCAGTATATAAGGGTATACATTCAGCAGCATCCAACAGTTAAAAGCCCTGAAGAGGACCACTGCATAGTGGTTGAAACGTCGGCAATTCCTTTGCTAAGTGTTTTAAAAAAAGGACGGGCCTAATACCCAAAACTGTTTTATTCAAAACAACTCAGGCTGTGGCTCCATCTGACGCTTCACCACACAACTTCGGAGGCACACTGCACCGTCCCTACTGGCGAACCGACAGGTCAAAGTGCAATGCGGCATGGCACACGCAGAGGCCTCTAACGGGCGACTGCAGAGTTTTGCAGATGCGGGAGTATCACTAGTGCAGTAAGGGCTCTTTACATTATCTCTCATAAGATTTTGGTGTATATGTGTTTGTTCGAGCCCAAGTAGTTTCCTTGTGAGTCGACTGCAGCGCCGTAGCCAAACGGCGCCTGCGCCGTGGAGCGTCGACCTTATATAGCGGCGCTACCGGCCGGGCTTGCGGTATGCGGTGAATGTGGAAAAAGATGTCACGGGGGAGGTAGGAGGGGGGAGGGGTCAAGCGGGGGGGGGGGGAGGGGCGAGGAAGGGTAGCACAGCGCTGACCGCTCGCCGAGTCAGGCGCCCACGGCACGTACGGCGCCGTATGTCACAGGGTCAGCCGCGTCGCTCATCTCGCGAATCCTCTTCACCCGCAGTCACCTCTCACTTCTCAGGTTCTTCTCTTTTTGTACACCGAGTCTGAAGCCACACAACGACCTCATCGCCGTTACCGGCCACAAGGAAGTGAAACCAGAGATGTAGGGTACTGTTTACTCTTTTATTTCACGACCTACATCTGTATATGTGGCATGCACAACGGTAATGTCCCTGAATCTTTTATTCTACCCTCATACCGGTTGAGGAATTACAACTCATGCAATTTACTCGGTCGACTTTCCCTCTGCGTTGACGTAATTTGCTTTTTTGAATGGAAGCAGCTCAATGCGAAACAAACTGAACAACAATGGATATAATAATAATAATAATACATAATGGAAGGAGAGATTTGGAGATGGCATTAAAGTGCAGGAAAAGAAATAAAAACACTGCGGTTTGCCGATGACATAGTAATTCTGTCAGAGACCGCAAAAGATCTGGAAGAGCAATTGAATGCGATGGACAGTGTCTTGAAAGGAAGATATAAGATGAACATAAACAAGAGTAAAACGAAGGTAATGTAATGCAATGTCAGCAATTCAGGCGATGCTGAAGAAATTAGATTAGGTAATGAGACAACAAAAATAGTAGATGAATTTTGTTATTTGGGTAGCAAGATCTGATGACCGAAGTAAAGAAGATATAAAATGCAGAATGGCTATGGGAAGAAAAGCGTTTCTGAAGAAGCAAAACTTGATAACATCCAATATTAATTTAAATGTTAGAAAGTCCTTTCTGAAAGCATTTCTCTGGAGTGTAGCATTGTTTGGGGGTGAAACGTGCACGATTAGGAATTCAGATAAAAAGATGATAGAAGCTTTTGAAATGTCGTGCTACAGACGAATGATGAAAATTCGATTGGTAGATCAGGTAACTAATGAGGAGGTGCTTAACCGAATCGGGGAGAAAAGGAGTTTCTCGCATATCCTCACTAAGAGAAGGAATAGATTGGTTGCACACATTCTGAGACATCAAGGAATTGTCAAATTAGCTCTAGAAGGAAGTGTGTGGCGTAAAAATCGTAGAGGGAGATCGAGGGACGAATATAGTAAGCAGATTCAAAAGGATGTAGGTTGCCGAACGTATTCTCAGATGAAGAGAATTGCACAGGACAGGGTTGCGTGGATATTTGTGCCTTCCTTAGTATTAGGTAGTTCATAAGTAGTTTGTAACTATAGAGACTGATGACCCCGTAGTTAAGTCCCGTAATCTATACAAAAATAAATAAATAAATAATCAAACTAGTCTGCAGACTGAAAACCACAACAACAACAATAATAACATTCAGCAATACAATTAATTTGAATTGTAATATGTACTTTAATATTTGATAAAAAACATTGTTACATGAAATGCGTCCTAAATATGACCATCAGTGCTGTTATTTGTAAAATGTTTTTACTGGTTCGAGCATGGCTCAGTTTTTAACAAGTATCTACACACTAACAAGCTATTACCACTAATCTCCAAATATGTAAGGCATGAAATATCGTTATAATTTTTACTTTTCCCAATCGTAAATCCTACTTTCAAGGGGATACGAAATCGCCTATCTCCGCAATGTTAATATATGCCTACTATAGTGAACATTTTCTCACAAACTACTGGAGACAGAGAGGTAAAAATTTTACTGTATGTGCATTGATATGTTACAACAATACTGAAACAATAGTTTATTGTCAAAGTATTTTCATACAGAGATATTTTACATTTATTTTTAAGTAATTTTTATTTCACTTTTTAATAGACTATCACCCCTAAGTCTGTTGTAAATGAAGTAATTAAAAATCGTTGTTTAAGTAAATTTTTTCTATCACTTTTTAATATACTATCACCCCTAAGTCTGTTGTAAATGAAGTAATTAAAAATTGTTGTTTCAGTATGTAATAGAAAACCATGTCGCTAAGTCATAAATATTTCAAACTTCTAGGTTGACCAGTACCTCAGATAATGTTCCTAGAAGAAGTAAAAAGTAAACTTACGGGAAACGGAGGAAGAAGATTAAAACGTTCCTGATCCGTAGCTAATACCCCCTTCACAGTCTTCAAAATCATCTTCAAGTCTTCTTTTGGCACCCCTGTGAACCTGTCTTGCTTTTTTCACTAATGTCTTGATTATATTATCAGCATGCTTTAGTCTGTGCTGATCTAAAGTCAACACAGCACGTACCGTGCGGGAACCAACACACAAACCCAACTTTTGAAGGACCTGGCATTTAGTTATATTTCCAAGATTGAAGGTTGCCACAGCATCATACACACCAAAATATAGTGTATTAATTCCGACGAACACTGTTTTTGGCAGACGATGCCATATCACACTATTCAAGCACTCGTTGTGGTTCTGCGTTTTTCCGTGAAGACATTTCATCAGAAGACTTCTGTCAGCCAGATCTCTGAAAATGGGCTTTCTTTCTTCCATGATGGCTGATGGTAGACTGTGGTGGTAAATGTATTTGCCTCCTTTTGTTAGTCCCCTATTGTATTTACACCAGCTGTTTTCACCTTTGGGGCACAATCCATGTTGTGGATGCTCATCCGTGGATCCGGTGTGGAAATATAAATCCCATATAGCTCTCCTCATTTCTTCAAGATTGCCTGTATTTTGCCTGATTGCAAGGGCATAGGAATTCTGAATGTGATCTGTTATGGAATTAGTCAATCTTCCCTTGCCATCCAAGGTTTTCCCTTCATCTAGTTTTTTCCCTTTCATAACTGATTTTAACCTTCTCAGCCTGGAACACATTCTCTTCTGCACATGTCCTGTACATTCAAGTTTGCTTATATTTACACTGTTCCCATATGGTTTGCTTTCCAAAACGTCTTTGAATGATTTAGAGTCACCATCTCCCAGATAGTTGACACAGCGAACATTATACCACTGTGAAGAACGATGAAAAATTTTCTTCACCCCAGCAACCTCCATGTCAGCACTACTTTCATAATAATTAGCAATACAGTCATCACTGTGTTCATTTTTCAGCCTGCCTGTGTATTTAGACATTATTGTAACATCAATAACCTTGCAAGAGTCAACACTAGTAGCTGTTACAGCACCATTGTTGGAGGAGTGGCCCCTTTTTACCACGTGCCATCAAACGCCACTGTGAGGTCACGACGGCCACCATTTTCTTCCACTGCTTCTTCCACAGCAACCTGCATTAACTTCTGTGCTACATCTTCAACTGCAGATCCTAGTACATAGTAGTAAGCTTCAAAGTTTGAAGGTATACTCGGAAGATTTAGAACACCACATAGCATATCACCAGCTTCTTTGCCCTTACCAATTGCTCGCAATCCATAAACTAATCTAATATTTACACTATAAAGTTCAGTTTTCTTGTATCCATTATTTACAGTTACTGAAACCAAACTTGGAAACTTACAGCTGTACTTACAAACACTTCATATTAAATTAAACTGGACAGCCAGGCCTACATGGGATTCTACTTTCAGAGAAACGTTTCCATGACATTTTTTGCAGCACAAACTGTTTTCAAGAGCTTCATACAATATATGCGTATCAATGAGTTCAAAAACTTCTTTCCCTTTATCAAGTACATTATATTTCTCTTCCAAATCCATTAGTTTTTTTATGTGAAGCACTGTTTTCATTTGGAGTAAGTTCGTTCGGCAAATCAGTTGTAAGTAGATTCACATTTTCCAACAGTGATGATGAAGAACTGCTTTGCTTTGCTAATGAATCAACATTTCTTTTCTTTTGCCAGTTCACACGGTTTTTAAACACTTTTGCTTTAGCTCTAGGCATTTTCACTGCGAAAAATGAAGCACTAAATACGAAATAACTCAACAACAACAACTTTCATATATCACACTGTTTACAAAGTCAAAGAGTAACTTGATGAAACCAGATATAAACATTTTCGGGCAAACAGTGTATAACTAGTCGCTGGAAACCGGGATATTTGAATTCATGTCACATAAAAGTACTTCCAAAAAGTTCATGGTCAGCCACGAGAGACGTGTTTAACTAAAGCTCAATACCCTATCACACAAATCTATAAAAATATATAGACCGGCAGTACACCCGTGGATATTTTGATCAAAATAAAATAGTTATAATTCCAGTAGAGCTATGTATGATAAGTAATTTTAAAGAGGAAACTTGCCAGAATCTAATACACCAATTTAAAAAATCTATTTTTAACCCAAAATACGATTCCGTATCTCATCAAATGAATTTGCTAGGAACTAGACATATTTACAAAGAAACCCTGATAACATTGTTTATGACGAAGCAGAACTGAAAAACAAAAGACAGCTCTCTGCACACCTGTCATCCATGCCTCTCAACCTTCCATAGACATACGTATCCCAACCACAAAGATAAACCTAATCTGTAAAGGTCGTAGGATGACACTATTCCCACAGCACGTTTATCTTGTAAGGCAGACTATACTTCAGGCTCTTGAAAGGTTTCTTTCCGACCTCTCGCCCTGGATGCCCTGGAAAGGGGATAGATAAGACAGGTCGCGGTATTCCTTGCTATACAGGTCAGCCCACATTGCACGGGCTGAAGAAAAAAGATTTCTGATAAGGTCTCTTCTCCTAATAGAGAGTCACGTTATAAATTCTGCAGTGGTGATTCTGATGTGGCAAGTCATATGCCTACCAGATTGATCAGAAATCGATCCACGGGTGTGAAAGGAAATCCCACTCACACATATACAATCTGCTCAATACTCTCCTGGCCGTTAAATTGCTACACCACGAAGATGACGTGCTACAGACGCGAAATTTAAACGACAGGAAGAACATGCTGTTATATGCAAATGATTAGCTTTTCAAGGCATTCGCACAAGGTTGACGCCGGTGGCGACACCTACAACGTGCTGACATGAGGAAAGTTTCCAACCGATTTCTCATACACGAACAGCAGTTGACCGGCGTTGCCTGGTGAAACGGTGTTGTGATGCCTCGTGCAGGAGGAGAAATGCGTACCATCACGTTTGCTTTGATAAAGAGCGAGTTGCAGCCTATCGCGATTGCGGTTTATCGTATCGCGACGATGCTGCTCGCGTTGCTCGCGATCCAATGACTGTTAGCAGAATATGAAATCGGTGGGTTCAGGAGGGCAATACGTAACGCCATGCTGGATCCCAACGGCCTCGTATCACTAGCAGTCGAGATGACAGGCATCTTATCCACATGGTTGTAATGGATCGTGCAGCCACGTCTCGATCCCTGAGTCACATTAGTGAAAAAAGCAAGACAGGTTCACAGGGGTGCCAAAAGAAGACTTGAAGATGATTATGAAGACTGTGAAGGGGGTATTAGCTACGGATCAGGAACGTTTTAATCTTCTTCCTCCGTTTCCCGTAAGTTTACTTTTTACTTCTTCTAGGAACATTATCTGAGGTACTGGTCAACCTAGAAGTTTGAAATATTTATGACTTAGCGACATGGTTTTCTATTACATACTGAAACAACAATTTTTAATTACTTCATTTACAACAGACTTAGGGGTGATAGTATATTAAAAAGTGATAGAAAAAATTTACTTAAACAACGATTTTTAATTACTTCATTTACAACAGACTTAGGGGTGATAGTCTATTAAAAAGTGATATAAAAATTACTTAAAAATAAATGTAAAATATCTCTGTATGAAAATACTTTGACAATAAACTGTTGTTTCAGTATTATTGTAACATATCAATGCACATACAGTAAAATTTTTACCTCTCTGTCTCCAGTAGTTTGTGAGATGGGGACGTTTGCAAGACACCAACCATCTGTTTTCTATCCCATCCTCGTCGCCACTTTTGTGTCCCAGCCTTGTCGACACTTTTGTGTCTCGTTTCCGTCGTAGGTGTCGGTGGCCGAGTAGACAGACCGACACAGGAATAAAGGTACGAAAGTGAGCAGCCAGTGCGACAGCAGAAACTAGAAACACTAGAGTAAATTAGGACGAAATATATATTGCACAGAATTTATACAATACTTAACTTTTACATAGTTCAGTACGGCAGAATGCTGATACATAGTTGAGCTAGGGGCCTGCCTAGTGCCTATCTGATTCCGAAGTGTTAACCGGTTCCTATCTCAGTCCCAAGTGAACGATGTCGTTCAATGGTGGCCACGAGCGCATTTGTAGCAGAGGGTGCTCGTGGCTGACGTCGTAAGAACGCCGCGCCGTGCGTGCATGGCGGCGCGCGGCGAAAGTAGGTGGCGCGCACTTTGGACTTGTGCGACACCACAATCTGTACAAACAGTTCGACGACGTTTGCAGCAGCATGAACTATCAGCTCGGAGACCACGGCTGCGTTTACCCTTGACGCTGCATCACAGAGAGGAGCGCCTGCGATGGTGTATGCAACGACGAACCTGGGTGCACGAATGGAAAAACGTCATTTTTTCGGATGAATGCAGGTTCTGTTTACATCATCATGAAGATTGCATTCGTGTTTGGCGACATCGCGGTGAACGCACATTGGAAGCGTGTATTCATCATCGCCATATTGGCGTTTCACCAGGCGTGATGGTATGGGGTTACACGTTTCTGTCACCTTTTGTTCCCATCGACGGCACTTTGAACAGTAGCCGTTACATTTCAGATGTTTAAAGACTCGTGGCTTTACCCTTCATTCGATCCCTGCGAAACCCTACATTTCAGAAATATAATGCACGGCCGCATGTTGCAAGTCCTGTATGGCCTTTCTGGTACGGAAAATGTTCGACTGCCCACTATGGTCGGGGGTTCGAACCCCCCTCGGGCATGGATATTTGTGCCGTCCTAGTTCGTAAGTAGTTCATAAGTAGTTTGTAAGTTTAGGGACTGATGACCCCTTAGTTAACTCCCATAGACTATACAAACATTTGAACATTTGTTCGACTGCTGCCCTGGCCAGCACATTCTCCAGATCTCTCACCAATTGAAAACGTCTGGTCAATCGTGGCTGAGCAACTGGCAGTCACTACTCTTGATGAACTGTGGTATCGTGTTGAAGCTGCGTGGGCATCCGTACCTGTACACGTCATCCAAGTCCTGTTTGGCTCAATGCCCAGACGTATCAAGGAAATTATTACTGCCAGAGGTTGTTGTTCTGGGTACTGATTTCTCAGGAATTATGCACCAAAATTGCGTAAAAATGTAATCACATGTCAGTTCTAGTATAACATATTTGTCCAATGAATACACGTTTATCATCTGCACTTCTTCTTGGTGTAGCAATTTCAATGGCCAGTAGTGTAAACATACGTGGTACTATCAATAGGTTCTGAGAGTTGACGCCTGGAGGGTAGGCATCCCCACGAAACTTGAAGTTGCAGACGCTGCCACATTCCAGATGGCTGATTGTCGTTTCAGTTGGAAACCACTTTGTCTCCAGTTATTCTCAGGTTGAGAAACGTCGGATCATTGTCCTCACAACTGATGAGGTAACTACAAATAGGCATGTGATCATCACGACAGGATTCGTGGCACACTGTGCTGGGTAAAACGAGAGATGTCGAGGAAAGTGCCATGGTTGACCCCCACTGCTGCTGCGAGAGCGTCTCCCGATCGGAAGCCGTTAGCACGCACCAACGTTGCAACTTCCTGGATCTTGCGTTCCGTTCATGACGACGACGCCATGATTCCAGGGCCATTGGGAACACTTCTTCAAGAGTCTGCTTTGACAACGTGAAATTCGCTTCCACAGAGCCGATGGGTGTTTCGTTTCAGAATTGAAAAATGGTATCCATGTCTCATCTAACGCCAGAGTCCGTGAAACGACACTTCCATTCACGCCGTCATCACGTGTCGACGTCGTCTCAAAACGTTCCACGCGCACAGACTTGAGGTTGGTTCGTAGCACCCACCCGAATGACTTTTTCCCATTTTCTGGACCTCTTGCAGAATTGTGCTCATATGCTAAGGAAATGGCAACTTTGCAGGTGTTGTGTTCCATAGTTCTTTGGCGATCCTCTAAAACAAATTATTCCACTCCTTCCCTCCTTTATGCCATCAAGCTTAATGGACCGCGCGCTGCTTTCAGTGCCTGCCTCCACTTCAGTCTGTCTTCGGCTCTTTTCTGCCATTATTCCAGAAGTCCCAGTCTCTGAAGGTCTTTGGGTACGCAATCACTCCATCGAGTTGTAGGACTTCCCAAGGGTCTTCTGCCGGTTGGCTCGGTGTTGAGTACAGTTTTCGGCCATCGGTTGTCCCGCATTCGAGCAACATCGCCTGCCCACTGGAGTCGTCGTGTCTTCATTATAGCCACTATGTTCGGCTCCTTTGTAAATGTCATATAACTCTGTATCGTTCAGCCCGTCTCCAGTAGTGTCACGAAAGGCGTTCATGGAAGAACGATTGGAGACGTGCCATCCTGGGGCCGACACCCGGCGTCATTGTGTGGATAGCCGTAACCTTTTGGAGTACTGAATGAGCACGGTATATTGAAACCATCATTCGACCCGTCTTGCTACTGTTCATTAATACGATATGCTTTTCCAATTGAACAATCCACGACCTCAAGTATCCCGTACCAATAAACGTGCTCTTCTAGGTGTACGTCAATTACACTACTGACCATTAAAATTGCTACACCAAGAAGAAATGCAGATGAAAGACGGGAATTCATTGGACAAATATATTATACTACAACTGAAATGTGATTACGTTCTCACGCAGCTTGGGTGCATAGATCCTGAGAAATCAGTACCCAGAACAACTACCTCTGACCGTAATAACGGCCTAGATACGCCAGGGCTTTGAATCAAAAAGAGCTTGTATGGCGTGTACAGGTACAGATGCCCAAGAAACTACAAGACGATAACACAGTTCATCAATAATAGTGACTGGCGTATTGTGACGAGCCAGTTGCTCGGCCACCACTGACCAGACGTTTTCAGTTGGTGAGAGATCTGGAGAATGTGCTGGCCAGGGCAGCAGTCGAACATTTTCCCTATTCAGAAAGACCCGTACAGGAACTGAAGCATATGGTCGTGCATTATCCTGCTGAAATGTAGGGTTTCTCAGGGATCGAATGAAGGGTAGAGCCACTTCTGAGATGTAACGGTCACTGTTCAAAGAAGTGCTGTCGATGCGAACAAGAGGTGACCGAGACGTGTAACCAATGGCACCCCATACCATCACGCCGGGTTGATACGCCAGTATGGCGATGACGAATACACACTTCCAATGTGCGTTCACCGCGATGTTGCCAAACACAGATGAGACCATCATGATGCTGTAAATAGAACCTGAATTCATCCGAAAAAATGACGTTTTGCCATTCGTGTACCCAGCTTCGTCGTTGCGTACACCATCTCAGGCGCTCCTGTCTGTGATGCAGCGTCAAGGGTAACCGCAGCCATGGTCTCCGAGCTGATAGTCCATGCTGCTGCAAACGTCGTCGAACTATTCTAGCAGATGGTTGCGGTCTTGCAAACATCCCCATCTGTTGACTCAGGATCGAGACTTGGCTCCACGATCCGTTACAGCCATGTGGATAAGATGCCTGTCATCTCGACTGCTAGTGATACGAGGCCGTTGGGATCCAGCACGTCGTTCCGTATTGCCATCCGTAACCCACCGATTCCATATTCTGGTAACAATCATTGGATCGCGACCAACGCGAGCAGCAATGTCGCGATACGATAAACCGCAATGGCGATAGGCTACAATCCGACCTTTATCAAATTCGGAAACGCGATGGTACGCATTTCTCCTCCTTAAACGAGGCATCACAACAACGTTTCGCGAGGTAACGCCGGTCAACTGCTGATTGTGTATGAGAAATCGGTTGGAAACTTTCCTCATGTCAGCACGTTGAAGGTGTCGCCACCGGCGCCAACCATGTGGGAATGCTCTGAAAAGCTAATCATTTGCATATCACAGCATCTTGTTCCTGTCTGTTAAATTTCGCGTCTGTAGCACGTCATCTTCGTAGTGTAGCAGTTTTAATGGCTAGGAGTGTTATGATGGCCAGCACGATTCCCAGGCCTGTCCCCCAGTGAGTATGTTTGGTGTCGGTGAAACCTCATCTCGCGCGGTCCGCACAATCGGCACGAAATCTGGCCCACGTGGAATTGCATGGTAGCCCTTCCACAAAAATACATTATGCATCTCTAACATCGTCTCTCTGGATGAATTCCAGCTTGCATTGCTGCAAAAGGAGGGTATACCCGGGTCTAGCTTCAACTTTGCGCACGCTCTGGCGACTACCTGCCTGTGTGATCGTGTGTTGTATACATTCTCAAAAAATGTTAATAAAATTACCCTCTGCTAGATCAACTATTTTATTGTGTTATTTTTTATTTTCCTAGAGTGTACAGAAGAACTAAAGCCATGCCTAAGCCTCGAAATCTGCAAGTAATACATACTACTCAAAAAGAAGAGGGAAGGGTTAGGTTTTAACGTCCCTTCGACAACCTCCTCATGAAGAGAGAGAGAGAGAGAGAGAGAGAGAGCACAAGCTGGACTGCACGGCCACTACGGTCGGGGGTTCGAATCCCCCCTCGGGCATCGATATTTGTGCCGTTTTAGTTCGTAAGTAGTTCATAAGTAGTTTGGAAGTTTAGGGACTGATGACCCCGTAGTTAAGTCCCATAGACTATACAAACATTTGAACATTTTTTAACACAAGTTGGATTTGTTTTTGATTACGTATGGGGAAGTACATCGCCCGTGTCCATCCAAAGGAACCATCTCCGCTTTTGCCCGGATGATTTAGAGAAATCACGGAAAACCTAAACCTGAATGGCCGGAGATGGATTTCAACTACTGTTCTCCCGAATAAGAGTCCAGTGTGTGACCACTGCCTTACTTTCCTTGGTCATATTTCGCAAGTACAGAGTGAAGTACTACTCATTTGCTTTACTGCTCCAGTAGCAAACGTAGCGAGATTCAGCATTTGCGTCTTTACGAGTTCCAGCTTGTGCTTTGTCTTCTCGTTTTTTAAGCGAAATATACGTTGTTTCCACAGCCAACTTCATGCAGTAAACTGTAATTGTGGGTTCTCTAATTTGTGGCAGTAGTGTTACTCTAAAACATCGCCGTCTTTCCGTCAGGCACTATCCTTGGAGACTAATAAACGTGCCTAACAGTCGCTTTCTTCTGAATTGTTTCACTTCACGTTCAAGTGCTCTAAATTGTCCTCCAAAAACCATCTTTCATGCACCCATTCTTACTTTATATTTCCGTTTAGTATCTGCTTGCAACGTTTTCTCCCACTCATCTGCGTTAACTTACATTTTCTGCAATACGAACAAGCTTCAATTTACTAGGCCAAATACAAATTCTGTCCAACTTGTATTTTTCTATATTCATTTAACGGCCATACTTACCCGTACATTATAACGTCCTCAGCAAACATTAGCATATTTCACCTTATCCGTCAGATTATTTAAGTATAATGAAAATTGGAGCAGTGCTACCACACTTTCTTGGGGCACTTTTCACGATGCACTTCTTTCTGAAGAACACGGCCCATAGACGGACAGCGTACTGGGTTCAATTACTTAAGAGGTCTTCGAGCCATTGATGTACCTGAAACATGCTCCTTACGCTCTGACCTTCATTAACCCTTAACGGAGTGCGTCTAAAAAGTTGCGTAAAAATTTCGTTGGGTGTTTGGCACCCCCAATTAGTAAATTAAAAAAAAACGCGAAATACATGCAAATTCCGACTTATATCAATGAAAAAATTTGAACTTGCACATTGATCAATGAATCAATTCAAATTCTCTTCAATGATTCTAACAACTTTGTTACTACGAAAAAATTTTACAAATTCCAGTTTTCTTCTTTACAATCTTTTGTAACACCTTGTATTCGAGAAAAGATCGATTCCTGAGTCATCAGAAGACCATAAATCTTCATAAATCAAGTGAGATTATTGAAACACTCCCGACATATAAAGCAGTTCATGGAATACGAGTAACTCTTCATAAGAAACAACTTTGCAATGAGCTACTCTCTGGAAGTTTGTCGCGCGGAATTGACGCGTGGTCTAAGGCGTCATGCTCTGCACTGGACGGCCGTGTCTGCCGGAGGTTCAAGTTCTCTCTCGGGCATGTGTGTGTTTGTTGTCTTTAGTGTAAGTAGGTTTAAGCAGTTAATAAGTCTAGTGACTGATGACCATAAACACTTTATATACGTTTACAAACATTTGCACATTTTCTGGTAGTTGTTGTGAATGAATATTACACACTCCTGGCCATTAAAATTGCTACACTACGAAGATGACGTGGTACAGAAGCGAAATTTAAACGACAGGAAAAAGATGCTGTAATATCCAAAAGATTAGCTTTTCAGAGCATTCACACAAGGTTGGTGCCGGTGGCGACATCTACAACGTGCT
Source organism: Locusta migratoria (assembly GCA_026315105.1). Taxonomy (NCBI): domain Eukaryota; kingdom Metazoa; phylum Arthropoda; class Insecta; order Orthoptera; family Acrididae; genus Locusta; species Locusta migratoria. The sequence goes on along the minus strand of CM048744.1, from coordinate 975,311,830 downwards.
GACACAAGGAAAGTTTACAACCGATTTGTCATACACAAACAGCAGTTGACCGGGGTTGCCTGCTGAACCGTTGTTGTGATGCCTCGTGTAAGGAGGAGAAATGCGTACCATCACGTTTCCGGCTTTGATAAAGGTCGGATTGTAGCCTATCGCGATTGCGGTTTATCGTATACTGTAACGTTGTCCGAAACGTCGGTTATTTAAGTAATAGCCTTACATCATGACGTGGTACAACAACCAGAAAACTTTTATGTCAACGTTTCTCATTCTTTTTATGTTTAGTCATAACTCTTACAGCTAGCAAAACTTCCATTCTACGGCAACTACGGCACTCGTAAAACAACGAAACTGAAGTGCATAGGTTTCAGAAATTACTGCAACCAGTCGCCTTTTGTTTCTCCTTAATGAAGATTTATTTAAACCATTACCGGTTTCAAGCTTCCTAGCAGCTCATCATCAGATGGTATACATTTAGTGCAAATTACATTTGTATCGTTATGCGTTTCACATTTATTTTGTCCATATTTGGTCTGCTATCCAAAATCGGACAAAATATGGACAAAATAAATGCGAAACGCATAACGATACAAATGTAATTTGCACTAAATGTATACCATCTGATGATGAGCTGCTAGGAAGCTTGAAACCGGTAATGGTTTAAATAAATCTTGAAACTTCCTAGCAGATTAAAATTGTGTGCCGGAACCGGGACTCGAACCTGCGACCTTTGCCTTTCGCGGGCAAGCGCACTACCGACTGTGCTATCCCGACACGACTCACGATGCCGCCTCACAACTTTACTTCCGCCAGTACCTCGCCTCCCACTTTCCAAACTTCACAGAAGCTCTCCTGCGAACCATGCAAGACTAGCACTCCTGGAAGAAAGGATATGGTGGAGACATGGCTTAGCCACAGCCTAAGGGATGTTTCCAGAATGAAACTTCACTCTGCAGCGGAGTGTGCGCTGATATGAAACTTCCTGGCAGATTAAAACTGTGTGCCGGAACCGGGACTCGAACCTGGGTTCGAGTCCAAGTTCCGGCACACAATTTTAATCTGCCAGGAAGTTTCATATCAGCGCCCACTCCGCTGCAGATTGAAAGTTTCATTCTGTAAATAAATCTTCATTAAGAAGAAACAAAAGGCGACTGGTACAAGCTTCCTAGGGTTTTATTTGCGGACGGAGAAGTTAATACTGCTTCCTCCCACAAGTCCCCAAAAACGTCCACATCCTTGCGGATTCTGTTACGTAGCAGTGTGCGTTTGTACCGCCCTACAGTACGCACGAGGTGCTGTAGTTGCTGTCCAAGACTTTATGGAGAGCATAGAGTTCTGACTAACCTGTTGTCTTCTATAGTTGTGTCCCCAGCGCAGAAGACAGCACACAGGTCGTAGGTTCTTCTACAGCATACAAGTGAGGCTAAAGTTCTTTATGATGGAAGCATAATAAGCGACTCGCGAGATTTTTAATTGTCAGGGATGCCATTTATTAAATAAATAATAATAATAAATTAGCAACTATTGTTAATATGATACGGCCTATGCTGCCCGTAGTTCATGTTGAGACCTCGACTGATATCACATTTACTCAAAAATCTTTAGTCATGACCGGCGCTGTCCGGCGCGTATAGTGGTCAGCTCGAGACTGAAACTGCGGCGCGTTGCGAGAGGGCACCTGGCGCTCTATTTCGCGCCAAAAGAGGGCCGTCGCGCCTTCTGCAAAATCCCTCTTCTCTTAAAAAAGTGAAGTTTGGAAAGTAGGAGGCGAGGTACTGGCGGAAGTAAAGTTGTGAGGCGGTATCGTGAGTCGTGTCGGGTTAGCTCAGTGGTAGTGCGCTTGCCCGCGAAAGGCAAAGGTCCCCGGTTCCGGCACACAATTTTAATCTGCCAGGAAGTTTCATATCAGCGCACACTCCGCTGCAGAGTGAAAGTTTCATTCCGCTCTTCTCTTGTTACAATAAGAGAAGGCAACTTAAACTTTTTAAATTGTCAAACCTAGTCTGTCCTTGAGAGATATTTATTACAAATTCTCAGCTCTGATTAATTAATATTTAGTATATAATAAACAAAAGTAATTTTAAAAGAAATCACGTGACGTGAAATGCAGCAGCCAATGCGAGGAGAGCACCAGTAACATAGGCGGGCTTTCCCACGGGAACCAGCACCTACTGCGCCATATGCTACTGCTCCCCACCCCACATTTCAACATATGCTGCACTGCTGTCTTTCTTCCGCGTTTAAGGCACGTACAATGTTAGCAAAGAAACGGCCAGCGGCCAGAAATATAAAGTGGCCACAGGCCAGGAATATCACACTGGTTGCAGTAATTTCTGAAACCTATTTCAAGAAACAGTCGCAGGTTCCAACAAAATGGATAAAAGTTGAAGTGCATAGCATTGGCGCCGGGTCAACAGACGTACACAAAACCAGTTGCGCGAATTTCGTTTCACGCGATGAGTGCCGCAACCTAGTGTCGTCGTGTAGACCAGCCGTAACCTAAAGTGGGCCAAAATTTGGTCCCCAGTTGGTACCGCGGCCTTTCTACGTTGTCAGTACGTGACGGCAGATTATAGCCGCGCGGCTAACTCGCCTGACATTAGGAGGCGGCCGGCTCTGAACAACACGGTTGCGGAGAGAGGCGGCGGGCTGTTTACCGGCCTTAGCGCTCGCAGCACCAGCGGCAGGTGGCGGCCACGAGTCGGCCACGGCGGGCCCTGGGGGCGCCGCGCCCACGCTCGCTTGGCGACACTACTTGTCAGCCGACGCTGCCGAGCTACGCAGCCACTCGCTCTTCTGACAGGGCCTGCTCAGTTCACCAAGCTGGCTGGCTCTATCGCGGCAAGACCGGTTCTTCATCTTTGTGTATAAAAACGAATAGTTGAAATTTAGTGTCGCTGACACTCATATGTGGTTTCGCCGATTTCAATGGTTTTGTCACCACATGGGTGGTTTACAGGAAAAAAAAAAAAGAAAAAAAGGAAAACTCAAAGGAACCGCTGAAAAATCGAAAAAAATCGAATACCTCCCTGGAGTAAGGATGTAACCATCAAATCAGTAAGTTTTAAGGAGAGAGGAAAATTGTTTGTGGGACCTATTTTGTCATATACAGTATTGGAACTCATTGCATATACAAGTGTACAAATGTGTTCAGCTATTAAAATCAATATTTTATTCAATTATATATATTTTTTTGACGAATTACAGTGTTCAAATGAATGAAATAAATCGCAATTTGCGATGTTATGGCTTCACTGTATTAGGTTTAGATGAAATACCAAACTGTGGCGGTAGACGAGCACGGAAGAGTCCTCTGCAGTCAGGCTGATCACTGTGTCCTCGGTGGCGGAGTGGTCAACGCGTCTGCCTAGTAAGCAGGAAATCCCGGGTTCGAGTCCCGGCCGGACACAAATTTTCATTCGCCACAGTTTGGTATTTCATCGAAACCTAATACAGTGAAGCCATAACATCGCAAATTGCGATTTATTTCATTCAATATTTTATTGTTGTAACTTGAGGTTTTACAAATAACATAATAATTGGAAGTGATACAATGGAAAAAGGATGTATGATCAGCAATATATTTTGGAGTATTTCTCACATGTAACATAAGAGACATATTGTACATCCACTTAGTATTCAAATTAAAGAAAGTAATATTATAATAGTAAAGAAAATGACAATGTGAATCAAGATGTCAACTAAATACTATGACAACAAAATATTACAGAATATAGATTTGAAAGTTCATTTTAAGCATGATTTTACAATGTTATTGTGCTTTGCAGCTCTCATCATATAACTTATTTTGAAGTGGCATTGGTATGTTGAAATTCAAATGTTCATCGGACCAAAATGCGTAGTCATCAGTCCGTAGCTTACAAACTACTTAAACCTAGGCAAACTAACCTAAGGACAAACACACACACCCATGCCACAGCGAGGACTCGAACCTCCACGGCGAGCAACCGCGCGCTCCGCAGCGAGACGTTTTAGACCGCTCGGCTACTCCACCGCGGCGGTATGTTGAAACCACATTCAAAAAGTCACATTGTAAAACTCTAATGCTGTCTGTTCCATCCTTATTCCATGGGGGGAAACGTTCAGCTCGTATATAAGTAGCCATATGATGAAATTCTGGACTGCAAACATTTAAAAAGGAATTGCAGTTAATGTGTACACTGAAACGTCATGTAGTAAATCGATACTTTCCTTCTCTTGCGGTTGATAGTTACATATACCGGGATGATATTCAACGAAGAACCAGGGACAACAAAAATTTTGATCGCATCTGACGCACTTTTTATGGTTTTTTTTCATGTCTCCATAATAAAACAAAATTGGCATTCTGAAAACAGCTTCTTTCATCGCACAGTCCAGCAGGGAATCACGCGTGACGTAGCATGTCGCTGAATACTTGCAAGGATAGCTGGTGATGTATAACGGAATGTAGTTTGAAGCAAGCTCTTTGCGAGTGATTCCTCCTTCTTTCTCGAAGAGGTAAATGCGGTTTTGAAATTTTTTTATTAAATTTTTTTCTTGACTATAAAAATATATGTCACAGGTTTCCACTAGTGGCGTACATTTTGGGGGAATTACTCCGATATTGCACGTTGGCAATCCGTCTTCATTTTGGAACAGTTCCTCATATGTTTATGGATTTGTTTGTACCCCCAATGAGCCAATCAAGAGAAGACAGCAGACTTTCATCACATCAGTTAATTTTGTTTTATTTATTTATTTTTGCAAGTCAGTTTACCGGCTTTTGAAGAAGTGATGATAACATTTGTATAATTTGCCGCGTACTCATCTACTGATTTCTTTTAACCATCTGTCCAAAAGAACCGATGTCATGCTATGGATTGGCTACGGATTGGCAAAGGTTCGAGTCCTCCCTCGGGCATGGGTGCGTGTGCTGTCCTTAATGTAAGTTACTTTAAGTAGTTTGTGAGTATAGGGACTGATGACCTTCACAGTTTGGTCGAATAGGTTAACATACCTGTAGGCACATGTAAACATGTGAAAATACCTTTCCTGAAAGGATCGTACCATAGTCTATTTTATAAGAGCACTAGCTGAAAACCCTGCGTTGCCCGGATATTTATTTATTTATTCGTGCCATTATTCAGTTATATATTCATTTGTATAAGGGCTGTATGACTTAAAAATCTCTTGGGACTACAATTAATAGTAAAGAACTAATAGATTAAAACTTGGTGCGTGAAGAATCGGATTTCCATGAACGTTGCTGTTTATGTGTTCATAGCTCATGAACTATGTGTCGTACTGTGATACACTTTAGCGGGTGCACTCACCTATATGCGCGTACACTGTCTGTAAAATTTCCTGCGGCTACAATGTATAGTGTAGAAATTATAAATTGAAACGTCATACTGAATGCCGTTGTTTTAGTGCATGAACAGCGGTAAGTTACTATTTATGTGCTCATATCTCATGAACTACGTGTCGTACTGTGATACAATTTAGAAGGTACATTCAACTATATGCTTGTATACTGACTGTAAAATTTCCTGCGGCTACAATTTCTAGTGTACAAATTATAAATTATAACATAATAGCGAATGCCGTAGTTTTACTCAATAAAGAGCGGAAAAGTAGTAAGCGAGAATCTGTTTTCCTTTCATCATTTTGCTATGGGTGTCAGCGAGAAAAAGTTTAATAAAGGTTTGAAATTATGTTTAAAGTTTGTTGCAAGTCGTTAAGTACTCTTATTCTCATATAGCGTATTTATAAAGTTTCGCCGCATTATGTGGCAGTTTTCTGAGAATCCTATTGTTTACGACGTTATATCTCCTGAACCATGTGTCGTATGTGGTTCGTACTCGTACGGCAACTGTTATCTCACGTAAGGAATATGTGTACCAAATTTGGTTGAAATCGGTCCAGTGGTTTAGGAGAATTTGAGCAGCATTGTCGTTAAATGCAGCAGTTTTAGACACATTTCATTGTTTATAACGTCATATCTCGCGAACTATATATCGTATGTGATTCTTACACTTACAGTGACCGTTCTCATGGATTGAAGCTTATGTGCACAAAATTTCATAAAGATTGGAACAAAACTGTAGATTTGTATGCAACACATACAAATATACGGACACTCTGGTTTATATATTAGATGTTAGTTTGTTCAAATTCTTTCGTTTCACGCACACCACTTTTGACCTTTGTGTTCTACATTTCGGTCATACGTCGTCATCGTTCGTCATCGTGAATGGCATCTTCTCTGTAGCGCTGAACCAAATTATCTGATTAGATAATACACTGATTATGAGTTGCACCTTTGTTCGCGATTACACTATACAGTTTTCTTTCAAATAAGGTGGAAGCCTACTGGCAAATGTTACTCATTTTTAATTTTTTTTAAAGAAATTATATCTCAGTGGCATATATATATATATATATATATATATATATATATATATATATATATATATATATATATATCGTATGGTATAATGTCAGCTACATATAATACTTTAGTAATTATACTAGTGTCTAATTAATAAGATAAAACATATCTCTGTCACAGAGCCAAGTCCAACTCCTTTAACCACTGCACAGCTTCCTGACTGACTGTATGGAGTTCGGTCATCCCTCCTGAGAATGATCGTAATGGGCAATTAGTAATTATGTGGGTCATCGTTTGTATGTCTGCTCCACACTCACATGACTGGTCGTCTGTCTGTCCCCATTTGAATTTCCAATAGTTACAGCGACCAACACCAGTTCGGAAGCGGTTGATCAAAGACCATTCTCTCCTGGGAAGGTCCATTCCTTGGAGCTGCTTAGAGGGATCGTCTATCCAGATGATGTTTTTTCCATTAAGTGAATCCCAAATTCTTGCCCAGTTTAATTTACGCGAGAAGCCACTCTCATGTAGTTGCACAGCTGTTTTAAGAGGTGGTTTACGTGATTTCAGCCGGCTTACCGGTGGTGGCAGGTCTTGCAGGATAGGAAGCTCAGGAGTGGACAAGATCTTATAATACTCTCTCATTAAGGCTTCCTTCCGTCTTAGATCAGGAGGAACGATGTTGGATAATATTGGGAGCCATTGAAGTGGTGTAGCCATCAGAGTGCCACTGATCAATCTCATTGCTCTATTTAATTGTACATCAATGTCTCTCACATGAGCACTGTTGAGCCAGACAGGAGAACAGTATTCAGCTGCAGAGTAAACTAGGGACAAAGCTGTTGTACGCAAAACCTTAGCACTGGCTCCCCAAGATGATCCTGCTAAGTGCTGCAATATGTTATTCCTAGTTTTAACTTTGTCTGCTGTTTTATGAAGGTGGTACTTAAAAGTAAGAGATCTATCCAAGATGACTCCCAGGTCCTTTGGATGTTCATTATGTTCAAGTTGAACACCATCAAACGAGATAGTAAGTTTATAGTCGGCCATCCTATTATTGAGATGGAAACAAGCTACTTCCGTTTTATTTGGGTTTGGCTTTAGTTTCCACATTGCGAAGAAATTTCTGAGGAGAGTTAGGTCAGATGTTAGAGTAGTTTCCGTCACATGGATGTCTCTGTGTTGTGACGCTATGGCAATATCATCCGCATAAATGAATTTTTTAGATTGCGTAGCTGGAATATCAGCGGTGTAAACATTAAAAAAAATGGGAGCAAGGCCGAACCCTGGGGGAGGCCATCGTGAAGCTCTCTAAACCCACTTTCCATGTTGCCGAGATAGATCTTGATCAGACGGCCACTTAGCATTGAGTTCACAAGTCGCAATAAAACAGGACAAGGAATGAGATTGAAAAGCTTCACTAGGAGGCCCTTCTTCCAGACGGCATCATAAGCTGCCGAGAGATCCAGAAAAGTAACGGAAGTGGTACACTTCTTTTCGAAACCAGTCTCAATGAAAGATGTCAGTGCTAGGACCTGGTCACAGCAATTACGGCCTTGTTTGAAACCAGCTTGTTCAACAGGGATACTAGCAGTGAGAATGGGAACAATACGATTGTAGATGAGTCTCTCGAGCAGCTTGTAACATACATTGAGAAGTGCAATTGGGCGATATCTATCTGCACGTTCGGCTGGTTTACCAGGCTTCAAAACAGCTATTACTTTAGATCTCTTAAAAGCTTTTGGTAGAGAGCTCTCTTTAAGAATGTTATTGAATAAATTTAGAAGCCACAATCGGGTCTTCAGACGAGTACCCCCAATGGCTACTGTGGCTGTTGAAATCGCCGACATATAGGGAAGGGTGTTCGAAAACTGGGAGAACCGTATCTTGCCACTGGATGTTGGGAGGCTTGTAGACATTAACTATGGTAGTTCCAGACACTTTCACTGCCAAAACAAATATGTCATCGTCACAGCTTTCATGAATTATAGATACATCATCCAAGTCCTGTCTAGCATATGTAGCAACGCCATATGTTCTATGGCCTATCTAAATGTTCAAATGTTTGTTAAGCTTATGGGACTTAACTACGGGGTCATCACTCCCTAAACTACTTACGAACTAGAACGGCACAAATATCCATGCCCGAGGGGGCATTTGAACCCCCGACCGTAGTGGCCGTGCAGACCGTGACTGGAGCGCCTCAGTCCCCTCGGCCACCGCGGCCGGCTATGGCCTATCTCTCCCACAAGTCTGTAGCCATGGATATTGCCTCTTGAGCAACTTTTAAGATCTTTTGCATGGGTTTCTTGTAGAGCAAGGACGTCAATATTGTTACTCAGAAGATTTTTACTGAGGAAGTCACATTTTGACCTACTTATCCCCTCAATATTCAAATGGCACACGTTTAGGACTGGACCTATTGCTCTGTTCAGATCGTTTTGTTGACCATTTTGTTGGCCCTGACAAGAGTCATTCTGGATTGTCTTGGTAGCTGACATATCTGGGAGATCACCGTGGTGACAGGACCAGCTACCAAAGATTGTTGTCCGTTTAGAACCACCCAGGGGGCACGTGGAGCTTTGAGGATTGCTTCCGAACGCGAACAACTTCGCCCCCCTCAGTGGCATATGACACATAGATATTTTGCTTGCACAAAGAAACTGTGGTTCGGAAGCAAAGCTGTTCGTTTTCTGCGGCATATCCATGTCGGATATGATAGAAGGCAGATTTCTTGCGGATCTGTTTATTCAATTACATATACAAAATTTTATCATTTTATTTGCTGCTAAACTTTGTCTCGAACGCATAATTTCATAATTTCATTTCCTAGTAGTTAAATTCTTTTTTGAATCGCAATTAATAACATCGATTGATTACAAGACACTAATTCGTTTGTAAGGAAACTAGAATTCGATCTCACTGCTATTTCCGAAATAATTGCCTGACACGCAACACAACTCGTACCAATTTACACACTCCTGCTGTTGTGCTTTGAAAATAATCAGTGGCACACCACTTCCACGGCTGCCTGTATTGTGTAATAAACCACTCACAAGAACTCACTTCTATACTATCAACTGCAGAATATATCTACTAGCAGTCTCAAATCCAGAAAACCACCTCGACCAATGAAAGATGCGACCCTCGTTTACGATCTGAATAGCTCCCTTAGACTGTTCGTAGATGTTGCTGTCGTTTATCGGTTAGTGAAGTCAACGGAGGATCAAAAGCAAAGCGATTTAGACAAAATTTCTACATGGTGCGAAAATTGGCAATTGACCCTAAATAAAGAAAAGTGTGAAGTAATACACATGACCACTAACAGAAATCCGCTGAACTTCAATTACGCGATAAATCAGTCAAACCTTAAGGACGTAAATTCTACCAAATACCTAGGAGTTACAATTACGAACAACTTAGACTGAAGAGAAAACATAGAAAATATTGTGGGGAAGGCGAACAAAAGAGTACGTTTCTTTGGCAGAACGCTTCAAAGATGCAACAGCTCCACCAGAGAGACTGCCTACATTACATTTGTGCGTCTCTCCTGGAGTGCTATTGCCCCTTGTGGGACCCTCACCAGGTGGGACTGACGGAAGACATTGAGAAGGTTCAGAGAAGGGCAGATCGTTTTTTTTATCACGTTACCGGGAGGAAAGCGTCACGGAAATGTTGCACGAATTGGAGTGGGAATCATTAAAAGAAATAAGTTATTCATTGCGGCGTGATGTGTTGACGAAGTTTCAATCGCCGACTTTTACTTCTGAATGTGAAAATATTTTGCTAGCACCCACCTACTTAGGGAGACATAACCATCCCAATAAAATAAGAGAAATAAGATCGAAAACGGAACGATGTAGGTGTTCTTTCTTCCCACGCTCAGTTAGAGAATGGAACGGTAGAAAAAAGTTATGAAAGTGGTTAATGAACCCTCTGCCAGGCACTTGATTTGCAGAGTATCTATGTAGATGTAGTTAGTGTTTGTATGAAAGGTGATACAAAGATGCCCCAGCGTGTGACTGTGGAGCTCCGGTGCAAACTATGCAGCACCTGATTGATGAGTGTGCACTACGGAAATTTCCTGGAGGACCCAGTAAGCTGCATTTGTTGACTGGAGGAGCCGTAGAATGGTTAAGAAAAAAATGTTAAAATCTTTGTTAAGCTTATGGTATTTAACTGCGAGGTCATCAGTCCGTAAACTTACAAACTACATATAAACTAACTTATACTAAAGACAGCATAAAAATCCATACCCGAGGGGGGGGGGGATTCGAACTCCCGACGGGGAGCGGCCTCGCGCATCGGAGAATAGCGCCTCAATGCCCTCGGCCACACCGCCGCGACTGTGGCTAAGAGACCTAGATTTTATAGTATTTTCTTTGATTTGTTTGTTTGCTTGTTTTTATTATGCGTATTTGTAATCCTTTATATATGATTTTTTTAATAACTGTAATATCTACATGGGATACTCTGTAAATCACATTTAAGTGCCTGGCAGAGGGTTCATCGAACCACCATTATACTATTTATCTCCTACTCCATTCTCGAATAGCGGCGGGAAGAAAAAACACTTGAATCTCTCCGTTCGAGCTCTGATTTCTCGTATTTTATTCTGATGGTCATTTCTACCTATGTAAGTGGGAGTCAACAATATATTTTCGCATTCGGAGGAGAATGTTGGTCATTGGAGTTTCGTAAGTAGCCCACGCCGCAGCGATAAGCGCCGTTTATAATGATTCGCATCCCAGAGCCTGTATCATTTCTGTAACGCTGTCTCCCCTGTGTCGTGACAATACGAAACGGGCTGCCCTTCTCTGGACTCTTTCGATGTCATCCGTCAAACCCATCTGATAAGGTTCCCAGATTGGGCAGCAATACTCGAAAAATGGACGGACAGGCGTAGTGTATGCAGTTTCTTTTGTAGTTCTGTTGCATCTTTTAAGGGTTCTGGCAATAAAACACAGTCTCTGGTTCGCCTTTCCGTCTCTTTGCAGTTTAAGTCTGAAGTAATAGTAATACGAAGTTATTTTGTGGAGTTTACGGCCTTCAGTATTGATTGATTTACCTTGTAAACAAAGTTTAACGGATTTCTTTTCGTACTCATGTGGACGACTTCACACTTCTCATTATTTAGAATCAAAAAATGTTCAAATGTTTGTAGAGCTTATGAGACTTAACTACGGGGTCATCAGTCCCTAAACTTACAAACTACTTATGAACTACTTACGAACTAGGACGGCACAAATATCCATGCCCGAGGGGGGATTCGAACCCCTGACCGTAGTGGCCGTGCAGACCGTGACTGAAACGCCTCAGTCCCCTCGGCCACCGCGGCCGACTATTTAGAGTCAATTGCCAATTCTTACACCATACAGATATCTTATTCAAATCGTTCTGTAGTTGGTTTTGATCTTCACATGATTTTACTAGACGGTAAATGACGGCGTCATCTGCAATCAACCTAAAAGAGCTACTTAGATTTTCCCCTAAATCGTTTATGTAAATAAGGAACAGCAGAGGACCAATAACACTACCGTGTGGAACGCCCGACATCATCTCTGTTTTAGTCGATGCCTTACCATCGATTACTACGAACTGTGTCCTCTCTGACAGGAAATCCCCTATTCAATCGCAAATTTGGGGCGATATACCATAACCACGCAATTTGATTAAAAGCCGTTTGTGAGGTACGGTGTCAAAAGCCTTCTGGAAATCAAGAAATACGGAATCGATTTGCGAACCTTTGTCGATAGCGCCCATCACTTGACCACGCAAACCACACGAATAAATAAATAAATAACACAATCGTAAAGATCGAATCATCTAATTTATATGTATACTATTTATACCAGTGTTAACGTGGTCCATTTTCTCTGTTAGTGGAGCTTCTCTTTTCGTCTCTCTCTATCCATTTGCTCCCCTTCTCCTCTCTGTATCTTCTCCTCCCTTTCTCATTCTACTTCCTCTCCCTCTCTCTGACCCTCTCCTTCCTACCATTTTTGTCCCTCTCCTCCGCCTACCCCCTTAGCTCCTATATATGAAAATAAACACATATGCACCAAGTTTCATGGTGATTGGTCGAACGGTGTCAAAGTCGCAAGGTACACTACGCTGAGCTAAATTCACTGGCTTACGAAAAGTAGTCCAGGTATTAATTCGGGGTAGAAACTAATCTACATTCCACATGTCTTTCAGTTCCGTCGGGCCGTTTCAGCGTGTTAACTCAATGTAAGACACCTTTCACCATGCACCGTACGGTGACTTCATAAATGTAGCTCATGCGTTAATTCGGAGTATAATCTATCTCCACTGAAAATTTCATTCAAATCTGTCCATCCCTTTCAGCATGAAGGAGAAGCAAACATATTAACCCATTGGAAGGTACCCTCCGTCACGCACCGTACGGTGGCTTACGAAAGGTAGCCCATGTTTTAATCAGGGTATAAACTACACCTGTTCCAAATTTCATTCTTATCCGTCCATCCATTTCAGCGTGAAGTCATAAGATATGAATTAACTGTAAACCACCCACCGCCATGCGCCGTATGAAGTTAATTTTAGTATGCCTGTAACCTTCGTGCGAGTGCAAGCAATGACAATTGTATGTACGTTATGGCCGTGTATGAAATACGAACAAAAAGAAAAAGAAACATTAATTTTTATATATTAAATATGTCCTGAAGTATGTGTCGTACAGTGATATAAATCTGATGGCACATCTAGTGATGCATATCGATACTATATGCAAAATATGTTGCGAAGACAATCAGCAGTAATCAAGTAAAAGATCACGAAGTCATGCCTGATGCGACAGTTTTACGGCATCTACAGCAAAACTGTTGTGAACGGTAGACTTCGTTTCATCATTTTGTGTGTGTGTGTGGGGGGGGGGGGGGGCAATCAGTTACAAAACACTTTATAAACGTCCGAAATTACATGCATACTTTGTTGCAGGTCCCTAACTACTTCTAATTTCTCTTTAATTGGCGCAAAAATCTGGGTATTCTCACGAGGTGGATTCTAATTATTTATGACGTCATATCTCTTGAGCTATGTGTCGTGCTCTTTTGTTCTTGGGTCAGGAACCTTCGTGAGCGTACGGTGAACAGTTTATCAAAGTTTCATTGCAATCGAATGAATGGTTTATGAACACATAGAGGACATACAGACAAACATTCATTGTTGTATACCAGGTGATCAAAAAGTCAGTATAAAACTGAAAACTTAATATATCACGGAATAATGTAGATAGAGAGGTAAAAATTGTCACACATGCTTGGAATGACATGGGTTTTTATTAGAACCGAAAAAAAGTTATTGCTAGACTCTTGAAAGATCTCTTGGGCGCGTCGTTTGGCGCTGATCGTGTACTCAGCCGCCACTTTTGTCACGCTTAGCCTGCCAGGTCCCCAGACCTCAGTCCGTGCGATTATTGGCTTTGGGGTTACCTGAAGTCGACCGATATCTCTAGGGATACTGAAAGACAACATTCGATGCCAATGCCTCACCATAGCTCTGGACATGCTTTACAGTGCTGTTCACAACATTATTCCTCGACTACGGCTATTGTCGAGAAATGATGGTGAACATATTGAGCATTTCCTGTAAAGAAAATCATCTATGCTTTGTCTTAATTTGTTAGGCTAATTTTTGCTGTTCTGGACAGATGAAGCGCCATCTGTCGGACATTTTTTGAACTTTTTTTCTGTTTTAATAAAACCCCGCGTCATTCCAAGCATGTGTGTCAATTTTCACCTCTCTATCTACATTATTTCGTGATTTATTAAGTTTTCAAATTTATACAGACTTTTTGATCACCCGGTATATTGTGAAGCTACAGTGAAGATCCCTAGAACCTTATATAAATGTCTGCAGGATGATCTTGGTTGGGCTCCAGCAATTGTTCTGATTACACGCTTTTGGGCAATAAATACTTTTTTTACTAAATGTTAAATTGCCCCAGAATATGATCCCACATGAGTGCAGTGAATGCAAATAGGCATAGTAAGCTAATTTACGGAGATTTATGTCACCAAATTTTGCAATGACCCTGATAGCATAAGTAGCTGAACTCAAACGTTTCAGAAGTTCTGCAATGTGTTTAGTCCAATTCAATCCCTCATCAAGGCAAACACAAAAAATTTTTGAATATACTACCTTCGCTACTGATTTATTTTCAATGTCTAAATTTATTAATGGCATCATGCCATTTACTGTATGATACTGAATCTACTGGGTTTTATCAAAGTTTAATGAAAGTCCATTTGTAGAGAACCACTTAATGCGTTAATAAATGTCTTCACAGGTTCACTCATTGGAATAATCTGAAGCGTTCATAAAAAATTGCTCCAGTTGTCGGAGTCGTCAGGGACTGCTCTAAAGAGTATCGGACCTATGAATTTCCCGCGCAATATAGAGACGCTATGGCGGCGCCACTGTAAACAGTCATGGAAGAGACGTTTATGCACATGCGTGAATTTTGTCCCCGCCCTCCAGCGCGTCAGTCGCTGCCTGTCGGTCGCTGAGTGGGGTGCTACACAACGTGTTCGTCGGATTGCCGATTCTATCAAGAAGACTGAACGAGTTGAGCAATGATACTGCATCAAATTTTGTCAAAAGCTTGGTGATTCTGAAAGCCAAACACATTCACATGATAGAGAAATCGTCTGAAAATGATCAGATGAAGCCTCTGCCAGTGTGAGGCAGAGCTCAGACGCGTAGATGTAGATGTTAACATCAGCGCTAAATCTGCCAAGTAGTTTCGACATTTCTGAGAGCCGTCCCGACAGTAAATCTAGAGAAGCGCCTTTCGCTGCGAGTGGACGACGTGCGATGCACTCTCCGGGTCACCGGAGGTCAGGCGAGCGGGGCGAACGTTCGATGGGAAACGCAGGTGGCAGACCGAGACGTGTGGGGGCACGGTGAAAGGAGGCAGCGGCGGCGGAGGCGGAGGGACGTCTGGACCGCGGGAGAGCGGGGCGGACGCAGCCCGTGGGAACCGAGTGTGACGTCACTGGAGAACCCCGACTGCGGAGGGCGCACGCAGGACGGTGGGAAGCGTAACTGAGTGTGTGCTGTTTGCAGTAAAGTGGCGGAAGCAATGGGGTACCTCATTAACGTCATGTCACACTTCCTTTTGGCAGCTGAAGTGTATTTACGCACTTCCTTGAGACGGTAAAGGTTCTGTCCATGCGTCAGCGCGGCTTTAGGAAGCACATAAACTAAAGTATGAAACTTCCTGGCAGATTAAAATTGTTTGCCGGAACCGGGACTCGAACCTGGGACCTTTGCCTGTGTGTGGCGGCATCGTGAGTCGTATCGGGATAGCACAGTCGGTAGTGCGCTTCCCCGCGAAAAGCAAAGGTCCCAGGTTCGAGTCCCGGTTCCGGCACAAAATTTTAATCTGCCAGGAAGTTTCATATCAGCGCACACTCCGCTGCAGATTGAAAGTTTCATTTTGGTAACATCCATTAGGCTGTGGCTAAGCCATGTCTCCACCTTATCCTTTCTTCCAGGACTGCTAGTCTTGCATGGTTCGCAGGAGAGCTTCTGTGAAGTTTGGAAAGTAGGAGGCGAGGTACTGGCGGAAGTAAAGATGTGAGGCGGCATTGTGAGTCGTGTCGGGGTAGCACAGTCGGTAGCACGCTTGCCCGCGAAAGGCAAGGGGCCCAGGTTCGAGTCCCAGTTCCGACACACAATTTTAATCTGCCAGGAAGTTCCATATCAGCGCACACTCCACTGCAGAGTGAGAGTTTCATTCTGTAAACTAAACTATTCTGGTATGAATAGGAGAGTGTACAAATGGTTTAAATCATACTTAACAGGAAGAGTGCAGAACGTTGATATAAGTAATTCACATAATATGTAAAAAAAACAGCTGATTCCTCAAACTGGGGAACAATCAAAAATGGGGTTCGGTCTTGGGCCCTTTGCTGTTCGTAATATATATTAATGGCTTGCCATTCTATATTCATGAAGATGCAGAGCTGGTTCTTTTTTGCTGATAATACAAGTATAGTTATCACACCTCACAGACAAGGACTAACTGAAGAAATTGTAAACGACGTCTTTCAGAAAATCATTAAGTGATTCTCAGCAAATGGGCCGTCATTAAATTTTGATATGCACGGTACATACATATATTAATAAATATAGACTTTGATCAGAAATCTGTAGCAAAGGTAGAATATTCAAAATTGTTAGGTGTATGCATTGATGAGGGGTTCAACTGGAAAAAAACATATTGAAGATCTGCTGAAACGTTCGACTTCAGCTACTTATGCTATTAGGGTAATTCCAAATTTTGGTGATGTACATCTCAGTAAATTCATTCTCTGCTTTCGTATGGCATCATTTTCTGGGGTAATTCATCATTGAGTAAAAAAGTATTCGTTGCACAAAACTTGTAATCAGAATAATTGCTGGAGCACAGCCTAGATCATCCTGCAGACACTTATTTAAAGAGCTAGGGATCTTCACAGAAGCTTCACAGTGTATATATTCACTTATGAAATTTATTATTACCAATCCCAACGAATTAAAAAGCAATAGTAGTGTACATAACTACAACACTAGGAGAAAGAATGATCTTCACTATTCAAGGTTAAATCTAGCTTTTGCACAGAAAGGGGTGAATTATGCTTCCACAAAAGTCTTTGGTTAGCTACCAAACAGCATCAAAAGCCTGACAGAGAGCCAACAAGCATTTAAAAATAAATTAAAAGAATTTCTGCATGGCAACTACTTCTACCCTATAGCTGAATTTTTAGATATAAATTAGTAAATCTGAAAAAAATAAAAAAATAAAAAATAATAAAAAATTGAAAATATTATGTCATGTAATATTTAGTACAAAGTAATAATTTCATTAACCTGACACGTTCCACATCATTAAGAAGTATCGTATTAATTATCTATGGAACAAGTACTAGTCTAATCTCATCTAATGTAATCGATTGTGCGAAACCCAGCTAGTCGTTTTCTCTCATAGTATCTTGCGTGCTATGGATGAGGGGCAATATACAAACTGCATATTTCTCGATGATTTTCGAAAGGCGATTGACACTGTACCGTACTACTGACTGCTAACGAAGGTACGAGCTTATGGAATAAGTAAATGGCTTGAAGATTACTTAAGTAACAGAACCCAGTACGATGTCCTCGATGGCGAGTGTTCATCAGAGACTATGGTACCGTCAGGGGTGCCTCAGGGAAGTGTGATAGAACCGCTATTATTTTATATCTATATAAATGATCTGACGGACAGAATGAGTTGCAATCAACGGCTGTTTGCTGATGATGCTGTGATGTACAAGAGGGCGTCGTCATTGAATGACTGTTGTAGAATGCAGGATGACTTGGACCAAATTTCTAGGTGGTGTGAGGAAAGGCAACTAGCGCTAAATGTAGAGAAATGTAAGGTAATATAGATGAGTAGGAGAAGCAATCCCGCAATGTTCGAGTAGTAGTGTGCTGCTTGATAGAGTCGCGTCAATTATCTAGACGTAAACCTGCTCAGCGATACGAAATGGAACGAGCATTTAATGTCGTGGAAAAGAGAAATGGTGGACTTTGCTTTATTGCAGGAATTTTGGGAGGGTGTGATTCGTCTGCAAAGGACATCGCATATAAAACGCTTGTACGACCCCGTCTTGTGTATTGCTGAGGTGTTTGGGAGCCCCGCCAGATTGGTGTGAAGGAGGCAGTTCAGAGGCAAACGGCGAGGTTTGTAACTGGTAGATTTGATCAATGCGCGAGTGTTACCAAAATGCTTCGGGAACTCAAATGGAAGTCGCTGGAGGGAAGGCGACGTTCTTTTCGAAATTTAAAGAGCCGGAATTTGAGGCGAACTGCAGTACGATTGTACCGTCGCCAACCTACATTTGGCGTAAAGACCACAAGGGTAAGATTGGAGAGATCAGGGCTCATACGGACGCATACAAGTATTCGTTTATCACTCGTTCTATATGGGAGTGGAACAGGAAAGCAGTTAACTAGTAATGGTACTGAGTACCCTCCAGCACGCACCTTAGGGTGGATTACAGGGTATGTATGTAGATGTAGATGTGAAATACCATGTGGAATGGTATGAAGTAATCGAAATACGCCTGTACTGAGTTGCGCTGCTTCTATAACCGTCCATAACTGCGAAGAGTTGCCGGAACAGAATTTTGTGAACCAGCTGACCCCTCGATTACATCCCGTTAATGTTCGAGACGTTTAATTTCGCGATATCTGGATGGTATTCGTCGTTGGAACTATCGAGTTCTTCAAATGAACAACTGTGGCCTGTGAAAGTTATCTTAACCCTTCATCATACATTTTTTCCATCATTTTTTTTTCTTTTTTGTATCAGAATTTGTTCAAGGATGACAAGAAAAATGTCAAAAAAAAAAAAAAAACACAATCTAAATTGTCGAAAACAGTGGTATTTCTTACACTTTGAATTTATGCAAAACTGCGTAAAACTTAACAAATTTATTCATACTTACCACTTTGCACTTATGCAAAACCGGGTGAGATGGATATACGTAATTAATGAATTTTCTTGCTTTCATCTATAAAAATGACCATCAAAAGAGAGCACTAGCTCTATGTGCTGGTCTGAGAATGCTACAAAGAGCAATACATATTGTCCTGTTAGCGAGGACTGTAGCGCATTCTACTGGAAGAACTGGTTCATTTAACTTTATAAGGCAGCACTGATCATCTGCAGGGCAATTTCCAGTGTTAAACTTGTAGGTCAATGATGAAAGGAGAGGTAACACTTCGCTTTGCATATCAGCAAAGCAGCGGAGTGAAGGGTTAAAAGAAAAACGGAAATATTTGCCTGGTATGAAGATCTCACCCCCATGAAGCACAGAAATTTCCAAGGTGAAACCACAGTTTGAGGAATGTCTGTGAAGAGGCTAGACAAACCCGTTTCTCCTGAAGAGGGGCAGCAGTCTTTTCAGTAATTGCAGTGCAACAAATCTGGATGATTGACTGAGCTGGTCTTGTAACATCAGTTGACGTGGCTTTTCCCTGCAGCTACTGCGAACGGCTGAGAGCAAGGGGAAACTACAGCCGTTAGTTTTCCTCGTGACATGCAGCTCTACTGTATGAATATATGTTGATGACATCATGTCGGGTAAAAAATTCCGGAGGTGAAATAGTCCCCCATTCGGGTCTCCGGGCAGGGACTACTCGGGAATACGTCGTCAAAAGAAAACAGAAAAAAAAATTATAATAAAACCATTGGCATTCTACGAGTCGCTGCGTGGAATGTTCTGACAATCTGATAGGCAAGCTAGATAATTTGAGAAGTGGAATGGATAGGGTGAAGGTGGATATGGTGAGGTTTATTGAAGTTGAGTGGAACAATGGACAGGATTTCTGTTCTTGTGAAAGCAGGATTCTAAATATAAAATCAATTAGGGACTGTAACTCCGTAGTAGGAAAAAGGAGAGGACAAATAGTGGGCGAATATGGACTGGGGAAAAAAAAATGATAGAGGAGTATAATTTAATCATCACAGACACTTCGTTTAAGCATCATGAAGGAAGGTTGTGTACGTGAGAGTGACTAGGATACACCGCGAGGTACCAGATAGATTTTATAATGGTAAGACAGATTTAGAATTCAGGTTTTAAATTATGAGAATTATCCAGGAGTAGAAATGTACTGTGAACTTACTTTTTATAACTTAAGAAACTGCAAAAAGGTAGAAAAGTAGGATGATGGATAAAGCGAAGGAACCAGAAGTTGTAGAGAGCTTCAGAGATAGGAGTAGACAGCGTTTGACTGAAACGGGAGAATGTAATACAGAAGAAGAAGAATGGGTAGCACTGAGAGACAAACTGGTGAAAGCTGCAGAGGATCATATTTATAGGAGGACAAGGTCTTGTAGAATTTCTTGAGTAACAAAAATATACTAAACTTAATTGATCAAGGGAGAAAATATGAAAATGCTGCAAGTGAAGAAGGGAGGGTAGACGCCTAAAAACGCCTTTGACTGGAAGTGCATTTTGGCTAAGAAGGAGTGGCAAGAGTGAAGTTGTAAATCTGTAGAAGATTGTATAACTAAGGAAAAGACAAAATGTTCAAATGTTTGTAGAGCTTATGAGACTTTACTACAGGGTCATGTCCCTAAACTTACAAACTACTTATGAACTAGCTAATACTAAAGACTGCACAAATATACATGCCTGAGGGGGGATGCGAACCCCCGACCGCAGTGGCCGTGCAGAACGTGACTAGTGCGCCGCAGACCGGTCGGCCACTGCGGCCGGCAAGGAAAATACAGATAACACCCTACAGAGAAATAAAAGTGACGTTTCGATACAAATGAGACAGCTGAATGAATATCAAGAGCCGGATGTAAAATCAGTACAAAGCAAAGAAGAGAAATGGGAAAGATGGAAGAAATATATAGAGATCATCTACTAGGGAAATGAAAGGATTATTGTAAAATTGAAGAGGAAGTAGATAAATATGAGGTAGAAGATACGATACTGAGGGAGAAATTTGACAAAGCACTGATTGATTTGAGTCGAAACAAGGCCGCGGACGTAGATGATATTCCCTTTGAACTACTGACATAGCCACTCATAAAAAACCTTTACCAGCTTGCGCACAAGATGTATGAGACAGGGTAAATACCCTTAGACGTCAAGAAAAATATATTCCTTTCAGCCGGCCGCGGTGGCCGAGGAGACTGAGGCGCTCCAGTCACGGTCTGCACGGCCACTACGGTCGGGGGTTCGAATCCCCCCTCGGGCATGGATATTTGTGCCGTCCTAGTTCGTAAGTAGTTCATAAGTAGTTTGTAAGTTTAGGGACTGATGACCCCGTAGTTAAGTCCCATAGACTTTACAAACATTTGAACATTTTTTTTATTCCTTTCAGTTCCAAAGAAATCAAATGCAGAGAAGTGTAAAAATTTCAGAACTATCAGTAGCTCTGATATAATATCTTAACACGTATAAAGTGTGGTATGAGGTCATACAAAATAAGATTAATGAAGAATGTCGTAGACAACAAAATGCATGAATACCGCTACATCACGCATGAAATTGTAATTTATTGCGTGTTTACTTCCAACTCTATTGACAAAACATTCCTCAGACAGGGTTCTAATATTCCACTATACGTACCTGAAAAATTATATGATCCTAAGAAACATTGTTTAGGAGATAGGACGTCATAAGGATTGAGCTGCATGAAAAATGAAAAGGACACATAGTGGGTTCAATGTTTGTTCAGCTTAAGGGACTTAACTGCGGGGTCATCAGTCACTAAACTTACAAACTAACTTAAAGATGACACAAACATCCATGCCCGAGGGCGGATTCGAACCCCCGACGGGGAACGGCCTCGCGCATCGTAGCATAGCGCCTCAATGCGCTCGGCTGCTCCGCCGCGGACCGCATAGTGGGATACAAGGCGATGGACAGAGTAGGAAGGAAAGGAAGTAACATAAGAATGGAATGAAGACGAACACGGGTAGCAACGGGAACTAATGCTAGTAATATATCTCGAAATTCAGTTTTGTGCATACTAGAAATATAGGCAACTGAAGATATGTGCTTTATAAAGGAGATCGAAACGCTTATGGCACAAAAACAGTTTATTTACATAGTTTATTGAATTTCTTAGACGGTTCATACCTCCAAAAGATAATAGTAACAATACCAATAGCCCAGTAAACATACATAGCGAATAAGGGACACAGGGAACATTTGAATATATGTTTAGATATAATAACTTTCTCACACACTATCAGCAGTCACCGGCCGAGCCGAGGTGGATATGTGACATTAATGTAGATAATTAATAATTTTTTCGAACTATATAATACTAAATGTTTGTTTTGCTGTAATCTATATTTATAAAAATGAATATCTGTTCGGTGTACGTTTATCACGTCTGAACAGCAAGACATAAAGAGCTAAAAATTTTTACATTTACTAATGTCTACTCGGAGAAGGCTTTAGGCACGGTTTTATGGCGATCGGATAGCTATTAATCTATATATATTAATGTGAATGTCTGTTCGGTATTCGATTATCACGTCCGAACGTCAAGACGCAGAGATTTAAATATTTGCAGTTACTAATTTATACCTGAGGTAGGTTTTAGGCACGGTTTTATAGCGATCTGATAGATATTTAGTAATTTGAAGAATATAACGCGAAGTGCGGAACAATAATTACTCTTTGAAAATTACATTTACTCTTTGAAAATGGTTTTATAGGTTGCATTGTTGTTTGAGGGTTGATAATGATAAAAAGGTAGAGTATATTGAGATGGGAAGTTATCGGTGTATATAAAATTCAACGTGTGTGTGTGTTAACATTTCGCTCTGCAGCGAAAACTACGGAACGCAAACGAATGGTCTGTGTGTAATTGTTGTTCGAAGTCTTCCGTTGTACACCATAGCAGTTCCATGCCGATAGCTATAAGCGGTTGGAAGATATGGTGGTTGAAAGTCATCAAATGATTATAAATTTCGGACTGAAGGCCAGCAATGACGTTTGCGACTCTATAGCAAGGAGGTTACATACAGCGAAAGGTGATGCCACAGACCATATCTTTGCTCTATGCGTGCTACAATGTCTACAGCTCTTTCTCTCTAAGGATAAGCAAACGTATATGGAAATATAAGAATAAATAAATAAATAAAGCAGTAAAAAAGAAATTTCTTTTAATACATCTCTTTAAAAAAAATTGATTTGACGTTTCGCGCATTACATCAAGTGATCGATCTGTAATATTATTACAATCATTATTGTTGAATTTCGTGATTGGATTCTTCGAAACGAGAGCATTATTACGTGTGATTTGATCTACACTACTTACTTTCCTGATAAACGGTAATTGCATAGACTTCTGCAATCTGATAGGAATAGTTTTCAGTTTGTTTCTAAGGAAGGTATTGTATTTCATTTCATCCTTCAAAACCAGTCTCAAGGCACACTACTGAAAGATAGCTTACCTATCATAATCAACCAAAACGCGAGCAGAGCCGCGGGTGTAAGCTAGTCGATATATAAAATTTTAGGTATCGATCTTTAATTATTTTCGTGATATGTGGTATATAAGTTGTCTTATTTGGAGTATTTCTAAAGTTAAACATGTTTTTGTGTATCTTAATTGTACAGTATTTTTATGGTAATATTTATTGTTATAAATGTAAGAAGATTGTAGTCAGGTCCAAACGCAGGGCATGTAATAAGATATGTGTAATGTAAAACCATTGGTACTTCACCGTTGCTGACATGGAAGGCGCCAAGTTTTGGAGCGTAAGGAAGAGGCAGGAATACGGGCAGTGTGGCTTAATAGGAGATTAGAGTTTAGACCGCCAATGAGTGAACACATATGTGGTGTGATGTAAGCGAGGCAGCAAAGCGGAGGATTGGACTTGTATCAAGAGTTTCCTAAAATTAGCCTCGGATGCTGGTTGACTGTTACATCGTGGCATGGAATTATGGGCACAATGTAAATTTATCCATCGCCAAGAAGAGAATACAGCGCCACACAGGAAGTGCAACGATTGACGCTGATTCTCTTCTAGTTTTGCAATCACGCAACTACTCGTCTGCAGCACGGGATATTTGACAAGGTTATGTACTATTAGAATTGTTGCGCGAATGCATCAGAAAAAAAGTTGTGATTTGTGTCAATAATTAGTGCATTGAACTAAAATTTGTGATAACCATTGTCTATCCCTATCACGTACCTAGTCAGGAACCTATCCTAGTGTGTAAATGTCCGAGTGTCCTAAGCAAGAACAAATAAAAATTAAATAATTTTCTTAATGAACTAATTAACAATCTGAAGTGCTAAGTTCCATTTTTGCAGTAGATAATTGAAAAGTAACAAGAAACTGTTGCAAGTTGTTTACTTACTAATTAAAGATGGCACTTCATATATCAAATTTAATGATAAACCATTAAATAAAATGGTTGAAATAGCAGTTAATAACTTAAGGTGATAGTATTGATCAGTTGGTAGACATGATTGCATCAAATCAGGAGTACAGTATCATTTTCTCTCCAATTTTATAAAAGACAAATTAATGACAATAGTTTTTGTTAAAAGTGAGAAACATAGTTTAAAGGAACTGCAGATATAGTTACGGAATATTCATGTAAATAGTGGACTTCGCAGCTCTCAATGAACTTCGTATGTGGTCACAAAAATATCCAGATTTGAAGCAAGATTACACACGAATTAGGTTTCATTTACATCACGAAATTACCTTGAATTAAGGAAAACCACACAATGAAGAAATAGCAAGAAATCCAATTTGTATAAAGTTTTGAGCACAATTGAAGCTATTTAAATTGAAGTATGGAAGACATATGCTAATAATGGTACCGAAGAAGTGACTTCAAAATTACCGACACGAAAAAAATGGGTATTGCGTCCCAGAAATGAAGACAGAGAAAGTAGATTTATGTGTATAAGGAGCAAACACCTGTGGTGCCAAAACCCTAGAAGGGACAATTGTAGCCAATTATTCTCAGTATTCAGATAAATCATCTGAAAAGAATAAATTTGTTTGTTATTCAAAATTTTGATTGGCTCTTCTGTTAGAAATATCACAATACACTTGCTGTTGTGGTCTTCAGTCTGCCGTCTCTTCATGTCAGAATACGTTCGGCAACCTACATCCTTTTGAATCTGCTTACTGTATTCGTCCCTCGGTCGCCCTCTACGATTTTTACCCCACTCACTTCCTTCTAATCCTCAGTTGACAATTCCTTGATGCCTCAGTCTGTGTCCCACTAACCTATTGCTACTCTTAGGGTATGCCAGAAATTTGTTTTCTCCCCAATTCTGTTGAGCACATCCTCATTAGTTTGGTGATCTACCATCTAATCTTCATCATTCGTCTGTAGCACCACATTTCGAAAGCTTCTATCATATTTTGTCTAAACTCCTTATCGAACACGTTTCTCAAAAATGTTCAAATGTTTGTAAATATATCGGACCAAACTGCGTGGTCATCAGTCCGTAGCTTACAAACTACTTAAACCTAGGTAAACTAACCTAAGGACAACACACACACACCCATGCCCCAGGGAGGACTCGAACCTCCACGGCCAGCAGACGCGCGCCACGCAGCGAGACTCTTTAGACCGCTCGGCTACTCCACTGCGGCTCCACGTTTCTCTCCCATACAATGCTACACTCCAGACAAATGCTTCCAGAAAGGACTTCCTAACATTTGAACTAAAATTGGATGTCAACAAATTTCGCTTCTTCAGAAACGCTTTTCTTCCCATAGCCATTCTGCATTTTATATCTTCTTCACTTCTCCCATCAGAAGTTATGTTGCTACCTAAATAACAAAACTCATCTACTGCTTTCATTGTCTCATTACCTAACCTAATACCTTCATCATGGCCTGATTTTTTTGTCTCTACATTCCATTACCCTCGTTTTATTATTGTTAATGTTCATCTTATATCTTCCTTTCAAGACACTGTCCGTTCCAATTAATTTTGCTCCTCAGTTCCTGTGCAGTCTCTGACAAAAGTACCATGTCGTCAGGAAACTGCAAGGTTTCCATTCCCTCTCTAAATTTCTCCTTGTATTCCTTTACAGCTTGCTGAATGTACAGATTGAACAACATTGAGGAAATGCTACAACTCTTTCTTACGCCCTTCGCAACCACTGCGACCCTTTCATACGCTTGGACTCTAATAACTGTTGTCTGGTTTTTGTACAAGTTGAACTGGGATTACCTCTTCGTTCCCTATATTTTACCCCTGCTTCCTTCAGAATCTGAAAAAGTGTATCCCAGTCAACATTGTCAAAAGCTTTCTCCAGATCCACAAATGCTAAAAACGTAGGTTTCCCTTTCTTTAATGTATCTTGTAAGATAAGTCTTAATGTGCATATTGCCTCGTGTGTTCCTAAATTTCTCGTAAATTTAAGTTGATGTTCCCCAAGGTCGGATTCCACCATTTTTTCCATTCGTTTGTAAATTACTCGTGTTAGTATTTTGCAACAGTGACTTATTAAACTGATAGTTCCTTAATTTTCACATTTGTCTGCACTTGATTTCTTAGGTATTGGAATCACTATATTCTACTTGAAGTCTCATGGTATTTCCCCTGTCTCAAACATCTTGCATACCAGGTGGAACAATTTCTTCATGACTGGCTCTCCTAATGAAGAATACACTTACGATCCTAAATTGTACACGTTCGGACAACAAACCAGCAATGATTGCATCAAATTAATAGTAAACCTTCAGTAAACCATAATAACTGACATTCTGATTTATTTCGCGATGTTTTCACAATGTTAGCCAGGGTAATTATAAAACACATTTGGTAAACGGAAGTTGAACAGTAATCTAGGTAGCAGTAGGGTTAAATTAGATGAAATCGAATGTTTGGAAACTCTGTTGTAAGTAATCACTTAACGGATATTTGCCTGCACTATTGATCTTGAGGTTTAAAAATGTACAAAAAGTAACAATCATTTCATTGTTAATTTGACAGACAGTATGAATTAAACATCCCACTGATGATGCTGCAATGCCAGTGAAACATGTATGGGAGAAACTAAAAACATTTTTGTTTGCTCAAGGCGGACTTTACCTATAAAGCAAATTTATTTGTAAGCAAACACGGAGATTGAAGAGCACAAACACTCAAACAATCCAATTACACAGAAACAAGCCGAATTCCAATATATGCTGCACAGACTGAACAAAACCCCACTTAGTGATGAACAATACAATCAAACAAATAGTAACAGAGAATGGGTATGACACTAACATCACAGACAAATTAAACCACAAAATTAAAACTAAGTTAAAAGGAACAACTAACACACCAAAAGAAACAGACCAGAAACACACCACAAGCACACAACACATAAACCCACTCAACTCCCATACACCAAATACCCACACACAGGAACAAAAATCAAACAAAACAACAAATAAATGGCACACTCTCACATATGAGAACAAAACAACCCACAGAACAGGAAATATTCTCAAAAAACGAGGCTTGAAAGTAGCATACAGAACAGACAACTCAATACAAAGAAAACTAAAGACAACCAACACAGACAAACGTAACACTTCTGGCATCTATCAACTGACGTGCCCGGATTGTAACTTAGTTTACATTGGACAGACATGCAGAAATTTCAATACCAGAACACAGAAGAGCACTACAAAACAATATTAATTCCACATTTGCAAAACACCTCATAAACATGAACCACAAACCAACTGACAAATACTGATCTAAAGATTCTGAAACACAACAAAAGCCTCCCACAAAAATTAACGATCGAAGAGAACTACCACATACAGAAAACCACTATAGAAAGAAAGGAAATAATAAATGAATACACAGCCCTCTGCAACGGAACCATATTCTCTGCCCTCAAAGAACTGACAGAAAACCCATAAACACACACACACACACACACACACACACACACACACACACACACACACACACTAAAACGAAAGCAACATGATTCAAAAACTCCCGCCCCCACCACAGTCAGCTGTTCTTAACACTACTCCCAGAATTCAAATGCCTACCATCTTGTTTTCATAACATAAACATTGAGTGAAGTGAAAGTGACACAGTGCCTGTTCACAACGCTAAAACAGCGGAAATTCGGCAAAGCAAGTGACAAAAACTAGCTACAAACACGTAGACATTTTGTTATAAAACCAGTCACAACAGTAAAATTAAACGAAAACACAAAAATGACGTCCTATATTTTCGTAAAAATCCCGATACTTGCAAGATAACCATTCATGCCATTTACTACACACGTTTTGGTTTGCAGATGACAAACTGTCAAAAATTCTCAGTGACGTTTTGTGAGTTGAAGAACCACAAACACAACTAAATGAGGTGTTAAGGTAGGCCTAGTATACCTATAAAAATAAGGAACGATTTATATTATTTTCACAATTATCTGTAGTTTTTACACTTAATGTACAAAAAGTGTCAATCGTTTCATCGTTAATTTGACAGTATGAGTTAAACCTCCCACTGATGATGCTGCAACGCCAGCGAAACATGTATGGGAGAAACAAAAAACATTTGTGTTTGCTCAAGGCGGACCTCACCTATAAAGCAAATTTATTTGCCTGCACTTTCTTAGTTGTGGGTTTTCAAATAACTATGAGCGCTCACGGAACAGAATGTGGCTGGAATGCGCCCCCAGCTACGGCGCTGAGATAAGCAGGGTCTTGCGTAGTTAATTAATTGCCTGCATTCTAGAGACAGCAGCTTCCAGGAGCGACGAGCTCATTAAGCAGGTCTGCAGCGGGAGCCACTTACCGTGGCCGCGTGAACTCGAAACATCTTCTGCGCCAATAAACAGATGAGGCTCTTTGTGTGGCGTGGCGTATACTAGGGAGGCTGCCTACACTCCTTGAAACTGTACTGATGGCGTAGCACCGGCTGACATTCGTAGAACAAAAGCAAAACGAGATCAAAAGCTTACCACTGTGCAAGAATTTGCGTGAGCATCAATACTTTTAAGGCTCTTTACCACCCGAAATATTGTAGTCAATATGGCAGTACTATAACTCATGTTAATCTACATCTACCTCTACATGATATATGCAAATCACATTTAGGTGTCTGACAGAGGATTTATCGAACAACCGTTATACTATTTATCTCCTATTCCACCTCGAATAGCGCACGGGAAGAAAGAATACCTGAATCTCTCCGTTCGAGCTTTGATTTCTCGTATTTTATTCTGATGATCATTTCTACCTATGTAAGTGGGAGTCAACAACAGATTTTCGGATGCGGAGGAGAATATTGGCGATTGGAGTTTCGTAAGTAGCCCACGCCGCAGCGATAAGAGCCAATGTTGTAGTGATTCCCATCCCAGATCCTGTATCATTCCGTAACGCTGTCTCCCCTGTATCTTGACAATACGAAACGAGCTGCCCTGCTTTGGACTCTTTCGATGTCTTTCGTCAAACCCACCTGATAAGGATCCCACACTGGGCAGCAATACTCCAAAAATGGACGGACAAGCGTAGTGTATGCAGTTTCTTTTGTAGTTCTGTTGCATCTTTTAAGGGTTCTGCCAATAAAACGCAGTCTCTAGTTCGCCTTTCCCATGACATTATCTACGTGTTCTTTCCAGTTTAAGTCTGAAGTTACTAGGTATTTTGTGGAGTTTACGGCCTTCACTTTTGATTGATTTATCTTGTAAACAAAGTTTAACGGATTTCTTTTCGTACTCATGTGGACAATTTCGAATTTCGACCAATTAAAAAAAAAAAAAAAAAAAAAAAAAAAAAAAAAAAAAAAAAAAAAAAAAAAAAAAAAGTTTAAACGTTACTGCTGACACGCCAATAAATTAAATGTTTATTATGGAAAAAATAGGCAAGTTCGCTTATAATGTTTATTCAGATGGCGGTTTCGGCAGATTGAACTGCCATCAACGGCTCTTTCTTTCTTTTACCACATCACAAAGGATACATTTTAAACAATACTTACCACCATTTATGTTGGCCTGTCATAATACAAATATCAACTCATCATGCTTTAATGTGATTTGGTCACAGTAAAACAAAACTTTTCTTTGTGATGTGGTGAATGAAAGATTCGGTGATGGCAGTTCAATCTTCCGAAATCGTTCATCTTGTCTGTTGTCCGTAATAAATTACCTGAATAGATCACCCTTTCCCGAGTAGGATTTAATGTCCTGTCATCAGAAACGGAGCTTTCGCTCGGATTTTTGCGTAGGAATGGGGGAGGAAATTGGCCGTACGTTTTCAAAGGAACCTTCTCGGCATTTTCCTGGAGTGATTTAGGGAAATCACGGAAAAAAGATCTGGAGGGCTATAGGTGTATTTACACTGCCGTCCTAAATCTGGCCGGCCGCGGTGGCCGAGGTGACTGAGGCGCTCCAGTCACGGTCAGCACGGCCACTACGGTCGGGGGTTCGAATCCCCCCTCGGGCATGGATATTTCTGCCGTCCTAGTTCGTAAGTAGTTCATAAGTAGTTTGTAAGTTTAGGGACTGATGACCCCGTAGCTAAGTCCCATAAGCTTTACAAACATTTGAACATTTTCCTAAATCTGATTCCACTGTGTTAAAAATGTTCAAATGTTTGTATAGTCTATGGGACTTAACTACGGGGTTACCAGTCCCTAAACTTACAAACTACTTATGAACTACTTACAAACTAGGACGGCACAAATATCCATGCTCGAGGGGGGATTCGAACCCCCGACTGTAGTCCACTGTATTACTTCTATGCCGCCTCGCTCTGTGGTGCACTCTTGATCCTGACCTACAAGGCCTAAGTTCTGAAAAGTTTTTAAATGTTTTAATCTTCAAAACGTTGGATGAGGACGCTGAATTAAAACACCAGAAACAGACTTTCAAGAAAAATTTCTTTCAGATAAAGAAAGAAACAGGGTTCTGCGACCAAATAACAATAGTCTAAGATCCAGTAACAAAAGAAAACGATGGAAGAACACAGTTTCTCTGACATTTACGGGAAAGGAACTGATCACATAGGAAAAAATGTTACGCAAACGCCGGCCGCGGTGGCCGAGGTGACTGAGGCGCTCCAGTCACGGTCAGCACGGCCACTACGGTCGGGGGTTCGAATCCCCCCTCGGGCATGGATATTTGTGCCGTCCTAGTTCGTAAGTAGTTCATAAGTAGTTTGTAAGTTTAGGGACTGATGACCCCGTAGTTAAGTCCCATAAGCTTAACAAACATTTGAACATTTTTGTTACGCAAACACATCAGACCAGTTTTCAGACCAAGTAAGAAAATGTGACAAGTACTCTATTCTGTAAAGGATAAACGACCTCCTCTTTCTGCTTATGGCGTGTATAAAATTCCATGTATATGTGGTAAAGGTTATAGTGGAACCACCAAAAGAAGTGTAGTAACAAGCTTGAAGGGACACAAAAGTCTTTGACGACTAGGAAAAACGGAGAAATCGGCTGTGGGAGAGAATGCTCTTCAGTCTTGAAGTCATGTAGTGGGGTTATCCGAAGTAACCGTTTTATCTACAGTGACGAATAATTATCCATGGCAATACAGAGAAGCCATTGAAATATATAAATATAAGGATAATTTTAGTAGGAAAGAAGAAGCTATGAAATTTAGGGACTAATGGACAATAGCTTTACAACGTCGACAGGTTTTATCTCTGACACATTGCAACCGATAGTGATAACGTGGCAGATTGGCCACGATCACTTTCCACAGCAGACTATATATGTCACTCTCAGACGCCCAACTCGCCACTCGGCAAGACAGCGGAATTAGGAAGACCTCCAAAGATGTCCTGTGCAACTCTGGACGAAACGTCAGGGAAAATTGCAAAGTTTTGTGGACCATAGCCTTATAACCCGGAAGATCTATCAGCATCTATGACATCCGGTCGTGAAAGGCTTCATTGGCTAGTCTTCAAAGTTGTTTTCCTTCTTAGTTTGATAATGTGAAACAAGCCCCTCTCTAAATGACGTAATCTCAAGTCGGAAGATTAGTTTCATGCAGTTCTCCACGCTAACCTAAACTCTTAAAGGCTATTCATCTCTCAATAACAAATGCAATCCAAACCATTCCCGTATATTGCAAAGCCGATCCGAGTTCGAGACTTTGGGCTTAGCCCAAGCCATACGTTCCACAATCAGACGTTTTCGATAGGCAAAAGGCCGATGGAACAGGGCAGCCAAGGCAGCAATGCAAGTCGATGAGCGACCAGAGTCTAACATAAGAGTCACGTAATTTTTTGCAACCTCGCGACTGCAGCGCTGCCAAACGGTTGGGTTGTAAAACAATTGAATAATGAAAGTGTATTTGGAGTGAAGCAGCACAATCAAAATACTTGGTATTTAGGAGCTATTGCGACGCTATAAATTGTAGCAACTATGAAAAATGTAATTCGGAAATCTCTCATTAGCAAAGGATCCATAGAAGTAAGAGAACAATGTTACAAATAACAAATATTCATTTATTTTGACTGATTCTTCCGTCGCTTCTTGGTAGACCATAATCAAATAAATTAAAAACACAATTTTGTGTGTGTTCTACAAGTTTATTTTTGCTTACTTAACGGGTTTTCGGCTTATTAGGCCATCTTCAGAGTATTTACTGCTGTGGCAAAGAGGTTACATAGTTTAGATACAGTATGGGAAGAGATGACAAATGACTACACTTAGATCGACATACATAGTATAACACTTCTTTGACATTGTGTTATGACAGTTATGAAATTAAAAACTAAACTGTAGCACAAGAATATACAATGTGTGGAGGATAAAACAAGTAATAAATTTGAATATAACTAGGGAACTGAAACTACCTGCTATTACAAACAAACTGGTAATGCTGATAAATAAATATATATAAGAGCCTTGTTAATAATTCTGCACTATAATTATAGATGGTGTTGCATATGACAATTGTAAGGCCAGGTTTGGAGTGGAATCCATAACTTAGAATGAATAGTTACTTCATTAGATTAAACTAAACAAATCTGTCTAATGAAATTAATATTCTAAAAATGCAGGTAGATGAAAATGAGTGTTATGTTGTAAGCTACACTGGGACCAAATTTTCAAAACTTAAAAATAAAACATAATAAATAAATACACAGGAGTTTGAAACTGTGGGGGTAAACAAGGAATAAAATGAATAAAATGCTAGGTCTACATTGAAGGTTTTTTTTTTTTTTTTTTTTGTATTGGAGGAATGGGACAGCCAGTGTGGGAGTTGATGGAAAAACGTAGGTAATTGACTGTACTATGAGGAAATTTATGAAGAGACTGGAACTGACAGGGTAGGAGGTAATGTGACTCAGTGACTCAGGGATGAATTAAGTGAAATCTAATAGGGGTGAACTGTTTAGTTGTGTTTGATCATTTAATACTAGATCAGGGCTATGGGCTAGGTGTTTGTTTATTTCAAGAGCTTCCAATAAGTTAAGTTTTTGGCCCTTGTTTGCTAAGTGAAGGACTTGACACAGTGGCTGGTAGCTATGGCCCTCACTCAGTACATGCTCAGCAAATGTGGACTCCTGATTCTGTAGTCTCCAGTTGCGTTGATGTTCAGCTAGTCTAGTTGCTATGCTTCTATCTGACTGACCAATATAAAACTTATTGCAATCTTTACAAGTAATTTTATATACACTACTGTTGTTTAGTAAAGGAGTCTTGTCTTTGCTATTAAAGATGCACTGAGCTATGGTGTTTGTCATGTAGTAGGAAACCCTATAGTTGCAGGATTTCAGGGGTTTAGATACTTGTTGTGACATTAGTCCTATATTTGGTATTGTACACCATTTCCTGTATTCATTGGAGTGGAAGTCAGAGGGAGCATAGAGGAGGGGTATAATTTTCTTCTTTTGTTTTTCGTGCAAAATTCCATCAATCAGGGCTGGATTGTATGCATTGGTTGTGGCAATAAATTTTATGGTGTCTAATTCTGATCTGAAATTCTCTTTAGACATAGGAACAGATATGAGGCGATGCACCATGGAGTGGTGGTTTGTTATACTTTTAGGCATAGAAGTAGATCTTTAACAATTCACTCACGTCCAGACATCTGCACTTAATCAGAATCTGAAATACTAGACCACCATTTCATAATATTTCTGCTGTATAAAAGTAATGTCTGAATGCTTCGAATAGTAGTTAATCCACTATTTCAGCAGAGCCTGCTTCGTTTTCGTACCTCAGTTTCACAAAAATTACAGGCCTGTAAACCAATATATTTCGGCAGCTCCCTACTAGTTTGATAAAGTGAATGTGTAGCTACAAATAAATAATATGTCCTTATATAAACAGTTAATGTTAGCTAGTCACATTATTGAAGAAATTCGGTTTGATACCTACCAAGTAGCTAAAAAATTATGATAGGTACACGAAAGGCACAAGAAGCAAGGACAAGGTGAAAAGATGGTTTATACGACGATGTAGAATCTAGTCCCCTGCAATGTACAACTCGTGTGTACGTTTAAAAATATTACAATGTTCGAAAACTGCAAACTCAAAACACATGCAACATGTCAATACCTACCGAGCACGCGAATATAATCATAATCAGTTACTTTTATACTTGAGAACATCAGGTTGCGATTTATTTCTGCTTTCAAAAAGTTTTTGGACGATATGATTACGACTCAGGTATTGTGAACTGAATGAATTACACTACACTGACAATTCGTTACTATAGACTGCCATTAACAGAAGCAGTGATATTACTTTAATGAAGTTTTCATATTTGTATTAGAAAGTTCACAGCAGCGTTCAGTGACTAGGAAATATCAGAGCAACGGCATTAAAAACAGAAACTTCT
Organism: Locusta migratoria; assembly: GCA_026315105.1. Classification (NCBI taxonomy): domain Eukaryota; kingdom Metazoa; phylum Arthropoda; class Insecta; order Orthoptera; family Acrididae; genus Locusta; species Locusta migratoria. The sequence goes on along the minus strand of CM048744.1, from coordinate 975,277,131 downwards.
CAGTTTGAATCGTGCCATTCTTCTGTCACTCCCTACTGGCCGCTTGGAGCGCTAGTATCGATTCAGTTGCATTTTTTCCTAGAGTTTCGCGACTGTCTGTGATAGACTGTGGAGCGAGTAAATTGCCTTGAACAGTGGTGCGACGTGCTGTTGCAAATTATTCTGTTGCGTGGAGGGCAAGCTACGAAGGTATGGTAGGACAACAGGCCCCAACACTCCAGATATGTAATGATGGCATTGCATACTGGGGAGGTGGATGATCGGAATCAAATATTACCGAAAAACCATAATAGCGGCTGCTGGAACAGAATGGCGAAGCATAAGGCAACATTCACAACTGAGAAGTGCTGAAAGTACAAAAATGTAAGTGTTAATTTTATCCCATTATATGAACTTATCTTTATTACAATCTATTTGGTTCGAAACTGCTTCAAATTTCTGTAACCGACTTTTGTACGGTCTATAACCTTTACTGTATACCAATGCCCTTGTTTGTCTGTATAGAGACAAGAAGAAGGGCACTCAAGCGCCCGAAACTGGTCGTTAAAGTTAAAAATAAATAACCACAAGCAACTGGTTGCTGTATTTCATTAATTTATAATCTGAACAGTTGCTGAAATGGATAAAATACTTCAGTGCTGAAAGTATGATACAGACTTGCATGTGCTCTTCATTGGTTACAAAAAAGTCTATGATAGCTTTCACAGGAATACCATAATAACAGTAGTAAAAGATTTAAATTTCCATCTAAAATATTCCGCTTGATGGCAATGTGTCTCGAACAAACATTGCGTAAATATTTGTGTTCACCGTCGCAGAACAAAACATATAACATACTGCAAGGCAACGTCAGAGACTTCGTACATTCATTGTGCATTGAGGTCCCGTCTCACAAGATACTTTCACGAAATGACTCATAGATACTGATGTAATATTAATTACAATCAAAAATTAAGGCGTAATCAGTAATTACTAAACCAACTTTAGCTGCTCTTAGCGGTCATTATTCATGTTGTCAGCTTTAAGATAGTGGTGTAATACAAAATAGGACAGAAAACGTAGGTACCAGTATAACATAACGATTTTTATTATTTACTAGTGATCCGACCGGCTTCGCACGTGTGAAATTAATATTCTACTAGCAAACCCGGCAACGCTTCTCGCATCTCCTTCTCGCATCTCCTCCTCCCCCTACCTTCACACCACTCCCTCTTACCCCACACCATATCCATCTCCTCCCCTTCCTCTCTGCGTCTATATCATCTCCACTTTTTAAATCCATTTCATTCCCCCATACTCTGTCTCCTCCTTCCCAGCTCTCTGATCTTATTTATTGTTATTGCAATCGGGAACTTGATTGAGGATAGAAGTCAAAATGGACAGATAAATCAATTGGAAACGGGTTATTAGGGAGACGTTTCGAGCTGCTTTATCTGTGAGGTTAGTAGCTTCAATGGCCGCACGTTTAATGGTTGCATTGTACGAACAGGTATGATTATAAGTGCAGACATAAAAACAACTTTCCTGTTTTATGTTAAAAATGCCTGGGAAGGCATAAAATAAAATAAATCCGCACGTGTACAGCACAGCTTAGTATACTTTTCTCGCAGCGAGCAGTATCGGAATGTTTCTTATAACACATGTATATCTTCTTAAGAGTCTTTCACGTGCGACGCACAGGATACCGTGCCCACGGGTGCGGTTCCTGTAGAGAGATGCTTGTCCACTGTTGGTCGAGCTGATCTCTACGAGATTACTAGAGTAACTCGTGCGTTCGATCCTTGAATATCGTGAGTGCATTCGTGTTCTCTCGATAATCCATTTTTGTCCGGGGCAAGTCCCGGAGATAAATTAAATTAGTCCCAATCCCCCGGCTCCGACCAAGGTTTACGGGAGGTTTTCCTTGGTTGTAAGGCGTATGCCGGAGCTGGTAAGCCCCTCCCACTTATTCCCAATTGGGATCCCCCTTTGCCCCACTATCAGCTCGTCTGATATTGGCTGAATAGAACCGCGACTCTTTATGGGCCGGATCTCAAACAGCCCGCTCCACTCCTCGGAGTGGAGAATGAAAAGAGATAAGTTTTTTTTTTTTTTTTTTTTTTTTTTTTTTTTTTTTTTTTTTTTTCTTTTTAAAGAGTCTTTGCATTAGATGCAAAGAAATTGTAGCAAATCATACTTTAATGATAGAGATTCACATGAAACAAAACAATTGATTGAAGTAAAATAAGTGGGGTGGCATTATAACGTTTTCAAATCTTTGTGTTGAGTTCATTTCTTGTCTTAATAGGAATCTAATTGAAACACGATTAACATTATTGCTACATACCGGTAAAATTTTAGAATCCGTGACACATGCGTGGTATAGCTATGTTGGCAACAGATACTAGAAGCAGATTTTTACGTACATGTTAATAAATGTTTTGATGAGATCGCTACCAAACTTCACATCATCACCCACTGAGCTAATCTGAAGGTTTCATCAAAATTGCTTCGGCCGTATAGAATATGTAAAGAACACGTACACACATCCATTTTTGTAGATAAGATTTACTTATTCGATTTAGATGAATGAACCTATTACGATGCATGTTGCTGAGTCTTGGCACAGAAATCTGTTAAACACGAATACGACCGGCAGTTCTGCAGTTAGGTGTTGAGCAACTTAAATTTCCCGTGTTATAATTACCACTGTCACGAGCAAAAGCATGTTATGCAACTGGAAATATAGCACTCTTCCAGGGATACTTGATGAAGTTGTTGAATATGGATGCACTGAACTGAATATGGATGAGTTCATAAAGGTGGATGACAGCGCTGCGACTGTGTAGTTCGGTATCAGTGTTGTCGATTAAAATTTGCTCACCAAAAACGTTTAGCGAATTATTCCACTGGCGAAAAAATATACAGCCAGAAGTTTGAATAAACCATGCTGCAACATCATACAATTATATCAATGTGCTGCTCCGTTATAGTTTTTTATTAAATGTTATGGATCTATTTTGGCTAAATAGCCATCATCAGACAATCTACGAAAAATACAAAAAAGTGTACAATAGTCCCCATTTCGTTTTTATATACATATGTTACGTCAGTTTTTTCAATATATATTTTTTTTTTACTTTCGCCCATATGACATCCTTGGCAATGTCACGCCGCTTATATAACAATAAGGTGGTGTTACACTTATCTGGTGTAATAAAATATCGTAACAAATTCGTCAATATTTTGCAGCTTGTTATGACAGTTAGCCAAAGATAATATATCTTACATTTGCTAACGTATTTGATACTCCGACTGTGGTTGATGGTCGGTAATCTGAGGGTGGTGACGTTTATTCGATATCTGGTGAGAGGGGCCTATCCTCCCATATCTTAATTTCAATTCACTTTCATGTTATGTATATTATGTTTCATGTTAGCCTCTTTGACTTACATCTAAATATTAGATACTTTGATTTCGATTCCACCTGCATTTCATGTATACTATGTTTCTTGTTAACATCTTTGTCATATATCTGTGGATACCTAAGAGTATATTATTGTCTTCAAGGAGGTTAGAGATTGTCTCAGTCTGTCAGTAGCATTCGCCAGTGAGTCTTGTGCGGGAGTTAGTGTTGTGCAGTTGTTAGTCTGTGTTTAATCTGATGGAAATGTTTGGAACCTAAATTCCATGTAAATTTACATCAAAATGAAGACTTTTATTACAAAGCAGTGTATGTGAGATGCGACTACAACTACGTGCCCTTCAGTAAAATTCACCTCCAGCATGAACAGGTATGTGATAGCATATCTTTGTCTATTACTATACCATTCGCATATGATTTGTACAGTAATCTTACTTCGCTCCTTATCCTAAGTGAAATTTGTTCTACTGTATTGTGATTAACCAAGTACGGTTCATATGTTCCACTCGAACTCTGCTATGCGATTGCCGGCCGCGGTGGCCGAGGTGACGAAGGCGCTCCAGTCACGGTCAGCACGGCCACTACGGTCGGGGGTTCGAATCCCCCCTCGGGCATGGATATTTGTGCCGTCCTAGTTCGTAAGTAGTTCATAAGTAGTTTGTAAGTTTAGGGACTGATGACCCCGTAGTTAAGTCCCATAAGCTTAACAAACATTTGAACATTTTTTAGCTATCCGATTGGCTACACAGACTCGGCTTCATTTGGTGACAAAAGAACATCGCGGTGCGTAATTTCACTTTCACACTTTCCTAGACTTGTGCACCGTATTTCACCATTTTCGTAATTTCACCACTACGGAAAAAAATACACTCCTGATGCAACATTCCTTTAAAGAACGTTAATAAACAAGCCGTTTTCAGAGCGATTTTGTTCCATACACTATCCGGAAGTGACATTTATATACGGTAAAACGTTACCCTTTCACAATCTGTTCATTGTATTTTGCGTTAAGTGGCTTTATATTCAGTGTTCAGTAAGGTGGCTTTAAATTCAATGTTCAGTTAGATGGTTTAATGTACAGTGTTCAGTTAGGTGACTGTAAATTCAGAAACGGTTCTCAGTATGATCTTGTTTTTGATCATTAGGTTTTTTTTTAATGAGGATTTTTATTTGTCATTCCGTACTGATAATCAGTGACAGTCTTACATCAAGCAATCTGTTCCATATAAGTTCGGATACACAAGTATTCAGTTTTAAATCATTACACATTACACACATACAAACAAAGAAATATAAATAATATTCATTTTATTAGTAATTTTCTCTGTGACAAGCGTAATTTTTTTAAATTGCCGTTTAAAGATGCTATACGTCTATAATTACTTTGGTAATTTTCAAGAAAGCTTACACTCGAAGTTGTACGGCCAAAATCGATATATATCGAATGTTGATTTCGTCAGTATTGGCATGCGAATTCTCAAGTGTGAAGAACGTATTTCATTAGCGTGTTCTAATTAAGAAAGGGCATATACAACTGATAAGGTAGTGAATGATGAATTCTTCGCTCATTACTAAAGCAAGTGAAGTAAGTTCTTTGGTATCGCTGGATTTCTAGTAATAAACTGTATTTGTACTCTATGATATATTAGTAAATATCCGGATTTACTCATCTCGCAAATGAAGTAACTCCTTTGTTTTCGGTAGTTTTATAGTGTTAAAAAAAGTATTTGTAGGTTATAATAATATATGACAACTCATCGTAAAGACGAATGTTGAGCCGCCTACAGTCACAGATATTATTATTAACAACATTCCTTACTGGACCTTCCATTGTTGTTATTTGTAAGTTATGATACATTAGTAAATATACATATTTACACATCCTGCACATGAATAGCTGCGTAATCGACATTCGATATACATCGATTCCGACCATACAACTGCGAATGTAAGCTTTCTTGGAAACTACCGTTACTCTGATATGTATCGTTACTATTGAAAACGTAGTAATGATCTTTGTGATCGATACATTCATAAGGCATGTCTGGTAATCTTTGACTAAGAAATCAATAAAATTATCGATGAAATTTGTGTGTTTAAAATCAGATTGTTCATTTAAAATATAATCTGCTCGTTGTGTATATATATATTTCTATCTCTGAAAAATGTGTATGGATTATTAGTGGTTAATCTCGTGTGCTTATGGTCTCTAATACTGAATTTTCGTCCTGTTTCTCCTTGGCATTCGATTTTATATATGCCTGGATTTTTGTATATTAGTATTTTCGTTTTAGCTGAGTGAAGTCTATGACAGATATTATGGTAATTGTGAAGAACGCTTACACGGACGCCCGTTTCGATAAATCTCGAAAGCGCAAGTACACTTCGATATATGGTGTATTTCGATATGTTCCAAGCTGGTGGGAGAATCTGATTTGTTGATGTACGAAACAGTGATCATTTTACGTGAAATTTAGGTTAGGTATAGGTTAAACAAGATTTTTTTTTGAGTAGGTGAGGGTGCGTAGCGCCCGAATCTCCGGTTCAGGGCGGTAGAATTGAGAATCTGTTGCCCTTGTTATTAGCATCGCGCGTATGTTGGCAACTTTGATGTTTCTGAACCGGTGATTGGGCGCTACGCGCCCTCTCATACTAAGGAAAATTATTGTTTAACCTATACCTAACCTAACTTTCACTTAAAATGATCACTGTTTCGTACATCAACAAATCAAATTCTCCCGCCATCTTGGAATATATCGAAATGCACCATATATCGAAGTGCGGTCGCGCGTTCGAGATTTATCGAAACTGGCGCTCGTGCAAGCGTTCTTCACAATTACCGATATTATTATGATATAATAATGGAAAGTCCAGGTTGGAATTAGTAATATAGTAAGGACAGTTTACAACTCACCGCAAAGACGTGGCGACGAGCTGCGACAGGCACATACAAAAGACACACACATACAACACTTTCAGCTATCGGCCATGGCCTTCTTCAGAAAATAGAACACTCACGCAATCACACAGGCACACAACACAGTCATACAACCATCACCTCCGGCTGCAGGACTTCGATTCAACAGCCGGAGGTGATGGTTGTATGACTGTGTTGTGTGCCTGTGTGATTGCGTGAGTGTTCTATTTTCTGAAGAAGGCCATGGCCGATAGCTGAAAGTGTTGTATGTGTGTGTCTTTTGTATGTGCCTGTCGCAGTTCGTCGCCACGTCTTTGCGATATTATTATTAGTTCTGTATGCAAACTGGATATTTATGTTTTTCACTAATGTGCCTAATTCCTTTGATGATTTGCCCAAATTAGTAATGGGTATGTATGTAGGTTTAGTTGTTTCTGGTACTTGGCTAGATTGTGGATTAGATTGTTGATTGTGTAGGTGTAGGCTTCCTTTTGTATATTTATAGCACAATGACTGAGTTTAAGCCTTTTTCTTGTGCTTCATATCGTAATGAATTAATTTCCTTTTCAATAGCAGCTCGGTTTAATGGTAAATTTCGTAATCTGTTAATCTTGGGTTAGAAGTACGCATGTTTCTGTGCTCTTGGGTGGCATGAATTTGCATTATTATATTGTCAGTTGTTATTTTCTTTATAAATATTTCGAAAACGTGTGACTTTTTGTTGTTAGTGATTTTGAGGTACAGGAAATTAATTCATTTGTTGATTTCTGTTTCCATTGTGAACTGTATTTTAGGATGTAGTTCATTTAGTGCTTCATGGATACGTTGGACGTCAATATCACTCCCATCCAGTGATGCCAGACGTAGGGCATTTTCCCTACACGTAGGTACTTTTAAGCATTAACATCATTTAGGGAATTCTCATCTAAAAGTCTCCAACGCGTAGGTACTTTGTAAAATTTTACATTGCCGACACAGGCCTAGCAGGTAAGGTTGGCAACAGAACAGTTGTCAGCAGGCGGGAACGAAGTCGATCAATTGTGGCTAAGTTTGAAGTAGCCAATGATATTTCAGACGGCATAATTGTTTTCTGTACTTAGTAAACAATATTAATTTGAAAACCTAATTTCGGACACATTAAAATTGATGGGTATTACGATGATTTCAATGTAAATCAGTGGAATGGAGAGTCCGTTTGGAAATAATGTTAGAAAATGTCAGCACAAGAAAAATTCATTGTTTCCATGAACGAAAGACGTTTTATTACCTTGACTAGACTGCTATTTATTTACGACAGGACGATGTACTAGTAACTATTTGTAAATGAGAAGATGCTAAATCATTTGCGGTAGCCAAAGTTATAATGAACAAAGCGCTAGATATTCGTTGTTAACATAGCATTACTCTTTCAAAATCGAATCATGTAGAGTGACGAACTTCCTTTTTTGTGCTGACTGTGAACTAAATAATTACTATTGTTCCTAATCTATGGTTGATAGTGTCTCGATGTATCCTTGTGCGGTCAATAAATCAGTTATCCTCGTGTAACAATGCACTTGGAATTAGCGGCATATTTGGGGAAACTAATTAATGCTGTTCTTCAGGTTCTTGGTGTACCCTTGTCCGATCGATAAATCAGTTATTCTTTTAACAGAGGACATGGACTTCTCGGCATAATCTACACTTGATTCCATCAATCAGTAACGATCAGTCACATATCTAGCAAGTGAAGCACGATGCCAAATATTTATTTTAAAGTTTCTCAAAATTGTAACGTGTCACATTAATCAACTGGTTAACCTCTGCTGGCCGGACTCCTGGATTCAGCCCCTCCCAGACCCAAATCCTGGCTACGACCCTGATGTAGGGGCATTAATGAGGTGGTAGGGAGAAAGTAGGGAAAACGTTGTTACATTTTTGTGTGACTGTAGGTACTTTCTCTCTCTGCCATCTGGCAACACTGCTCCCATCTATTAGGGTAAGTGTATCATCAACACATCTATAATAAACAATTTTTCTTTTAATTCGTTCAAGAATATATCTGATAGGGTGCCAGCAATACTACAGCCCATAGTAAGAAAAATTACATTGAAGAAATTGACGTAACTTATGTACATAAAAACAAAACGTTGAATATTGTAATTTTGTTTGTTTGTATATTTCGCAAATTGTCTGACGATGGCTATTTAGCCGAAATGGATACTTTTAATTAAAAACTATAAAATGGCAGCACAGTGATATAATTATATGATGTATCTTAGAGAAATTTTCTGCGCTGCGGGCTCATTGAATCGAAAATTATTGACACGCTGCATCAGGTAGAGAGGTTCTTACTTCTATGTATTTATCGGAAATTATGGACTGATTCTGTTGATGGAGTGAAAATTAATCCAGAACTGGACGTTTTGTTGCTACATTAGAAGAGAGACAGTTATCTCACCATTGTCCTAGAACACACGTATTATCTTTGCCTAATTTTGAAGCCTTTTTGTGTATGTTGGGAGGACACGTTCTTTTTCACATAGGGACCAGATGTACCACTAAGTACACGCATGCGGAAGTTCTTGGAGGACGTCATGTCTTGATTTAAAGGCCATCTAACGAAATTCTGTCTCAGAGTCGAGATTCCCACCCATGTCTCCTGCTTACTAGGTAGTGACTGTAACCACTTAGTTTCGGATAGTTTCCAGTCGCTTGTGATGAATTTGATACTCCTGATAAGTTATTTGGAATACTGACGATTGAAGTTGATCAAACACGCAGATGCATAATTTATCAATTGCGCATTATAATTAATATTATTTCAGAAAAAAATGTGTTTGTAAATCTATGGGATTTAACTGCTTGATCATTAGTCTCTGCCGCGGTGGAGTAGCCGAGCGGTCTAAAGCGTCTCGCTGCGGAGCGCGCGGTTGCTCGCCGTGGAGATTCGAGTCCTCCCTGAGGCATGGGTGTGTGTGTTGTCCTTAGGTTAGTTTACCTAGGTTTAAATAGTTTGTAAGCTACGGACTGATGACCACGCAGTTTGGTCCGATAGATTTACAAACATTTGAACATTTTGAACATTAGTTCCTAGCTTACAAACTACGTAAACTAAGTTAAACTAACCTAAGGACAACAAATACACACATGCCCGAGGGGGACTCGATCCCCGGACGACGAACGGACGCGCGAACCGCAGCACGGAACATCAGTGCGCACGGCTATTCCGCCGGCTATTCTCGCCGAGGCGAGACACTTAGCGAACGCTATTTAACACGTACACAATGGTGTCAACTTTGAAAGACATGTAAAACACTACGTGGTGCTCGTATTATTTCGTCGACTCACTTTAGAAGCTGACTACAATTAGAGCGACTGATGCCGTTGAGCGACTAAACAGCGAAGGGGAATCACTGACCCTGCTGAGTCACTGTCCTCCCACGGGCATGGATGAGTGTGTTGTCCTTGTGTTAGTTTTAGCTTAAGTAGTTTGTAAGCCTAGTGACTGATAAACGCAGCAGTTAAGTCTCTTATATTTACAAAGACATATCACATTTGCCCTTCCCCCCTCTCCTCCCGGGCACCGCTATTCATTATTGCAACGTCCATGACAGGAATTGATAATTAAAAAAAAAAAAAAGAGGGAAAGAGAGAAAAAACAGTTCTGAATATGGCCTCTAGGAGACAGGCCGCGGCAGAATAGCCGTGCGCACTAAGGCGCCCAGCTGCGGTGCACGCGGTCGTTCGCCGTCGAGGGTTCGAGCCCTCCATCGGGTATGGGTGTTTTTTTGTTGTCCTTAGCATAAGTTACATTAAGTAGTTTGTAAGCTGAAGGACTAATGACCAACGTAGTTAAGTTCCGTAGATTTACAAACATTGAAACATTTGGAGAAATTTGAAAATTTTTCTAGGAGGCAGCAACCGTGAAAGCTTTTATTACGATATATTTATAGAGCCCAGAAGTTGCTTGGTAAATTACTAAATAACTTTACTAGGTTTCTACATCAACTAAGGATGTCTTCATCAGAAGAAATATTTAAACAAAGATTACATCAGAAGTGTTAAACCACAGTAATCAGTGTTCTTGTTGTGTAAAAGTAACACCAGAATGGTCGAAGTTACATTGAACCAGTAGACATTGCTAGTTGGTCATCAGTTGTAAACTGGGAATCAGCATGCCACTACGCGATGCAACGAGTCATATTATGCCGGGTCTCGCTGCGGAGCGCGCTGTTACTTGCCATCGGAGGTTCGAGTCCTCCCTGGGGCATGGGTGTTTGTGTTGTCGTTAGGTTAGTTTATCTTAGTTTATGTAGTTTTAAGCTACGGACTGCTGACCACGCAGTTTGGTCCGATGGATTCACAAACATTTGAACATTCATTAGGCCGGTAGCTACCCGATGCCGATGGCATCGAATAAAATTCTTTAGTTAGATGCCACCGACGGACAATATAACTCGTTGCCGCCCGTAGTGACACGCCTCAACGGAGAGCCAACGTCTTCGCGGAAGGACACTTACGTTCTCGCCGTCTATGACGAGTTGCCGCCAAAACAGGCCGCCACCCTAGGAGTCGTGAAACTGGGCCTTGCGGGCCAGAACGAACTCTAACTGTACTCTGGGTCAGGTTGGTAACACCACAGTGGTTTAAGGGGGGGTGGGGGGCGGGGGGGCTTCTCCTCTGTATATGTTACTCTGTGGTAACACGTCACTAGTTTTGCCGGCGGAAGAATCAGCGGTGCGAAACTCGCGAAACAAAAAACTGGCGTGTGCGACGTGGCCGCACTCAGGCAGTTGCTTCAGATGCTTGCAGTTCTTAGGAGGACAGGTCCGCGATCGCCTCATATTTTGATCATTCAAGTATTAATTTTACACGGCAAGAGCCCTTATCGCTCGATTGTAACACTTCTTATGTGATCTTTGTTGAAATATTGGCCCACTTTAGGTTACGGTAGTAACACTAAAACTGAGCGTTTGCGATCTTTTTTGACAGCTCGAAATTTAAATGAAAATAACGGCTTAACCATTCATCTGATACGAAAACTGAATAACCGAATATGTAGAGGAGAACATTCTCTACAACTTTGCGATTTTGGGATGTCTGTATGCGTCTGTCTGTCTGTCCGTGTTTCCCATTTTTAAGACGAACCGTTCAACCGATCAGCACCAAATTTTACAGACATAATTGTAGGCCGCCAGAGACCAGAACCTCCCTTTTTCAAATTTTTCGGGCAAAAAATACGGTGGTAATACGAAACAAAGCCGTTTGTAATATAATTGTAATTGCCCACGAACCGTTCATCTGACACGAAAATTGAATAGCCTAATTGGTAGAGAGGAATGTCCTGTACAACTTAGCTCTATTATGTTTTTTTCGTATCTTGCATCGTTGCAGAGATATTTGCAAAAATAGCGGCGATTTGACGATGTCTGTCTTGCTGCAACATGTTCCCACTTTTTAGGTCGAACCGTTCAACCGATCGGCACCAAATTTTACAGACATAATTGTTGCCTACCAGAGACCAGAACCTCGCTTCTTGAAATACCAAAAAAGCCGTTTTAATGTAACTTTATTAGCAAATAAACCGTTCATCTGATGCGAATATTGAATAAACTAATTTGTAGAGGAGAAAATTCTCTACAACTTTGTTCCCTTACGATTTTTTTTTTTTTTTCATATCTCGTATATTTGCAAAATTAAGGGAGTTTTGACCACCCTCAAATGAAATAACGAAAACCAGCCGTTCGCGGATGTCACGTGACATTCCTCGCCCAGAGCTCTCTGTGGCATACGCCATCTTGCGTTGCGTATTTGATGATTTTCTTATTGTAACTTACACGTTGTCATTTCAAAGCAATGGTGCACTGAAGAATTAACAAAAGACGCTATCCTTCGTACGATATATGATAATCTAGTGTCTACAAATGCCATATTAGCATCAATTAACAACGACCATGAATAGTAGGAAAATAAAGGTTGTAACTCCAACGGTCAGCTGTAGCATAGTGGGCTATGTATTGGACTGTGGCGCTGAACGTCAGTGTTTCGAAACCCGCCACAGTCTAAATATCTTTTTTTCCTAAATGGGTTTCAGACACTCTCATTAATTTTTTAAATTATTATTTTGGTCGAAAATGTTTGCAAAAACTAAAGTGGGCCGTAAAACACATCAGTGCGATTTTTTTTCTGACGAAGACAGACCTGACGAAGACATCAGGTCTCAAATGGTTACACAGGATAATTGAGAAGGCGTGGGAATCGTGACAGGTTCCGTCTCACTGGACGAAAGCGGTAATCACGCCAATTTTCAAACATGGAAACAGAAAAGATCGCAACAACTATCGAGGTATCTCCTTAATTAGCGTTGTAGGCAAAATATTCTCAGGTATTGTTGAAAGGAGAGGGCGAGTATTAATTGATGACAGGTTAGATGAAAATAAGTGTGAGTTTAGGCCTCTTAGAGGCTGTCAGGACCAGATCTGTAGCCTACGGTAGGTAATGTAAAAGTGTTATGAGTGGAACAGGTAATTGTATCTATGTTTCATAGATCTGGAAAAGGCTTATGACCGTGTTCCTAGGAAGAAGCTACTGTCAGTTCTTCAAGATTATGGTATAGGAGGCAAACATTTGCAGGCAGTTAAAGGGCTTTACGTAAACTGTCAGGCAGCAGTTAGAGTAGATGGCAAATTAAAGGGTAAGACAAGGCTGTAACCTGTCACCACTGTTGTTCATACTATTCATGGATCATATGTTGAGAACAGTAGACTGGCAGAGCGGGATTAAAATAGGTCAAAACAAAATAAGCAGTCTCGCATATGCAGATGACTTAGTTGTAATGGCAGATTCGACTGAAAGGTTGCAAACTAATATTTCAGAGCTCGATCAGAGGTGCAAGGATTATGACATGAAGATCAGCATTTCCAAAACGAAAGTAATGTCTGCGGGAAAGAGATTCAAACACATTGAGTGCCAGATAGGAGGAACAAAGATAGAACAGGTAGACAGTTTCAAGTACCTCTGGGATGTATTTTCTGACAGGATGGCAAAATAGCGAAAGAACTGGAATCGAGGTGCAGCAAAGCTAACGCAGTGAGTGCTCAGGTAAGATCACTCTCTTCTGCAAGAAGGAAGTCAGTACCAAGACTAAGTTAGCAGTGCATCGCTCTATATTCCGACCAACTTTGTTGTATGGGAGTGAAAGTTGGGTGGATACACGTTACCTTATTCATAAGGTAGGGGTTACAGATATGAAAGTAGCAAGAGTAATTGCAGGTACTAACAGATGGTAACAATGGCAGGAGGGTGTTCATAATGGGGAAATCAAAGAAAAACTGGGAATGAACACCATAGATGAAGCAGTTAGAGCAAACACACTGAGATGGTGGGGTCATGTTACACGCATGGGAGAAGCAAGGTTACCTAAGAGACTCATGAGCTAGTCAGCGGAGGATAAGAGGAGTCGAGGTAGACCAAGAAGAAAGTACTTAGATTGGGTGCAGAATGATTTTGAAGTAACAGGCATAACATCAGAGGAGGCATCAATGTTAGCATTGAATAGGGGATCATGGAGGAATTTTATTAGAGGTACTTTGCTCCAGACTGAACGCTGAAAGGCATAATAAGTTTCTAATGATGATGATGATGACGATGATGACGAAGACATTCTTAGTTGACGTTAAAACGAAGTAAAGTTTTGCATTAATTTGCTACGCAACGTGTGGACTGTGTAAATATATTGTAAAAAATGAAAAATAAAATAAAAGTTCTTTCGTGGACGGCATTAGGCTTTTGCGAATCAACGGTTGAGGAACCATAGCTGTAGGAGAAGTAGTTTTGATCGACAGCAGGCGTGCGCTGTTTCTTTTATAGACAGTGGAGCAGCTGAGTGGCGGTGAGAGATGGGTAAGAGGCAGGCGTGTCGTGCTCCTGGGTCAGAACCGGCGATTACTCAGCCGCAGGCGGCTGAGGAGCGCAGCTCTCTCCGCGAGGTTGCGAGACCCGGGAGAGAGGAACGGCGACCTTGCGTGACCTTGTGGGGGGAGGGGGGGGGGGTCTGCGGCGCTTTCCTCGCCGTCTGCGGCTTCAGCACCCACCGACCCTCCAGTGCTTCACGCCTTATCAGCACACTGTCTGGACAAGCGGCCTCAAGGACTGCAGTACGCGAATCTAGGTTTCCTCGCCATAGGTCGTTGTTTCAATCTCTCAGAGATATCGGAGAACTGACAGCGTCTTCTGTTAGCGGTGTTTAACCTTCGCCTGCATACGATGAGTAGGAGACTTAAAAAAAAAACTGCATAAAAAGAACAGGATGTCTAAGATCCCTTCAAAAAGTCTTTATTATCGATTTCGGCAGATCTACGTTGCCATCATGGGGCGTGTACATATTTCTATACTTTATTCATAAATTCCTGATTGGAGGTATCAAACATCTGATATATAAATCAACGTAACCGTACGTATGTAGGTTTGTGTGTACGTGTTGGATACAAATCTACAGTTTTGTTCCAATCTTTATGAACTTTTGTAGACGTAATCTTCAATCCATGAGGACGGTCGCCGTAAGTGTAAGAATCACATACGATATATAGTTCACGAGATATGATGTCATAAACAATGAGATGCGCGAAAAACTGCTGCATTTTGCGACAATGCTGCTCATTTTCTCCTAAACCATTGGACCGATTTCAACCAAATTTGGTACACACATTCCTTACCGTGAGGTAATAATTTTTGCATGGTTAAGAATCACATACGGCACATGGTTCATAAATTGTTACGTCATAACCAATAGAAATCGCAAAAAACGTCATTTAATGCGTCGAGGCTTTCGAAATACACTGTATGAAAATGTCAGTACTTAGCGATTTGCAACAAACTTTAAACATAATTTCAAACTTGAAAATCCACGTTGGAATTGGTGCTCCACGACTGTATCTGATTTGTGGAATTTCATTCAGCAATCAGTCGTAAAAAAATATGTATATTTATTTATTCGAAAATCTAGATCTCGACCACTGTGTGGTCATTATCAATGCTTAAAACCAATTAAAATATAATTAAAACTAGGTCAGTACGAACACAATCTCCACCATGGAGGTCGGGATGTTTTAAGTATTTTAATTGGTTTTAAGCATTGATAATGGTCGAAATCTAGATTTGCGAATAAATAAATATATATATTTTTTACGACTGATTGCTGAAAGAATTTAGACATAATTTCAAACCTTTATTGAACTTTTTCTCACTGGCAACCATAGTAAAGTGATGAAAGGAAAAAAGTTCCTCGTTTACTACTTTTTGCTGTTTATGGGGTAAAACTACGGCATTCGGTATGACGTTACAATTTATAATTTGTACAACACAAATTGTAGCCGCAGGAAATTTTACAGACGGTATACACGCTTATAGTTGAGTGTACCTTCTAAACTGCATCACAGTAGGACACGTAGTTCGTGAGATATGAGCACATAAACAGTAATGTTCATCTAAAACCGCCCCGTCCGCCAGCCCTTATAAAAAGGAATATATTCCTGAAAAATTAGAGGAATAAATAAATAAATACCCGGGCAACGCCGGGTTTTCAGCTAGTCTAATATATAAAGCAGAGTGTCCGCATGTTTGTGTGTACGTGTTGCATACAAATTTAATGTTTTGTTCGAATCTTTATGAAATTATGTACACGTAAGCTTCAATCCATAGAGGCGGTCGCCGTGTGTGTAAGAATCACGTACGATACATAGTTCACGAGATATGACGCCATAAACAATGAGATGCGCGAAAAACTGCTGCATTTTGCGACAATGCTGCTCATTTGCTCCTAAACCATTGGACCGATTTCAACCAAATTTGGTACACATATTCCTTACCGTGAGGCAACAATTGCTGCATGGTTAAGAATCACATATGGCATATAGTTCGAAAGGTATTACGTCATAACCAATAGAAATCGCAAAAAATGCCATACAATGCGGCAAGACATTCGAAATACACTGTATGAGAATATCAGTACTTAGCGACATGCAATAAAATTTAAACATAATTTCAAACATTTCCTAAACTTAATCTCGCTGACAACCATAGCAATAGGATGAAAGGAAAGTATGTTTCTCGCTTACTACTTTTCCACTGTTTATGTTCAAATGTTTGTTAAGCTTAAGGGACTTAACTGCGTGGTCATCAGTCCCTAAACTTACAAACTACGTATGAAGTACCTTACACTAAAGACGACACAAACATCCATTCTCGAGGGGGGGGGGGGTGGGGGACGGCCTCGTTCATCGCAGCTTAGATCCTCAATGCGGCTATTGTTAATACTTCAGTTCACAACTCGCATGTCAACCACTGGTCTTGCATCGTAATAGCGAAATGCTAGAAACATTAGCGTGTCAAGAGCACAAGAAACACTAAAATAAAATATAAAATTCAAATGAAGGATGCTTAGAGTTTAACATCCCATTGGTAGCTTAGTCATTAGAGACGAAGCTCACGCTAGAATTTTTGGGTAAGGAACCATCCCGGCATTTGCCTAGAGTGATTTAGGAAAAACACGGAAAAACTTAAATCTGGATGGCTGGAGGTGGATTTGAAAAACTGTCCTCCCGAATGCGAGTCCACTGAGTTACCATTGCACCACAATTTTTTTTTTTTTTTTTTTTTTTTTTTTTTCAAATTGACCTATGGTTTACGGTCGTTTGTTCGTGTTCATTCTTGGTCAAATTCCTGAACTGGTGTGAAAAGGTCCCTATAAAAATATTTGTAACGTAATTTGAAACAAACTAAATTCATTATGCCATATTTTTGTACATGAACTGAGGATATGTTGCAACAAAAAGTAACAACAGGGTAAGAGGGGTACGAGCTTACTTGGCGGACCACTCTTTTGACTAAAACAGTTATGAAATTTAGTTAAACGATGTCTTCAGGCATATAATTTCCAAGACAAAAGAAGTTTTACACCTAGAACTCAATCCTTACCAGGTAAAACTAGTAAATATTATTATTATAGTAACTCCCAAAATGGGATTCTCCATGGATTTGGAAATATGGCTGTGTTACACTATCTAACACAAGTTTTGAAATCAGCACAACAACAAATTTAAGGTAAGACATTTTACAGATGGTTTTAGTGCCGAAGTTGATACACAGTAGGAAAAAAAAAAAAAAAAAAAAAAAAAAAAAAAAAAAACCTTGTGTACGTGGAAAGACGACGTCCAGTTTAATCCAATAGCAGCAGATTCCACCTGGTGGCTAAGCCATTTCTCCATCATATCCTTTCTTCCAGGAGTGCTAGGCTTGCATGTTTCGCAGGAGAGCTTCAGTGAAGTTTGGAAAGTAGGAGGCGAGGTCCTGGCGGCATCGTGAGTCGTGTCGGGATATCTCAGTCGATAGATCGCTTGCCTGTGACAGGCAAAGGTCCCAGGCTCGAGTTCAGGTTGCGGTACACAATTTTAATCTGCCAGGAAGTTTCATATCAGCGCACACTCCGCTGAAGAGTGAAAGTTTCATTCTGGAAACACCCCTTAGACTGTGGCTAAGCCATGTTTCCACCATATCCTATCTTCCGGGCGTGCTAGTCTTGCGTGGTTCGCAGGAGAGCTTCTGTGAAGTTTGGAAAGTAGGAGGCGAGGTACTACTGGCGGAAGTAAAGTTGTGAGGCGGCATCGTGAGTCGTGTCGGGATAGCTCAGTTGGTAGAGCACTTGCCCGCGAAAGCAAAGGTCCCAGGTTCGAGTCCCGGTTCCGGCACACAATTTTAATCTGCCAAGAAGTTTAGTACTGGTATGGTTTCAACACTGTCCGCCAACGGCGTAGTGGCATAGCAGCAAGACCGCCATCGGTGTGTGATGTTTCATTAGGAACTCTTACAGCCGTAGAACTCAGTGTGGTATCAAATAGTCAAACAAAGCGGCGCCACGCCACGAAGATGCTGCTTCCCACAGCCAACTGAGCGAGTTTGACGGGGGTAAAACTGTGACCTGTGACTGGCACGATGGTGCTTTTAGGTGAATTGCCACCCAAGTTGGACGTCGTGCAACGACGCTGGTCGCAATGGTCACGTGACCTTTCTTACACCCACAGAAAGTGTCTGGACGTCCACGCAGCGCAGACGTCCATCCAGATCGTCGTAGTGTAAGGCCATCAGTGACAATGCCTTCAGAGGATCACTTGGAATGGCAGACTTTAGTACGCACCGATGTAAGCAGATTCTGCGTGCACGCCAGTGAAGATCGGTTGCGCGTCCAACGTACACGTGATCACCGTTGTGTCGTAGAGTGCATTCGTTAAAGACACACTATCCCCACTCCAGGCTTAGTGATCTAAGGTGATGTAAGCTACAACTCTCCTTCACCTGTGATGTTTGCCAAGGGAACGCTCACCAGCGCTTGCGTAGGTGCAAAAAATTCTAAGACCCGCTGTTTTGCCATTCTTCAACAGAAAGGTGATGTGTTGTTCGAACAGGTTAATGGTCATCCACACGCTGCGACTGAAACTCGACGTGCTCTGCAAGACTTTGTTCATTCGAGCATGTGTGACGTATGATGGAACGAAAACAAGCGCGATATTTCCATCTATAACTCTTGCACAACTGCGTGAACAGCTCGAGCAGATGTGGATTTGTGTATCCCAAGGCAGTATTCGCCTTCGGTACGATCGTCTCTTCTGTAGATTACACCCGTTACTGATGTGGGTGTTGCGGCATGGATCGATACCTGGTACCTCAGTTCGGCTTGAGCTGCTGTTCTGTAAATCTAATCGTTTTATGTTTCAACAATATATCATGACTGAATTTTAAAACTCCAAGAGGTTATATAATGTTTTATTTCCGGCAGTGTATAACTTAATAGTATTATCGATGTGATAGCTCACTTTTGCTATGAAGTACATGGTTTTAATGTTCAAATGTTTGTTAAGCATAAGCGACTTAACTAGACTTTTTTTTTCAAGTAGACCTATGGTTTACGGTCGTTTTTTCATGTTCGTTCTTGGTCAAATTCCTGAACTGGTGTGAAAAGGTCCCTGTTCAAATGTTTGTAAATCTCTCGAACCAAAATGCGTGGTCGTCAGTCCGTAGCTTACAAACTACTTTAACTAAGAAAAACTAACCTAAGGACAAACACACACACATCCATGCCCCAGGGAGGACACGAATCTCCGACGGCGGAAAAGGTCCCTGTAAAAATATTTGTAACGTATGTTGTAACAAAATAAATTCATTATGCCATATTTTCGTACATGAACTGAGGAAATGTAGCAACCAAAAATAACAATAGGGTAAGAAGGAACTTAATTGGACTTAACTGCGGGATCATCAGTCCCTAAACTTACAAACTAATTATGAACTACCTTTTTACTAAAGACGACACAAACATCCATGCCCGAGGGGGGATTCGAAACCCGGATGGGGAGCGGCCTAGCGCATCGTAGCATAGCGCCTCAATGCGCTCGGCCGCTCCGCCGCAGCGCTTTTAATGTACTACCTTCTAAACTGAAGATGTTTAAGGGATGCCACAGATGTTCCTGATTACATTTATGTTAAAGTAGGCTTTACATCCAGTACTTTATCTGGCAAGCAAAATGAAAACGATAAAAAGGTCAATATTGTAATTTTTGTGACACTGTTTTCTAACAAAACATATAATTTATACTTTGAATAAATAATTTTACTTATTTATTGAGACGTGAAAATGGTTCCTTCACTACAAATGAGCTCAGAGACCAGTTTACTGGAACGAATAGTCAGTTTAGATACACGTTGTTATAGATGAATTTGTGGAATTATTTAATTAATGAGCCCGCAAAATATGACTTCAGACATCAAGTGATAGGTAACGAACTGAAGAGAAAAGATTTTTTCGTCAAGAATGTGGCCATAACATTTTCAGAATGTAACTAGTTTAACAAAAGATGTATGTTAAAACATTTGGAAAAGCAGTTTCTCTATTTTTTGAAGAATTCTCGCGATCCAAAGTAGCTTACAGTAGTAAATCGCGCGATGCTTATTATAGTTTCTCTCTTTGGACCATTACCGAGCGAAGTGACACAGTGTTTGCACACTGAACTCGCATTCCGAAGGACAGTGGTTCGAATCCCCCCCCCCCGGCCATATATATAAAGGTTTTCCGAGATCACTCGAGGTAAATTAGAGAAGGGTTCCTTTCAAAGTAATGGTCAATTTCCTTCCCCGTCCATAGTCATATAATCCTGGTGTGAGCTCCGTCTGTTATAACTACATTGTCGACGGCGCACTAAACTAGTGTGACGACATCACACTAAAGGATGAGGCTCATGATATTTTATTTGTATGATGACAAGCCAAGATTAATGTCGGTGAATAAGAGTTGTTGTTGTTGTGGTCTTCAGTCCGGAGACTGGTTTGATGCAGCTCTCCGCCCTACTCTATACTGAGCATGCCTCTTCATCTCCTCATAAGAACGGCAACATACGTCCTTTCGAATTAGCCAACTGTATTCATCTCTTGGTTTCCCGCCAGGGTTTTTACCCCACACACTTCCCTTAATGTCTAAGAAGGTGTCCCACCAGTCGATCCCTACTTTCAGTCAAATACCCCTTACAAACTTCTAGGACTTGTTGAGTGTAGAAAGTACATAACATTTTTGAATAGCAACCCAAGTCCGGAAATGTATCGGTTCCGTTCTACGACAGTTTAAATCCAGATGTGTAACTCGTCAACGTCTGCTGGCACGAGTTCTGGCCGCTGCACAAGACACTGAAGAGACACCAGGTGGGATGGAGAGAGTGTACGAGAACATGCTTCGGAGGTACAATGTGTGTAACGACGTTGGTGGTCGCCACATCGAGCCTCTATTGTAATGCATCACTACGATGCGGCTGGTGCCGTAGATGCCGTATTGTTGTTGTTGTTGTAAGCTAATGTAAACCATAACGTGTAAATTGTAATGAAAATGTCATGGAACGGAAATGATACGTTTCCGGACATGGATTCCTATTCAAAATGTTATGTACTCACTACCCTCTAGAAGTCATATAAGTTTGTAACAGGAATTTCCCACCACCCTGTATATTTGCCCCTGGGTATGTCTTACTGTTTATGACCTGGTTCCGAAATCTATGTCTTACCATTATAAAATCTATCTGGTACCTCCCGCTGTCTCCTGGTCTCTTCCACGTATACATCCTTCTTTCGTGATTGTTAAACCAGGTGTTTGTCATAACTAAATTATGTTCCGTGCTAAATTCTACTAGGCAGCTTCCTCTTTCATTTCTTTTGCACAGTCCATATTCACCTCCTATATTCCCTTCCTTTTCCATGCCCGAGGGGGGATTCAAACCCCCGACCGTAGTGGCCGTGCAGACCGTGACTGAAGCGCCTCAGTCCCCTCGGCCACCGCGGCCGGCAATTAGGTTTTTCTCTTCCTTAATTGTCGGAATAAATTCCTTCACCTCATCATAAATTTCTTCGATTTCCTCATCATCTGCAGAGCTAGTTGGCATATAAACCTATACTACTGTTGTCGGTGTTGGCTTCGTATCTGTCTTGACTACGATAATGCGATCACTGCGCTGTTCATAGTAGTTTACCCTCGTTCCTATTTCCTTATTCATTATCAGTCCTACTCCTGATTTTGTATTTATAATGCTGCATTCACGTGACCATAAATCCTGTTCTTCTTTCTAGCGAACTTCACTAATACTCACTATATCTAACGTCAACATATCCATTTCCTTTCTAAATTTCCATCTCCCTACCCGTTTAAGGGACCTAACATTCCACGTTCCGATCCGTAGAATGCCAGTGTTGTCTTTCCTGATGGTCACATCCTCCTGAGTAGTATCCGTCCGGAGATCCGAATGGGAGACTATTTTACCTCCGGAATATTTTACCCGAGAGGATGCCATCATCATATGTTCATACAGTAGAGCTGCATGTCCTCGGGAAAAGTAACGGCTGTAGTTTCCCCTTGCTTTCAGACGTTCGCAGTAGCTGTGTGGCAAAGCCACATTAGCTGGAGCTATAAGGCCAGCTCAGTCAATCATCCAGACTGTTGCCCCTGTAACTACTGAAAAGGCTGCTGCCCCTCTTCAGGAACCACACGTTTGTCTGGCCTCTCCACAGATACCCCTCCGCTGTGGTTGCACCTACGGTACGGCTATCTGCATCGTTGAGGCACGCAAGCCACCCCATCTCGACAATGTCTGTGGTTCATGGAGGTGGGGTTAATATGATTTTAAAAGATGAATTTATGATGTGGCGAATTAAATGAAAGATCAGATGATGGAAGTTTGATCTTCCGAAACCGGAATTCTAAATAAAAATTAGAAGCGCACTTGACTTATTCTCTCTTCCTTCTTCCTTTACTTCGGAGTTGTCGATTATTTTGATACCCAGACAGTAAAATTCATTTAAATGTACTTACCTCAGTATAACCTGATTTAACTGATGTACATTCAATTCCCTTTATTCTACTTCTGTTCATGTCCATCTTATAATCACTTTTCCATACTCTATCCATTCCAGTCATTTGTTCTCCCAAACCATATGCATTTCCAGACAGAAATAAAAAGGTCATTGGCAAACCGCAACGTTTTATTTCATCACCATGAACACAGATTCGTTTTTCTTATGTTACTGGTTTCCTTTAATGCTTGCTCAGTAAACTGACTGAATCACGTCGGTAAAAGTTACAAATGTTTCTCCCTACCCTCTCAACTAATGAATGGTTGCCTT
The DNA here is from genome assembly GCA_026315105.1 of Locusta migratoria. Classification (NCBI taxonomy): domain Eukaryota; kingdom Metazoa; phylum Arthropoda; class Insecta; order Orthoptera; family Acrididae; genus Locusta; species Locusta migratoria. Next base: position 975,254,122 of record CM048744.1, on the reverse strand, counting down.
TAACGTGTTCCAACTCGTGGTCTCTGTCCAAATTGTTCATAGCTGTCATATTCCTGCATTTATTCCTGCTAATTTCAAACAGAGTAGCCCAGTGAACATTTGCAAAAGCTTTCTCCTAACTTTTAAAATTGCTACAAACTCACAATTGCTTAAACTGTTGGGGTATATTGCCTGGGAGAAAACAAAATCTACGATCCTCTATCATACTCGAAGAGGCCATAAGAAGCAAACACAAGTAAATAAAAAAAAATGTTCAAATATTTGTTAAGCTGATGGGACATAACTGCGGGGTCATCAGTCCCTAAACTTACAAACTACTTATGAACTACTTACGAACTAGGACGGCACAAATATCCATGGCCGAGGGGGGATTCGATACCCCGACCGTAACGGCCGTGCAGACTGTGACTGGCGCGCCGCAGTCAAGTAAATATTTATTGTGAGAAGAAAGGTAGAAGAAGCCGAAGGGATTGCAGAATACACAAGAGGATCTTGGGTTTTCTCTCCAATGGCTTGATATTGTAATTTCGGAATTAAATGTGGTATTTGAAGGAAATTTATTAGTTTGGCCTATCAAAGAAAAGAGTGTGTTTCTTGTCTTCAGTCATGTAATTTTTTTATCTCGGATTTTTTAAATTAAGTATGACTTAAGTGTTTACTATGTCACTTTGACAAAAAAAGGTTTTAAGTCCGTTCTTATTTTGGGTGCACTTGTACCCCGGTGTAGCAGACCTGTTAAACCATTTCGAGTGCATTTTTTATTAATTTGTGAACAAAATATTTCTTGGCACGTTTCTATTCATTACAATTGGAATAATATTTACATTTTAGAATTATTAGTTTTTGAGGGAAATTTGGGATAACTTCATAAGGCATCATTGGGCAAGATATGTTTCCTTTGCTGTACCTGACACCTTTTTCAAACTGTTTACTACTAATTTCAACATTTTACGGTAATTTATTTACGAAAATTCTAAATTAATTTATTTCCCTAACCTTGATATAATAATTTGAAAGTCTTGCTGGTTGCACTCTAACTTATACATTAAGCAACAATACATATTTTGCCACTGCAGTCTTTCTTCCTTCTTTCCCCCCTGGACTACATGTCCTTTTCCTTCCCCTCCTCTCCCTCACTACTTCCCCTCCCCACAGGGGGGCGGATAATCTAAGCAGTTTGATCGCCATATCTCAGACAACCAACCAATCAACCACTACATAGTAGCCTAATGTTACTCTGTTTCTTTGAAATAATGGTAGCCAAGCTACCTGAAGTGAATTTTGGAAATGTCTGAGTGTTCTTTATAAGCCTTGTTCCAATAGTGGGCCGATAGTAACAGATAAAGATGATGATGCCATATGGCATCATTGTGCTGGAATGGGTTAATAAAAATAAGTGTAGCATTCCAGGGATAGGCGGGGCACGTGTCATTTATTATGTTGCCTGGGTGAAGTTCAGGGGCGCCGACTCCGTGGGTGCTCCGGGGCTCGTGCACCCCCCAAGAATTTTTTGGGGGTGCTGAGCACGCACATGAAATTGAGGTGGAAAATAAAATTGTGTAAATTAAAAAAAAAAAAAAAAGAATCGGGAAAAATCAAAACCTACCTTATGACTCAAGAGGCAATGCAAAACGTGACCATAGCGAGAGACCATATTTCATATGTTAAAGAAATGATCAGTTTTGTACGCGGGTCCCCAAGCGAATAGTAATGAGTGTCCGTGTTTTACCCACTATGCCATTCATCCTGAAGAACGTCGTTCCTTTTGACCTTTCAGATGTACGTATTTATGAACATTCAATTGTGTTCTTTCAGGAATTTCGCTTGAAGAATCTGATGCTGATGCTAAAGTTAATCGTTTTTCATTTATCTTTGTCACTTCTCTTGTTATTAAAATTATAGATTCAGTTGAAATTTGTAATGCTTTTCTCTCAGGCTTAAAAAATCCTTGGACTATATTAATACTGTCAGAGGTGTCATGAACTTATCTCGAAGTGATGAAAGTTTTGATGAAGTATACAGCTCTTGCTTGGAACTGACCAAAACAATTTGATGTCGGACTTCAAAAACTCAAAATATTTCAAAGATTTCTTTAAATCTTGATGACGGTGTTCCATCAAACGCTTTGTCAGAAAGAACAGCTTCGCACAAAACGTTTTAGATTATTGTACAGCGAAAAATTATTTCATTAGTCGTGTAGAAGTTTTGGGGTGTTACTTATATCGAAATATCCACTTCAGCCAATTAGATCACTTTATTGTAGTGCCCTAATGCAGCCATGCTTTCGTTTTCTTCCTCCTCCTTCTTCCTTCTATCTTTAAAAGGCCAGACAACTGCCTATATACTTTTATCAAGTATTGCTCACTCAAAAATGCATGAACATGATTTTCAGGAGGGTCGGTTTAGAACATTTGTGAGCCGTGATATACAGCACCCACACTGATTTTCAAAAGTTGGCGCCTCTGGACTGAAGTTACTGGAAAAGTGGATTGTGAAGCCGGCCGCGGTGGCCGAGGGGACTGAGGCGCTCCAGTCACGGTCTGCATGGCCACTACGGTCGGGGGTTCGAATCCCCCCTCGCGCATGGATATTTGTGCCGTCCTTAGCTGTAAGTAGTTCATAAGTAGTTTGTAAGTTTAGGGACTGATGACGCCGTAGTTAAGTCCCATAGACTCTACAAACATTTGAACATTTGATTTGGATTGTGAATCTTGCCGTTTTCTCCTCATTAGCACCTTGAAGCCAAACGAGGAGGCACTTGAATCGAAGAAATGCTGTGAGGCTGGAAAATTCCGTTAGGGCTGGTAACCGGTGGGCCGACCATCCATACCGGTCAAGCATGACGTCTCGTAGCTGATCCCGACATAACGCGATGTTGTCAGACTTCATTTGCTGTAACATCGCCTGACAGCGTTATAATGATAAAGGAAATGCGAGGTGTCGGCAGTTGAGTAACTGGAGCAACGATGCAGCCTTGCCCGCGCTACTGTGCGCTGGCGGGGGCAGGGTTTCCCAGGCTCGGCGGCGCTTCCTGCGGCTAAACGGCCGCTCACGCATCCCGCCGCTTTCTCCACACGGCTTCCGCACCGCGCTCCAGCTCCGGTTAATGGCGTCCACTCGCGGCGAACCGTCGATTCGTTATTCACTATACTGGTCCACATAAACCCCAGCAGGCCGCAGCGTGACTCGGCTATAACGAAGCTACTGTCTTACTGCTAAACCAGACCCGCGCCTGCACCTACATCTACATACATACTCCGCAATTCACCGTGAGGTGTGTGGCGGAGGGTACACTGTACCACCACTAGGCATTTCCTTTCCTATTCCACTCCCAAATAGAACGAGGAAAAAAAACCTATATGCCTCCGTACGAGCCCTAATTTCTCTTATCTTGTCTTTGTGATCACCACGCGAAAAATAAGTAGGCGGCAGCAAGATCGTACTACACTCAGCTTCTAAATTTCCTCAGCAGAAATTCACGAAAAGAACGTCGTCTTTCCTCCAGCGATCCCCAATTGAGTTGCCGGAGCATTTCCGTGACACTCGCGCATTGGTCGAACCTACCGGTAACAAATCTAGCTGCTCGCCTTTAAACTGCCTCTATGTCTTCCTTTAAACTGATCTGCTGCGGGTCCCAAACACTTGAGCAATACTCAAGGCGTGGTCGTACAAGCGTTTTATACGCTGTCTCCTTTACAGGTGAAGTACATCTTCCCAAAATTCTCCCAATAAAACAAAGTCGGCTTTCCGCCTTACTCACAACTGTCCTTAGATGTTCGTTCCATTTCATATCGCTCTGCAATGTTACGCCTAGATATTTGAACGACGCGACACCATCAAGAAGCTCACTACAAATGCTGTATTAGAACATAATGGGATTGTTTTTCCTACTCATACACATCACCTTACGTTATTCTACCTTGAGAGCTAGCTGTCATTCTTCGCACCAACTAGAAATTTTGTCTAAGTCATTCTGTATGCTATTACAGTCAGTTAAAGACGACACCCTGCCACACACCACAACATTATCAGCAAACAGCCGCAAATTACAAGTTGGTCTGTCCATCAGATCATTAATGTAGATAGAAAATAATAGCGGTCGGACATCGGTTTGGTTCCTGTGGATGCTATTGATAGGTGGGATTTCACTACATCTCAATAGGAAAGGGAAGGGGAAACTAGCTGGGTTGATAGCAAAGTCCTTAAGGGGGAACACTGCAATTCATGAAGGTACTTCTTTTTTAGGCTAAGATCAGTGTCCAGTGAGAAGCTCAGGCAGGCAGGTGCTAAAAATGTTGAAAAATCAAATATTTCTCAGAGAAGTAAAGTAAAAAATAATGTTAGCATTTTTCACCAGAATATTGGGGGACTAAAGAATAAAATAGATGAGCTTTTAGTTTGTTTAGATGCTATAGAAACTGATAATGTAATAGATATACTATGCCTGTCTGAGCATCACATTGTCACCAGTATGGAAAATGTGAATGTCAGTGGATATAAATTAGTCTCAAATGTAAGTAGAGATAATAAGATAAGAGGAGGAGTTGCCATATATGCCAAAAGCTATCACAGTGTAAAAAATTTAGAAACAAAAAAGTTTTGTGTAGAGCAGCATATTGAAGCATGTGCCTGCCAGCTTAAACTTAATGATGATTATCTTATAATTGTAACAGTATATAGGTCCCCTTCAGGGAACTTTCAGTTATTTCTGGAAAACTTGGATGCCTTGTTGTGCTATCTGTCAGATAGGGGGAAGCAAATTATTATTTGTGGTGATTTCAATGTAGATTCACTGAAAGAGTGTAATAGGAAGAAAGACCTGGAAGTCTTAGTTGGCTCATTCAATCTGACATCCGTTATTGATTTTCCTACTCGGGTAGTAAAGGACAGCAGTACATTGATAGATAACTTTTTTATAGACCAAGATAAGTTTAACAACATAAATGCTTGTCCCATTGAGAATGGTCTTTCGGATCATGGTGCACAGCTAGTAACAGTATATGAAATAGCTCCGTTCAGTAATTCGAAACTGTCCACCAGAATTGTGCGCTCGATTAATGACTTAACAACTAAAAATTTCAAAGAAAGTCTACAGCAGTTAGACTGGGATGAGGTTTACAAGAACCTGGTGTTAATTTAAAATATAATTTATTTCACGATACATTTGTAAGGGTATTTGATAACTGTTTCCCCAAGAAATTAGTAAAATTTAATTCTAAGAAACCATGCAAAAAACCATGGCTTACTAAAGGTATAAAAATATCGTGTAACCGAAAAAGGGATCTATATCTGTCCGCAAGAAAGAGTAATAACCCAGAAACAATAAAATATTATAAAAGCTACTGTGCTACATTAAGAAAAGTTATTAAAAAATCAAGAAGCATGTGCATCATGTCTGAGATTAGCTCCTCTGGTAATAAAATTAAAACAATTTGGAATATTATTAAAAGGGAGACAGGGCAACCAAGAGCAGAGGAAGAGGGTTGTGTTGTTGTGGTCTTCAGTCCGGAGACTGGTTTGATGCAGCTCTCCACAATACCCTATACTGAGCAAGCCTCTTCATCTCCACATAAGAGCGACAACCTACATCTGTCTGAATCTGCTTACTGTATCCATCTCTTGGTCTTCCTCTGCGATTTTTACCCCACACACTTCCCTCCAATGCTAAATTCACAATTCCTTGATGTCTAAGAATGTGTCCTACCAATCTATCCCTTCTTTTAGTCAAGGTATGCCAGAAATTCCTTTTCTCCCCAATTCTGTTCAGTACCACCTCATTAGTTACGCGATCCACCCACCTAATCTTCACCATTCTTCTGTAGCACCATATTTCAAAAGCCTCAATCCTCTTCCTGTCCGCACTGTTTATCGTCCATGTCTCACTCCCATACAAGGCAACACTCCATACAAATGCCTTCAGAAAGGACTTCCTTAGGTTTAAATCAATATTCGATGTTAACAAATTTCTCTTTTTCAAGAACGCTTTTCTACCCATTGCCATTCTGCATTTTATATCCTCTGTACTGCGACCATCATTTGTTATTTTACTGCCCAAGTAACAAAACTCATCTACCTCCTTTATTGCTTCGTTTCCCAATCTAATTCCTTCAGTATCACCTGATTTTCTAAGACCGCATTCCATTACCCTTGTTTTGCTCTTGTTAATGTTCATCTTATATGCACCTTTTAGCACACTGTCCATTCCGTTCAATTGCTCTTCCAGGTCCTTTGCTGTATCTGACAGAATTACTATGTCGTCGGCAAAACGCAATGTTTTTAATTCTTCCCCCTGAACTTTTATTCCTTCACCAAATTTCTCCTTGCTTTCCTTTATAGCTTGTTCAATGTACAAATTGAACAACATTGGAGAAAGGCTACAACCCTGTCTTACTCCCTTTCCAACCACTGCATCCCTTTCATACCCTTCAACTCTGACAACCGCTGTCTGGTTTTTGTACAAGTTGTAAATAACCTTACGCTCCCTATATTTTACTCCTGCTTGCTTCAGAACTTGAAAGAGTTTATTCCAATCAACATTGTCAAAAGCCTTCTCCAAATCTACAAAAGCTAGAAATGTAGGTTTGCCTTTTCTTAATCTATCTTCTAGGATAAGCCGTAAAGTGAGTATTGCCTCCCGTGTTCCTACATTTCTCCTGAACCCAAACTGATCGTCCCCGAGGTTGGCTTCAACCAGCTTTTCCATCCTTCTGTATATAATTCGCTTTAATATTTTGCAACCATGACTTATTAAACTGATGGTTCTGTAATTTTCACACCTGTCTGCACCTGTTTTCTTAGGGATGGGGATTATAACATTTTTCTTAAAGTCTGAGGGTACTTCTCCTGTCTCATACATCTTACAGACCAGGTGAAACAATTTTGTCATGGCTGGTTCTCCCAGAGACTTCAGTAGCTCTGAGGGAATATCATCTACTCCAGGGGCCTTATTTCGACTCAGGTCTTTCAAGGCTCTGTCAAATTCTTCTCTCAGTATAGTATCTCCTATTTCATCTTCATCTACATCCTCTTCCCTTCCTACAATATTGTCTCGAAGTTCATTTCCTTTGTAAAGCCCCTCTATATACTCTTTCCACCTTTCAGCTTTCCCTTCTTTGCTGAGAACTGGTTTTCCATCAGTGTCCTTGATATTCATAGAGCTGTTTTTCTTATCTCCAAATGTTTCTTTTATTTTCCTGTAGGCTGTTTCTATTTTTCCCCTATTTATACATTCTTCTACCTCCTTACATTTGCCTTCTAGCCACTCCTGCTTAGCCATTTTGCACTTCCTGTCAATCTCATTTCTTAGTCGTCTGTACTCCATTTTGCTTGTTTCATTTACTGCATTTTTATATTTTCTCTTTTCATCGATTAAATTTAGTATCTCCTGTGATATCCAAGGATTTTTTGTAGGTCTTTCCTTCCTACCTATTTTGTCTTCTGCTACCTTCACTATTTCATCTCTCAATTTTACCCATTCCTCCTCTAGTGTTTTATTTTCCCCCGTTTCTGTCAATTGTTGCCTAAAACTCCCTCTGAAATTCTTCAGAACCTCAGGTTCCTTCAATTTATCCAGGTCCCATCTCATTATTTTCCTACCTTTTTGTAGTTTCTTTAGTTTCAGCCTACAGTTCATAACCAACAAGTTATGGTCAGAGTCTATATCTGCCCCTGGGTATGTCTTACACTGTAGAACCTGATTCCGAAATCTATGTCTTACCATTATAAAATCTATCTGATATCTTCCGGTGTCTCCTGGTCTCTTCCATGTATACAACCTTCTTTTGTGATTCTTGAACCAGGTGTTTGTTATAACTAAATTATGTTCCGTGCAAAATTCTACCAGGCGGCTTCCTCTTTCATTCCTTTTGCCCAGACCATATTCACCTACTGTCCTTCCTTCCCTTCCTTGTCCTACTACCGAATTCCAGTCTCCCATAACAATTAAGTTTTCCTCTCCCTTAATTGTCTGAATAACTTCCTTTAGCTCCTCATATATTTCTTCGATTTCCTCATCATCGGCAGAGCTAGTTGGCATATAAACCTGTACTACTGTTGTCGGTGTTGGCTTCGTATCTATCTTGACAATGATAATGCGATCACTGTGCTGGTCATAGTAGTTTACCCGCATTCCTATTTTCTTATTCATTATCAATCCTACTCCTGTGATACCCCCAATTGATTTTGTATTTATAATCCTGTACTCACCTGACCAGAAATCCTGTTCATCCTGCCACCGAACTTCACTAATCCCCACTATATCTAACTTCAACCTATCCATTTCCCTTTTTAAATTTTCTAATTTTCCTACTCTATTAAGGGATCTAACATTCCACGCTCCGACCCGTAGAATGCCAGTGTTGTCTTTCCTGATGATCACATCCTCCTGGGTAGTCCCCGCCCGGAGATCCGAATGGGGGACTATTTTACCTCCGGAATATTTTACCCGAAAGGATGCCATCATCATATGTTCATACAGTAGAGCTGCATGTCCTCGGGAAAGGTAACGACTGTAGTTTCCCCTTGCTTTCAGCCGTTCGCAGTAGCTGTGTGGCAAAGCGACATTAGCTGATGTTACAAGGCCAGCTCAGTCAATCATCCAGACTGTTGCCCCTGTAACTACTGAAAAGGCTGCTGCCCCTCTTCAGGAACCACACGTTTGTCTGGCCTCTCCACAGATACCCCTCCGCTGTGGTTGCACCTACGGTACGGCTATCTGTATCGTTGAGGCACGCAAGCCACCCCACCTCGGCAATGTCTGTGGTTCATGGGAGTGGAGGAAGAGGGTATTACCATCAAAACAAATGAAAACTTTATCAACAGAAAGTCAGAAGTTGAAAACATTTTTAATGATTACTTTTTAAATGTTGTGGAGAAAATAGGATCTAAATGTTCATTAGAAGGAGCAAGGCAATTAATGGAAGAGGCCATACCCACACAATTTGATACAATTGAAATTCCACCCACCTCACCTTCAGAAATTAGGAAAATAATAAACTCTCTCAAGAGTAAACGGTCATATGGAATTGATGGCATTTCCAGCAGGGTATTAAAAACTTGTTCCCAGGAGATAAGTAGGATTCTCAGTCATATTTGTAATAGCTCAATAAAGCAGGGTATTTTCCCAGATAGACTGAAATATGCTATCGTTAAACCTTTGCATAAAAAAGGGGATACATACGATGTCAACAACTACCGGCCCATATCACTTCTGACAGCTTTATCAAAGATTTTTGAAAAAGTTATGTATTCTCGAGTTGCTTTACATATTAGTATAAATAAAGTTCTAACAAAATGTCAGTTTGGTTTTCAAAAAAGCTTTTCAACTGAAAATGCTATATACACCTTCACTGATGAAATATTAAATGCTTTGAATAACCGGACATCACCAGTAGGGATTTTTTGTGATCTTTCAAAGGCTTTTGATTGTGTAAATCATGGGATTCTTCTAGATAAGCTTAAGTATTGTGGTATGAGTGGGACAGTGCACAAATGGTTTAAATCATACTTAACTGGAAGAGTGCAGAAAGTTGAAATAAGCAGTTCACATGATGTAGATGAGACAATTAATTCTTCTAACTGGGGAGTTATTAAAAATGGGGTCCCACAAGGTTCGGTCTTGGGTCCTTTGCTGTTCCTAATATATGTTAATGACTTGCCATTCTACATACATGAAGATGCTAAGCTAGTACTTTTTGCTGATGATACAAGTATAGCTATCACACCTGACAAACAGGAATTAACTGATGAAATTGTAAATGATATCTTCCAGAAAGTCATTAAGTGGTTCTCTACAAATGGACTCTCTTTAAACTTTGATAAAACCCAGTATATACAGTTTCATACAGTAAATGGCATGACACCATTAATAAATTTAGACTTTGAACATAAATCTGTAGCTAAGGTAGAATATTCAAAAATTTTAGGTGTTTGCATTGACGAGGGACTGAATTGGAAGAAACATATTGAAGATCTCCTGAAACGACTGAGTTCAGCTACTTATGCTATCAGAGTCATTGCAAAATTTGGTGATATAAATCTCAGTAAATTAGCTTACTACGCCTATTTTCATTCACTGCTTTCATATGTGATCATATTCTGGGGCAATTCAACATTGAGTAAAAAAGTATTCATTGCACAAAAGCGTGTAATCAGAATAATTGCTGGAGCCCACCCAAGAGCATCCTGCAGACATTTATTTAGGGATCTAGGGATACTTACTGTAGCTTCACAATATATATATTCACTCATGAAATTTGTTATTAACAATCCGACTCAATTCAAAAGTAATAGCAGTGTGCATAGCTACGACACTAGGAGAAAGGATGATATTCACTATTCAAGGTTAAATCTAACTTTGGCTCAAAAAGGGGTGAATTATGCTGCCACAAAAGTCTTTGGTCACTTACCAAGTAGCATCAAAAGTCTGACAGATAGCCAACTAGTATTTAAAAAGAAATTAAAGGAATTTCTAAATGGCAACTCCTTCTACAATGTAGATGAATTTTTAGATAAAACATAAAAAAAATAAAAAAATAAAAAAAAATAATAAAATTATACAAAAAATTCTTAAAATATAGATTGTCAAGTATAGACAAAATTTACTAAACTGACACGTTCCACATCATTACGAAATGTCGTATACATGATCTAAGGAACAAGTATTAATCTAATCTAATCTAATCACACTCCCCTGGGGCACACCTGACGATACACTCGTCTCTGATGAACACTCGCTGTCGAGAACAAGGTACTGCGTTCTATTACTTAGGAAGTCTTCCAGCCAGATACAAATTGTGAACCTATTCCATAATCTCGTATCTTCGTTAGCAGTCTGCAGTGTGGCACCGCGTAGCCTTTTTGAAGTAGAGAAAAACACAATCCGCCTGTTGCCCTTCGTCCATGGCTCGCAAGATGTCATGTGAGAAAAGGGCAAGCTGAGTTTCACATGAACGATGTTTCCTAAACCCGTGCTGATTCATAGAAAAAAGCTTTTACGTTTCGAGGAAATTTACTACATTCGAACTGAGAATATGCTCCAAAATTCTACATGAAACTGATGTCAACAATATTGGCCTGTAATTGTGTGGGTCAGTTATCTTTCCTTTCTTATAAACGGGAGTCACCTGCGCTTTTTTCCAATCACTAGGAACTTTGCGCTGAGTTAAAGATTCGCGATAAATGCAAGCTTAGTAGGGGGCCAATTCCGCAGAATACTCTTTGTAAAACCGAAGCTACTGTCTTACTGCTAACCCACACCTGCGTTTCCAACTACAGACACGTCTAACGCCTCACGGTGAAGTGCAGCCCATACAAAATAAGGTACTACCTATCGTAATAAATTATGCGTGAAACACAAGCATCGCAGAACTTCACAGTCAAAACCGTCTTGACGTCCTTACAGCGATATTCAAGATATTCTCGCCACAAGTCTAGTTTTGTTGTGGTCTTCAGTCCGCGGACTGGTTTGATGCAGCTCTCCACGCTAGCCTGTCCTGTGCGAGCTTCTTTATCTAAGAACAGCAACGTACATCCTTTTCAGTCTGCTTACTGCATTCATCCCTCGATCTCTCTCTATGATTTTTACCTTACATACTTCCTTCTAATGCTAAGTTGACGATTCATTGATGTCTCAGAATATGTCCCACCTACCTATCCCTTCTCTTAATCAGGATATGCCACGAATTCTGTTGAGCACCTCCTCATTAGTCACGTGATCTACCCATCTAATCTTCATCATTCGTCTGTAGAACCTCATTTCGAAAGCTTCTATCATCTTTTTGTCTGAACTCCTAATCGTCCACATTTCACTCCCATGCAATGCAAAACTCCAGACAAATGCTTTCAGAAAGGACATCCTAAAATTTAAACTAATATTGGATGTCCATAAATTTCGCTTCTTCAGAAATGCTTTTCTTTCCGTAGCCATTCTGCATTTTATATCTTTTTTACTTCTGCCATCAGAAGTTATCTTGATACCTAAATAACAAAACTCATCTACTACATTTATCGTCTCTTTACCTAATCGAATTCATTCAGCATCGCCTGATTTTCAGACACTACATTCCAGTACCATCGTTTTACTCTTGTTAATGTACATCTTATACCCTCATTCAAAGACACTGTTCAGTCTGTTCAATTACTTTTCCTTGTCCTTTATTGTCTATGATAGAATTACAGTGTCATCGTCAAACCGTAAAGCTATTTTTTTCTCCCTGAATTTAATTCAGTTTCCATTTAATTGCTCTTCCAGGTCCTTTGGTGTCTCTGACAGAATTACCATGTCATCAGTAAACCGCAAGATTTTTATTCCCTCTCCCTGGACTTTAATTCCATCTCCAAACTTCTCCTTGTATTCCTTCACAGCTTGCTCAATGTATAGACTGAACAACATTGGGAAAAGACTACAACCCTGTCTAACTCCCTCCCCAACAATGGGACCCTTTCATGATCTTCGATTCTATAATTGCTGTCTGGTTTTTGTACAAGTGAAATATAACTCTTCGCTCCCTATATTTTGCCCCTTCTATCTTCAGAATCTTAAAAAGTGTATTCCAGTAAACATTGTCAAAGGCTTTCGCCAGATCCACAATTGCTAAAAACGTAGTTTTCCCTTTTCTTAGTCTAAGATGTAATGTGAGTATTGCCTCACAGGGTCTTACATTTCTCCTAAACCCAAATGATCTTTCCCAAGGTCGAATTGCACCTGGTTTTGCATTCGTCTGTAAATAATTCGTGTTAGTATTTTGTAACCGTGACTTATTTCATAAGTCATGGCCACAAATCTATATCTTTTTATTTGACAATGTTGGTCTAAAGTAAGATCAAACTTGAGCATGTTTTCTGCAATTTGCTTCAAGTTTCGTCCTCGAATGGGCAAAGATGCTTGCAACCACATTCAGGCGAGTGGTTGGGAGGCATCTCGTGGGTGTGGAGACAATGTCCTGTTTGCTAATATTAACGTTTTACCCAGAATATATTTCTACTAAGAGGCGACCTTACGTGATACTTTGTTGTCTCCAGCTAAAACAAACATCATGTGTTGTGTTTGTAGATGTTTTATTAAACCATTAGCTAATGACTCAACAACTGGTACTGCTTATTCCTGACAAGCGTTTTTATGGAATGATGAAGCAGTTCTCAGTGCATCGCTTCTGCTTCTTATAACTCCTGGTCAAAAAAGAAAGCCATTTATCCTCATGAGTGTAGATACTTGTTACAAAACATGTTTCATCTGCACGACTCCTTGCCCTAGAGGCACTTGCTTTACCAAAGAGAAACAGAACAAAAACAGGCAATACCGAGACCAAATTGTAGCAAGGTGAACATCCCTTGGTGTTACCACTCCCTCGTTTCGACGCTTATCTTAATAATATTAATAGCCTTTGCTGTTGGTAGAGATTACCTGCATTGTAAAACGAAAGTAAAGTGAAATTAATATTCAATGAGACCAGGTAGCAAGGAAAGCGTAGCTCACATATAGCGAGATTCTCTGGTCCTAAGTAACTCATAGCTAGCTGAGAATATAATATTGTTGTTCAAGTAATTTATGTTCTTATACCTAGCACAAAAAAAGTTAAGCTCGCGGATATTCAGTTTGAATTGTGTATGTGAATTTAACTGATTTAGCATACGATAGAGTGTACGAGATGACTTTGACGCGCAGTAACGCACTGTTAGATTTTTCCCAGTACTTAAAAGTAAAAATATAAAATAAAATAAAATAAAAATAATTAATCTATATCTATAAATGTGAAGGTCTATTCGGGGTACGTTTATCACGTCTGAGCCACAAGACATAAAGAGCTAAAAATTTGTACAGTTACTAATGTCTACCCGGGGAAGGCTTTAGGCACGGTTTTATGGCGATCGAATAGCTATTTATCTATATATATGAATATGGATGTCTGTTCGGTGTACGAATATCACGTCCAAACGACAAGACCCAGAGACTTAAGTATTTGTACAGTTACTAATTTATACCTGAGGAAGATTTTAGGCATGGTTTTATAGCGATCTGATAGATATTTAGTAATTTGAAGGATATAACGCGAAATGCGGAGCAATGATTACTCTATGAAAATTATATTTACTCTTTGAAAATGGTTTTATTAGTTGCATTGTTGCGTGGGGGTTGAGAATGATAAAAGTGTGGAGTATATTGGGTTGGGAAATTACCGGTGTATATGAAATTCTAGTGTGTGTGTGTGTGTGTGTGTGTGTGTGTGTGTGTGTGTGTGTGTGTGTTAAAACTACAGAACTCAAACGAATTGTCTGTGTATAATTGTTGTCCGTTGTATACCATAGCAGTTCCATGCCGATAGCTATAAGGGGGTACAAGATATGGTAGTTGAAAGTCCTCAAATTATAAAAAATTTCGGACTGACGGCCAGCGATGACGTTTGTGGCTCTATAGCAAGGAGGTTACCAACAGCTAAACGTGATGCCACAGACCATATCGTTAGTCTATGCGTGCTACATGTCTTCAGCTCTTTCTCCGTAAGGATAAGCGTACGAATAAGGAAATATAAGAATAAATAAAGCAGTAAAAAAGGAATTTCTTTTAATACATCTCTTTCAAAAAATCGATTTGACGTTTCGCGCATTACATCAAGTACAATACCACAAATAACGTAGTTGACCAAAATGCCCTAAAATTAAAATGAATTTGGACATTACTCTCACCATATGTGTTGAGATATTGCAACACAGGCCATAATGTATGTATTATTTATTGTAAATCATTATGCACTTCACGTAATTTTATTTTATTATTTGAATGTTGATTAAAAATGTTTCTGAAGAAGGTATTATATTTCATTTCATCCTTCAAAACCAGTCTCATAGCACACTACTGAAATATAGCTTATCTATCATAATCAACACGCGAGCGGAGCCGCGGGTTTAAGCTAGTAAATAAATAAAAATAAATAAAAAACCTGCTTGAATTTTACCCTGGGGCAAAGTTCTCCAATCGTTAACAAGGAACCAGGGTGTCAAACAATAATATCCCTCCAACAATTCCCATTATTCAACAAGAAGTATATCGAAATACTACAAACTGTACACTTCAAGAAGGAGAGCGTCTTGCTTTTCCGTCTTGTCTTCGGAAATCAAAACAAAGGCTCGTGGTTCATTTTAGTGTGTAAGAAAATGAGGAAACTCAGGTTAAAATATTAAACCCACATTTTAACGTAAAGTTAAACTGGTGAATGTCCCTTTTGTGCTTGTGTAGAACTCAAATGAATAAAACCGCTACTGATCATACCGTTAAAGAGCACTCACTTGAAATAAGATATTTCGTAACTTATTGCTCTCGTTGTTCAGTTATACGATGCACAAATTTTGGTCATTACTTCGGAAAGAATTGCTGTTGTTGCTTATCTTACAAGTTTGTAAAAGTACTAAGTTCCTTTCAAATAACCACAGGATAACTTCCACAAATATGATGAATAATAGAACAGAGTTTAGACCATTTGGAGTGCTAAATAAATTGCCAGAATCTCTCCATGTATATTGTCACGTTGCAAACTGCAGGTGGTGCGGAATTCGAAGGTTGCTTGGTAATAGAGCACAAAACTTCACACTTAGAACACGTTTATTGCTAACACAAGCGTACACTCAGTACAGACTGACTCCTGCTTGGAGTGCTCCACTGTTTATACACCGAAAGAATTTTCTGGAAATTACATCAAACATAAGTTAACATGTAGAACGTTCTATAAATAGTAAATACAAAGAAACAAATTGTCTCCTGCCCGTGGCGGGATATGAACTGGGCACCGCAAGCACAGCGATCTGCGACGCTAACCACTGCACCACGACTGCTGCCGGAAGACTCGCCGAAATATTCTACCCTTTGAGATTCACCCACACTGCACACTTTTAGTTAAAAATAATAGATTAAAAAATTTCATCACTTATCAGTAACTAAATGTATATTCGGCAAAAAACTACATTTTCCCCAAGGTACTTTATGAAATTTATTTTGCATGCTTTTAATGAAATATAACTCAGTGTCAACACATATTTGTATTTCCCGTATAAAATGTATCTGTTTGTGTCTGAAATTTTTTCTGTCTCTGATATGTAGCTGTCATCTGAAAGTAGACTGAGACACCGGAAGTCGATTAGTGACCAAATAGAACTCACTTGCAGAACGTTTCCGTTTTTCCAGACGATCGTTCTTTCTTGTGTCATTTGACTAGACGAATGAGTTACCTGCAGAGCCCTTGCTGTGTTATTCCCATTCTGTCTGTCGTTTTCGCGTGTTAGCGCCAAAATTGCATACGAAATAACAGACCCCACACCAGCCATATGTTTCTTCGCTTCTCCGAAGATGTGGTGATTTTGAGAATCCGGATGGCGAGCATAAGACGTCCTAGACGATAAAGAAGATGCGTCTTCGTAATTTGGGGCAGACGGGATTCGGGTAGGCAAGTTATTAAGGTGATGATTGATCTAAGTGGGAGGCACGGACTCAAATCCAGACCCGGCAAAATATTCACTTCTAGGCAGTGAGCTCCCACGGACTCAAATCCAAACCCGGCAAAATATTCACTTCTAGGCACTGAGTTATTTCAATGCCCTTATTTCAGTCAGAATCATTCCTTTTCTTCTTTTTCCTTCCTTCCACTAATTAAAACAGTAATTAAAATTGCAATTAAATGGCGCATCTTTTCGGACTGTGAAAGTGAGCTTAAAAGAGTCTATCCTCCATACAAATAGATCGAAATGTAGCTAAATTTATGAAAAAGCAATGCTAGTAGAGTTTATTAATGAGAAAAGGAAATTCATTGCAGATCCCTGTGGAAATTCGTATGGTAACTTATATACACACATGAGAAATATAAGAATAGAATAAGTGTTGGAAGTAACCTGCAAACACAACAAACTGTATCCTTTGTATCTTGTTCTGTTGCGAAGTGCTAATTAACTTTAGAAATAACTTTTCTCGTTCAATAATTGTGACTTTTTCAGTGCTGAAATAGTAATAATCCATGTTTCTCTATTTGTGCATACTGTAGGTCTTTATCTGAAAATTTAAACACTTTTTACTTTACTTCCCCTCTCTTGAGCGATAACAAAATTTAGAAAAAGAACGGGATCTATGCATACTTTTTGTCTTGAAAGTGAGATAAACATAACAAATACCAACAGGACACCAAAACACAAAATCCATTTTACGGGCCCGTTGCTGTTTATAAATGATCTAATGAAAAAGTCAGATGATCTGTGAAGCTTTTCGCACCGTTGTGTCCTTGGCCAAAACGCAGTCACAGCAACAAAAAGCTGTCAACGATCCGAGTGCACTACTACTGAAATGTTAGTCTACTAAAAACGATAACTCCCATGAGATGAAATTCGTATTGAGCCCAAAAGCTGATTGATGGTAATGTAATGCGAATGTGATGAAGAATTATAGAAAGTGTTTGATGGAATGAACCATCTAATGAGTATAGAATGTGGATAGAGAGTAAACCACAGAAAGAGAAAATTAACGAGAAGTGACAAAAATTAAAATAGTAATGAACTCGGTGATCAAGTCGACGAATTTGAGAAACTGGGATACTTTTGAAGCAAAATAACGAATGAAGGACGAAGCAAGGAGCGTACAATCAAAGAGGCCATTCGTGCCTAAGCGAAGTCTACTGGTATCAAATTTAAATTGAAGAAAACATATCTGAGAATATGTGTTTGGAGTAGGTTGTGTGGAAGTGTAACATGGAGAAAATAAACTCTGTAAAACAGTCATGCGATCTGCTACATACAGTTATCGTTAATTAGTTAAATGACGATTCACTTATAATGCTTTGGGATATTCTATCAGTGAAAATCATAAGTGGAAGAAAGCGGTTGTGTGGAACTGACAAAAGAAGAAAGAATGAAATTCCTTTCATTCTCTACTCCTAAGAGTGGAGAGAGCTATTTGAGTTCCGACTTCCGACCCATAAAAAGTCACGGTTCCATACAGTCAATGATCAGACAAGCTGGTAGCGAGACACAGCGGAATCCTTCAGACGTCCTTCAGACGTCTTACAACCAAAGAAAGGGACTAATTGAATTTATTTGTGGAGCGTTTTCATAGACAAATTATAATTACCAGGATAGCACGAGTGCACTTCGAAAAACCAAATATTTGACGAACAAGTTACTCTCGTAAACCCGTTCGAGCAAAGAAGAAACTTCCACGACTTCATATTTCAATAAACCGAAAAAATATTGATGAGTGAAGGAACACACTCTCTAAGTGAAATAGTAAAGGACTAGGAAACAAACACTTGCTAAAGTAAATTCAGAGATGAAGATAAACAACTAAAGTGAGACTGGAAGTCCGATTGCTGTTGAGGACCATTTTACACACAGTGCTGATATCTTCTTTCGGCGAAAAAGCTACATCATAATGAACGGGATGAAACAACATTGATTTTGGACAGTCAGATTATCAGTCCCAGGTACAGTTCTAAATCTAATTTGAGTTATTTGTATGGTTTCTTTATAATTTTAATAGGAATCCAATAACAGTGTTTTCATTTATTGTGTGACGTTTTATTACATTTCGTATTTGTAATTTTCATAACAGCATGGTTTTAGGTTTCTAACTCATAGTTTTATACAGGTAGAAAAAATGCACACGTATTAAACTTTTACAAAGGTGGAGCAACAGAAAAATTTCCGGCAAGTGGTATATTAGAAGCCTTAAAAAAAGCCACTGTATGTCCCGTTTATATTATTGCAGTTTAAACATCAACATTGTAAGATAGACATGTTAACTGGGTTTTTGGGTCTCATCTGATGCAGATAAGAAAATTTGTGGCGGGGTCGGGATTCAAACCCCGGACCTCGTGCCCACTATTTATTTATTTATTTACTTTATTTTTTTTAGGGCTCCCTTCTCAAATACATCCCGTCCTTTCGCTCACTAATGAAGCTTTCTTCAGCTAAATCAACCAGACGAAATCAAATAAAACATGTTCTGTGAGTAACAAAGTGTAAAATGATACAATGTCCTATGCGACTGGCTGTGTCGACTTTAGTATAAGGTAGTTCATAAGTAGTTTGTACGTTTAGGGACTGATGACCCCGCAGTTAAGTCCCTTAAGCTTTACAAACATTTGAACATTTGATGTTATGCGAAATGAAAAATGAACGTGCCTCCGGCAGTCTACAGGCTTAGAAGCCGCAATAATGAATAAAAACTAAAATAGGCGCCTTCTCCGTCAGTGGTTTATTCTCCTTGGTGGGGTCAGTGGAATTAAAGTCCAAAACATGATGCGGAAGACAATGTCCATCGGGCATAAAGCAAACTGCATGCCTCCATATGCCTCTCGCAGAAAATAATAACATAATTAAAACAACTGCCTAAAACATCAACAGAAAGATTGAAGCGAAGAAAGTTTCTTCGGCGTCGCGTTTAGTCCTGTGTCTCAATACACGACGCGTCGCCACCTCTGCTCATCACAAGACGTATGCAAGTGGCCCATGGCGCGAGAAAACTGTAACAAAATTACTTATGTTAAAACAAACAAAACGACAATTCGCACATGTGAGGACAAATGTCCATAAAAATAAGAATGAACTAGAAGTTTTGCATTTACCATTTTCCCATGTCACACTCCAAGAGTCTTTTGGTAACCAGGAATAGAGGTCACTGCGAGAAAATTTGCGAGGTTCGTCCACAAAATAAGTTCCGTTTCTATTTCTATCCGCGGTAGCGATAAGATCGCAGTTCCGAGCATGCGCGGCAGTTACTCTGACCCAAGGAGAAGACATGTACGCCATTTTCAGATCGCTGCTGCCAACGTGTGTGCTTTGTAGTGCTTCTTTATAGTGTCAACCGTAACTGAAAATGCCGTCACGTGTGGAATCAGATCTGTCATTCGTTGATCAAGTGCACAATGAAGAACGAAGTGTGCGCCAGTCTGTGGTTACTGATGAACTGGTTCACACAATTGAAAAGAAGATTCAGCACAACCGTAAGTTTATACTTAGTCCCTTTGACATGGAAGTTCTGCAAACATCACGATCACTAATTCATGAAATTGTCACTGAGAAATAAGTTTCGAAAACTCTGGTCACGTTGGCGGATGGGCAGTGCATTTCAGTCTTTGACACGCTGCATTGAAAAAAAAAGATAGTTTTCGTTCTCGGGTAGTCATGAGGAATGAAACTTGGGTATCGAACTCCACACCTGAAACAAAACGGCAATCAATGGAATGGAGACACACTTCATCCTCAACGGAGGTTAAGCCTAAGCAATTCTTGACACCTCGAAAAGTACACAAAAAGGATCTTTCTGATTGATTTCTTACCACGGGGCTAAACAATCAATGCACGTGGCTACTGCGAGACTATTAAGAAATTGCGCCGCGCAATACAGAACAACCCGTGACAGAGTTGGTGCAAACACTTAGCACTCCGTCATGATCAAAAGTGAGTTTAATATTCTGGTCCTGCGATGCAGGACGTATCAGATATTAAGCTGATACTACACTTTGATCCTAACCAAAAGGACGAGAGGCGACACCACACGGCTATTCTTGATAGGTGGAGTGTAGGGACTTCATTATTATTAATGATCGGATTTTCTGAGGGCTTTTACTGTTAATGCGTCTTTAATTTATAGTCAAAGGTATTTCACCAAATATGACGTGTTTTTGATGAATCTAAAACGCGCGAAAGACAAATATGAAGGGCGGATGTTACCTTGAACGAGGATTTTCGCATGTGCAAGGCTAGGTGTGTAGTAGTTCCAATGTCTTGCTTTGGGACCATTCGTGCGTAACTGCCAGAGCTCGAGTATCCAGGAGCTGGTTCTCTACTAGCTCCAACGCCAATGTTTTAAGCGGAGTTCCCCTCGACCCTCCTGCCGCGGGAGCACCCATATGCTGCGTCCAGGGGGTTCGGGAGAGAATTTGAACCTCAGCCGCACATGCGCATAACAACGCTGCGGCCACTGCCGCCTATATTAGGCGGCCTCGCTAGCCGTCGGCACACGGAGCGTGTGTGGTCAATGTGACGAGTCCACCGTGCGGCTGAATAATAAAAGTTTCATGACAAACTGTGCGATATAAAATTAAAATAGTCCTTAACAACACAAAGATTATTGCAAGAGTCTCGCTTTTTAGTAAATCTTACAAGATCATGCTTCCCGAGTCAATGTTACTATGCAGTAGAAGAATGATAAGAACGTGTAAAATGCAATACGTGAAACAATAAGTGCGTATTTTACTCTAAGTGAGGTGCAAACTGTTTTCTTCATAAAACGAATCCAACAAACTCACTCCTCAGAGGGTGCGCACTTATTTTTACATAGCATCGAATATTATGCAATATACTTCTAAGACATTTATAGGAAAGTCTTTTGAGTCTATCAGAAACAGAATAAAAGAAGAAAAAATATTTGCTTACGGGGAGCCCTGAAACAGCACTGCAACCTCTTTTGACTTCGATAGTCCACGACTTACCCCCTACGCTACGTTTAACACGTTGCGACGTCATAAACTCGCCACGTTGGCCACACTCGTTCAGATACACGCTCCGTGTGCCGACGGCTTATGTGCTATCTCCGAGACATAAAAAGTTTCTCATGCGATGAAAATACTTTGGAAGTGCATTTAAAATGATCTAATAGAAGAAAGAAACTAAGAGTGGTAGTTTAATGACTTTATTTTTTTAATTAATTTTTTTCACGACGAGCTTTTTTTCCTGGGGTTCACTGAACCATTGAATATATAGGACGAGCCGACACTGATTATAACAATACGACTGAAAAATGTAACGTTTGGAAAGAGATAGTTCAGCAATTTTGCCAAGTTTTCTCTTAATTCGTAATTCTCTCGAGTAGTTAATAGACGATCTATCCAGTAGCTTATTTGGCGTCGGCAACGTCTGTATTTTCTTTTCAACAACAGAGCTAAGAGCATCAGCTCCTAGTCAGTTTGGTAACTGCCTGGTAGAAGCACACAGACAGCTCTAGCCGCAGCTGAGCACGTGCCCGGCGATTCAGTGGCATGGTTCAGCAGCACGACAGTCGCCAACTGCAGCGATTGAACCACGTGGCTGAATAGCGGCGACAAGTCGCCAGTGTGAAAGCAGCCTAAGATTGATGGTAGGATTAATTCAGCGATCTCTGTAGAGGACGAAACACTGGTAGCGAACAAACGAACATGCGGCCGAAATCGTGGGAAACAATCTACTTGATGCCCCGGAGAGAACAAGAAGTAGGTCGCTGTACTACAAGCGAGGTGTCGCAATTAGACGCAGGAGAAGGCCCGGCTTCCGGTGGGACAGATTCGGCAGCGCGCAAAGTGGAGTGTGGGGGCGTTGCGACAACTCAGCGCTGGGAACGTGGCCAGCCACTTGCCAAATCCTCTCCAGGGCGCAGCGGCTTATGAGTAACTGCCGTACAAACGAGGGACTCTTCCTGGCTGTGGCAAGCCAGTGTGTAAAACGGGACAGGCTATGAGTACATCTCCAACCACCGGAGGGAGTTGGAAAATAAGTGTCCCCTGTCGACTGTGGGCAGAGTTGTCTAGCTGCGGCCGAGCGGCCGAGCGCATTGAGGCGCTATGCTACGATGTGCGAGGCAGTTCCCCGTCAGGGGTTCGAATTAGAGGTCTGCAAATCGCCGGTTTCGCTCGCTCGTACTCGGTCGAGTGCGCAACGCTCGATGGTGGCGCGTCGAGTGTGTGCGCTCGCAGCGAGCGTGTTGACACTCGAACGAGGCTACGTGGGGCGGCGCGTGCACAGGCCGCACAGCGTGGCGCTGCCGCTGTACTCACAAGGAAACCTACCCAAGTGTCACTCTCCGATTTTTATGAAATTTGGATATATTATATAATACATGAAAAACTATGGGACACGTAATTTTTTTAGCGGCGGAAAAACATATTTAAGGGGTGAAACGGTCCCTCCAAAATTGGGGCTAAAATAGAAAAATGGCGATAACTTAAAGATTAGTGAAGCTATTGTAATGATTTTTAGTATGAATGTATCTTTTGGTAAAAGAAAAATTTCATAGATTCAACTTCGATTAAATCAAAACAATTTTTGGAGCACAAAAAATTGATCCCTTTATGGGTAGCTGTCCCCCTAATTGTCATTCCCCCTGCAATGTACCTAGGCCGATCTCTTATCCAGCCATTCCGAAAACATGCAGTTCATTCTTTTGGCTGGTGCAACCGGGTGACATACTTCAGACGGCCCTAAATAAATATAATACAGATATCATTGAAACAGCAGGAGCACCATATATTCGTACAGCTGTGTAAAGTAAACAGTTGAAATAAGAGGATTTAAAACAGGTACCGGATATATGAGCATTAGACCGGCATATGACCCTGATGACGGAGGAAAGCGCGGATCCTATATATTGCACAAAAGCTTGCATGCGTTCTTTATTATATAATTAAGAAAGACGACAGTGGCAGTGGGGGATATAGGAATGTTGCAATTGGAAAAATTCCCGTTAAGGACCCACTCGGAAAAGGTAGAGGCGCAGCAACCATGCACAGTGCCAAAATGCTACGGGAATATGCATTAACAGGGTGCAACAGAGAGAGATGCACAAACCTAACCTAACGGGTATACATCAATATCGTTTATTTAATAGCAATATAAAAGACGGACAAAGTATTCCAGGACTTGAGAGTGATAAGTGGAATCGATATAAAATACAATCGTTTTCTCGTGAAGACGGCAAGTAACACCTACCACTAAACAGGAACTAACAGTCCACAAAATGGGAACAAGAAAGAAAGAATAATCATGGATAACTCATTTAGTAAATGATCTTAGCACAGAAACTTTATATTAATCACGTATAATAACTTGTATTACAAATTTCGCAGTCAGGATTTATTCTCTAGCGTCTAGTTTGCTCCCGACACTCGCCTTGGACTCGAGTGGCGCTGCTGTGGGCGACCGAGTGGCGAGCGGGCAGTGTGGACGGTCGGGCCGTTCGAGCGTGCCCCGCTCGAACGAGCGTGCAGGAAGTCGAGCGCAGCCACACGCCTTGCCGCAAGCTGCAGTACCGACACCTGTCGGACTGTCAGAGAACGACATGTAACACGCGATTCGAGCAAGCAATCGAGCGAGGTGCAGACCTCTAATTCGAATGCTCCCTCGGGCATGGATGTTTGTGTCGTCTTTAGTATAAGGTAGTTCATGCTGTATGTGTGCTGTATTGGTAGTACCGGTGGTAGTAGTAGCAGCAGTGAAACCAAGCTATGTAAGATGTATGGTATGAGTATACACAGTGTAAAAGAATTGTAAGTGCTAGTGACTTTTGTGTATTTGACTGTGGTTCAAACAAATTTGTTTGTCTTCTCAATAACGTAGTGTTCTGTGTAGACAACCTGTTAGACAATTCTGTTAATTTGGAGTTATGTATGGACAAATTTCTGAGGATTTGCAGTGAAGTGTCGTTTTGAGTGGTTAACTTAGATATTGAGCACCTCTGCGACATGTCAACGTAACTTTAGGGACTGATGATCCCGCAGTTCAGTCCCTTGAGCTTCACAAATATTTTTTTTACAGTTGTGTATGAAAGGGTAAAGAAGAATAAGACATTAAAGTCATGTCTTTATTTTTCTGGATAATTTCCGAGTACATTGAGACATTTGTCAAATAATAATAATAATAATAATAATAATAATAATAATAATAATAATAATATGGTTTTCTGTTCCGCAGTACCTAATTAAGGAGTAAGACTCTATAGTCATGGAACAAGCCAATGCATGAAGTTTAACACAAGAATGCTAATAGAAAATCTTTCAATAGTCCTACGAACATGACAATCTTAAACCTAAGTAAAACGAATCAACAACGAAAGAACGGGATTAGCTTAATTGTTTAATTTTTCCAAGAATAGCTCTACAGAATAAAAGGAGTTAGCCATGAGGTAACTCTTAAATTTAGATTTTAAAGCGCGTGCTTTAGTACTAAGATTTTTTTGGCAGTTTATTGAAAATGGATACTGCACAATGCTGCACACCATTCTGCACAAGTGTTAAGGCGGTGTGATCCAAATGTAGATTCGACTTCTGTCTAGTATTCACCGAGTGAAAACAACTAACTCGTGGGAATAAGCTGATATTATTAACAACAAACGACATTAAAGAAAAAAAGTATTGTGACGCCACTGTCAAAATTCCCAGACTACTGAAAAGGGGTTGACATCATGTTCGTGAACTTACACCACATATTGCTCGAACCGCCCGTTTCTGAGCCAAAAATATCCTTTTGGTTTCAGTCGAGTTACCCGAAAAAATAGTACGTCATAAGTGACTGAAAGTAAGCGTAGTAGACTACTTTTCGTGTTGAAAAATCATTTACTTCAGATATTGTTCTAATGGTAAATAAAGCAGAATTTAGTTTTTGAACAAGATCATGAACGTGGGATGTCCACAATAGCTTACTGTCTATCTGAACACTTAGAAATTTGAACTGTTCAGTCTTATTCATCATATGCCCACTATGTGTAACCAAAGTGTTAGCTTTCGTTAAATTATGTGTTAAAAATTGTAAAAACTGAGTTTTACTGTGATTTAACATCAATTTGTTTTCTACAAGAAATGAACTTATCTGTTGAACTGCGTTATTTGATACTGTGTCAAAATTACAAACAACATTCTTCACTACCAAGCTGGTATCATCAGCAAACAAAACTTTTTACAGTCTCCTGTTATACTCGAAGGTATACCATTTATATAAATAAGAAACAGCAGTGGCCCCAAAACAGACCCCTATGGCACTCTACACTTAACTGTGTTCCACTGTGATCGTACGTCATACCAATTTTCAACACTGCGGAGAATTTCCTTCTGCTGTCTGGTATTAGACTAAGAGTTGAATCAGTTGTGAGCTACTCCTCGTATTCCATAACGTTCCAACTTCTGCAGCAATGTTTAGTGGTCGACACAATCAAACGCCTTTGTTAAATCAAAGAAGACGCCTAATGTCCGCATTCTTTTATTTAACCCATCAAGTGCCTCACAGAGAAGCGAATATACAGCACTCTCAGTCGTTAAAGCGCATCTGAAACCAAACTGTACGTTTGACAACAAACCGCTTTATAAGCTTCAAAAAGCCGTCCAGGAAAAAATCAGGGCGTTGATAAAGGAAAAAGCATTGAACGGCTATGAGCGAAATGCGACAAAGGAGCTGAAAGCCCATGTGCAAGACACAGATATACCATTGGGTAGAGATCGACCGCGATCAAGCAGATGACTTTCTGTTTCGGGTTGTGACGGGGAATGAAACGTGGGTCTATCATTACACGTCCGAATCGAAGGCCGCATCCGTGGAGTGGAAACATCCGTCATCAACTGTCCGAAAGAACTTCAAAAGCTCTCTCCGTCTGCAGGTAAAGTGCTCTCACCGTTTTCTGGGACGCCCAAGGAGTTTTGTTGCTGGGCTTTCTGGAAGATGCAACCATCAATGCGGCGCGGCACTGTGCCACTCAGTCGAAATTGGCAGAGGTGATTCGGAAAAAGCGGCCTGGCCTTCTCAGATCTGGCTTTCTGCTGTTGGATGACAATGCGAGACCACACTCGGCGACGGCAACGCAAAACCATTAGGAGCGCCTACACCATCCGCCATACAGTCCTGATCTCGCACCGAGTGACTTCCATCTGTTACAAGCTTTGAAGAAGACTCGCAGCGGAAGGCGCTTTGGAAGCGATGCTGACGTCAAACAAGCCGTTCAAGCTTCTTCGGTATGCAACTTCCTGATTTTTCCCTGGAAGGCTTTTTTTAAGTTTATAAAGCGGTATGACAAATGTCTCAATGTACTGGGAAATTATGTCGAAAAATGTAGATTTTTTTTTTTTTTTCCTTTCACACGCAACTCTGGCCACAGTCGACAGGAGAAACTTATTTTTCAACTCCCCCTCACACATACATACTCCACAATCTGCGCAAAGGTGCGTGGCGGAAGGCACTCAGTACCACTACTTGTTACTTGCTTTCTGTTCCACTCCCATATAGAACGAGGGAAAAACAAATGCTTGTATGAATCCGCACGAGCCCTAATCTCTCAGATCTTATCTTTGTGGTCCTTAAGCGAAATGTACGTTAGAGCCCTCTAAATTTCTTCAACAGTGCTTCTCGAAAAGTACGTCGCTTTTCATCCAGCGACTCCTATTTGAGTTACCGAAGCATTTCAGTAGCACTCGCGCATTGGTGGAATCTAATAGTTACAGTCCTCGCCACCCGCCACTGAACCGCCTTTTAACCGATCTGGTGGGGATCCCACCAGCAATGCTAAACACGGGGCGTACAAGCGTTTTATAGCAATACCGTCTGCGGCCAGCCAGTGAGCTACGCGATCGCGACCTACTCTGGGTGACGTGGCACTGCAGCGCACAGGCCTTCTCTTCAGACGGTGTTGTTTATATGCGGTCTACTTTACAAACGATTCACACATTCCTAAAATTCTCCCAATAAACCGAATTCGACCATTCGCCTTCCCCACGACTGTCCTTATATGCTTGTTCCATTTGCACCGTTACGTCCAGATATTTAAATGACGCGACTCTGTCAAGCAGCACACTGCTAATGGTGTATTCGAACATTACGGGATTCTTTCCCCTTCTCATCTGCATCACCTGATTTTTTTTCTACATTTAGCGCTAGTTGCCATCTCTCACACCACCTAGAAATTTGGTCGAAATCATCCTGCAACAGTATTTCAATGACGATATCCTTCAGGAGCCCACAGCTCCATCAGCAAACAGCCGAAGATTGCAACTCACTCTGTTCGTCAGATCATTTACTCGTATATGGATAGAAAATAACTGCGCTCCTATCACAGTTTCCTAGGACACTCCTATCGATATCCTTCTGTTTAATATCACTTGCCACCGAGGACAACGCACTGGGTTCTATTACTTACGTAGTAGAGGGAGACAACAAATTCCCCAGTGCAGAAATCCTTGGTGCTACTTATTTCCTATTTCTGACAGAAAAGATAAAGTGAATAATCGGAACTTCTGCCGAATTTTCGCGTCATTTTAGCACGACATTTAAACTGTGCAACCCGAGTGTTTCGGTTAGCTGTGGACTTATCGTGTCAGCATGACGCGAACATCAGGCAAAAATACCGATTATTCACCAACTCAACAGATCGCCGGAAACCCTGCAGAATTAAAGATTCGCAGATAAAAATAGCAGTGATTCTGTTGTCTATATTATTGGTCCCAAACATTTATGAGACATACAATAAATGGTATTTACTTTTGAGCAATGAGAATTGGTTAGTGAAATTAGTACAACTGCAAATCGGTGGTCAAATAAATTCAAATGTAATTTTCAACTGTTGTCGGTCTCACAAGGAGACCACATGGGTATCGGATTTTAGACTTTTTTTAAATATTTATGGCACGTGAAGTTCAGAACTCAAATGATAATCAGCCAAAGCCATTCGACGCAAGTCTGAAAAATTCGCGAGAAAATCGACTTTGAAGTTTTGCAAGGATCTGTAACCACCAACAGAAAACAGTTGTGGCATCTGTTGGTGTAGCTCAGGTGGTAGCGTTCTGAACTTCCAACCATAGATTCGGTGCTTCAAATTCCTCTGTAACAGATTTGTTCTAGTGTTAGTAGAATTATTGGACCTGATAGAAGTGATCATCCAGCATTTGTGCGATCAGCTCGATGCCGTGAAAATTATTGTTTTACAGGTTTTTATGATGCTTGTCACCTTGGCGGGAAACGACAGGCGTTACTTTCGCCGAGGTCACGAAGCTCTACTGTATGAATATATGATGATGGCATCCCCTTAGGCAAAATACTCCGGTGATAAAATAGTCCCCCATACCGATCTCCGGGCGGGGACTACTCAGGAGGATGTGATCATCAGGAAAGGTAACACTGGCATTCTACGGATCGGATCTTGAAATGCTTGATCTCTTAATGGGGTAGGGAGGTTAGAAAATTTAAAACGAGAAATGGATGGGTTCAAGTTAGATCTAGTGGGGATTAGTGAAGTAAAGAGGGACAGGATTTATGGTCAGGTGAGTTCAGGATTATAAATATAAAACCAGTTGGGAGTATTACAGGAGTAGGTCTGATACTGAATAAGAAAATAGGAATGCGGGTAAACTACTATCAGCAGCACAGTGATCGTATTATCATAGTCCAGATAGATACAAAGCCAACACTGACCACAGTAGTGTATGTTTATATGCCCACTAGCTCTGCCGATGATGAGGAGATGGAAGAAGTGTATGAGGAGTTAAAGGAAATTATTCAGACAGTTAAGTGAGAGGAAAACTTCATTGTTATGGGAGACTGGAATTCGGTAGTAGGAAAAGGAAAGAAAGGAAAAATAGTAGGTGAATATGGTCTGGGCAAAAGGAATTAAAGAGGAAGCCGCCTGGTAGAATTTTGCACGAAACATAATTTAGTTATAACAAATACCTGGTTTAAGAATCACGAAAGACGTTTTTATACGTGGAAGAGACCAGGAGACACCGGACGCTACCAGATAGATTTTATAATGGTAAGACATAGATTCCGGAATCACGTTTCAAACTGGAAGACATACCCAGGGGCAGATATAAACTCTGACCATATCTTATTGGTCATGAATTGTAGGCTAAACCTGAAAAAACTACAGAAAGGTAGGAGATGGCATCTGGATAAATTGAAGTAACCTGAAGTTCGTGACAATTTCAGAAGGAGCTTTAGGCAACAGCTGACAGAAATTGGGGCAGGGGGGGATACAACAGTAGAAGAGGAATGGGTAGCACTAAGAGATGAAATATTAAAGTCAGCAGAGGACAAAATAGGTAGAAAGGGAAGACCTACAAAAGTCCTTGGATAGTACAATAAATACAAAATGTAATTGATGAAAGGAGAAAATATAAAAATTCAGTAAAAGAAACAGGTAAAATGGAGTACAGGCGACTAGGAAATTAGGTTGATAGGAGGTAAAAATAGCTAAGCAGGAGTGGCTAGAAGGCAAATGTAAGTCAGTAGAAGAATGTTTAAAAAGAGAAAAAAATAGATACCGCCTTCTGGAAAAGAAAAAGAGACACCTGGAGACAAGAAAAGCAGCTGTATCAATATACTCATATGGAAATCCAGTTTTCAGTACAGAAGGGAAAGCTGAAAGGTGAAGAGAGTATATAGAGGGGCTCCACAAAGGAAATGAACTTAGAGAGAATATTGTAGTAAGGGATGAGGAAGTACATGAAGTTGAAATAGGAGATGCTATACTGAGAGATGAATTTGACAGAGCTTTCAGGGCTTTGTTTCGACTAAGGTATTTAAGTGATCTGTCAAATTCTTCTCTCAGTATACTATCTCTTATTTCAACTTCATGTACGACAGACATCCTCTCAGAACTATTGGGAGAGCCAACCATGACAAAACTTTTTCACCTAGTGCGTACGATTTACGAGACAGGCAACATACTCCCATACTTTAAGAAAAATGTAATAATCCCCATTCCAAAGAGAACAGGTGCAGACAGATGTGAAAATTACAGAACCATCAGTTTAATAAGTCATGGTTGCAAAATTTTAATACGAATTATTTACAGAAGGATGAGAAACTGGTAGAAGCCGACCTCAGGAAAGATTAGTTTAGATGCAAGAGAAATGTAGGAACACGTGAGGCAGTTCTCACTTTACGGCTTATCTTCGAAGATAGATTAAGGAAAGGCAAACCTACATTTCTAGCTTTTGTAGATTTGGAAAAAGCTTTTGCCAATGTTGATTGGAATACACTATTTCAAATTCTGAAATCATCAGGAGTAAAATATAGGGAACTGAGGGTTATTTGTAACTTGTACAAAAACCAGACAGCAGTTATCAGAGTTGAAGGGCATGTAACGGTTGCAGAGGTTGGGAAGGGAGTGAGACAGGGTTGTAGCCTTTTTCCAATGTCATTTTGACTGATTCTTCCGTCGCTTCGTGGTAGAACATAATCAAATAAATTAAAAACACAATTTTGTGTGTGTTCTACAAGTTTATTTTTGCTTACTTAACGGGTTTTCGGCTTATTGGGCCATCTTCAGAGTGTTGACTGCTGTGTCAAAGAGGTTACATTGTTTAGATACAGTATGGGAAGAGATGACAAATGACTACACTTAGATCGACATACGTAGTATAATACTTCTTTGACATTGTGTTATTACAGTTATCAACTTAAAAACTAAACAGTAATACAAGAATATACAATGTGTGGAGGATAAAACAAGGAATAAATTTGAATATAACCTGGAAACTGAAACTACCTGCTATTACAAACAAACTGATATATATATATATATATATATATATATATATATATATATATATATATATATATATATATATATATATATATACACTATAATTATCGATGGTGTTAAATATGACAGTTGTAAGGCCAGGTCTGGAGTGGAATCAATAACTTAAAATGAATAGTTACTTCATTAGATTCAACTAAACAAATCTGTCTAATGAAATTACTATTCTAAAAATTCAGGTAGATTAAAATGAGTATTATGTTGTAAGCTACACTGGGACCAAATTTTCAAAACTTAAAAATAAATCATAATAAATAAATACACAGGAGTTTGAAACTGTGGGGGTAAGCAAGGAATCCAGTTTTTTGAATAAAATAAATAAAATGCTAGGTCTACATTTAAGGTTTTTTGTAATGGAGGAATGGAACATCCAGTGTATGTCGATCTAAGTGGAGTCATTTGTCATCTCTTCCCATATTGTATCTAAACAATGTAACCTCTTTGACACAGCAGAAAATACTCTGAAGATGGCCTAATAAGCCGAAAACCGGTTAAGTAAGAAAAAATAAACTTGTAGAACACACACAAAATTGTGTTTTTAATTTATTTTTCCAATGTTATTCAGTTTGTACATTGAGCAAGCTATAAAGGAAAGCAAGGAGAAATTTAGAGACGGAATTAAAGTCCAGGGTGAAGAATTAAAATCAATGCATTTTGCCGATGACATAGTAATTCTATCAGAGACAGCAAAGGTACGGAAGAGAAATTGAACGGATGGACAGTGTGTTGAAATAAGTGTATATGATGAACATTAACAAGAGCAAAACTAGGGTAATGGAATTCAGCCTTAGAAAATCAGGTGGTGCTAAAGGGATTAGATTAGGTAACGAAGAAATAAGACGAGCTTTCTTACTTAAAATAACATATGATGATCGCAGTACAGAGGATATAAAATGCAGAATGGCAATGGGAAGAAAAACCTTTTTAAAACAGAGAAATTTGCTAACATAAAATATTAATCTAAGCGTAATGAAATCCTTTCTAAAAGCATTTTTGTGGTGTGTTGCCTTGTACGGGAGTGAAACATGCACGATAAACAGTGCGGACAGGAAGAGGATAGAGGCTTTTGAAATGTGGTGCTACAGAAGAGTGCTGAAGATTAGGTGGTACATCGCGTAACTCATGAGGAGGTACTGAACAAAATTGGCGAGAAAAGGAATTTCTGGCATACCTTAACTAAAAGAAGGGATCGATTGGTAGCACACATTCTTAGACATCAAGGAATCGTGAACTTAGCATTGGAGAGAAGCGTGTGGGCTAAAAATCGTAGAGGGAGACCAAGAGATGAATACAGTAAACAGATTCAAATGGATGGAGGAAGCCCTTCTTATGAAGAGATGAAGAGGCCTGCTCAGGATAGAGTAGGGTGAAGAGCTGCATAAAAGCAGACTGAAGACCACAACAACAATCACCTTGGCAGTGTGATACCACATCGAAATGAAGGATTTTTTAAAAAAATATTGTTCAGTACTGCCACAAATATAGAATTTTCAATTTTTTCTAGTGTTTCTTTTTGCTTAATTTAAATCATCATTATTGACAACAATTTATAAAATATAAAAAATTACGAATGAACAAAAATAAAGTAGATGCATTTTTCGTAAAAATTATTATTAGACATTATTAGACTCCAACACAACGGAAAAAAAGGCCATGGCGGGATTTGAACCACTGACTCTATGGTTGTAAGTCCAAAACGCTACCACCTGAGCTAAGCCGACAGCTCTTGCTGCCGTTTTATTTATTGTTACTTCCACGTACTTGAAAAACATCAAAGTCGATTTTATCGAGAATTTTTTAGAGTTGCGTCGAATGCTTTCCCTGAATGTTATTGTAGGTCTGAACTTCACGTATCGCAAATATAAAGAAATTCTAAAATCTGACACCCCTGTGGTATCCTTGTCATTTCAAAACACATTAGTTTGTATAATAACATGTTTCGAATACGTGCATCATCTTCATATCTAGTGTTAGATGGTCCATGTGATCGAAATATGTTATCGATCAATATAATTTTGCAACTGAGACTGAAAATAAATGAAAAATGTTTTAAATAAAACTTTCCAGATTACTCACGTCGATTATAACATCGTAGTGGTATTCCAACGGCAACATATAAATATATTTTTGCCCGTGTGCGTTCACGGTTATCCCCCTTTACGCGGACGCGTAGGTATACTTTATCTGTAAACTGAAACTCGAATAGTGTTGGTGGCGGAGGAAATCGCCTTTCCCCGAAGAGCACTAATGAAAGCATGTAAGGAGCATGTAAGGAAACAGTCCGTTAGAAACTGCGGCATACAAAAGAAAGGAATAGTTACGACCTTCACACGTAGAACTATGGGTGCTGTTTAGAACGGTAGAAACTTTCGCCACAAACAAAAGTGTCTCATTACGGATGCAGGTGTTGTAAAACCGGTCGTGGGTTTACAGTGCAGACACCGCTGTTAGTGGTCGTCTCTGAGTTCACGATGCAGTTAAAAGATTTACTATATATGCGTTGGATAAATACTACCATATATTTCCCAAGAGCTGCTATTCAGTTGAATGCGACCATTAATAATTCTAAGGAGGAGGCCACTTTAAGAACAAGTACATCCTACCCGTACTGGTAGAAATCATTGAGATATCCTGTCTCAAAGTGTTTCTCGCACAAGAATAGACGTGGTTGTCAGAGAAGATAATTTTGAGAAAATAACTACAGTAAACTTCGGTGTGTAATGAAGGTGGAAAGAAACGCTTTTATCACTCGAGCGTCGTTTCGGTCTCACAAAACATCCCCTGTCGTCAGAAAATTTACGGTGACACTGTTCAGTACAGTAATCGCGTTTGAATATACACGACTGCCGAATGCTTTGTTCTGATAAGACGGCAACATTGTCAGTTTAGTGAGCTACCATAGCAGCTTGACGCTGTTGATGCATATTGAAATTATTGTTATCAAAGTATACACTCTTCCAAATTCTGATCTGAAGGTAGCAGGGGTAAAATATACAAAAACCAAACAGCGGTTATTAGAATCGAAGGGCATGAAAGGGACGCAGAGTTGGGAAGGGAATAAGACAGGGTTGTAGCCTCTCGCCATTGTTTTTCAATCTGTACATTGAGCAAGCAGTGAAGGAATGGAAGGAGACATTTGGAGAGGGAATTATGTTGTTGTTATGGTCTTCAGTCCGGAGACTGGTTTGATGCAGCTCTCCACCATACTCTATCCTGAGCAAGCCTTATCATCTCCTCATAAGAACGGCAACCCACATCCACTTGAATCTGCTTACTATACGCGTCTCTTGGTCTCCCTATGCGATTTTTACCCCACACACTTCCCTCCAATGCTAAATTTACGATTCCTCGATGTCTAAGAATGTGTCCTATCAAGCGATCCCTTCTTTTGGTCAGGGTATGCCAAAAATTCCTTTTCTCACTAATTCTGTTCAGTACCTCTTCATTAGTTATGCGATCACCCACCTAATCTTCAGCATTCTTCTGTAGCACCACATTTCAAAAGCCTCTATTCTCTTCCTGTCCGCACTGCTTATCGTCCATGTTTCACTCCCGTACAAGGCAACATTCCACACAAATGCCTTCAGAAAAGCCTTCCTTACACTGAAATTAATATTCGATGTTAGCAAATTTCTCTTTTTGAAAAATGCTTTTCTTCCCATTGCCATTCTGCATTTTATATCCTCTGTACTGCGACCATCGCATGTTATTTTACTACCCAAGTAACAAAACTCATCTACCACCTTCATTGTTTCGTTACCTAATCTAATTCCTTCAGCATCGCCTGATTTTCTAAGACTGCATTCCATTATTTTTGTTTTGCTCTTGTTAATGTTCATTTTATACGCTCTCTTCAACACACTGTCCATTCCATTCAACTGCTCTTCCTGGTCCTTTGCTGTCTCTGACAGAATTACAATGTCATCAGCAAAACGCAATGTTTTTATTTCTTCACCCTGAACTTTAATCCCTATTCCAAATTTTTCCATGCTTTCCTTCACCGCCTGCTCGATGTACAAATTGAATAACATCGGAGAAAGGCTACAACCCTGTCTTACTCCCTTCCCAACTGATGCTTCCCTTTAATGCCCTTCGAATCTAATAACTGCGGTATGACTTTTGTACAAGTTGTAAATAACTCTCCCTGTATTTTACCCCTGCTGACTTCAGAATTTGAAAGAGTGTATTCCAGTCAACATTGTAAAACGCTTCCTCCAAATCTACAAAAGCTAAAAATGTAGGTTTGCCTTTCCTTAATCTATCTTCTAAGATAAGACGTAAAGTGAGTATTGCCTCTCGGGTTCCTACGTTCCTCCTGAATCAAAACTGATCTTCCCCGAGGTCAGATTCTACCAGCTTTTCCATTCTCTTGTAGATAATTCGTGTTAAAATTTTGCAACAATGACGTATCAAGCTGATGGTTCTGTAATTTTCACACCTGTCTGCACCTGATTTCTTTGGAATGGGGATTATTACATTTTTCTTAAAGTCTGAGGGTATTTCGCCTGTCTCATACATCCTACACACCAGTTCAAATAGTTTTGTCATGGCTGGCTCTCCCAGAGACTTTAGTAGCTCTGAGGGTATGTCATCTACTCCTGGGGCCTTGTTCCGACCTAGGTCTTTCAGGGCTCTGTCAGATTCATCTCTCAGTATAGTATCTCCTATTTCATCTTGATCTATTTCCTCTTCCCTTCCTACAACATCATCTCTAAGTTCATTTCCTTTGTAGAGCTGCTCTATGTACTCTTTCCACCTTTCAGCTTTCCCTTCTTTGCTGAGAACTGGTTTCCCATCTGAGTTCTTGATATTCGTAGAGTTGCTTTTCTTGTCCCCAAATGTCTCTTTTATTTTCCTGTAGGCGGTATCTACTTTTCCCCTTCTTATAGATGCTTCTACAGATTTGCATTTGGCTTCTAGCCACTCCTGCTTAGCCATTTTGCACTTTCTGTCAATATCATTTCTTAGTCGTCTGTACTCCATTTTGCCTGTTTCATTTACTGCATTTTTATATTTTCTCCTTTCATCAATTAAATTTAGTATTTCCTGTGATATCCAAGGATTTTTGGTAGGTCTTGCCTTTCTACCTATTTTGTCCTCTGCTGCCTTCACTATTTCATCTCTCAATGCTATCCATTCCTCTTCTACTGTTTTATTTCCCCGTGTTTCTGTCAATTGATGCCTAAATATCCCTGTGAATTTCTCCAGAACTTCACGTTCCTTCAATTTATCTGAGTCCCATCTCCTTGTTTTCCTACCTTTGTGCAATTTTTTTCAGTTTCAGCCTACAGTTCATGACTAACAAGTTATGGTCAGAGGGAATTAAACTTTGCGATTTGCCAATAACATAGTAATCCTTTGCGATTTGCCGATAACATAGTAATCCTGTCAGAGAACGCAAAGTATCAGGAAGAGAAATTGAATGGAATGGACAGTGTCTTGAAAAGAGGTTATAAGATGAACATCAATAAGAGTAAACCAAGGATAATGGAATGTAGCGTCAGAAAATCAGGCGATGCTGAAGGAATTAAATTAGGTAATGCGGCAATAAAAGTAGTAGTTACTTGGGTAGCAAGATAAAGTCTGAAGGCCGAAGTAAAGAAGATATAAAATGCAGAATGGCTATGGGGAGAAAAGCATTTCTAAAGAAACTAAACTTGTTAACATCCAATATTAATTTAAATGTTAGGAAGTCCTTTCTGAAGGCATTTGTCTGGAGTGTAGCATTGTATGGGAGTGAAGCGTGGACAATAAGGAGTTCAGACAAAAAGATTATTGAAGCTTTTGAAATGTCGGGCTACAGACGAATGATGAAAATTAGATGGGTGGATCACGTAACTAATGAGGAGGTGCTCAACAGAATTGGGGAGAAAAGGAATTTCTGGTGTATTCTGACTAAGAGAAGGGATAGGTTGGTGGGACACATCCTGAGACATCAAGGAATCGTCAACTTAGAGGGAGACCGAGGGACAGTAAGCAGATTCACAGGGATGTAGATTGCCGAAAGTATTGTCAGATGAAGAGACTTGCACAGGACAGGTTAGCGTGGAGAGCTGCATCAAACCAGTCTGCGGACTGAAGACAACAACAACACAACAAAGTATTTCTGTGCGCTCAATTTTATACGACCGACCCTGCGCTCTACAAGGTTCAAATGAACTGAAATACTTGTCACATCATGGGGTCAAATGGTGTATTCCTTTGTCGTAGAAGTCTGCCGCCGGAGAATGGAACCAGTGTTGACAGTGTCTTCAGTTCTTCGTCATCGCAAACTACTGGGTGGGAGTTTATTGAGGGTTTTAAATAACAACTTTATCCTGAATCAGAAAATTACAAAGACTTTCGTAAATATACACGGCCAAAAACAACGGTTTTGTAGGAACATTATATGACCTACGAAAAACGCGACATGATTTCGGCAAAACCCTAAGTACACGGCTTTGACATTTACGTTTTTGCAAGCAAAACGTAAACAACAATCCGAGCAGGAGAAAAAATCAATTTTATTTCCTTGTCCATGGAAACTAGGTGGCTGCGGTTGTCCCCAAAGTCACTATAGGTGGCCAACAATAACGACAAGTTTTCGATCATCACCATATCCATTCGGATTTTAAGTATCAATTGGCAAGCAGAATCCACCAGTAATCATACACCCATCCACACTGTCGCACAGTCTGTCCTGATACATTTCTTTTCTTTTTTTTTATCACGACCCCACAAAAGCCTGTGTTTGCTGTAAGCTAGAGGACACTATGTTATTGAATGAGCGCAGTCAAACGTACGGGCAACACTACAATGAGATGACAAAAGTCACGGGAAGGCGACATGCACGGATACAGATGTCAGTGGTATCGCGTAAACAAGGTATAAAATGGCCGAAATTTGGCAGTGATTATTCTGCAGAGATTATACAGGCCAATGATGGTAAACTTTTTTTTCTTAAAATAACCCATGTCTTTATGATGAGAAATCCAAATATGTTTCTTAAAAAACTGTATCATCCACCATTTCTTCACGTTTTACATT
This sequence comes from Locusta migratoria, assembly GCA_026315105.1. Lineage (NCBI taxonomy): Eukaryota > Metazoa > Arthropoda > Insecta > Orthoptera > Acrididae > Locusta > Locusta migratoria. The sequence goes on along the minus strand of CM048744.1, from coordinate 975,215,796 downwards.
TAAATTCTTTTTAAAAAACGCTTAATAAAAGTAACAGCTTTTTTATAGTTACAATAATTTAAAAAGCAGGTGTAATGAATGTAGATGACGTTGGTAGCACTACTGGAAAACATTTTCTGTCAAAAATGGTCGATTTTATTTTTGTGATAACAGATGGTGTTTTGTTTACTGTCAACCTAACCTCACTTTCCCGTTTCCTGTACATGTGCTCAGTACAATGCCTAATAGTGGTTGTGAAAACTCGGCTGACAGTTTTTGTAATATTTGTGGTGAATTTGTGAGAGGTGTAACAAATCGAACAAAAGACCTAACTCATGGATGACTAGACTGATGCGTAATGCTGCAGACAGTAACATATGGGGAGGATACAGAGAAGGCCTGCATGCGGCAGTGAATGAACACTTTGATATTGGTAATGGAAATACTGTCTCAAAAAATGTGTAACGTTGCCCTTGTTTCGTATGATACCAGAATTGTTAAAGTAGATTCCGCGATTATATTTTGGACAAGTAATTGATGGTACCGAATTTTTGAATTTGAAATAATTTAAAGTACAGCACAAGATGAACATTAAAGCAAATAAACTGCGGATTACATATTAATGTCGGGCACTATACAAGCAACAGTACCTTATAAGACTTACGGAAAGCACCTAGCTGGATCCTGCGCTTCGTATTGTAGGAGCTGGAAATGATAACTTTTACGTATTTAATAAGTGAACATTCGAGATACTTTCCGTAGGAGATCAATGTTCAGACTGTTCATTTCGATTTTCATTGTTGTGTGACCGTGGGTGGAACATGAAGTTACTGGTAATGATAGAATAATGAAAAAAAAAAATAATCGGACTTCGTGAAATTACAAAAGAAATGACTGCAGGTTCTAAAATCAAGCAAAGTATTGTATAAGGATGATTGATTGTGGTTGAAATTTTGCAGACAATGCAAAGCGATTGTAATGGCATCTGAACATTAAACTATCAAGGACGTCGAGGAGCTGAAAACATTAAGAAATTAAATATTTGACGTGGAGGAGTTTGATTTAAATGAAAAGCAAGGAGAGGGAATGCTTTTAAATTTAAATAATATATTTTCAGCAACAGCTTGCATTATTCTTACATATATGAGTGGATACAGGTATGAAATACGTCTTGACACATCGGATACAGACAAGAGAGTGAGTAAAACTACTATCACGGTTCCGTCTTCTCGCTTGTTCGGAAGTAAAAAATGACGAACGAAATTAAATTAGTTGCATTGCGAGTCAGAGGAACCGGAGGCGAAAAGCATCGCTGATCAAAGATAAACAAAAAATTAAAAAAATAGTGTATCACTACAAATGTACGTAATGTCTCCCCGTTAGTAGTGAACTTTAACAGCACGTTCTCCTAAACGAGGTGTTGTGGGTATCTGGAAATCAGGGAAAGGTGTTCAACCGTGTGTACAATAAGGGCCTTGGTGCAAGGAGATGCGCGAGATATGGAATTTGGAGGCAGATCTCAGGATATCCCGAACTTCTTGTTTAATTAGGAGACCTGTAATTCCGTTAAAACACTGTAAGTCAACAGACCATGAAAACACGACTCACCCCGTTAGTGACGGTAGAAAGTGTACAAGCGCGCTATCTATGTCGTGATCTGTACTGTACGGCCCATCTTATGGCAGGGCGTACTTCTCTCCTTTTGACTCTAGACTGCTGCATAGAAAACGATAGTGTGTAAGTGTCTGTCATCTCCCTGATGTTTTCATTGTGTAGTAATACATTAATGATTTTTTTATAACTTGTGCGATGCTTGTCGCTGACTTCTGCCCTCTCTCTGCCAGCGTATCGATAAACATATGACATTTGTCACGTTCAATTTTTTTTGCAACAAGCTGAAGGGAGAGAGCGGAACAGTTCGTCACTTACTTTCTTCTCCTTCATGTGCTAGGACGTGTCTCAGGATTTGGTGTAATTAATGTAAGTGTGAGCTTAGTTTTTTTTTATTAATTTCAATAAACCCCCACAGTTAATTTGAGATATCTTACTTACTTACAATCCCTTCCCCATTCTCACTAATTTCAAAGTTATTTTGAGCACTTCATAAAGTGATGCTCGGGTATTGTTGCGATTTGTTTCGCGATTGTACTAGAACATTCTATGTATAACTTTTATTTATTTCGTGTCTATGAATGGTTTATTACATTTTAATGTCTGCAGAAAAATCTTTGGGATGTTTATGAAGTCCGATAATTTTGCAGTTTTTGGCGACTATCATGATTAATTTTCAACACGGTCATAGAACAATAGTAAACGAAATGCACAATCCCAGCATCAATTTATCGAAGTAATATTCTAGTCATCTCAGCTAGAATCAATACAGAATATGACTGAAATATTTGTACCAGCTCTCAATAAGGTAAAATTTAGATTCCGCCGACTTCTTCTGTAATGTTGCTTTCTGGTGTATTTGCTACCGAAATTACGACAGCTACCATTTAATGGCGGAATCCAATAATTTTGTTTAAATTGTCCCTTCCTTGTCAAAATTGCTTAGTAATCTCATTTAAAAATATTTCACTACCTGGTAAAATTTCATTTGCGGTCCCCAACCTTAACTTTAATACGCAACATCCATTTTCATACGAAAGCAGCATTACAATTGTAAGCATCTCGCGAGTCATACAGGATGTTACAAGAATCTTGAGTAGCAGAAATTAATTTTTCTTCAGAAAAAAAGAAGAAAAAAAACTGATTTTGTCTTACTGAATGTATTTTATTGCTTCCAGGACGCGTTTCGCTTGTTTAGTTTAAATTATCTTCTATGGAATCTACAATTATAATAGTTTTGTTCTGATACGTGCTATTTGTAACTGCATAACGGTTAGATTCTTATTTTTCCGAATTTATTATCTAAATAAGGTATTCGCGTGTTTGGATAGCATCTGAGTATACTGTCATTTAGTCACAGGTTTAAAGTCTCACATTCACACCATTTTCACAACATGAGGACATTTTGAATGTGTGTTCTCTCCTGTCTAAGTTGTTCGTAATTGTAACTCCTAGGTATTTGGTAGAATCTACGACCTTATGGTTTGACTGATTTATCGCGTAATTGAAGGTCAGCAGATTTCTTTTAGTGGTCATGTGTATTACTTCACACTTTTCTTTATTTAGTGTCAATTGTCTATTTTCGCAGCATTTAGAAATTTTGTCTAAATCGCTTTGCAGTTGCTTTTGATCCTCTGTTGACTTCACTAACCGATAAACGACAGCATCATCCGCGAACAGTCTAAAGGAGCTATTCAGATTGTCTCCTAAATCGTTTATAAACACGAGGAAGAGTAGGGGACCTATAACGCTTCCCTGTGGAACGCCAGATATCACTTCTGTTTTACTCAATGACTTACCGTCAATTACAACGAACTGTGTCCTTTCTGATAGGAAATCGTGAATCCAATCGCACAATTGGGGAGATATTCCATAAGCACGCAATTTCATTAGAAGCCGCTTGTGGGGTACAGTATCAAAAGCCTTCCGGAAATCCAGAAATATGGAATCGATTTGAGATCCCTTGTTGATGGCACTTAACACTTCATGTGAATAAATGGCAAGCAAGTTTCGCAAGAGTGATACTTTCTGAATCCGTGTTGACTATTGGTTAATAGGTCGTTCTCTTCAAGGTGGTTCATAATATTAAAACAAAGTATATGTTCCAAAATCCTACTGCAAATCGACGTCAATGATATTGGCCTGTAATTTTGGGGATCACTTTCTTGAATGTTGGAGTAACTTGGACAGCTGGTAATTTAAGCAACTTTTTTTTACATCTTCTAACATACAAGTTATTTTACTTACAACGTTCCTATGGCCCGTTTACAATATAAATTTTTATTTCGGGGCAAACAACTAACGAGAACTCGAATGGCTCTTGAATGAAGATCCAAATTTTACGAAAGATGTAGACACTATATCGGACGATGATATTAATGAGGAAGTGGAGGTAATTACTCGTAGTGACCATGACAACAAAAATGAACCGGAGTATAAGTCAGACGAAAATGAAGACAATAATTGCCAACCAGTTTCCATTGGTGTTTGGTTTATGGAAAGAGACAAAACTTCAAAAGGAAAAATGTAAAAATTTCTCCTGGATTCAAGTCTGTTGTCAGGGGTGTAACAGGATTTCTGGAGTCCTCGAGATAATTAACGTGAAATTGGTCGATATTATTGTGACATATACAAATAAATATATTCAACTAGAACCAGAATTTTCTGATTATCACAGAGAAAGAGAGAAAAAAGAAAAGACGACAAACAAAATACTGGCACTCCTTGTGTTACTTTATCTTTTGAATGAAGAAAAAAAAAAATAACAACACGAATTTAATAAAACTGTGGGACACCGACGGATCAGGAAATTTCAACGATTTCAGCGAAATATGGATTATTTATGTCATTTACATGTTTAAGTATATCACCTTTCTAAATAAAGTATAATTAACAGTCATGTTAAATAATGAAATATTGTTTCCCACTGCAAGTGAGCAACAGTGTATAGACATTTCTTGGCTAGATATGTAACATTGTTTCTTAGTATTTTGAACTATGCCCACAATAAACCAATTGTATTAAATATGTTATTTCAATAGTATTAATATCATTTCGAGTGATACTTCATCTGCCATGAAAAAACAATAAAATAAATATCAGTACTAGCATGATTGCTTATAAAAATGCGAAAGTGCAGAACAATATGTTACAATAAATTTAAAAAACATATCGAACATTTCGAAATGTATTATTAATGTAGGAAAGTAGCCCATTGCGACATTAAGTTACTACGCTGCGCCAGAGGCTGAGGCAACATCGTAAAATCATCTGCCACGTTATGCGCTCGACAAGAAAGCTCTTTGTTAGTCATATAACCTGATAAAAATGATGACAGTTCGCCCACGGTTACGCAGCTGGAGAAAGTGTTCTCAGGAGCGTCAGCAATAGCGTCTGCTGAACCGAAAACGTGAAGGGGCGGCGCGTTGCAACACGGAGCGCGGCAGGGCGCAGTTGGCGGGTTTTTGTCGCTCCTGCGGAAGCGTCTTCAGTCCTCGTAAGCCGGGCGGGGCGTTCCCTCGCGTGACTGCACAACGTCCGCAAATAACAGATCTGGCCAGGCGGGCACTGCCGCCGTAACTCCGCGTCGTGTGTCGGCCCCTCTGGGCAAGCACAGTGAACCAGCCGGCCAGCTGCCTACAGCGCCTGCTGCGGGCACAGGCAGCACCCCCTATAGAAGAAAGCCTGCTCACGACGTCACAACATGGCGGCGGGGAGAGGCTCAGAGTCCCCCGAAAGATTGTAAACATTAGCAGTGCACACTGTTTATAGTGCATTCTTTCGTCCAGGGGTACATTTATTACGTAAATTGGTATTGAGTACGGTGCGATCGCTACGCTGGACGATTTGTGTGTGTGTGAGAACAACGTGTCATCTGTTTTAGTGACAAAATGCCGTTTCGCTGTTCTGTGCCGAAATGTAGAGGAAATTACGACTGGCCCAAAAGTAAATGTGTTTAAACGTCCGGAGAAGAAGAAATGATTATCAAGAATTCCCAGGATAACTTAGCTCCTTCTTCAAGTTAATGAGAAGTTTTCGTTTTTGTTTAACCTTATGAAAGAGTTTTAAGTCATGACTGTTTACCGTTGGATATTGCGATTCATTTTATTTACGTAACCACCCCATTAGCTTATTCTTCTCCAGACGTTTAAAGACGGTAACTTTTAGACCACAGTTGTAATTTCCTCTACATTTCGGCTCAGAACAGCGAAACGGCATTTTGTCATCAAAAAAGAGATCACACGTTGTTCTCACACAGACAAATCGCCCAGCGTAGCGATCGCACCGTACAGAACACCAATTTACGTAATAAATACACTCCTGAACGAAAGAATGCACTATAAACAGCGTGCACTGCTAATGTTTACAATCTTTCAGAGGACTCTAAGCCTCTCACCGCCGCCATTTTGTGACGCGTGCGCAGGCTTTCTTCTATAGGGGGTGCTGGCACAGGGCATTTGCGTGGCCCAGTCAAATTCACATTGCTGCAGGCGACAGAAAAGTCCGATGTGATATGTAACAATGCCACAGACCCATTTATGTACTTCGCAAATCGCGAAATTTTCCGACGTTTGCTCCTCCTGTAAGATGGACAAACGATCTGCAACACATGAAAATTTGTGCCGGACCGGGACTCGAACCCGGGTCTCCCGCTTTTCGCGAGCGGTCGTCTTAACCTCTCGACCACCCGTGCACGCTCCCCAGCCAGACCCAAACTTCCATGTGTTGCACTTGTCTCTTTTCCTCGCCGCGGTGGAGTAGCCGAGCGGTCTAAGGCACCTCGCTGCGGAGCGAGCGGTTGCTCGCCGTGGAGGTTCGTGTCCTCCCTGGGGCATGGGTGTGTGTGTTTGTCCGTAGGTTAGTTTACCTAGGTTTAAGTTTGTAAGCTACGGACTGATGACCACGCAGTGAACATCTCTCTTCCTCACAGTTAAGGCGACCGCTCACGAAAAGGGGGAAAACCCGGTTCCAGTCCCGGTCTGGCACAAATTTTCATGTATTGCAGATCGTTTGTCCATCTTACAGGAGCAGCAAGACGTCGGGAAATTTCGCGATTTGCGAAGTATATAAATGGATATATTTATCTCTGCTGCGGATCACCAGCAAACGTCTGTTCATTTGGAACAGACATAATAATAAACATAATGCCACAGACGACCAAAGGACCTATTTGATATCATCAGCATTTAAGATTGTTTACGCCTCCCAGCGTTCATTCTGAAGCATAGTCCCGCTAAAAATATTGCCCGTGATCCCTTATTCACTGCTAACATTAGAACGTAGTCTGATGTTAAGCCTTCGATTCGGTCAAGAAAGATTCGAAGTATTACCATCTACTTGCCGAACCCACGAGTCTTGTAGCTAATTTTGCTTCTCCTCTACGTGTAACATGACCCCACCAGCTTTATCTATAGAAATGGATTTCCTCACTATGGACACCTTACTACCATTTTTCCCATCTCTTAGTACCTGCAAAATACTTGCTACATTCATATCCGTAACCTGAATTTTCCGAGGCGTGCTTTTTAAGTATGTACCGTTTTGAAATTAAAAATAGACGTGCTAAGATATCTCAATAATTTTATTTTTACATGAAAACCTGTTCCTTAATTTACTTTTCTACATAATTTCCGTCAATCTTCAGGCACTTGTCACAACTTTGAAGCAGTTTTTGAATACCCTCCTCATAGAAGCCTGCATCCTGACTTGTTAACTACTAATAAACAACTGTTTTGACTTTGTCATCGCCTTGCCATACAAAACACTGCGATAAACATTAGGGAAGTTATCCCACAAGGAGGAAATCGTAAAGCGTCATTTTTCTCTCACCTCATTGTTTGTCCACTTCCTGTGCCAAACTTTCATTAACGACCGAAGGACGCCCACTCCGTTGTTCATCATCCACATTTGTACGGTCATCTTGTAAATGCTCTCACCCAATTTCTTACAGTTCCATCACTCATAATGTTTTCTCCGTACAGTGCACAGATCTCATGAAGAGTATCGATCGCTTTTAGGTCTTTACAGTCGGCGGGACTCATAATTATCGGAGGCATCTTAAACTCTCAGTAAACAAGAGTCAAACAAGGATAATAGAATGCAGCGTCAGGAAATCTGGCGATTCTGAAGGAATTAGATTAGGTTATGATACAATAAAAGTAGTACATGAGTTTTGTTACTTGGGTAGCAAGATTATTTCTGATGTCCGAAGTAAAGAAGATATAGAATGCAGAATGGCTATGGAATGAAAAGAGTTTCTGAAGAAGCAAAATTTGTTGACATTCAATATTAGTTTAAATGTTAGGGAAGTCCTTTCTGAAAGCATTTGTCTAGAGTGTAGCATTGTACGGAAGTGAAACGTGGACGATAAGGAGTTCAGACAAAAAGATCAAAGAAGCTTTCGAAATGTGGTGCTACAGACGAATGATGAAAATTAGATGTGTAGATCGCGTAACTAATGAGGAGGTACTTAACCGAATTGGGGAGAAAACGAGAAGGGATAGTTTGGTGGGACACATTATGAGACATCAAGGAATCGTCAACTTAGCATTAGAGTGAAGTGAATGGGGTAAAAAGCGTAGAGGGAGACCGAGGGACGAATACAGTAAGCAGATTCGAAAGGATATAGGTTGCCGAACTTAGTCTCAGAAGAAAAGACTTACACAGGACAGGGTTAGCGTGCAAAGCTGCATCAAACCAATCTGCGAACAACAGCAAATATGTAACGGACTGCGATACACCATTACTTCATCATAAAATGGGAGGAGCTAGTACCCCTTCCGAAAAGTAGGTCTCCCACTGTGGCAAGAAACCCGCAGATATTTTATTTCAACATCACAAGGTGAAAACCTCCATAGTCATAGGTGTTTACTTGTCAGTATATTAGCGGGTTATCTAGAGAACAATACTGTCGTCTCGCATTTTCTCTCGCGCTGTCAATCTCCTTAAACGGTTCTGTAGCTAAAACTACCGGACCGTTTCCTGTGGTGAAACGTGTCCGCTAACCGTCGCCTGTGGGTCAGGCAGCCCGCGAAGCACAGTAATCACTCGCCGATGGCAAACAGCAAGCGAGGACCGACCGCTAGCATTCACTTTCTCCGGCTCCTTGCAAAGCACGCAGTGCAAACACACACACATGACTGGTGACGTCACACTCGTTTCAACCACTTGATATTCTCCCAGGACGCTTCCTAATAATTACAGTGTCCCGGTTTGAATCACTGACACTTATATCTCTACCAGCAGCGGAGTAGGTAGACAACATTGCAGAGATTTCACGTTCATCTGTCCTGCAGAGAAGTAGTCTTTTTATCGCAATAATATCTTTCCGCGCCTCGGTTGCACAGTGGTAGAGTGCCAGACTACAAATCCAAAAGTCGCGGGTTCGATCCCCGCCAGGTCCTGGGATTTTTATCTGTCACTTTCCACTTCTTTCAGCTCTGGCAGTATTGCTCATGTGAAAAATACCGAGTAGCACCGTGGTTCGGAACCCACGTTAAACTGTAGGTCCCCCTATAACTGGCTGGGTAAGTCAGTTCCAAGGTCGGAGGAAGGCAACGGAATACCACCTCCAAACAGGGCCAGGCCTAGTAAAGCACTGTGGTGTTCAAACCAATCTTCGGATTGTTGAATGCTTTACCTTTTTTAATATATTTCCGCCCATTCATGTCGTCAAAAGGTATTCTTATTCTGGTCTGTAAAATACAGACACGTGTGAGGTAATAATTATTCAAACGAAATTTAGAACTGAACGTTTATTTCTATTTTGATTATTTTCTTCTTCATCAGAATGATAGTGTTTGACCTAATTCTGCTACTCCTTTAATAAATCCGACGTACAATTCAAACCTATTAGAAATTTTTTACATTAAAATTAATTGCAAACTTTTCAGGTTTTTATATCCATTTAGAAATTATTTGCTTAATTATTGTGATAAAATTGAAAACATTACCACCTATTATTCGCAGCTATGCAAGGAGTTTTGCAAGGGATAATTTGAGTCAACTGATTCCGTGAAAGAGAAACATAACTCGCTTAATGCGTAAACTTTTCTAGAAAAGCCTTGTGAAGCAATTTTCACCTACAATCTAGTAAGTAGCGCCGTTGCTGTAACGCAAGCTTTATGTAAGACAGCAGGAGTCTGTTGCAGGTGTTACATCGGTTTCTGCTGCTACAATGGCAGGTATGAGACACAGAGAAATCACGAGAAGATTGTGCTGGGAGACTAAAATGCCAAAATAGGGCAAGAACACCAGTGGGAACCATGTACAGCCATCTTCAGCTTGCACATAGAATCAAATGATAACGGTGTCAGATGCATCAAAATCACCACAGATAAAAAGACGAAGATAGACTGTACACACAAAATACGATGTTAGATAAAGAGGTATAATTGACTTTTTTCTTGTGCCAACAAAGACGAAACAGTCATTACGAAACAAATAAGGGCAATAGTGATAGAAGAGCACAAAGAGTAGATGTGAGAAGGCTAGAGGAAGGAGAGGTGTATAAACAGTTTTAGACTAAGCTTAGCAATATATTGACAAAATTAGAGAAGGAAAGCAACAGGAAAGAGGATTGGAGGAAAAGACATCAATACAAAATGGAACAAGCTAGCAAAATTTGTAAAGTAAACCGCACATTAACAATAAGGAGATAATAATAACAGCAATATCAAGCGTACATCACTATTCAATTAAACATGTAGCAAAGCAGTTCAGGACAGGAAGACAATCAGACAGACATTGATAAGAATTAACAATTATGAAAACTGTATGAAATACTGGGTAGCCTCGAGAGAAATGAACGCCGCTTTGGACTGGCCGAGCGTTCTAAGGCACCTAGATGCAGAGCGCGCCGCTACTCCGCTGGAGGTCCGAGTCCTCCTTCGGGCATAGGTTTATTTGTTGTCCTTAGCATAAGTTAGTTTAAGTAGTTTGTAAGCCTAGGGACTGACGATCAGAGTCGTCCCATAGATTTACAAATATTTGGACATCTGAGTAATGAACAATCTGGCGAGAGGAAATATCATACATAAACCAACACATAGGCTGAGAAGGGCTATAGTCAGGAAAATAGGATACAGTATTATATGATAATGAGAAGTCATAGAAAGGTGTACAGAGGGAAGTGTGTGATAATGGAGGATGAGCCCAACGATTTAGCAGAATCCAGAGAACTGGAGGAGATCCTTCAAACACCTGTTGAACAGCCCTTGAGATTCATACGACAACGAAATAAGGTTAGCAATCAACCAGAATGGTCTCTCATTAGTCGAAGAACGAACTCTAATGGAGTTGAATGAGGCAATAAGAAAAATTAAACATGGAACAGCCCATGCGTAAACATGACATCATCATAATTTCTCAACGAATGGCGAGACAAATGGTAAATTGATGAAAGAGAGCCGTAGCGGATTGCCGTCGGGGCTTCGAGACCCCATCGGGCATGGGTGTTTGTGTTGCCATTAGGTTAGTTTACCTTAGTTTAAATAGTTTAAGCTACGGGCTGATAATCCAGCAGTTGAGCCCGATAGATTTACAAATTTTTGAATTTGAAAAAAAAAAGAGATGTGGTGGAAATAAGTAATACTGGAGGAATGGAAAACTGCTGCTGTTTGTCCCATAACCAAGAAAGGAGATAAAATACTTACATAGAACTCTGCTATGCACATGCTATACAACAATAAGAAATATTACACACATCACAAATCGGCATATCAGAAAAGATAAATCAGTAACCGAACAAATATCCAAGACGAATACTAGATACGAAAACGGATAAAATGTATAGTTGCCCAAAAAGGCTTGATGAAAGTTTCAAAACTATAGAAGATAGCATCGCTATACGAAGAGCTGTACTACATATTAATAGATTCTTTGCCAAAGTTTTATGTCATTTACGCTATGTTTTTGCAGTCGTGGTTGAGTATAAGAGTCCACCACTCACTCCCCTATGTCACTATTTTACAGAAGAGCAACTGAAGTAAGACAGTCGTTGCCTTAACGACCACGCCGCTGCACCAAACACCCGCGCCTGGACTGGAACCGGTTTTATGCAAATGGCACCTGATTTGCGCAGATGCTTCTCTGCAGTATGTAGAGAAGTGGCACGCTTCTCGTTGCGGTAGCGCTGCGTTCTCAATTCCTCGTGCTCGTTTTTGTCTGCGGTGTATCTCGCTACGTGGATACACGTAGTCGCTGGGACAGGTAAATCCATGGTAGAGTAACAGGATCCAGCTGGACTGTTAATACTGGTTATCCTGGAACTGCTCTTACCAAAGTTTCCAATTGCACAACGGAACCCTTAATAATATCGGTGAAGGCGTAACATTTTGATACACAAAACTACCCCAAAGCTTACGAATACAGCGTACCGGCTCTAGAAAGTCTCTACTGGGACGTGACATCATCATCATCGAATTTGGCAAGTGCTTGAGTATGTTACCTGTTACGGTATCCTATCTCTTGTACGGCAGAAAAATTTATATTCCGTAAGTGTCGTAACATATAATTAATTTGGGTATTAATTTCACTTGACAGGTATATTATTAATAGTAGTAGTAGTAGCAAATAGAAATAATGAGTACTCTTCCAGATTACAGACCACATGATATTAATTTTTTTTTCTTTTTTTTTAACTTTTTACTATCTTAATTTCAGTCTAAGCCAATTTTGAAGTGCTATAATATGATGAAAGTTATCAGCATTTTGTGAAAAGTCTAAGGCCGAAAGCTAGTTATTCAAAAGTGAAATAACACTAAAATGGTCAAATGGTGGAGAAATATTTTTTAAATAATTATAGGGCTGTGTCTCCACAATAAACAAAAACCGCATGATGTCAGGATTTCACATCTTTGTGAAGATGTGGCGTAATAATTTGTAATCATGGTTTTAATGGTAAATATGTAGAAGTTTATGAGTAGCGGATATCCGGAAACAATTCTACGAGATTCTAGTCATGAGAGCTAGCTGTTAACGTAACACATACACACCAATCGGTAGCAACTAACTATCCTCAAATCGATGTCGTCACCCAGGTAAAAATACCATGGCTCATGGATAGAACAATAAACGGTTCCTGAAAAGAAAGGTGGATACATGACATGGAGAGTGTTCTCTCCCTAGATCCTCAGAATGAACTGAACACAGTGAAACGCAAGATATAGTAATGTTCGGAATGGCGTAAGTACTCTAAAACCTTCTAAGTGAACCAGCCTAGCTCTGAGAAAGCTAGACTTAACCTAACTGCAGCTGGCTGCATACATCAGTTTAATCTGGCAAATAAAGATGCTAATAGCAATAAGTACAGCATAGTAGTAGCCCATTATAACAACGGAATTACAAAGTAGTACTCTACTGTACAAGACCACTTTTAAATCCATTGGTCCGTCCAGGACTTGTTTCTGGAGGCCTGTCTGACGGCTGCAAATGTTTCATTATTGTTTGAATTTAAAAAATTAAAATGCTCTCATAATCTGTTTATTAAGAAGAAAAAACAAAACATTAAGTTAAACTGTTAAGACAATTATTACGATTAGAAACTGTCTGTTGATCTTGAAGCTGACGTCGCTCAAATATTTTAACTTTTTTCATCCATTGTTATAAAAACTAAGAACACTTAACAACTTTCAACAAACAGAATAAAATGAAAAAAAAAGTTTTCGATTTATTTTTCTGCCTCTGCCATGACGTTCTAATTAATTATTTTGTAGCTACTTACTGTCTTCCCAACAAACTTAGTATTTACATAATTCACTCAATGATCGTACAATAATGACATCCTGCACGGCACATTTAGAAGCGTCAAAAACTACTTCGCGTGGGGTTTCATAATGGGAAGTCCACGTGATCTGCTTCGGCTGATATTTTTACTGGAATATGAGAAAAAAGACTGGTTATGGATAAAGTACGTTTTTGAATAAGAGGAATTTGTTAACATCGAATACAAATTTAAACATTATGAATTTTCTTTTCTGAAGATTGTTGTATAGAGTGTAGCCTTTCACAGAAGCAAACAAGAAGAAAATCGAAGTTTTTTAAGAAGTTATAAACCACAAGAATGTGGAAATTTTGATAGACAGATCGAAAAATTAATAAGAAGGTAATGAATTGGCTTTGGAAATACTAATATGTTGCATATCTACACTAAAAGATGTGGGGGGGGGGGGGGGGGCAATGGATAAGACATACAGACATATGCTTGGGCATTACTGAAACGTAATGGTAAAACAATGGAGGCTGTGGGAGCGGGGGCAGCGAGGGGCACGGCGGAGGACACCAAGATTTGTTGCCGCGCAAAATGGCCCCATGGTCTAAGGCGTCACGCTACACACTTGGCGTCCGTTCAAGCCGGAGATTAGAGTTCAAAATGTTCAAATGTAACTTATGGGACTTAACTACGGGGTCATCAGTCCCTAAGCTTACAAACTACTTATGAACTAGCTAAGACTAAGGACGGCACAAATATCCATGCCCGAGGGGGGATTCGAACCCCCGACCGTAGTGGCCGTGCAGACCGTGACTGGAGCGCCTCAGTCCTCTCGGCCACTGCGGCCGGCAGATTAGAGTTCTCGCACCTTGTACATGGGTGCGTGTATTGTCTTCAGTTACTTTAAGGTAGTTAAAGTAGTTTGTAAATCTAGGGACTGATGGCCATAGCAATTTGGTCCAATAGGTTTACAAACATTTGATTTCAATCAAGATTTGATAACTGTAAATACTGTCCACACAAAATAAAATAGCGCTCGTACTGGCTGATGACACCAACAGTAAATAGGATTTGGTTTCAACTGAGCCACCGTCAGCCACCGAGACGAGTGTCAACATAATGTCCGCGAACTGTAGATGAAGGTTGTAGCACTTATGCAAAAATGAAGAAGCTAAGCCAGAAAAAGACTAGTGTGATGGACAGCTGCTTGAATTTAATATTCAGAATGAAGATAACTAAAAAATGACAATTATATATTTTTGACGACGTTACAGCGTTAATTTTTAATGAAATAAATTGCAATTTGCGATTCACTGTACTAGGTTTAGATGTAATACCAATGTGCGGCGAATGAAAATTTGTCCTCTGCAGTCAGGTTGGTCACTGTGTCCTCGGTGGCGGAGTGGTCAACGCGCCTGCCTAGTACGCAGGAGATCCCGGGTTCGAATCCGGGCCGGGCACAAATTTTCATTCGCCGCACATTTGTATTACATCTAAACCTAGTACAGTGAAGCCATAATTGATCGCAAATTGCCATTTATTCAATTAAAAAATAATAATATTAATAATGAAAATATATGTAATAGTGAATATTTCATATTTGAAAAAGTCTTATTAAAATTCTGCAAAAATAATTTCGCGCTGCGTTATTGTCGAATATGAGTCATGAGTTCGAAGAGAAATGTATCGCAGGAGCAAAGAAGTAATAAAGTGTAGAAAAGTAGTTGAGTGCTCAGGGAAAGGGCGACATAAGACAAGATAATGTTATCAGATGAGGCAGAAGGAAGGAAACAAAGGTTTAAATGAGGCAATATGAATAGTTTGACAAAGTGACAGAGCTTTAAGTTTGCTGCTGGATAGAAGGCATACAGTTAGGATATGCCAAGATGGGAAAATCGCACACTGTAAATAGACAAAGTTTTAAAGCTTTAGAATGCCGAGTGGCTTTCAATAAAATACAACGTTTTGATAGTTTGATCGCATACAGCTGAAATTAACTAGATTGTTGCAGGTTCAATGTTACGCGTAGGTACATGCAAGATGTTTAACGCATCTGTCATGTAGCGTTGTTATACATTTTAGTTATGTGGTACACGGAGAAGGGTACTCTGCATACTTGTTGCTAAGAAAGCGATGAACAAAAGACTCATATAGTAATACATGTGAAGCAAGTTTTGTCTGTCTTAGTGAATATAATGACTATAGTTTCATCAAATTTATGGACAATAACAGGTTCCTAAGCTATGCAGTATTACTTTGCTAGGATCACGCTGCGAAAATAATCAAGTGTTACACATATTTTACAATAGTGATGGCTACAGAGAGGCCAAATAAAAGCCTTTCGGCACATATTCGCGATCCATTGTAAGTTACCTGTCAAATAATTCACATGAACTTATTTATGTACACCTTTGTAACGTTAACACTGGACAAATTCCTTCTTTTAGCTTCACCTGCGCTGAGACTTTCCAGCTATTGGAAGTGACATACTGACCGTCGGACATGAAGCGAAAACAGTAGTAGTGCCTTGAATGTTTTCTCCAATACGTACTAATTACTATCAAAACATATGTTTTGAACAAAACCACGAGTACAGCCAACACGTTATGGGAAGGAATATTTTGGCTAATCAATCATAGTTTCGATGTATGTTTGGAGGACATCTTGTGGTGATTCTCTTTCCTTACTCAGACACAACAACAACATTTTATTTAAATTTAATGAAGATTTATTCTGTCAGAAAACTTTGCAACAAAAGAAAGAAATGATAAATGCAAATGGAAATTCTGTAAGGTTTTTATGAGCCTAAAAGTAAAAAATAAATTACTTTATATACGGTTCACGTATGATTTGTTCCCATCTCACATTTGCGCCTATACCCAGTGTCCTCTTTATGTTTTGGATTTGAGGCAGTTATCGTACTGCACAAACTTTTTTTTCTCTACAGCTCCCTCTCTCAAGTTATTCCTTGATGTCCTAACCCATGTCTTTAGTCAATGTGTTTCGCATATTCCTTTCTTTACCTATGCCGCAAAAGACCATATTTCTGTAGTTATTAGTACGCTTAATTTTCAGTACCTCATATTATCGACGTTTCAAACACATCCATACATTTTATTATTAGAATAAATGCGCACAAGTTGTGCATAAGTTATATAATTACATAGTTTTATGAAATAACACCTCTATGAAAAAGGGTTCCCTGGCGAGTTCGTATACCAGCCTCGACTTTATGCATTTTGAGACACCTGCGGCGGCTTTCGAAGAGCGTGATTTAACTGCTTCCAGAGTCCTTAGGTTTTTAGACACAACTTTCCCAAAATTATATTCACCAATAGGTTGTGCTGGGAAAAACTTGCGGTGAACAAGGCCATGGCTGTTTTGACAGTCTGGGTACTGCCTTGATGTCAAACGTGGCTTTTGTGGCAGCCGCTGTTCGCTGTTTGCACAATCAGTCCTAGATATTTGAAGCTATTGTCATAAGAGGTTCCGTCCCAAGATACATACTGTCCTCCGCAGCTTCTCGATCTACGTTGCGGAATGTCATCTTCACGGTTTTTTTTTCCGTAAGAATTTCAATTTTGTTTTCTTGCGCCCACTTCTACAGTTGTTTGGTTGCTCTTTGCAGGTTGAGTCTGGAGTTTGATCCTATGACCATGTATGTCGATGTTGACGTCGTCCGTTTCTTGTCTTGTGATCTAATGTTCAAATGTTTGTAGAGTCTATGGGACTTAACTACGGGGTCATCAGTCACTAAACTTACAAACTACTTATGAACTACTTACAACTAAGGACGGCACAAATATCCATGCCCGAGGGGGGATTCGAACCCCCGACCGTAGTGGCCGTGCGGATCGTGACTGGAGCGCCTCAATCCCCTCGGCCACCGCGGCCGGTCTTGTGATCTGTACAACATCATATGTGACAATACTGAAAACTAAAGGGCACAGTGGGTCCCCCTGCAATACGCCTTTGGTTTGTGCTATCGTTTTAGACGTGCTCACGCACCGGCCGCGGTGGCCGAGGAGACTGAGGCGCTCCAGTTCAAATGTTCAAATGTTTGTAAATCTTATGGGACTTAACTACGGGGTCATCAGTCCCTAAACTTACAAACTACTTATGAACTACTTACGAACTAGGACGGCACAAATATCCATGCCCGAGGGGGGATTCGAACCCCCGACCGTAGTGGCCGTGCAGACCGTGACTGAAGCGCCTCAGTCCCCTCGGGCACCGCGGCCGGCGAGGCGCTCCAGTCACGGTCTGCACGGTCACTACGGTCGGGGGTTCGAATCCCCCCTCGGGCATTTGTGCCGTCTTTAGTATAAGGTAGTTGATAAGTAGTTTGTAAGTTTAGAGGCTGATGACCCCGTAGTTAAGTCCCATAAGCTTAACAAACATTTGAACATTTAAACGTGCTCACGTCGTCTGTGATCTGAATGAAGTTCGCCGTCAGCCTATTATGGATCAATGTTGTGAGTTCATCTTTCTCTGATTGTAGTTTTGAGATTAGTATGCGCCTGTTTCGTTTATCAAAGCCTTTGTACAACCTACGAAGACTGAGTGGAATTTTCCTCGGGGATATCTTAATGCGTCCCCTATGTCATCAATTACGTTCCTAACGACGTGTAATGTGCTCCTGCCTTTCCGGAATCCGAATTGTTCTTCCGGGATCTTCTGGAGACTTGTTCAGAAATTCGCTTTTTGATAGCGCTTGTTAGAATCTTCAATGGGCATTTTTTTCCTGCGTGATTCTCCTACGGTTGCCTTTCCCCTTAAACAGTACCTTAATTGCTTACGTCTTCTATACCGGGTAATAAAAAAGTCAGATAAGGTAGATAGAGAGGTAAAAATTGATACACATGCTTGGAATGACATGAGGTTTAATTACAACAAAAGTTCAAAAAATGGCCGACAGATAGCGCTTCATCTGATCAGAAAAGCATAAATTAGCATAACAAATTAAGACAAAGCAAAGATGATGTCCTTTACAGGGAATGCTCAATTTGTTCACCATCATTCCTCAACCATAGCTGTAGTCTGGGAATAATGATGTGAACAGCACTGTAAAGCATGTCCGGAGTTATGCTGAGGCATTGGCGTCGGATGTTGTCTTTCAGTATCCCTAGAGATGTCGGTCGATCACGATACACTTGTGACTTCAGGTAATCCCAAAGCCAATAATCGGACAGACTGATGTCTGAGGACCTGGGAGGCCAAGCATGACGAAAGTGGCGGCTGAGCACTCGATCATCATCAAATGACGCACGCAAGGTATCTTTCACACGTCTAACAATATGGGGTGGAGCGCCATCCTGCATAAAAATCATACGTTCCAGCAGGTGTTTATCAGCCAGGCTGGGGATGAAGCGATTCTGTAACATATCGGTGTACTTCTCACCCGTCACGGTAGCAGTTAACTAGAATCGAGCAGTTCCTCGAAGAAAAAAGGCCCGCTAACGGTAGATGTGGTAAATCCAACCCATACCGTGACTTTCTCGTCGTGCAATGGAGTTTACAAATTCTGCAGTTGTGGACGTTGACAGACCCTCAGAGCGTGGAATGAGCTTCGTCGGTCATCTTCCGCCATCTTTTGAAACGCCAACACCGCAAATGACCTCCGCTTCACTAAATCGCCAGGTAACAGTTCGTGATGTCGATGGATTTTGTAAGGATAGCATCGGAGGGTACGCCTAACTGCCAAGCAAACAGTAGTGTATGGAATGCCGGTGCGACGTGCGACTTCTCCGTGCATAGACGAACCCGCTACAGTCTCCATTTCTTCCTGAACTGTCTCAGCAGCATTACGCCTTGTGCTCGGTCGGCCACTACCGGGTCTATCGTCTAAACAACCCGTGGCTTCGAACTTGGAAATCATTCTCGCCACAGCTGCATTTGTCAACGGACCTTTACCCGTTCGAATCCCCTTCCTATTACGATAGAATCTTAATGCTGAACTAGAACATGCCCCATTCTGATAATACAGCTTCACTAAAAGCGCCTTTTCAGGTAACGTCAACATGCTGCGACTGCTGGTGCATCTGATTCTCTGTCACATTACAGCTCCTTTTATACACGAATTTCATGTGCAGTCACTGACGTTTTGCTGCCCGGCGCCATCTGTCGGACATTTTTTGAAATATTTTTTTCCCTAATAAAACCCCATGTCATTCCAAGCTTGTGTGTCAATGTGTCAATTCGTATCTCTCTGTCTACATTATTCCGTGATTTATTAAGTTTTAATATTTTGATCACCCTGTATGTATGGTATGTTGCCCTCTTGTAGACATGTTGTTGTTGTTGTGGTCTTCAGTCCGGAGACTGGTTTGATGCAGCTCTCCACAATACCCTATCCTGAGCAAGCCTCTTCATCTCCACATAAGAACGGCAACCTACATCTGTCTGAATCTGCTTACTGTATCCGTCTCTTGGTCTTCCTCTGCGGTTTTTACCCCACACACTTCCCTCCAACGCTAAATTCACAATTCCTTGATGTCTAAGAATGTGTCCTACCACTCTATCCCTTCTTTTAGTCAAGGTATGCCAGAAATTTCTTTTCTCCCCAATTCTGTTCAGTACCTCCTCATTAGTTACGCGATCCACCCACCTAATCTTCAGCATTCTTCTGTAGCACCATATTTCAAAAGCCTCAATCCTCTTCCTGTCCGCGCTGTTTATCGTCCATGTCTCACTCCCATACAACGCAACACTCCATACAAATGCCTTCAGAAAGGACTTCCTTAGGCTTAAATTAATATTCGATGTTAACAAATTTCTCTTTTTCAAGAACGCTTTTCTACCCATTGCCATTCTGCATTTTATATCCTCTGTACTGCGACCATCATTTGTTATTTTACTGCCCAAGTAACAAAACTCTTCTACCTCCTTTATTGCTTTGTTTCCCAATCTAATTCCTTCAGCATCACCTAATTTTCTTACACTGCACTCCATTACCCTAGTTTTGCTCTTGTTAATGTTCATCTTATATGCACCTTTCAGCACACTGTCCATTCCGTTCAATTGCTCTCCCAGGTCCTTCGCTGTGTATGACAGAATTACTATGTCGTCGGCAAAACGCAATGTTTTTAATTCTTCACCCTGAACTTTAATTCCTTCTCCAAATTTCTCCTTGCTTTCCTTTATAGCTAGCTCAATGTAAACATTGAATAACATTGGAGAAAGGCTACAACCCTGTCTTACACCCTTTCCAACCACTGCATCCCTTTCATGCCCTTCAACTCTGACAACCACTGTCTGGTTTTTACTCCTGCTTGCTTCAGAACTTGAAAGAGTTTATTCCAATCAACATTGTCAAAAGCCTTCTCCAAATCTATAAAAGCTAGAAATGTAGGTTTGCCTTTTCTTAATCTATCTTCTAGGATAAGCCGTAAAGTGAGTATTGCCTCCCGTGTTCCTACATTTCTCCTGAACCCAAACTGATCTTCCCCGAGGTCGGCTTCTACCAGCTTTTCCATCCTTCTATATAATTCGTGTTAATATTTTGCAACCATGACTTATTAAACTGATGGTTATGTAGTTTTCACACCTGTCTGCACCTGCTTTCTTTGGTACGGGGATTATAACATTTTTCTTAAAGTCTGAGGGTAATTCGCCTGTCTCATACATCCTACACACCAGGTGAAACAGGTTTGTCATGGCTGGTTCTTCCAGAGACTTCAGTAGCTCTGAGGGAATATCATCTACTCCAGGGGCTTTGTTTCGACTTAGGTCTTTCAGGGCTCTGTCAAATTCTTCTCTCAGTACAGTATCTCCTATTTCATCTTCATCTACATCCTCTTCCCTTCCTACAATATTGTCTCGAAGTTCATTTCGTTTGTAGAGCCCCTCTATATACTCTTTCCACCTTTAAGCTTTCCCTTCTTTGCTGAGAACTGGTTTTCCATCAGTGTCCTTGATATAGACATAAGTTTAATAAATGTTATGGGTTACAGTAGTAGCGTAGTGGAACCTTCGATATGTTCATTACATACTCCGCCGGGGCCTGGGGCTTATTGTGTTTCATACATTTTATTATCTCGTGTACCTCTTCCGTCGTGAAAAGGTTAGTTTCCGATAGGTCTGTTCGCATTGTGAATGGTTCATATACGGTGTTCGTTTTATCTATGTTGAGAATGTTGTTGAAATGTTCTTCCCAAACCGTTATAATACTTTGTTCACTGCTGTAAGCTTTTCGGAACCTCATTGCTAAGTATTGGTCCTTTCTGGCTTCCTCTTGCATAGTTATTGCTTCCTGTTCTATGTATTCCTTTCGTTTAGTCTTGAGAAGATATTTGGGAGGACGGCGGTTCATATCCGACTCCGACCGTACAGGTTTAGGTTTTACGTGATTTATTAAATCACTACAAATAAATGCCAGGATAGCCCCATTTAAAGGATACGACTGATTTCTTTCCCCATAAATTAATTAATAATTGCAAAATAAATTCTGAGCTTGTGTTCGGTCTCTGATGACCAAGCTGCTGACGAGACGTTAAAACCTAAGCTTCCATCGTTTCTTCACTTTTGCTTTTTCAACAGTCCGTGTTTCACCTTCATACAACACTGTCATCAAACGTATTACCTAGGAAATACAGCCCTAAAATTGCTTACTACATTCCACGTTAATGAAATTTATTTTAGCGAAGAATAAGGTCTTTACTTATGCTACTCTGCGCCTTCTCGAATACCTCACTTGGTCTGTCATACACTACATTGCCTAAAGTGTGCAATCTATTCCGCTGTAAAATATTTATCGCTCATCTCATTTACACACCTCATAGATACTTCTGACTTTATTTCAAAAAATGTTCAAATGTTTGTGAAGCTTATGGGACTAAACTGTGGGGGCATCCGTCCTAAACTACTTGTGAACTACTTTATACTAAAGACAGCACAAACATCCTTGCCCGAGGGGGGATTCGAACCTCCGACCATTGCGGCCGTGCAGACTGTGACTTGCGCGCCGCAGACCGCTCGGCCACTGCGACCGGCTGTACTGGGTTCTATGACTTACCTAGTCTTCGAGCCATACACTAAAAATGTTCAAATGTTTAAGCTTATGGGACTTAACTACGGGGTAATCAGTCCCTAAACTTACAAACTACTTATCAACTACCTTATACTAAGAACGGCACAAATATCCATGCCCGAGGGGGGATTCGAACCCCCGACCGTAATGGCCGTGCAGACCGAGACTGGAGCGCCTTAGTCCCCTAGGCCACCGCGGCCGGCCGAGCCGTACACATATTTGTGTATTTATTCCATAAGCTTAGTTCCTTCGTTAGCAGTCTGTACAGTGTCAAACGGCTTTCTAAATTCGATAAATATGCAGTCTGCCATTTGCCCTTCATCCATATCACACAAGATGTCACGAGAGAAAAGGGCAATTTGGGTTTCGCATGATCGATGCTTCCTAAACCGTGCTGATGCATCAGCAGAAGCTTTTCCGTCTCAAGGGAATTTACTATATGAGGACTGAGAATATGTTCAAGAATTCTACGGCATGCTGATGTTTATGATATATGTTTGTCATTTCGTGAGTCCGTTCTTTGGCTTCGTAGCGTCTGCTCGCGGACTCTAGTGTCATCTATTACTTGAATTGGGTCTCATCTGAACAAGCCATAGTTTTCCAGATCTCTAGTGTCCAGCAGATTCGTGGTCGCGAGTCCAGGAGAGGCAATGAAATCGCTGTCGTGGTGTTACCAAAGACTCTCTAGTCGTTCGTCTGCTGCCATAGCCCATTATCGCCAGATTACACTCCACTGTCCTAACGGATATGTTCGTACCACACTGATGTCTGCGGTTATTCCACGCGGTGTCGCTTGTTTATTAGCACCGATGGTCTGACAACTCTATCCACACGCCGCTGCTCTCAGACTTTTAAGTGCAGGCCGTTCTGAGAGGAAAGGCTAAAATCCGGTATTCTCGGCACATTGTCAATCTCAGAATATTGAATTCCCTAATAATTTTCGAAGTGGGCTGTCCCGTACGTCTTTCTCCATCTACCATGCAGCGTTCAAAGTTTATTAATTGCTGTCGTGCAGCCGTAATCAAGCTGCAAACCCCTTCAGATGAATCAGCTTGCCTGAAGGAAATGAAATGCGTATGTAGTTATACAGTTAGTTATGAACTGCAGTGTATCAATTATAATGAGCCAGACCAAGATTTTTTAAAGAAATGATTGCTTAGATTGTAACTTGGTTACTCATGAATTCTGCGACACATTGTCTGTGTATCTTACGGAAATTAGTAGACAATTGTTTCTGTAGAATTTGTCCTCTTCTGATTGGTACAATTGGACTTACAAACAGTGAAAGTATTTTGAGTAACGCCAGTGAAATTTGATATCCTCTCTACATGGAAAAGTGTTATTTTTAATGAAATTGATAACGTTAATTTACTGCGAATTTCTGGCACGTTCCGGGATGTTCGAACTTTATTCAAGTGTGAATAGACTCGAATTGCACTGAAAGTCGCGCGCATTTAGGATAGGAAATGTTTTATGAGGGCTATCTAACTAAAAAACTTTGTTGTTGTTGTTGTGGTCTTCAGTCCTCAGACTGGTTTCATGCAGTTCTCCACGCTACCCTGTCCTGTGCAAGTCTCTTTATCTGAGAATACGTTCGGCAACCTACATCCTTTTGAATCTGCTTGCTATATTCGTCCCTCGGTCTCCCTCTACGATTTTTACCCCACACGCTTCCTTCTAATGCTAAGTCGACAATTCCTTGATGTTTCAGAATGTGTCCAACCAATTTATCCCTTCCCTTACTCAGGATATGCCAGAAACTCCTTTTCTCCCCGATTCGGTTAAGCACCTCCTCATTAGTTACCTGATCTATCCATTCAAAAGCTTCTATCGTCTTTTTATCTGAACTCCTTATCGTCTACGTTTCACTCCCATACAATGCTACACTCCAGACAAATGCTTTGAGAAAGGACTTCCTAACATTTAAATTGATACTGGATGTTAACAAGTTTCGCTTGTTTAGGAGCGCTTTCCTTCCCATAGCCATTCTGCATTTTATATCTTCTTTACGTCGGCCATCAGAAGTTATTTTGCTACCCAAATAACAAAATTCATCTACTACTTGTATTGTCTCATTACGTAATCTAATTCCTTCAGCAACGCCTGATTTTCTGACATTGCATTCAATCACCTTTTACTCTTGTTAATGTTCATCTCATATCTTTCTTACAAGACACTGTTCATTCCATTCAATTGCCCTTCCAGATCTTTTGCGGTCTCTGACAGAATTACTATGTAATCGGCAAATCGCGATGTTTTTATTTCTTCTCCCTGCACTTTAATGCCCTCTCCAAATTTCTCCTTCCATTTCTTCACTGCCTAAAATACCTATCATGTTATAGGCCTCCTTTGGTTGGCAGTGAACTTCGTCCATGTCCCAGAATGTACGAGCGTTGAAAGTCGGTGGGTGGAAACTGAACAGATTTACGAGCACCACTTACAGCATCATCCTGCACTCAGGCAGACCTCGATAATTTGATTTAAATATGCCATGCAGCAGATAATCCACATTGTTAACAAGTTATTGTATCCCATTATATAGCAAATATACCTAGGAACTGTTACTCAGTAGAAGGTTAGAGTTTTTCATAATTTATATAAGAATAAAAGTAAAAATGGTAGAAGAAACCGAGCATATCTCTATAAATAGAAATTGTGACTGAATAAATATTACTTTACACTGAACGTATTACAAACAGTTTAAAAAAAATATACAACTCGCTAAGACTAATTATTCATTCAGCAACATCTAAAAGTCACAATTTCGTCCAGCGGAACTCTTATGACACTTCACTCCAATCCTTGTAACCGTTAGCTTGAGAGTTAATTATGTTCTACGTTACGCGACTTAATTCTCACGTACGCGATAACTTATCACGACGAGGAAAGTGTCAATTTGTTTTCAGGGCGAGTACCCCTCCAACCTAGTCTTTCGTAACATTGCCTTGTAAGATGAGTATGGGTTTCAATTTTCCTCTTATGGTATCATTTTTAGATGGTACTGTAATTTTGCATTTGTAATCACATGGTATTGACAATGCGTCTATGATACGTATGTCTTTATTTCATAATTTAAAGATACATTCATGCTACCAAAGCGAGAAGAGGAAGCTGTGTAAGTTTCCGAAAACTAATTCTGTTGGCCTCTACAGATAATCGTCACTTTTCTTTCTTGTACCCACTTTATCAACTGCTATTTTTATTGCAGTAGAGTCTCAACATCCCATATGCATTCACCAAATTCCTGCCGAATTAATTGTCTGCCTCATTGCCTCTGTCAGTTAAATAACACTTATTTACTACACATTTGTCAAATACAATTTTTTTCACTGTTCTTAAAACGATCATGTGGTTTTCTTGTTGAGTCGGCAGGATACATAAGAATACATGATTTTCGATGGAGCATTCCACCTGTGATGTAATAACGTGAAGCATGCTCTATTGATGGCATTATATCTGTAATTTCTAGGCCTTCTATCTGATTTTTCCGAAATGTGAGTTTAAATATTACCTATAGTAAATCATTTTGTCAGCATTTTTCCTGCTCTGTATCATTTGAGGTGTGATCACGATTACGAGGTCGTCATTTCGATAACCGACTATATATAACACTTACTATGTTTTGTTCTATTTTGTAATGTCTTTTGGATACCTTTTGGTAACATAGTATATTGACATTAATATAGTTAATATAGTTACGCCGACCCGAGGAGGCTCACGTACAGTTTAGCTTTATTCACATTCATTTTCTCGATTTGCAGTTCTTATTCTTGCCGTGTTTGCAGTAAAAAAAATTGTGGGTATGAGGTCCGCCTGATATACAAAACACTAGTTTATTATACACCCAAATTAGTTTCAGCACCTCTGTGCCATCATCAGTGGGTTTTACATTTATTTAATGCTGTGATCATGTGGGACCGTTCCTATATAGTTATTTACGGTTGCGTTGTCATAGTTTCTTTTGGCGTACACTTCCTCTTCCGCTTTTTTGTTGATAGCACACATGTAATACACATATTTTAGGGACTTTTTCTATCACAATCACTTCCAACTTTAGAAATTCTCCTGTGTATACTTTGTTAATATGCATAATGGATAATATTAATGGAGAGCTGACACTCATGCATTAAGCGTCGTACATTACACACACGGTTAGTGGAGTAGTTGACTACATCTCTAGAAATATACACGAAGTTGTCAAAATATAAGGGAGTACTACGTTTTGGTAAAATGTTTTGGTTGAGCAGGAAAGAGCCTCCCTACAAATTATTCAATTGGTTCTCGTTCGAATTTCCGTAGCCAAACGGAAATAAGAAAAATTCAATTGAGGTATCAAATTTCCCACACTGAGGTCTACTATTGCAAAGAAAAATGTTAACTGCATGAAAGTGACATTGGAAGCAAGAAATGATAGCCGGCCGCGGTGGCCGAGGAGACTGAGGCGCTCCAGTCACGGTCTGCACGGCCACTACGGTCGGGAGTTCGAATCCCCCCTCGGGCATGGATATTTGTGCCGTCCTAGTTCGTAAGTAGTTCATAAATAGTTTGTAAGTTTAGGGACTGATGACCCCGTACTTAAGTCCCATAAGCTTAACAAACATTTGAACATTTAAGAAATGATATTAGTGATTTGAGGAGAAATATTTGACAGATACTAAACAGCTGGACAAGGAATCAGAGTTGTACGAAAGGGATGTCATGCAGACCAATATGAGTTCTAGTTTTCCAATGAAAGATTTAATTGGCGAAAAATGATCAGAGTATTTCAGGAGAACTAAATTAGTGTTTTAATGGAAAATTGAAATATTTCACGAACAGATGTAGTTTGCTATCTAAACAAAGAGTAAGATTGAGGTACCGAGTGAGAATTATGAAAGGGCAATTTTTTTAACTTTTAAACTTCATATCTGGTGTCATTTCACTCTGTACCCCTCTTATGTCATTCACGCATGAACAAAGCAGTTGCAGTACATCAATCAAAGGCATGCCTTATGTTTCTCTAATCTACTGTCTTGTTGTATTCTTTATTACATGTACAGTACATGGACAAGTCCAATGGTCCCTGTAATGACAGAGATGCTCCCTTCAGCTCCATAAGTAAAAAAAAAAAAAATAGTAAATGTAACTTGTAAAGGGAAAATTTATTTCGTCTTACTTAGCACACCCTTCCACACACGCAAAATGGTTGTGGAATTACTGGTGTAAAACCACACGTACCTACAGGCGAGAATGTAGTCTAATTTTTTATGCTAAAAAGGGATTACAAATAATATTGGTGCAAGAACTGTGCCTTAGGGTACATCTTACAGCAAGGGAGATGCACCTGACGTTGCTTTACGTCCACCTTACGTATATTACAATAGTTGTATCGGACATTTTTTTTTAATTATTTGTAGTATACCATGTTTCTAAAACTAACTAAAATATAAAATAATTTCTTAGTCTTGACCCAATACAGAGAGTCCAGAAATTCTGCGACTAGTAAATTTTTAAGAGCTATGAAATCAGGTTTTAGATTTAAAACGAGAAACGTGGGGTGCTTGCAACAGCTTGGAGACGAACTGTTCATCTGTTGCTTACGTATTGTATGTATCTCATTAATCTGACAAGTAACTTCGGATTACTAAAAATTCGCAGTCAGGCATTTTTAGAACTATTTGTGTGTGGTTAGGCATCTATATCAAGCTATGCGAAATCATTTTATACCTTTTAGACAGATTTAAAAATATGATGCATTCAAAATTTATTTTTAAACAAGTAATTAGGGTTTTGTTTTTTAGTCTTGAATGTGTCAAACTGATCAGTCGATTAACATTTTAAACATATTACGAAAGACAAGAATTAAATTTCAAAGTTTTTTTTTCAGTTTTTCCACACTTGCTTCAACTAATACGTCACTTTCTCTTGTCCGTGGAAAAAAAGCGCACAAGGTGAAGTTACATAAAATGTGTAACACTGGTCATGGTACTGCATTATTATTATTATTATTATTATTATTATTATTATTATTATTATTAATATTAATATTATTCAGCAATTGGTTTCAATCTTTGACGATTTTCATAACTGTAATAACGATATTTTAAAGCTATCATTTTGTCTTATATGTGTCATACATGTTAAAGAACTGCATAATATTTAACGTGTATATATAATTCTACGATTGTTGTGTGAAGAATACGTCAACCACAACAACAGAATTCATCAAATGTATTAGTGGCTTATCATCTATCGCACTCTCTCTCAGTAATAGAGTACTTGAATATGTGGAGATGGTACTTGATGAACTAAACCGTTGTGAGTTTACAATAAAACTTTTTATATCTGCTTAATTTCTTCAAACACAACGATTTTATTTCATTGTTTTACTCTCTGCCACTTGTCTGTTGGATACTTGCCGATGTGCTACAAAATTGAAACTTTCAACTTAGCTCAGAACTGGACGATTATACACCGTTAACTGGCGTTATTGAATGGTGAGTTTCGGATTGTACTTTACGCACCACTGTCTTTACTTCCTTTTCCTGCCTCTGTCCCAGATGATTTGCGGAAACAGCGATACCTGACGAGTCTCTGCCTGACTTCGCATCTCTCTAATTTTCAGTTTCTGATTTACCTGATGTGTTCTGTCTTTATGGCTGACTTAGTAAGCTGTTTTTCAACATACACCCCCCATATATATATATATATATATTCTTATTGTAATAGGCTGTTTCCTTTAATGTAGGGAGCACCTGATGATGTCATTATAAGACCACGAAACCAGTTGTGTGTTAATGTTAAACCTTCAAATTAACAAGCACACAGCCAATTATTGCAATTATTTGCAGGTGCTTTTTTGTTAACCTTGACCCACGTTCGATATTACTATGGGCATTTTAGTCAGAGAAAAATTTTCTTGGTTAGGCCTACATGACGGATATAATATTACACTACTGATGAGCAATATCGAACAGGTCGTATATAAAACTGTTTTATCCATTGACATTGCAAGATAAAATTTTAACCTCGCAATGTAAATGGATATTTTAACTTCGTGGACGATGTAGCTCATGATATCTGTAGCACAGTGCACATAATGTAACGAAGTATTTGAGGGAAAAAAATTGTGCCAATAGAGGTATCGGAATGTGGGTCAGGGTCAATAATGGATAACTTGCAACAGATTGGCTGTATACTTATTAATTTGAAGTTTTTACACGGTTGCTTGTAACAGCTATGTTCAAAATTACTACAACAACGCCTTTTATAGCAGATGTCTGTAGAATCTCTTTAATTAGAACGTTCAACGGCTGCGATTGCCCACTTATGTCCAAACGCACATGTCGCCCATTAGGGAATAGTTTTCATTCTATTTTCAGAATACTATTGTATGAAAGAAATTATTTTGATGATCTTGGAATTCGACACCTTCTCTCGATACATGACAAATTGATTTATTTTTCTTTAGACCCTGTATATAAATGTGTCGTAACACATAGAGAAAGTGCCAAATCTTTACATATTTATGGAATTCGTCTCGCTGTAGTAAAGAAAAGAAGGGAACGGCTGAAAAATTATCATGTCAGAGCACAAAAAAAGACTTAAATAAACTATTCCAAAACTAATTAATGTAGATTAAAATGTAAAAATAATAATAATAATAATTGAGTACTCTTCTACTACTTAATAATCAACTTACATTTTCCACTCATCATTATGTACGTACGATCTAAGTGTTTACCACGTAAGAAGATAGGTAGGTATATACCCACTTTAAATCTACATAGATACATACCTATGAATAACAAATAATGATCAAAAAAGTTAGAATCAAATGAAAAACATTAGACTACTTAAAAGTCAATCAGTTATTGGGGTTAATATTATGTAGTTACAATTATTGTTAATTTTGGAGTCGGTGTAAGCCAAGGAAACATTCGAATCGATTTCGGTCTCAATATTCTCGTATTATTTTTGCTAGGTATGTTGTAGTGTTTCCTTAGCTGACCCCCGACTGCAAATATAACAATAGTTGTAACTACATTATATTATCGTAATAACTTGATTGACTTTTAAGTAGTCTAATATTTTTCATTTCATTTTACTTCTGAGAATTCTAAAAATATTTTGATCATTGTTTGTTATTCATAGGTATGTGTTGGGTTAGATTTAAAATGGGTAGTTGCCTACGTATCTTCTTACCTGGTAAACATATAGGTCGTAGCTACATATTGATAAGAAGAGAAAGTAAGTTGATTATTACTTTGTAGAAGAATACGTATTTTTTTAAACTTTTTAGGACATATTAATTTGTTTTGGAATAGTTTTCTTTTAAGTCGAATTTTTTTTTAATTTTTTATTTATTTTTTATTTGAGAGTCAGAAGTACACTGCCAATTTTTTCTGAATATGAGTAGACCTACTAAACGTGCTGCTCATATGGGACAGCGCCTTTTAAATGAAACAAACTAAGTGAGGGAGAAACACCTATCTCAACAGAGAACATCTACCTCGCGGACAGCTTCAAAAGAGACTTGCGAAGAGCGCAAAAATAGACTTCCAAAACTGCGGCTTTAAATGAAAAAAGTGTTGAACAGGAAATTACCTGACCATGACGACGTTAATGTAGGTGACTCAAATATCCGGAAAGCCCATGAAAGATTCGGCCGAGTATCGTTCATTTGCTCCTAAGAATTGAATAGTTTTGTTACTTTGTCACGGATCCCACAATCAGAACGTAACCAATCTCTCATGAAACTACCCTTGAAGTACATCCTTTCCAATAAAAAAAGAATCATCGAAATCAGTTGGTGTGATTTCGAATTATTCGTCCATTTGTCGCGCACATACTTAATGAGAATATAAGACTTGTATAGTTTTCTCATGGATGCCTTTGTCAGAACTGGACCAAATTGAAATGCGACGACACGAGGAGCACCAGCTTTCAAATAGAATCATCAAAATTGGTTTACACAGTCGAAGGTTCTGAGGTAAAAAAAAAAAAAAAAAAAAAAAAAAAGCAAGTCGAATTGAGACCGTCCTCCTTTTTTGAAATCGGAACACAAAAGTAGAAATATCTTCCTCGTTAAAGGAAAGAAAAGTGGGTAACCAGTTACCTGAGACCTCATTCCACATTACCCGTTAAAATTTTTTTGAGCTCTGGCATGGGCATTTGCAGCTAGTACTGTTACACTTAATAATCTCAGCTGCGACAAGGTCTGTCGACGGCACGTTAAGCCGTAAGCCTCCTCCGCCGATCATCGATCATCGAGGTGTAGGTTCCAACACGGACGAAAAATTATGGAAGTAGCAGAACGTAGTGTGGATTCGTTTTGGAGATACGGAAGGAGCGCGAGTTAATATCGGTGGCAGAAGAGTGCCCGGGGCAACGCGGCAGACGCCGCCGCCTCCCAGTGCAGCCGGACTTGGCCAGGGCCCGACGAAAGCGGGCACGGCGGCCGACGGCCTACCGGTTCTCCAGAGACTTCACTTTTCCCCGGGCGCGCGTGTGAAGCGCCGCTTGGGTAAGAGGGGGGCGGGGGGCGCCGGCGCATCTCCGTCCGCGCAGGGTGGCGTGGAGGGGGGCGGATCTGCCGCTATAAAAGGCCGCCGCGCCGCTCCGTCAGCATCAGTCGCATCTGCAGCCTCCCTGCAAACACACAGCAGTCGCAGCGATGAAACTCTTAGTGGTAAGTAGCCACGGCTCACTGCGCTGCTCCTAGCTCCGCGAGGCACCCTTCCGGTGCCTGGTGGACGCCACTGAGCCGTCCCGAGTACAGCCGTCTCTGTCCACACCGTTCGCGGTTAGACGTCGTCAGTGCTATTGCACATACTTTCCGACAAGCGTGATGCTTGGCTATCCGCGAAAATTTCACCTGGACAAACGATTTAGACTCCCAGTAAAGTCTGGAGAAATTCAGCAAAATACCAGCTGAAATCCTCACAGACATTTGATTCTCTTTCTCATCAGCAGTTGTCCAGTTCTGTTTCCACTATGGTGGCAGCTTCCTTTTTCTCGTTCATCTTCCATATATTCTGTGGTGAACGTACTTGACAACTTGTCATAGACAAGTACTATAGGTACTAAACATTGAGAACTGGTATATCATAAGAAATATACCAAAACGACTTTGTCCACTTGAAGGACAGGTACGTCTTTGGAGATGGAGAGGTCTAACTGGTCATTACACAATACTGCCAGTTCGACTGCCTTTACCTAGAGTCATACCATCTCTTCCACATAGGCATTGCACATTCATCTCAACATAGTACTCTAGGTATATCACTACATATTTCTTCTTCTAGCTGTTTCATAATTTCACCTGTGAAACCTAAGCAGACGTATAACGGGTTTTTCTTGCACAGTATCAACAAACTGTCCAACCCTAATCACAGATGAGAAGGAATAATCGTCAAATATCGTATACTATCCTATCCGATTCATAGCTATATTAGGCAAGCAAAACTGTTGTACTGGAGTTGTGCAAATATAATGCATAAATTGATGCACATCCAGATGCAACTACTGAATGGTTTCGGTTCAAATATCAAAAAGCCAAATGTCTTTCATTTCATATGAAAGTCACTTTCATCACTAATCACTAGAAATATCCAAATGGAATCACTGTAGAGAACATATCCTAAATAGGCTCTCTAACATTTGCTATGCTTTCGGCAAGTTACTTCGTCTGAAGCGCGGATTAAGTAGCTGTTGCACAGGCTAGCACTGTTAACTACTGCACCCAAAGCGATATTCTTTAGCAATGAAATTGTTGTTTCATTTCCGTTCGCAAGTATTGCTCACAACTAGCGGTATTCTGTATTTCATGGTACTGCATATGCTTCCCAACTGCCAGTTGGCATACTGCCTCCGCGGCAAAGACTGCCAGTACTTAATACAGACCGCAGAGTGTGATTTGAGAGCTTGTGCATGGGAATAGCGTTTTATAGCCAAATGGCACCCACAATTTTGCCTGCTGGAACCTCAGAAATATAATGTGAGCACAGTGACTAGTTTTTACATCGTTCACTATCGACGCCACAGCCAATCCAAACAGTAGAACACTAGGCTTTACTAAAGATTTCATTAGTTAAACTGTTACTTTATACCGATGCTACAGCAAGTTTCTAACAGATTACAATGAACTGCTGGAGAGGGACACGAACCAAGAATCATTTCTTTTGCAGGCAATGATCTGAGGAATATATTCCTGGTAGCAATTTTGCTTGTACGACTGACCACATATTTCTAACAGTTGTAATTCTGCTAGTACAGCTAACATGTCTCCTGTAGTCTACCGAACTTGCAGTCTTGGAAACGACATCACACCGAAAATGTCTGCCGCACACAGCAGTAGAGTGAAAGATTCGTTCTAAATTCTCTGGAATCTTGCCGCTAACTCTGTGCTGAGGTTCACATGATTCATTCTGATGCCTGTACGCATCGCCTCAGTGCAGCGGCACCGTGGCTTTGTAGGCAAACGGAACAACAATATACTAGAGTGTAGCTGCCATATTTATGTACTGTCATAGCCCGTTCACATACCAACAGTGTCTCTGTTGCTCACCACTCTCATAGCAGCAATGATGGTAGCTGCGAAAGTATAGGAGATTATTGGACGTAACAGGTTGCAACAATCCGTGGCAACAATATATATATCCCTGTGTATAACACTTGATCTTCTTAGTTAACTCCCTCTGCCACTCACTGCTGTAACAGACATCTTCCTAACATCCCTTAGCTACAGTACATGAAAGAATCACTTGAAGAGCAGTGTCCTATGGCCCTCTTGTGTCACTGGCTCGACAACTGCTTGGCAAGTTGCAACAATTCACGGCAACAATATATCCCTATGTACACTTGATCTTCTTGGTCAACTCCCTGGTGTAACATCCTGTTCCTAACATTTTCCGTCCCCTAGGCCCCTAGGTGTAGAACACGTAGTGACCAGTTGTAGAGCAGAGTGCTAATGCAGCCCTGGTGTGTCACAGCTCGTCGCCTCGCTGGGCGTGCTGGCGCACGCTAGGCCAGAGGCCGGATACTCCTACCCGAGTCCGCCCTCCTCGTCGTACGGAGCTCCCGGAGGCGGTGGCGGCGGCGGCTTCGGCGGCGGCCACGGGGGCGGCTTCGGCGGCGGCGGATCCATCGGCGGTTTCGGAGGCGGAGGCGGCAGCTTCGGCGGCGGATCGCTAGGCGGCGGCGCCCTCGGCGGCATCGGGGGCGGAGGACTGGGCGGCGGCGGTGGCGGCTTCGGCGACGGCGGCCTGGGAGGCGGGTTCGGCGGCGGCGCCCTCGGAGGCGGCGGCGGCGGCGGCGGCTTCGGAGGCGGAGCCGGGTTCGGCGGCGGCGCCGGCTTCGGCGGCGGTGCCGGAGGCGGAGCTGGCTTCGGCGGCGGCGCCGGAGGCGGAGCCCTCATCCAGAAGCACATCTACGTCCACGTGCCGCCCCCAGAGCCCGAGGAGGTGCGCCCCCAGAGGCCCATCCTGCCCGCGGCGCCCCCGCAGAAGCACTACAAGATCATCTTCATCAAGGCCCCCACTCCCCCCACCCCCACCGCCCCCGTCATCCCGGCCCTGCCCGGCCAGGACGAGCAGAAGACCCTCATCTACGTGCTGGTCAAGAAGCCCGAGGAAGCTCCCGAGATCACCATCCCGACTCCCGCGCCCACGCAGCCGTCCAAGCCCGAGGTATACTTCATCCGCTACAAGACCCAGAAGGAGGGCGGCGGCATCGGAGGAGGAATCGGCGGAGGCATCGGCGGAGGCATCGGCGGCGGCATCGGCGGCGGAATCGGAGGCGGTCTCGGCGGCGGTCTCGGTGACGGTCTCGGAGGAGGCGGCGGCATCGGCGGCGGCACCGGCATCGGCGGCGGCTTCGGCGCCACTGGAGGCGGAGTCACTGGCAGCGGCGGCGGCGCCGGCGGCATCGGCGGCGGCATCGGAGGCGGCATCATCGGAGGCGGCATCGGCGGCGGCATCGGAGGCGGCAAGCCGTCCAGCAGCTACGGGCCCCCCGGCCACACGAGCGGCGGCCCCTCCGGCCACTACTAACCGCCCCCGCGGACGCCCTCGCGCCCGCCCCCGCGCCAGCGAGCCCCTCGAAGCGTCGCAGAGGCTCGTTGCCCCCATCCTGTGTCGACCCCATCCCAGCACGGACACTGTTCTAGGACGATTCGGAACGTTCATGTTTTCCTGGCAACTTACGGGTAGAACGGCACTATACGGTGATTTCTCATGGTCCTCTTCATCTTATTTTATTTCGTACTGCTGCGTCGTTTTGTATTATTTTATTTTACGTGTAAGTCCTACAGCGTTGTAATGTATGCGTGTGTGTGTAGTACAATGTCTACATTTTTTATGCGTTTTTTGTACGATATTTTGTA
Organism: Locusta migratoria; assembly: GCA_026315105.1. NCBI lineage: Eukaryota > Metazoa > Arthropoda > Insecta > Orthoptera > Acrididae > Locusta > Locusta migratoria. Next base: position 975,180,105 of record CM048744.1, on the reverse strand, counting down.
TATATAACGATTTTTGCAAGAAAACGGTGGCAATAAATGTATTAGCCTAAAAATGAATACTTGTTATTACTTTTTATTATCCTTCCTTCTCTTCACAATTTACCTACCAATTCGTCTTCACACGTACTACTGCAGAATCTGCAAACATTTTCAACACACTCATTCTAAACTAATGCATAGCTACAACTGATTACCACTTCAGACCTATGTATATGAACCCTACTCAGAAGAAACAACAATAGTCCTAGTGTATGTTATATTTTCAATCGAAATAGCCAACTTCATCTTCTGTTTTTGAAGTGTAACTTATAGTCAGCTGTCAATGCTAATTGCTACCATTCTCTTCATATTTCATACCCTAAAATAGCCTAATGCAACAGAAGTCGCCTTCAAATAACAAAATTTGTGGTCGCTGTGTATCCTATTTAATATTAAACCAAGATCACTGCTCCTACTAGCTACAAAGTTACACCATTCTGACATCTACAATTACATTTAGTCACAAAACAGAGATCAACAGCAACATCTTCGAACATTTACATTATTTATAACACACATTCCCTGGCACAGCTAGGTTTCCTTATTATTTGTTACAGCATTAAAAGCTATAAACATCAAGTTTGATTATCGACTGCACATAGACAGATCATCAATGCGCTTTCAGCAATCGACATTAAAAATCTTCCCAACGCAAAGACAGCTCGTACTTAGGCATCAAATTCTGTGCTAATATGGCGCTTCCTCTGTTTTGGTGGAAATTATTTACAGTATCGATATTATGAGCCACACTGTGTCGTTACAAAAGGCAGGAAACACTTACTCAATAACATTTAGAAATAAAATTTGGCGTCTGAAAAGTGTTCGTACAAAAACAAAAAACAAGAATAAAATAAAAGTACAGGATGGTCTAGTTCCTAGAAACGAAAGTTCTCCACATTTAAAACTTTTTATCTGCTCAACCAGGATCACATATTCAACGAAAGTGAGCACTATTTATAAATTATAATGCAAGCTATATACGTGTATCAGTAGATTTATTAATTGTTACGTTCCTGTTACGTTGTTGACTACTGCTGACAAATGCAGGTATTTCGAGGCATTTTGTCAGTAGCCAACCCACACTCAGCGCATTTTGATAGGAACTATACTCTGTAGCTTGTGGCACATTATTCTCTCGTAAAATACACATCGATTTCGACGTTAGACGAAGTCTCACAATGACTCTAGTGATAATTCGGATGTCTGTAACACTGATACTTCTTTGCGGTTGATTTAACGGTGGCAGCAAATCAGCTATCAAAATGCTGCTTACGAGTATTTGTGCTCTAATACGCCTCTTGAAAATAAAAAGTTAGGGCTGATATCCACTCTGCATTGTTTGGAAACTGCTATGTGAGGACATTTTCCAAACATTTGATAACTGTAGTAGCTTCTGTGTGATAATCAATGAACAAAGAACGTTAAATCACACTGATTAAGTCTTATGACAAAGTTTAACCATCGGATCCATTAATAAATAATTCAGTAAACATAAATCCTTTCCTTGTGTGCTGAACAGTTACACCAGTTTAAGAAGTTAGAGAATAGAATTATCAAATATATAGTGAATTTGAATTAGCCTGACATACCACTGCTTTGCAAATCCTTCAAATTCATCTATCAATACGAAAATTTTATTTTCTAAGAAGGGGTACAGTATCGTCAGTGAGTATATTATAAATTTACTGAAATGACGTTTTTCACAGTTGGAGATTGGTACAATTATACATCCTTCTGAATAAAACTTGCATAAATAATTGGAACGTTGGAACATTATTTTACAAAAGGACGTAATATGAAGAGCTTTTTTTAAGTTTAGAAAAGAATATATAATTGATTTGCCGGCTGCGGTAGCCGAGGGGACTGCGGCGCGCCAGTCACGGTCTGCACAGCCACTACGGTCGGAGGTTCGAATCACCCTCGGGCTTGGATATTTGTGCCGTTCTTAGTATCAGCTAAGTTCAGAAGTGCTAGTCTTGAATGGTTCGCAGGAGAGCTTGTGTGAAGTTTGGAAAGTAGGAGGCGAGGTACTGGCGGAAGTAAAGTTGTGAGGCGGCATCGTGAGTCGTGTCGGGATAGCACAGTCGGTAGTGCGCTTGCCCGCGAAAGGCAAAGATCCCAGGTTCGAGACCCGGTTCCGACACACAATTTTAATCTGCCAGGAAGTTTCATAGCAGCGCACACTCCGCTGCAGAGTGAAAGTTTCATTCTAAGTTCATAAGTAGTTTGTAAGCTTAGGGACTGATGACCCCGTAGTTAAGTCCCATAAGCTCTACAAACATTTGATTTGACATTACAATTGATTTCCCATCTGTTGAAACACGATTGCAAATAAAATCGTCTTGTTTCTGTGAAAGGCTTTGTCTCAAATACTCAGATTTTTGTAGTCTGTATATGGCGAACGCAAACTACAGTTTCAGTACCATTGTTTGAGTATTCTTGCATAAGGAACCATGATATCCGGCAACTCCATATGAACAGCTTGGTTTAGTTTCTTACACGCCTTTACCCTTACAAATATCTTCACAGACAGTGATACACAGCACTGTTGATAGCCTTGATGATAAAGGGTTTGACGTTGACAAAGCGACCTCTGTATGTGAGTCGGTGAGCCGAGTAACGACACTTTGCTGACCTGTTCACGCGTCGACGTCAATCAAGTAGTACTTTGGTTTTGTCTGAAGATTTTTGCTTTATTTTGTATATTGTGTTGTACGTTTCATAGCAACCATAGTAATTGGAATAACGAGATTAAAAATTAATAAAATTTTTTTTTTTTTTTCAATTCATAATCTGTCTCGAGCTTCTGGTATACTCAGGAAACATCCATTAACAATCACTGGACAAACTCTGAAACGATTTTTATTATTTGTGGTCACAAACATGCCGTAGTGTTTAAAGCATGGTTCCGCCACTGCCCCGCTGGAGTGGTCGCGTGGTCTAAGGCGCCTTGCTGCGGAGTGCGTCTCTGCTCCCCGTCGGAGTTTCGAGTCCTCCCTCCGCCATTTGACTGTATACATTTTTTTATTCCGTTATACGCTTGAGAGTTCGGTCCTGCGGCTGTTATTAAGTCTCACAAAGATAAAAACACGATCACATTTCTGTGCATGAAGTCATCACTGAAATGCATTTAGCCGGCTGCGGTGGCCGAGGAGACTGAGGCGCGCCAGTCACGGTCTGCACGGCTACTACGGTCGGGGGTTCGAATCCCCCCTCGGGCATGGATATTTGTGCCGTCCTTAGTTGTAAGTAGTTCATAAGTAGTTTGTAAGTTTAGGGACTGATGACCCCGTAGTTAAGTCCCATAGACTCTACCAACATTTGAACTTTTTTTTTAATGTATTTAACTAGCATATCTGCTCTACGTATCCCAGTAAGACAACGAGTAGATTATCACATAATGTACAAAGAAAATACCACATTATGTTATTTGTGATTATGAGACGTTATAAACGCAACAAGGCCGAAAACATGATGAATAACTGAATAAAAATTGGACAGTCAAATGGTGTAAACAAAACACTGACATGTCTGTGATGTACCGGTTGACCTTACATTTTTAGATGAATGTGGTGCAGGATCATCTCCATTATTTTCAAAGGAGAAGAAAGCCTATTCGGGTATCTGCAGTAAAGTATTCATTTTAAATAACGTTTCATAGCAACAATTATTTTTATTTACAATCGTTTATTATTATGACATTCTGGAACTCGACAACATGACTGTCCAGAACAGTCTTTGTGTCAGATTCAGGCAATAACCAGGGTGAAAAAATTTTGGGGCCTGCAAAATTTTGCCATGGTAAAAATTTTCTAAATATTTTTTCATTGTTAATTGAATCATCATTATTCATAGTTTCGATTACAGCAATAAACTTCAAAATTCAGGTTGACAGCAGTGGCGTATCCAGAGGTGTTTTTTGTTGCAGTTTTTTTTATACCGTAAATACGGAACATCTCGTTACAAAAATCGAGGACGTACGGAAATCAATGAGTAAATAATATTTTTACGAGACATCCATGTCCGAAAACGTCATCCATTAACGCTACTGTCTTCGTCTTTGAGACTGCGAAAGAAATCTCTGCTACAACACGATCTTTGCTTTTCACACTTTTCAGGCTGCTAGTACGAACCAAAACAACAACAACGTGTATAGTAAACATGGAATGCATGCATTAAGGATTCAGATTAATAAGTATGCAGCCAACCAGTTGCAGGTAATATATTTTATTAGTCTTTAATCAAGTTTCGACATAAGTATGGGTTTCTTCCTCGGAAGAGAATAAATTGTTACTGACTTACTGACAAGGAAAGTACTTGGGCTCGAACAAATACATATACACCAAAATCGTTTGAGAGGTAATGTAAAGATCCCTTATTGCAGTAGTGACACTCCCGCATCTGCAAAACTCTGCAATCGTCCTGAGGCCTCTGCGTGTGCCATGCCGCATTGCACTTTGACCTGCCGGTTCGCCAGTAGGGACGGTGCAGTGTGCCTCCAAAGTTGCGTTTTGTGACAATTGTGTGGTGAAGCGTCAGATGGAGCGGCGATTGCTAATCAATCCTGCTAAAGTATTGCGATTGGTTGAGATGAAGTTACGAAGAACCATTCTTCGTGAAGATTCTTCATTCGCATGCTTTCTCGTATCTGTTACGGTACAGAAATATGAGCATAAGCTAGATAATGTTGTTCTTCCGAGAAGAAGACGGCTTTTGATGTCAATTCGCTGGTGAGCATGTACGATGATTATTACATAAGTTATAGTTAAGATATCTGCATTACATATGGCGTCTACAAGTACATCTACAATGCTATCTAGAGCATGGTTGCAGAGCTTTGCAGAAAAACGACACCCACCAGCACATTGAGGTGTACGTAAAGATTTTGTAACCAAACGTTCATACAGATATGTTTGTTCATGTCCAAGTACATTTCTTGTGAGTTACGAATGTCATGAACTATATAGCTGATGTCCTGGAATAAAATGTATTAATTCCTCAATTTGAGCTAAACAGATCACGATATTTGTAACGCAGTATATGTGACATAAATAAAAATTCATTTCCTTCTCAATAAGACACCCATAGTGGCATCGAAATCTTGGTAAAGGTAAATAAAAAACATCACCTGCTACTGATAGGTTGTATAATTAATCATCTGAAGCTTTGTACAGTTGCTGCCAGCAGCCATGTTAAAGATTGTACCTTAAATTAGTTGCCAGTGCATCTTCGATGATGTAAACACGTATCATTTTAGAGTCCATTTTTGCTAGACTTTTTTTTTCTTGTTTTGCCGTTCTACCTCCAAATAAAATTTACGAACACGCTGTAATCTAATATATAAAGCATAGTGTCCGTATGTTTGTACGTGTTGCATACAAATATACAGTTTTGTTCCAATCTTTATGAAATTTTGTACACGTAAGCTTCAATCCATGAGGACAGTCGCCGTAAGTGTAAGAATCACATACGATATATAGTTCACGAGATATGACGTCATAAACAATGAGATGCGCGAAAAACTGCTTCATTTAGCGACAATGATGCTCATTTTCTCCTAAACCACTGGACCGATTTCAACCAAATTTGGTATACACATTCCTTATCGTGAGGTAATAATTGCTACAGGAATAAGACTCACATACGAGACATGGTTCAGAAGATATGACGTCGTAAACAACAGAAATCGCAAGAAACTTCCACATAATCCGGCGAGACTTTAAAAATACGCTGTGTGAGAATGAGAGTACTTAGCGACTTGGTACAAACTTTAAACATAACATCAAACCTTTATTAAACTTTTTCTCGCTGACGACCATAGCAAAATGATGAAAGGAAAAATGTTTCTCTCTTACTACTTTTCCGCTGTTCATGGAGTAAAACTACGGCATTCGGTATGACGTTAAAATTTATTATTTGTACACCACAAATTTTAGCCGCAGGAAATTTTACATGCAGTATACACACAAATACTTGAAAATTCCTTCTAAATTGTATCACATTCCGACACGTAGTTCATGAGATACGAGCACATAAACAGTAACGTTCCGCTGTTCATGGACGGAAACTACGGCTTTCGGTATGACGTTACAATTTATAATTTCTACATTACAAACTGTAACCGCAGTAAATTTTACACAGCGTAAACACGTATATATTTGAGTGTACCTTCTAAATTGTGTCACAGTGCGACACGTAGTTTATGACATATGAGCACATAAACAATAACGTTCATGGAAAAGCGCCCCTTCCCGCACCAAGTATAATCTATTACTTCTTTACTACTAACTGCATTTCCAAGAGATCTTATAGACATACAGCCCTTATACAAATGAATATGTACCTCAAAAATGGCAGGAATGAATAAATAAATACCGGGCAACGCCGGGTTTTCAGCTAGTAAAGGAATATAAAAGAGGAAAAACATATATAGGAAAAACAATTTGGAGCAACCACTGTCGTATAAAATGAACGTATTTTTATTTCTCGGAAAACAGTCTGACACAAATCTCCCTGTATCGCCCAACAGTGATCGATATGCAGGACTTGTTGCGGTACGCTTATGTACATTTTTGCTCTCCTCTTCGGAAGCAAGTGAAAGTAGCGAGAGCTGGGGAGAGTGCGCTAGGCAAATGTGTTCCACCTAGGCGCAGTACTCGGCAAACGAAATTCTGAAGAGGAGAAATTTTCGAAGCGGCGCTCCTGTGTTCAAACCTAACAATCCGCGAACTCAGCCGCACACCGCAAACTGCCGCGCTAGCTAGCCGCGTCCGGCGAAAGTCGGCAGCGGCGACAGCCAATAGCGCACTGGGGACTCTGCGCATGCGCGACCCGGTCGCTAGCCTTGTTTACGAGGAAAGTTGCGGCGACCTCGCCGCATCCTCGCGCCTTTCACCCGTAAGAGTATAATTGGGCGAGTCGAGCCGCCGGCCAGCCCGGGGAGTGGAGGGGGGAGGGGGGGAGGGGGAAGGGGGGGCAGCCGCCGGCCAATGGGCGTCGGCGTCGTTGCGCAAGGAGACGCACCGCGTAAAAAGACGCCGCCGGCTTGCGCAAAGGCAGCCGCAGGTCGGAAAACTGGCCGCTGTGTTTACATGCCGTGTTGACAGAGCGTAAAAAGTACCAGAATGTTCAAATGTTGAAATGTTTGTTAAGCTTATGGGACTTAACTACGGGGTTATCAGTCCCTAAACTTACAAACTACTTATCAACTACCTTATACTAAAGACGGCACAAATATCCATGCCCGAGAGGGGATTCGAACCCCCGACTACTTATCAACTACCTTATACTAAAGACGGCACAAATATCCATGCCCGAGAGGGGATTCGAACCTCCGACCGTAGTGGCCGTGACTGGAGCGCCTCAGTCTCCTTAGCCACCGCGGCCGACGTACCAGAATGCCTAGGCATCTTTTCATATCATTATATAAATACGCTAACACGAAAATTGTGGTACAGATTACTAATTTATTCGTACAAGAAGGCCAATGAAAGTTACATAATTCGAAAGAGTGTTTGTCGTTTCACGAATATAAATATTATGCGTGCATTTAGCCATTAAGTGGTAAAAGGAAGTAGAAATTTTCCTATCTACATCTTGGTTCTACATTCTCCAACAATCAGCTCACTGATTGGCTATTCGCCTCGACCATAGACGCTGTAATGCAGCGCATCTGCAGTATTAAAATAAGTGAATATCGAAACATGGAGTGATCCCGACTCACTTTCTTGCGCCGTTGAAATGCTTCATTTTCGCAGTGATTAAGGAAATGAATGTTTTCATATGAATGCCGATATAAAAGATGATGCAACGGGAGAGGCATCTAGCGGTGCTCGGGTGGAACTGAAAAGTCTAGAATGCCTTCTAATGCGAAATTTAAGATTCCCTGTTCTCTCAGAATTTGTCCCACCAATTTATCCCTTCTCTTAGTCAGGATATACCAGATACTCCTTTTCTCACCAATTCGGTTAAGCATCTCCTTATTTGTTACGTGATCTACCAATCATTCGTCTGTAGCACCACATTTCGAACGCTTCTATCATATTTTTCTCTGAACTCCTTATCGTCCACGTTTCACTCCCATACAGTGCTACACTCCAGACAAATGCTTCCAGAAAGGACTTTCTAACATTTAAATTAATATTGGATGTTAACGAGTTTCGCTTCTTCAGAAATGCTTTTCCTCCCATAGCCATTCTGCATTTTATATCTTCTCTACTTCGGCCATCAGAAGTTATTTTGCTACCCAAATAACAAGACTCATCTACAACTTTTACTGCCTCATTACCTAATCTAATTCCTTCAGCATCGCCTGATTTTCTGACATTACGTTCCATTACCTTCGTTTTACTCTTGTTAATGTTCATCTTATATCTTCCTTTCAAGACACTGTCCATTCCATTCAATTGCTCTTCCAGATCCTTTGCAGTCTTTGACAAAATTACTATGTCGTCGGCAAACCGCAAACTTTTTATTTCTTCTCCCTGAAGTTTAATTCCCTCTCCAAATTTCTCCTTCCATTCTTTCACTGCTTGCTCAATGTATACATTGAACAACATTGGGGAAAGGCTACAACCCTGTCTTACTCCCTTCCCAACCTCTGCAACCCTTTCTTGCCTTTCGACTCTAATAACCGCTGTCTGATTTTTGTACAGGTTGAATATAACTCTTCGCTCCCTATATTTTACCCCTGATACCTTCAGAATTTGGAAGAGTGTATTCCAGTCGACACTGTCGAAAGCTTTCTCCTAATCTACAAATGCTAAAAATGTAGATTTGCCTTTCCTTAGCCTATCTTCTAAGATAAGTCGTAGGTCTAATGTGAGTATTGCCTCCCGTGTTCCTACATTTCTCCTAAATCCGAACTGATCTTCCCCGAGGTCAGATTCCACAAGTTTTTCCATTCGCCTGTAAGTAATTCGTGTTAGTATTTTGTATCCATGACTTATTAAACTGATACTTTTTTCATGACTTGGCTATTCGCCTCGACCAAAGACGCTGTAATGCAGCGCATCTGCAGTATTAAAATAAGTGAATATCGAAACAAGGAATGCTCCCAACTCATTTTCTTGTGCCGTTCAAATGCTTCATTTTCGCAGTGATTAAGAGTGGTTAAAGGAAACATGTTTTCATATGAATGCCGATATAAACGATGATGTGTCGGGAGAGGCATCTAGCGATGCTCGGGTGGAACTACGAAGTCGACATCATTTCTTGGCGTAGTATAAATCTACGAACACCGAAATTGTAGTTCCATTTCAAATATTAGGCTAATGAAAGTTATATAATTCGAAAATGGCATGAGAAGTATATACTTCCGTTTTTATTTGTTATTGTGTCAGCCATTTTCCTTAAGACGTAAAAGATACCGTTTCATACCTCCCAGTGCCGGTTAAATTTTACCAAATATCCAAGCGGCCTCCTATGATAATGTTGGCAACAGATGCTGAATAGTGAGAATCCCGTGAGTCTTCATTTTAGCCAATCGCTTGACAACGCTGATGTTTTCTCATGGAATCTTCGCTTTGCGAGGGCAATTATTTTTACTGAGCGGACGAGGGTACATAAAAGAACCTGTCAACCACAAAGCAGGAACAGTATTATTTGTTTACTTCATGGTCTGTACGATGCACTAATCGACTCATTCTATGTGGTTCAAACAAATGGGCAAAGATTTTCTATCGTGTGATGATTTTGCCAACATAATCACGCTAGGCCGCCACATGATACATAAAATTTTACACCCAGGACCATTGTAAACACAATTGGTGGATTTTCGACCACAGGCAATACTAGTGGATACAAATGGAAGTAACAACACGTATGCAACGTATAAAAGGCCGAAGCTTTGGCAGTCTTGTCTTTCGTACTGAGATGATCCGTGCAAAAAGCTTTGAACGGAGAGTTTTTTAATTATTTATATTTAATGTTTTGTCCATCTGAGCAACTGTTGTGGCGCCTCTATTCGCCACAGAGCCGGTGGTCTACACAGGTTGCCACGCCGTAAGTCGATAAGACGCTCAACACCACTTCGACCGCCGGGGGCGACCGCAGTCTCGGTAACTCTGTGCCTGCTTCACGTACTGACCAATAGGAAGAAGGCGTCTCGCCTCCATATGCCGACACACCACAGCAATGACAGACAGTACGGGAAATTACGGAGCTTCCAGTCAGCATGAGGGAGCCCCAAGAATTCTACAGTTCCAGAAGTTCATCACAGAAGAGCCAGCCTTCTGTCTATGCAGAAGCCGGGACAGTTTTCTATTGTGTACCAGAACTATGTAACAGTGCAAGAAGTTTGTACAAACACAAGGACATCAAACTTAAGATTTGATTTTATCCATTAGAAAATGATTTTATCCATTAGAAAATGGGTTTTTCGAAAGCCTGCGACTGTGATATAAATGGATTTGTTTATAAATAACAACACTGCTACCAGTCACGATTTTTTTTTATTTATTTAGCACGACGCGTTTCGAGAAATAATTCCCACCTTCAAGTGCGTTTTTTGTGCTGTTTCATATTATTTATGATGCTTTGAGTGTGTGAGTGCCTGCTTCATTCTGCTGTCGTTGCTGTAATATACAGGGTGTTACAAAAAGGTACGGCCAAATTTTCAGGAAACATTCCTCACACACAAAGAAAGAAAATATGTTACATGGACATGTGTCCTGAAACACTTAGTTTCCATGTTAAGAGCTCATTTTATTACTTCTCTTCAAATCACATTAATCATGGAATGGAAACACACAGCAACTTTTCAGCTGCAGACCTTGTTCACATCCTTCCTGGCCACGGTCCACCTCCTTCTATTACAGCCATCAGGGAGACGCAACAGCAACTGTATATTATATTAATTCAAATAAGGCAACAACAAGTTGCAACGTCACAGATTTTACTGTCGTCCTCCTTCATGTTTATAACTGTGTTACTCCATCATGTTGGCATTGAACATAGAAGACACAATTATATAACTGTAAACGGAAATAATAGCTCGAAACCGCCCTAAAATTATACCGGTTACCCTGGATTCCGCCTTACTTGAATTAATATTTATATTTCCAAATTTCCATGGGACCCATCTGAGGAGCTAGTCTCTATGAAATTGAATATTGAATATATAAAACGAGACATAAAAGAATCCTATCCATCAGACAGGACTAAGCATAAGTAAATAAAATCAAGTATGGAACACAGAATCCACCCACGTGGACAATTTACATTTTTAACTTGATAATGTGTGGATTATGGTCTACAACTGATATTTTTAAACTCTTGTGTCTGCTTGTTGAAAATGGATGCAACAGAAAACTGTACGCCTTTCTGTAAAAGGATCAAGGAGGTGTGATCCAGACGCAGATCTGATTTCTGTCCAGTATTAACTGAGTAAAAGCTTCTAACACTTGCCACTAAGCAAATATTGTTGACAACAAACTGTAATGCGCTCGGGGATTATATATATATATATATATTTGATAGTGATCGTTAGATGATTGTGGGTGGATTCTTAGTTGGAACTGACCGTGCGCCTGCCCACATTATTCCCCTGAGCCATTAATGTAACCTACTTCTAGACTATGCACTCCACTCTGATGCAATATCGTCAATAAAGGATTCTCATTCATTAACACACGTTAATTCAGCTTTGAATCAGTGTATTGAAATCATGCATTAATATTTGGTTGAACTGTAGAAACACGAACAGAATAACAGACAGGTTGAAGGTTCACACATCGTCCCAAATCAACAGTACACAAACGAGTAATTGACTGTCCTGCCTAATATATAAAGCAGAGTGTCCATATGTTTGTACGTGTCGCATACAAATCTACAGTTTTGTTCCAATTTTTATGTAATTTTATACACGTAAGCTTCAATCCATGGGGACGGTCGCCGTAAGTGTAACAATCACATACGATATATAGTTCACGAGATATCATACTTTAGTATAGAAAGTAAAATTCCATTAAGCGGCTCACTAGGAGTGGTGCCGGAAGGTTGGCAGCGCAAGGCGCGAGCTGTAAAGCACACATACTACGTGTCGGTAACGCGAGTTTCTCGAAGTTGAAATAAGAGACTGATGTAATATATGTCTTGAATGTTTCTACAGCCTACGTGCAAATTTTTTTAAAGGGAGCTACACTCGAATATTGAAATTTGACGAAGTAGAATTAAGCAGTCTTTAGTGCATCATGACTGCTTTCAAAGCAAAGCGATACTTTTGTTCTTGTATATATTTTCAATTTCTTGTCTAGCTTTTAAGTAGCCTAATGATTTTCTTTGTTGATATGAGTTGATATATAGGACAAAATTCCAGATAGTCAAACAGTTTAGGTACAGTTCCGTGAAATAGCAACGCACGATTCCGCGGGAAAATTTAAATTTCGTAATTCGCGAGTGATTTCATTTTATTTGAAAGAGTCCAATTTCAACTTTAAAGGCAAACTGCAGTAAAGACGCATGTACAAATGAAAACATGACCCCATTCATTTGTAAATGTGTTTATTTCGAATGACATTTAGAGTAACTGAAGGATTTTTCAATAATTTAATTGCTTAAAGATAACTTTATTTAAATTTTGTAATACATAAGGTGTCTGATAAGACTGTCATATAAACAGCGATCAGCAGCCCTTGTTACTGAACATTCCATCGAATAAACTGTACTGCACAGTCTAAGACAGTATGTTAAGTGTTGATGAAACTACAAATGAACAGTGATCAACACCAAATAAAACCAGTTAATTGTGCACGATCAGAGACGTGCATTAATACTTAACGATTCAAACAGTCTTTTGTGAGTGGAAGTGCAGATGTTGTCAGTGCCAGGTCGAACTGTTCCATCAGTCAACGAGAACACTTGAGTTACTGCTACTAACACCACAAGAACTGACGGCAGTTAAAACATAGAAAAGACAGTGCACTCAGTGTTAAAGGACTAATAAATTGCGTGGTTTCTATGTTTCCAGGAAGCGTTATAATAAGAGATTCTATAATATTTGTGTACATTCTGTTTCATGAATTCGAGTGCATCTTGGTGTTAATCGGGGACACGATGGACCCTGGGGGGGGGGGCGGTTCCTGTAAAGACCAGTACCCACGGCAACGCATCGCGTCGGCAGCATTCAACGAAAAGAAGACAAAAATTTGTCAGGCCACAGAGACACTAAATACACGTAGTTGTAGGAGCAAATGTCGCTCGAACTCAGTACAACACCAAAATAAAGGACTAAAAGCCCCTTACACACACTAGGATGTGTTCTTTTCAGCTTGATTTGACAAATGAAAATGCAACTGTAATGTTTTGTAATGATATAAAAAGAATGTCATTTTGTAGTTTGTGCTAATTTTAAACATGAGATACTTAAGTGAAATATCATTATGTTATATGTGTGTGTGTGTGTGTGTGTGTGTGTGTGTGTGTGTGTGTGTCATGTTAGGAAGATTCATGGGATCATGTAATAAGAAAATCAAAATTTGTGATAAAAGAGTAGGAGGCTACTCGATCCTAATGAGGTCTATAGCGATGTCGTGTTGAGGTTCTAGATGTAGTTTGTTGACAAGTAAACAAACTCCATTTGGGGGGCCTGTGTGTAACACTACATCGCAGTCATCGCATTGGAATATCCATTTCAGTACACTTTAATTTTTATTAATTTTTGTAAGTAGTAGAATTTACGTATTTTTTTTTTTTTCAAAATTTTGTTATATCTTTGTAAAGTCAGAATAGTTGAAGTCATAGAGTAACCGGGTCAAAACAATGCAATCACAGTAATTATGATTTTTCATAAATATAGTAGGGCTGGGCAAATGATACTCTCGTTCGAACATGTTCGGGATTTCCCGATACAGCAGAAAACTCGATACAGTATCGAACTGTTCAAACACTCAGATAATAAATTAGTCCCGCTGCATATCTGCAAACGATACGCGGGAAATTTTGAAGTTATTAAGCTATCGCTTTGTTTAGAACTAATGTCATAGGAAGTACAAGTATATGTCTTCATTTAAAACTTCCGGGCTCATAAGCCGTGGTCGATTTATAAAACTTTCCCCTAACGTTTCATCTTCGGCTGCGGAAGACATCTTCAGAGGTAGAATGGCGAACTGCGAAACAAGTATATGTGTTAGAAAACTAGGGCATAACTATGAAAAACTGTATTTTTCAAACAGTGCATACATGACCTGTGTGGTATCACTGCAAGATATGATCCATTGAAAAAAAAATATATGTTACTATAACAGAACTACTGCAACACTTCACTGAAGGCTAACATTCAAAGGAAAAAAATGTGAACCTTCATAAGTAAAAATTACATTTAATGTGATTATAAAAGGTAGGTTGCAAACGACCATTCCATACCCTGTTCATAGATAAAATAACAGCGAAAAACGTTATCACCTTTTAATCGCCTTGAAAATAAGATTAAAAGAAATGAAATAGAAAAAACATTAGAAATGTAATACCCAATGACGGAAATAAGTCATATAAAAATAAATTGTAATTGCAACCTCGGAATAAACTATGCACGAGCTGCCGTGTACGTAGTAGCACTAGAATTTTAAATCGCGATTGCTATCGTTTACTAATAGCCTACATTCGTTATAGTTTTTAATTATAACCTGCACCCTAGAAGCTACTAAAGTCTCCATTTCACACTTATTAATCCCCACAGTACATTAATGACGCCCTATCTTCGTTATAAATCGGATACTGCAAGGCACAGAAAAGATTTATGAATACCATCGTTTGTAAATCGTAGAAATAGTACTTCCTGACACTGCTAGATTGCGTCGTGATCGAATGTTCGAACATTTCTCGACAATTTTTCGAACAGTTCGAGTCATGTTCAAACCCAGCTCTAAAATATAGTATAAACAGTACCCGCAGTAGCATTGCTCTCTCTCTCTCTCTCTCTCTCTCTCTCTCTCAGTCATTGTGTGTGTAAAGATCTTTCTGTAAGCGTCTCGCGTAATTGTCTTGCAAAATAGTCTGGAATCATGTACGGAAATATTTCGGAATTTTATTAATTCGCGTTTAAATTACTCCTACAGAAATTAAAGACTTCGATAGTTAACAATGAATGATCGAAATGTTACGCGATTGCGTAGCTACATTATCTATGTACTTTAATTCGGGATTAGGCTACGGAACGTAGAAAAATTCTGCCTCCCGTCGAGAAGTTAATATTCAAGGGGACTTTAAAGGAAAAAACCTGACAATTAATTTCATTGAGAAAGGTTGGAGTGTATTAAGGAACTTTAGTTTGGTTTTGGGAGAATATTCTGAACTTCGAGTGTACCAGAGATATAATGAACTATCAATGTGAAGAAATATATTTTGAGAAATGTGTCTCAAATAACGTGTGACTTTGTACAGTGTATGTCGTAACTGTGTGCTTTTAAAGTGAAAAATATAACAGGAATTGTGTTTTAAAAAAGTTTCTCTAAAACCTTCTTACGTATATAGTACCCTTTCATCAAATCGATGATATTTGAAAATTACTTTTAAATAACATCCTTGACTGTGTTTGAGATAGGCATATGGAGGATGAATTTATTAAAAATAGAGATGGGAAAACTGAAACATCTGTCGGTTTCGAATCAAATGAAACCGTACCATCTGTGGTTTCGAAACACTGTTTCGAAACCATGAAACCGTAAAGCAATGTAAGTTTTGTAATAGTGTGGGCCCATTTATCGTACCATCGTCAAAAATATACCTATAGAACCACTAACATAGTACGAGGACAGCAACTGCAGCAGAAAATATTAAACATTTTATATTTCCTACTTTCCCAATAGATGAGTACTGACGTTTTTATGTTTAATTAATATATTGGTTTTTATCAAAATAGCTGTAATTAAATTTTGAATTCCTTCTCGCCACGGCAGCACGCAAATCAGAATGGTTGATGCTCAAAATTAATGTGCATGTCGTATAGTAAGAAGCATAGGTTTGCCTTCACATGCTATGCCGTCACATGTAATTGGGCGTTTTCAGCATAAGACAGTAATACACCAGCAAAATGGGATGCGCAATCATTAATAAAACTACAGAAACAATGAATGCGGAACACGTTTTATTATTACTTTTATAATTATTATTTTGCGGGTGTAAGAAAATTTTTCGTAATATTGTTAGTGTGAAGCTCTGTGATATCAGTTGGTATGGAAAACGTATACTTCGTTTCCCTGTGTCTTTTACTGTGAAGTGGAAATCATTAAAAGAATGGCGATATTCGTTGCGGCAAGATTTAGCCTATTTGCGAAATTTCTGTCCCCAACTTACTCTTCCGAATGCGAAAATATTTTGTTAGTACCCGCTTACATAGGGAGACATTTTCGGCAGGATAAAATAACAGAAATCAGATCGAAAACGGAAAGCTTTTGGTATTTCTTTTTCCAGCGCGTTATTAGAAAATGGAACTACAGAGAAATAATAAAAAAACGGTTCGATGAACCCTCTGCCATGCACTTCAATATGTTTTGCAGAGTATTTATGTAGATGTATCTCTTTCCTGTAACAATATTATTATTATTATTATTATTATTATTTTTTTTTTTTTTTTTTTTTTTTTTTTTTTTTTTTTTTTTTTTTTTTATGAAACTTGGTTTTGTGAAGTACCTGCTTGACTTAAAAGCACTTCAGATTTATGATTGAAAGGCTAACAGATCGTCTTGCGGCCTGATCGTTACTGTCTTTTTTATTCATTTATTATTCTTATTATTATTATTATTATTACAAAGAGAGGCCAGTTACTGAGCAGGAAGTATTGGAATTCCCACATTCCGTGGCGGTTAAATTTTACTTACCGTCCTGGCGGCCAAGCGTGATAATGTTGGCAATCATGTGACGTGGGCCTTAGCCAATCATGTGACAACGCAATTGTTTTGTCATGTCTAGGAGGGAAATATTTTTCAATATGCGGACAAGTGTATATACAATAATCTGTCAATCATAGAGTATTTATTTACTTCTTGGACTGTACGAAATATCTTGATTAATATTTTCTACCGTGTTGATGTTGCCAACATAGTTACTCGAGGCCGCCGGTACGGTAGGTAAAAGTTTACTCCGTTAGGAACTCATAAACGACAATACGGTACGCATACTACAGTGATGGATCATAAATGCTACTTTCTATAGGTACTAAATAAATTATAGGGAATAAAGGGCACACTAAATAAAGAATCACAAATAATGCTATAGAATTAAAAGATAAAATAAGAGACAAGTTCACCACTTGTAGTCTTGACCGTTACACCACCGCCACAATTCCTTTAACATGAGTGTCGCAAAAATTATAACGACCGTAGGTACCGTAATTTCGTTTCGCTCGTAAGAAACTAACTGTACGGGAAAAATTCTAACTCTTTAACACGAGATTAATTATGCGATCTACCCTTGTTAGTATAATCTGTCATTTCAGGCTCTATTTTGTATCTTATTTTAAAAAATGTAGGTTCACTCGTGTGTTTTTAATATGGTAGATAAACCTAAAATTTAACTGGTTATTTCAATGCAAATAGTGAACTTTGTTTTATTGTTCTTTTACATTTATAAAGCAGACATTGTCATTTCGGAATATAGCAGTCTCTTTAAAACGAATCTTGATTTCAGTCATCATACGCAGCAGACTCACGAATGTGAACTACAGTTTGACAGTCTCTAAATGGTTTACATACTAGAAAGTTATAGGTGTGGAGCTTCAGCAAAATGAAACACTATATTTCGATACCATTAGTTTGTTCCGCCTTTCTGCATCAGTGGTTTGAAACACCAGTGTTGTGAATCCGACATGAAACCGTGAAACCGCCACGAAACCATGAAACCGAGAGGAATAATCGGTTTCAGTGTATCGACTACGAACCGCGAATGTGATCCAAAACAGAACGGGATGAAACCGCACGGTTTCGAATACGTGAAACGTGCCGGTTTTGAAACACTGAAACTGTCGTGTGTATCGAAACTTTGTTTCGAAACCATGAAACCGTAGCCAACTCTAATTAAAAACATTATACAGTAAAAAAAATCAAGGTTAAGGCCAATTAGCAAAGAGTATTTTTTACGAAAGAATTAGTAATTAACTTCTTACTTGACGTACTTCTTTAAAATGAACTACCGGGACAAATAAAAGTTAAAAAACGACTGAAATTTAACTAAAAGCCCTGAGAGACAGAATTCTTATGCTCGAACATTCTAAAGGTTATCTAAAGAAAAAGAAAAGAAAGAAAGATATGGTTCAGTTTGTACTTACGTTAAAATCAAAAAGCCGTAATTTAATATACTAAGAATTGACAGGCTTACCAACCTGAATTCCTGATGTATGACGCAACTAAAATTTGGAGGGCCTAGTAAACCAATACATAGACGACGACGAAGGCCTTGCACATCATATAACCGTCGCCTACGATAAAAATAAAATTAAAAAATAATAAAAAAGAAGTACCCATAGTACGTTACAACGTGCAATGGCAGTCCAATTTCAGTTACGGCAATTGTTGCCAGTTCGACACGTCCGATCGCGACGCGGTTGCCCGATAATCTTGATGTCACGGTTGCGACGACAGTTTGTATTTTAATAGATCAAAATTCCACGTTGGTCAGATCTTCGACATTTAGATTCAATCCATATATAAAACCCTCACCGTCTCGACGCGGTTGATTGTTTCTCTCGACGACACGACACAACATTAGCGCACACTTTGACACAAATACGCATTCCACTGCCTGTAAAGATACACGATAGCTTAGCGTGCCTCATCAGTAAGAATCACTGTTCAGTCAGATGCACCAGCGTCAATAATAACCATTTCCTTCGTACCACTGCCCGCTCTCAGCCACGCACAACAACTGATGCTCTTTTTAAACTCGACTCCTTGGACGTGATCGACAATCGATATCACTCCGACAGTCAAAGATGTAGCCTACTGTACGGTAACAAAACGACGTTACAGAAGATATGTACAGAGAGGACAATGTTAGAATTCTCAGGCTACTGACAGGGGTCGACAAGAGGCTCTCGAGCTTACATCACATATTGCCCGAACCGCCGTTTCTGCGCCATAAATAGGCTTTTTAAATCAGGATATTTACCCGAAAAATTCATACCATACGTCATAATTGAGTCTAAATAATCAAAGCAGACTACTTTTCAACTGCCACTTATTTCAGATACTGTTCTCGTGGTAAATAACGCAGCATATAGTTTTTGAGAAATCAGGGCTTTCCACGACAGCAGACTAGTGACATTATAGTCTATTCCTTTCCCTTCGATCCTAATATTTAGTATTATTTTATTCATTTATTAATTATTTACATTCATGTCTGGTGTACATCGATTGTTAACTGTATTGGATTGCAATGTGATGTCTTTATAGGTGATTAGAGTAGTTTGCAGATGTTCTACTAGAATTTTATAACTTGATTGATTTTCTGTAATGATGTATAATTAATATTCAAAAATGCTAAATTTATTATTTTGTAATATGTTTTGTATAAACTACTAGCTGAAAACCGGGTGCTGCCCGGGTATTTATTTATTTATTCTGCCATTTTTCAGGTATATATATATTTGTATAAGGGCTGTATGTCTGTAAAATCTCTTGGCAATTCAATTAATAGTACAGAAGTAATAGATTAAAACTTGGTGCGTGATGGGGCGGTTTTCCATGAACGTTACTGTTTATGTGCTCGTATCTCATGAACTACTTGTCGTGTAGTGATACAATTTAGAAGTTACATTCAACTACAAATGTGTATACTGTCTGTAAAATTTCCTGTCGCTACAATTTGTAGTGTTCAGATTATAAATTGTAAAGTCATACCGAGAGCCGTAGTTTTACTCCATAAACAGCGGAAAAGTAGTAAGCGAGAAACTTTTTTTTCCTTTCATCATTTTACTATGGTTGCCAGCGAGAAAAAGTTTAATAAAGGTTTGAAATTATGTTTAAAGTTTGTTGCAAGTCGCTAAGCACTGTCATTCTCATACAGTGTATTTCGAAAGTCTCGCCGCATTATATGGCATTTTTTGAGATTTCTATTGGTTATGACGTAATATCTTTCGAACCATGTGCCGTATGTGATTCTTAAGCATGCAGCAATTGTTACCTCACGGTAAGGAATGTGTGTACCAAATTTGGTTGAAATCGGTCCAATGGTTTAGGAGAAAATAAGCAGCATTGTCGCAAAATGCAGCAGTTTTTCGCGCATCTCAAATTGTATGACGTCATATCTCGTGAACTATATATCGTATGTGATTCTTACACTTACGGCGACCGTCCTCATGGATTGAAGCTTAAGTGTACAAACTTTCATAAAGATTGGAACAAAACTGTAGATTTGTATGCAACAAATACAAACATACGGACACTCTTCTTTATATATTGGATGTAATAGTGTGTGCTGGTTCAGAATTGTATGTAAAAGTTAGAGTACTGTACCTAGCAACGGAAAGATGGCCGGCACATGATAAAAGATGGCAAGTTGTCGGGAGAAGTTTCTGGAAATGTGTGTGAGCAGGCGATTCTAGCAGTAGTAGCGACAGGTAGTTGTGGTCAGAGACTAGAGCAGCCACAGCTACTGCCTCGAGTTGAGAATACTGAAGCAGGCAGCTACCAGTGTTGGGTGGATGTACTAGCTTGTGTGGCAATTTTGCAAGTGTATTACAAGTCGCTATGGCATTTGAGGCTAATTCAACCTTCGGTAAATATAAATAGCCTCGGATGGAAAGTCATGGTCATTAAAGTAATGTGGCTTTGTTATGTGGACTGTTATGTAGTACTAACTTCGCCACGAAGAGGATATATGAGCTCACAGCCACTTAAACTACAGAAAATGTTTAAAGGTTTTGGAAGATTCACGTTGCCACAACATGATCTAATCAGTAACCACGGTACTGCAAGTAATGCATTTTTCTATTGCAAACTTGCATGAACCAAAAAAATTTTCAAATGTTTGTTAAGCTTAAGGGACTTAACTGCAGGGTCATCAGTCCCTAAACTTACAAACTACTTATGAACTACCTTCTACTAAAGATGACACAAACATCCATGGCCAAGGGGAAGGATTCGAACCCCCCGAAAGCTTAGAATTTTACCATTTTTCAACGTAATAGCCGTTAATTTCAACCTATATCCATCCATACTATGTATGCCTTTCCTACCAGGTAAGCCGTTCAAAACACTTTTCTTGCGTTTGCAAGACGCGCACTACTTTCTGGTTGTGACAGAGCAGATTTACATGTGAGGTCATAGTTAGAGATGCGTAAATCTGTACCATCTCATGGTTATTTCTGGAATCCACAAATGAAATGTTGAAAAGTTTGTAAATCTATGGGACTTAATTATTGCTGTCATTAGTCCCTAGGCTTACATACCGTTCGTACTAACTTATACTAACCTAAGGACAACGCACGCACTACTGTCGAGGCAGGACTCCAACCACTTCCGGGGAGCAACAGCGCGCTCCGCAGTAAGGAGTCTTAGAGCGTTCGGCCATTCCACCGCGGCTGAAATCCTCAGATATGTTTCAAGCACACCAGAGAATTTGTTGGGTCGCCTGAAAATGTTCAATGAGGCTGTAATTTTTATAACTTCTGCCTTATGATAAAGAGCCCTCTCTCATAAGACGTTTTTGTTTGTGGGATACTTTGAAATAATTCTTCTTAATCACTCCATATGTTACATTCAGTATTTTATACATAGCTAGATCGAAACACTGTCTGCAATTATATAAACAAATTTCAAACACATGTTGCTAAATATCTGTTAGGAGAATAATGCCTGCTTTGGTTAGGATAGTAATGATTTGTCTATTTGAGAAACTTTTTGACTTACCGAGCATCGCTGATGTAAGTCAAGTTTTACGATCAGTTAAGCAATACAAGAGATAAGAAAAACAGCTCTATGAATATCAAGAACACAGATGGAAAACCAGTTCTCAGCAAAGAAGGGAAAGTCCCTGGAGTAGATGAAATTCCCTCAGAGCTACTGAAGTCTCTGGGAGAACCAGCCATGACAAAACTGTTTCACCTGGTGTGTAAGATGTATGAGACAGGCGAAGTACTCTCAGACGTCAAGAAAAATGTTATAATCCCCATTCCAAAGAAAGCAGGCGTAGACGGGTATGAAAACTACAGAACCATCAGTTTAATAAGTTATGTTTGCAAAATATTAACACGAATTATTTACAGAATGATGGAAAACCTAGTAGAAGATGACCTCCGGGAAGATCAGTTTGGGTTCAGGAGTAATGTAGGAAGACGGGAGGCAATACTCACTTTACGACTTATCCTAGAAGATAGATTAAGAAAAGGCAAACCTACATATCTAGCTTTTGTAGATTTGGCGAAGGCTTTTGATAATGTTGGAATAAACACTTTCAAGTTCTGAAGCAAGCAGGAGTAAAAAATAGTGAGCGTAGGGTAATCAGACAGCGGTTGTCAGAGTTTAAGGGCATGAATGGGATGCAGTGGTTGGGAAGGGAGTAAGACGGGTTTGTAGCTTTTCTCCAATGTTATTCAATTTGTACATTGAGCAAGCTATAAAGAAAAGCAAGGAGAAATTTGGAGAAGGAATTGAAGTTCAGGGGGAAGAATTAAAATCATTGCGTTTTGCCGATGACATAGTAATTCTGTCAGAGACATCAAAGGACCTGGAAGAGCAGTTGAACGGAAGAGCAGTTGCAAATAAGATGAACATTAACAAGACCAAAACTAGGGTAATGGAGTGCAGTCTAAGAAAAACAGGCGATGCTGAAGGAATTAAGATTAGGTAACTAAACAATAAAGGAGGTAGATGAGTTTTGTTACTTGGGCAGTAAAATAACAAATGATGGTCGCAGTACAGAGGATATAAAATGCAGAATGGCAATGGGTAGAAAAGCGTTCTTGAAAAAGAGAAATTTGTTAACATCAGATATTGATTTAAGCCTAAGGAAGCCCTTTCTGAAGGCATTTGTGTGGAGTGTTGCCTTGTATGGGAGTGAAACATGAACGGTGCGGACAGGAAGAGGATAGAGGCTTTTGAAATGTGGTGCTACAGAAGAATGCTGAAGATTAGGTGGGTGGATCACGTAACTAATGACGAGGTACTGAACACTATTGGGTAGAAAAGGAATTTTTGGCATACCTTGACAAAAAGAAGTGTAGGACACATTCTTCGACATCAAGGAATTGTGAATTTAGCGTTGAAGGGAAGTGTTTGGGGTAAAAATCGTGGGGTAAAAACCGCAGAGGAAGACCAAGAGATGGATACAGTAAGCAGATTCAGACAGATGTAGGTTGGCGTTCTAATGTGGAGTTCAAGAGGCTAGCTCAGGATAGGGTTTTGTGGAGAGCTGCATCAAACCAGTCTCCAGACTGAAGACCACAACAACAACAAGCGATACAAATAGATGTACCGTAAGGACAACCATAGCTGAGGGGTACCTTTGGAGTGGCCAGAACAAACGTGTGGTTCCTGAAAAGGTGCAGCAGCCTGGAGGACTGAGTGAGCTTTGTAACAACAGCTAACGTGACCTTGGCACACAGTTACTACGAATCGCTGAAAGCAAGGGAAACTACAGCCGTTACTCTTCTCGAGGACAAGTATTTCTACTATATATGATGATGACATCCTCTCGAGTAAAATATTCCGTAGGTAAAATAGTCCCCCAATTCGGATCTCCGGGTGGGACAACTAAGAAAGATGTGGTTACCAGGAAAGACAACACGCATTCCACGGATCGGATCATGGAATGGTAAATCCCTTAATTGGGTATGGAGGTTTGGAAATTTAAAAAGAGAAATGCATAGGTTGAAGTTATATATAGTGGTGATTAGTGAAGTGCGGTGGATAAAGGAACAGGATTTCTGGTTAGTGAGTATAGGATTGTTGTTGTGGCTGGCAAGTTATGTCACACGGTACGAAATAGATTTGTATCACTACCCCTTTTATATTTCTATAGTGAACGGAGCTTGGGATGGGTTGATTCCACGTTACAGACATCTGAAGAATTTGTTCAAGCGATATGAGACACCACACATAATCCAAATTGTTGTTGACGTTTCAGTCCTCAGACAGGTTTTATGCAGCTCTACACGCTACCCTGTCCCGCGCAAGCCTTTTCATCTGAGAATACGTTCTGCAACCTACATCCTTTCGAATCTGCTTACTGTATTCGTCCCCCGGTCTTCCTCTACGTGTTTTAACAAATACATTTCCCTCTAATGCTAAGTTCACGATTCCTGGATGTCTCAAATGTTTCCCACCAATCTATCCCTTCTCTTAGTCAGGATATGCCAGAAACTCCTTTTCTCCGCAATTCGGTTACGCACCTCCTCATTAGTTACATGATCTTCTTTCTTCTTCTTTATTGTAGCCTTGTCCCAAGTCACGTAGGGTCGGCGTTGCTCTTCTAGATCTTTCTCCTCCATAAAACTCTATTCACTGCTTCTTCCTTCTACCATCCTTTCTCCCTTAGGTCCCCCGCTATCTTATCCTTCTACATCATCTTCGGTCTTCCTCTCCTTCTCACTTCTTTAATCTTTATAGCTTTAACTCTGTTTCCGATATACTCTTTCCCTTTTCTCTGCAAGTGTCCATACCACCTTAGCCTACTCTCTTGTATCTTTTTCCCCATTAGTCCCACTTTCACAACTGCTCTAATAAATTAATTTCTAATTCTATCAATTATTCTTACCCCACACATCCACCTCAGTATCCTCATTTCTGCTACTTCCATCTTCCTTTCCTGGGCTACTGTGATTGGCAATGTCTCTGCCCCGTATATCATAGCAGGCAGCAAGCCTTACCACCGACTTGTACACTTTCCCTTTCAACCCATTGCTCACCTTCTTGTCACAGAACACTCCGCTCATTTTCCTCCAGTTGATCCAACCACAGTTTATTCGGTGCTGTACCTCGCTTTCCAGTCCTCCGTCCCTCTATATGTACGACCCCAGGTATTTAAATTTACAGACCGATTTCAGTTCCTCCTCCTGGATCTTGCAAGACCTTATCTGCCCATCCTTCAGTGCTAAATATTCCGATTTCGTCCTGCTAGTTTTCATCCCTCTTTCTTCTAATGCCTTCCTCCAATCCTCCAGCTTTTCTTCAAGTCTATCGATGATCTGCTCACAAAGAACCACATCATCTGCAAACATCATATTCCATGGCGTTTTCTTTTTTACATCTTTCACCAGCCCATCCATAATCAGGACAAAGAGGTAAGGGCTAAGCGCAGACCCTTTGTGTAACCCCACTGTTACTGGGAACTCCTTTATCACGCCCACACCACTTCTCACCTGTCTTTGCTCCTCTGTTCATTTCCTTCACTAACCTCACATACTTCTCTGGCACGCACTGCTCTCTCATGCTTCTCCATATTTCGTCCCTTGGGACTCTTTCATAAGCTCTCTCCAAATCAATGAAAGCCATATGTAAAATGGCTTGCATCTCCCGGCGTCTCTCCACTATCTGCCTTAAAGCATGTATTGCATCAGTCGTTCCTCTTCCAGGCTTGAACCCAAACAGTTCTTCACACACAACAGTCTTCTTGCGTACTCTTGCCTCTATAGCTCTTTCCCAAATCTTCAATGCGTGTGCCATCAGTTTAATATCTCTATAGTTGAAACTTCCTGGCAGATTGAAATTGTGTGCCGGAACCGGGACTCGAACCTGGGACCTTTGCCTTTCGCGGGCAAGCGCACTACTGACTGTGCTATCCCGACACGACTCACGATGCCACCTCACAACTTTACTTCCGCCAGTACCTCGTCTCCTACTTTCCAAACTCCACAGAAGCTCTCCTGCGAACCATGCAAGACTAGCACTCCTGGAAGAAAGGATGTGGTGGAGACATGGCTTAGCCACAGCCTAAGGGATGTTTCCAGAATGAAACGAGGCGAGGTACTGGCGGAAGTAAAGTTGTGAGGCGACCTTGTGAGTCATGTCGGGATAGCACAGTCGGTAGTGCGCTTGCCCGCGAAAGGCAAAGGTCCCAGGTTCGAGTCCCGGTTCCGGCACACAATTTTAATCTGCCAGGAAGTTTCATATCAGCGCACACTCCGCTGCAGAGTGAAAGTTTCATTCTGGATCTCTATAGTCACTGCAGTCCTGCACATCAGCTTTCCCCTTAGTTACGTGATGTACCCATCTAATTTTCGTCTGTAGCGCCACATTTCAGAAGCTTCTATCACCTTTTTGTCTGAACTCCTTATCGCCCATGTTTCACTCCCAAACAATGCTACACTCCAGACAAATGCATTCAGAAAGAATTACTAACTTTTAAATTAATACTGTATGTTAACAAGTTCCGCTTCTTCAGAAACGTTTTTTTTCCCATAGCCATTCCGGATTTTATATGTTCTTTACATCGGCCATCAGAAGTTATTGAGCCGTCCGGGCTCCTGTTTCTTCGATTGACCCTGTCCTTGATTTAATTACTGGCATAAATACCACCGATCTCTCTGTGCGTCCACCGCTCGTGGCGCTGTTTGATCTTTCGCGCGTCGATTCTCTTCTGACTGGTTTCCTTGCCGCGTGTGGCGCTACGGTGGCGCGCCGAGGCTGTCGAAGAGGGTATCACGCAGGGAGTTTGATACGATGCATGGCATCGCCAGGATCGAAGCGTCGGAGCTATCAACAACTGGTATCCCCCAAAGACCTTATAAAAATGACTCCCTAACGGCGCTGCTGTTGCGGGATAATTTGAACCTACGGCCTGCCGCTATGGTAGTGGCAAGCGTCACATAAATACGAGTGTTGTTAGCAGGTAAATTGTGTATTAAATAGCTACTGCGGGATATATACACAATTGATAGTCACGTCTGTATTGTTTGACTATCGCAGTGTACATGAAACACGATGGTGAAGAGCTGCTCAGCATTTAACTGCATAAATCAATCTAAGAAAGGAATAAAAAGAACGAATACTGTCTTCCCATTTATATTTCTCAGGAATACAAGTAGTTCTACTACTTGTGTTCAGAGATAGTTACTCTTGCTTAACGGACTGTTAGTCGAGACATTACAGGATTGAATGAAATAAACAATAGGCTTTTACAATACTGGCAGCTCTTCAAAAGGAGCTACTTTAGGCAGTACTGGTGGACAGGAAGTTCAAAAAGTTTCATTTTATGAATGTTTAAAATAACTATTGGGATCAAGAGATTAGTTGCGTTCCTGCAGTTCGAATTTTAGCAACTTGTTACACAGAATTTAAAGGTAGTCTACATTACATATAGGTATAACAACTTAAAGTGGTTTTCAGAACTGTGTATAGTTCCATACGTGAATGACACACTGCATGCCCTTTGTGAAGTTGGACCCTATGACAATAGTTGTTGACCCTTGAGCAGTTCACGCTACTGTAAGGTATTTGGATTACGGCATTAAAATGCTAATATTTTTGCTAGATACCCTAATGCTAATGTTAGATGCATTAGTTAAGAAAAAGTTATGGCATACTTCGTGTTGTTAAAAGAATTTGGTAGTGGCTGGTTGCCGTATTCATAAGGTAAAGACGCTATTTTTCAGTTATGTGTCTGATGGCATACTTCACTTTCACAATCGATTTTTATACATTATCTGTTTCAGGCAGCCCTGTTTCATTTCTTGATGCTCTGAAATATCTAAATATTGGAGAATACAGCACTAAAGCAAAGACGTAAAGTGTGAGACTATTCCGAAATTAATGTTTGTACAAAAGTATCACCATCGTAGAATATACTGAGAAAGTACCACAAAATCGTGTCTGACGATAAATTCCGTTCATACACTGCACTTAGAACGCTAAAAAACTAAATGTTATAGTTCGTCTTCGTTTGGAAGAGGAAACGCTGTTGGCCAATTTCTACACCGTGCCGGCCGCGGTGGCCGCGGGGACTGAGGCGCTCCAGTCACGGTCTGCACGGCCACTACGGTCGGGGGTTCGAATCCCCCCTCGGGCATGGATATTTCTGCCGTCCTTAGTATAAGGTAGTTCGTAAGTAGTTCGTAAGTTTAGGGACTGATGACCCCGTAGTTAAGTCCCATAAGCTTAACAAACATTTGAACATTTTCTACACCGTACCGGTATGTATAAAATGTTCAAATGTTTGTATAGCTTATGGGACTTAACTACGGGGTCATCACTCACTAAACTTACAAACCACTTGTGAACTAACTAATACTGCGGACGGCACAAATATCCATGCCCGAGGGGGCATTCGAACCCCCGACCGTAGTGGCCGTGCAGACCGTGACTGGAGCGCCTCTGTCCCCTCGGCCACCGCGGTCGGCGGTATGTGTAATAAATTTACACACAACCGATAGTTGCTACATATTCGAGGAGTCTGAAGTTATTTCGTAGTTATATATTTCCATTTGAGATAGTTTTCGCAACTTGACTCAAATGAATACTGTCTCTAATCAAAAGAGTCTTACGCAGATTTAAAGTTCGCGCGTAAGTTTGCCACCACAATGGCCGCCGAGGCGCTCTTCAATTTGTCCGCTGTTTGCTGTCGGCCGGCCGGCCGCGGTGGCCTCGGGGACTGAGGCGCTTCAGTCACGGTCTGCACGGCCACTACGGTCGGGGGTTCGAATCCCCCCTCGGGCATGGATATTTGTGCCGTCTGTAGTCTTAGCTAGTTCATAAGTAGTTTGTAAGTTTAGGGAATGATGACCCCGTAGTTAAGTCCCATAAGCTTAACAAACATTTGAGCTGTCGGCCGCTTGCCTGATTGTGGGGGCTTGTACCCCACAATCAGCCCCGGCTACGCCTAGCGTCCTTCCAGCCTCTTTGAATCTGGGATCCGTCAAATGTTTCTGGGCGTTGATTGACACCCTCCTCCTACACCATCGTGCGGGTGCCTGCACCTATCATGGAGTAAGAAATAAATAATTTAAGTGACTGATACAGTTCTGCTCCGCAAAATTGTGTGTATGAATTTGTCAGGATAGGTGGTCGTTCCCCAGAGGCCGTCCCTTGCCTGTGTCTACGTCGTTAGTTGTTTATTCATCAGTTATACCGCACTTTTAGTTCGATTCTACATCTACATGGGATACTCTGCAAATCACTTTTAATTGCCGGCAGAGGGTTCATCCAATCACCATTATACTTTTTATCTTCCATTCCATTCTCGAATAGCGCGCGGGAAGAAAGAACACCTGAATCTCTCCGTTCGAGCTCTGATTTCCGGTATTTTATCCTGATGGTCATTTCTACCTATGTAAGTGGGAGTCAAGAATATATTTTTGTTTAGATTATCCATTACGGATGTTTCAGAACCCGTGACTTATTTTCAATATTATTTAAGGAAACTGCTCCAGTCACTTTTACTTGAAATGATATTTATTCCATTAACCGGTTTTCAAACCTTTTCAGGTTCATCATCAGATGGATCATGTTACAATAACATTTTAAGCATCATGTTGGATGCTGGCTTGCGACTGTATGGCCGGATTGTTGTGGTTAATTTCCATTTCTTGCGTCTTCTTTTGTTTAAGTCACAGTAACACATCACTTTTTTCTGTTGGGTTCTAACTGTACTATAAACAACATTTTACCAGCGTCCAACATGTGCTTTTATAGCTGCTGTTATTTACAAACGTGTTATATCTTCGCCACCTTTAGTGTAATGTTGATAAGTAAGCTGAGCTGATTTCATTTAAAGTGCAGTGCTGATTTGTAAATTTTATTGTGTGTTGTTTTATTGGCCTTCTGCCTATTGATATCAATGAGCACAGTTTCCTGTTACCAGCCTCTATAATACAATTGGACGTTACTTGAATTTTTAACTCCTCTTTACTGTGTTTTCGTAACTGTATTTTTAAAGGGCTGTATTCACTTAAATTTTGGGGCCCCCCTTTAGAGTGACTTTGATTCCTCATTAGTTACGCGATCTGCCCATCTAATCTTCATCATTTTTCTGCAGCAAGACATTTCAAACGCTTCTATTATCTTTTTTGTCTGAACTCCTTCCCATGGCCATTATGCATTTTATATTTTCTTTACTTCGGTCATTAGAAGTTATTTTGCTACACAAATAACAAAATTCATCTACTACTTTTGTTGTCTCATTACTTAATTTAACTCCTTCAACATCTCCTTATTTTCTGACTATACATTGCATTATCCTTGTTTTACTCCTTTTAATGTACATCTTATACCCTCCATTCAAGACACTGTCCATTGCGTTCAATTGCACATTCAGACCTCTGCTGTCTTGAACAGAATTACTATATTACTATATCATCGGAATACAGTAGAGGTTTTATTTCTTCTCCGTGAACTTAAATTCCCCTCTCGAAATTTCTCCATGCATTCCGTCATAGCTTGCTCAATGTTGGGAAAGGGTACAACCCTGTCTTACTCCCTTCCTAACCACTGCGTACCTTTCATGCCTTTAGACTCTTATAATTGCTGTCTGTTTTTCGTACAAGATGAATATAAATCTTCGTTCCCTATAATTTACCTCTGCTACCTTCGGAATGATATGACCTTCCAATTTATCTTTATCTGTTGTTGTTGTTGTGGTCTTCAGTCCGCAGACTGGTTTGATGCAGCTCTCCACAATACCCTATCCTGAGCAAGCCTCTTCATCTCCACATAAGAGCGACAACCTACATCTGTCTGAATCTGCTTATTGTATCCATCTCTTGGTCTCCCTCTGCGATTTTTCCCCATACACTTCCCTCCAACGCTACATTCACAATTCCTTGATGTCTAAGAATGTGGCCTACCAATCTATCCCTTCTTTTAGTCAAGGTATGCCAGAAATTCCTTTTCTCCCCAATTCTGTTCAGTACCTCCTCATTAGTTACGCGAGCCACCCACCTAATCTTCAGCATTCTTCTGTAGTACCATATTTCAAAAGCCTCTATCCTCTTCCTGTCCGTACTGTTTATCGTCCATGTCTCACTCCCATACAAGGCAACACTCCATACAAATGCCTTCAGAAAGGACTTCCTTAGGTTTAAATCAATATTAGATATTAACAAATTTCTCTTTTTCAAGAACGCTTTTCTACTCATTGCCATTCTGCATTTTATATCCTCTGTACTGCGACCATCATTTGTTATTTTACTGCCCAAGTAACAAAACTCATCTACCTCCTTTATTGCTTCGTTTCCCAATCTAATTCCTTCAGCATCACCTAATTTTCTTACACTGCACTCCATTACCCTAGTTTTGCTCTTGTTAATGTTCATCTTATATGCACCTTTCAGCACACTGTCCATTCCGTTCAATTGCTCTTCCAGGTCCTTTGCTGTATCTGACAAAATTACTATGTCGTCGGCAAAACGCAATGTTTTTAATTCTTCCCCCTGAACTTTAATTCCTTCTCCAAATTTCTCCTTGCTTTCCTTTACAGCTTGCTCAATGTACAAATTGAACAACAATGGAGAAAGGCTACAACCCTGTCTTACTCCCTTTCCAACCACTGCATCCCTTTCATTCCTTTCAACTCTGACAACCGCTGTCTGGTTTTTGTACAAGTTGTAAATAATCTTACGTTCCTAATATTTTACTCCTGCTTGCTTCAGAACTTGAAAGAGTTTATTCCAATCAACATTGTCAAAAGCCTACTCCAAATCTACAAAAGCTAGAAACGTAGGTTTGCCTTTTCTTAATCTATCTTCTAGGATAAGCCGTAAAGTGAGTATTGCCTCCCGTGTTCCTACATTTCTCCTGAACCCAAACTGATCTTCCCCGAGGTCGGCTTCTACCCAGCTTTTCCATCCTTCTGTATATAATTCGTGTTAATATTTTGCTACCATGACTTATTAAACTGATGGTTCTGTAGTTTTCACACCTGTCTGCACCTGCTATCTGAGGGGATTTCACCTGTCTCATACATCTTACACACCAGGTGAAACAGGTTTGTCATGGCTGGTGGCTGGTTCTCCCAGAGACTTCAGTAGCTCTGAGGGAATATCATCTACTCCAGGGGCCTTGTTTCGACTTAGGTCTTTCAGGGCTCTGTCAAATTCTTCTCTCAGTACAGTATCTCCTATTTCATCTTTATCTACATCCCCTTCCCTTTCTACAATATTGCCTCGAAGTTCACTTCCTTTGTAGAGCCCCTCTATATACTCTTTCCATCTTTCAGCTTTCCCTTCTTTGCTGAGAACTGGTTTTCCATCACTGTCCTTGATATTCATAGAACTGTATTTATATCTCCAAATGTTTCCTTTATTTTCCTGTAGGCTGTATCTATTTTTCCCCTATTTATACATTCTTCTACATCCTTGCATTTGCCTTCTAGCCACTCCTGCTTAGCCATTTTGCACTTCCTGTCAATCTCATTTCTTAGTCGTCTGTATTCCATTTTGCCTGTTTCATTTACTGTATTTTTATATTTTCTCCTTTCATCGATTAATTTTAGTGTCTCCTGTGTTATCCAAGGATTTTTTGTAGGTCTTTCCTTCCTACCTATTTTGTCTTCTGCTACCTTCACTATTTCATCTCTTAATTTTACCCATTCCTCCTCTAGTGTTTTATTTTCCCCAGTTTCTGTCAATTGTTGCCTAAAGCTCCCTCTGAAATTGTTAAGAACCTCAGGTTCCTTCTATTTATCCAGGTTCCAACTCCTTATTTTTCTTCCTTTTTGTAGTTTCTTTAGTTTCAGCCTACAGTTCATAACCAACAAGTTATGGTCAGAGCCTATATCTGCCCATGGGTATGTCTTACACTGTAGAACCTGGTTCCGAAATCTATGTCTTACCATTATAAAATCTATCTGGTATCTTCAGGTGTCTCCTGGTCTCTTCCACGTATACAACCTTCTTTTGTGATTCTTGAACCAGGTGTTTGTTATAACTAAATTATGTTCTGTGCAAAATTCTACCAGGCGGCTTCCTCTTTCATTCCTTTTGCCCAGACCATATTCTCCTACTATCCTCCCTTCCCTTCCTTGTCCTACTACCGAATTCCAGTCTCCCATAACAATTAAGTTTTCCTCTCCCTTAATTGTCTGAATAATTTCCTTTAGCTCCCCATATATTTCTTCGATTTCCTCATCATCGGCAGAGCTAGTTGGCATATAAACCTGTACTACTGTTGTCGGTGTTGGCTTCGTATCTATCTTGACAATGATAATGCGATCACTGTGCTGGTCATAGTAGTTTACCCGCATTCCTATTTTCTTATTCATTATCAGTCCTACTCCTGTGATACCCCCAATTGATTTTGTATTTATAATCCTGTACTCACCTGACCAGAAATCCTGTTCATCCTGCCACCGAACTTCACTAATCCCCACTATATCTAACTTCGACCTATCCATTTCCCTTTTTAAATTTTCTAATTTTCCTACTCGATTAAGGGATTTAACATTCCACGCTCCGACCCATAGAATGCCAGTATTGTCTTTCCCGATGATCACATCCTCCTGAGTAGTCCCCGCCCGGAGATCCGAATGGGGGACTATTTTACCTCCGGAATATTTTACCCGAGAGGATGACATCATCACATGTTCATACAGTAGAGCTGCATGTCCTCGGGAAAGGTAATGTCTGTAGTTTCCCCTTGCTTTCAGCCGTTCGCAGTAGCTGTGTGGCAAAGCCACATTAGCTGGAGCTATAAGGCCAGCTCAGTCAATCATCCAGACTCTTGCCCCTGTAACTACTGAAAAGGCTGCTGCCCCTCTTCAGGAACCACACGTTTGTCTGGCCTCTCCACAGATACCCCTCCGCTGTGGTTGCACCTACAGTACGGCTATCTGTATCGTTGAGGCACGCAAGCCACCCCACCTCGGCAATGTCTGTGGTTCATGGTTTATCTACAAATGTGAAAGTCTGTTCGGTGTACGTTATTCACGACTGAACCACAAGACACAAAGAGCTAAATATTTTTTACAGTTACTAATGTCTACCCGGGTAAGGCTTTAGGCATGGTTTTATGGCGATCGGATAGCTATATATATTAATGCGAATGTCTGTTCGGTGTACGCTTATCGCTTACGAACGACAAGACGCAGAGACTTAAATATTTGTACAGTTACTAATTTATACCTGAAGAAGGTTTTAGGCAAGGTTCTATAGCAATCTGATAGATAATTAGTAATTTGAAGAATATAACGAGAAATGCGGAACAATAATTACTCTTCGAAAATTATATTTACTCTTTGAAAATGGTTTTATTGGTTCTGTTGTTGCTTGAGAGTTGATAAAAGGGTGGAGTATATTGGGATGGAACGTCATCGGTTTATATAAAATTCTAAGTTTGTGTGTGTGTGTGTGTGTGTGTGTGTGTGTGTGTGTTTGTGTGTGTGTGTGTGTGTGTGTGTTAATATTTGGCTCTGCAGCGAAAACTGCAGAACGCAAACAAATGGTCTGTGTGTAATAGTTGTCCGAAGTCTCCCGATTTACATAGCATTTCCATGTCGATAGCTATAAGGGGGTGGAAGATATGGTGGTTGAAAGTCGTCACTGAATGTCAGCGATGACGTTTGTGACTCTATATCAAGGAGGTTATATACAGCGAAACGTGATGCCACAGACCATATCTTTGGTCTATGCGTGCTACAATGTCTTCAGCTCTTTCTCTGTAATGATAAGCATACGAATAAGGAAATATAATAATAAATAAATAAAGCAGTAAAAAAATTATTTCAGTACATCTCTTTAAAAAAAAATCGATTTGACGTTTCGCGCATTACATCAAGTACAATACTACAAATAACGTAGTTTACCAGAATGCCCTAAAATGAAATTAAAATGAATTTGGACATTACTCTCACCATACGTGTTAAGATATTGCAACACAGGCAGTAAGGAATAATGTATGTATTATTTATTGTAAATCATTAAGCACTTCACATAATTTTCTTTTTTTATTTGAATGTTGATTAAAAATGTTTGTTTCTAAGGAAGGTATTGTATTTCATTTCATCCTTCAAAACCATCTCATAGCACGCTACTGAAAGATAGCTTATAAATTATTACATAGTATCAAGAATAGGTCATTAGATATGAGGACATAAGTGATAGTTAATAAACAGGAATCACTTGACAAAATATTTTAATATTAACTTTCCGTTGTTCAAGATATATTACGTCATATGGACAGAGCTGCGTAGTATGGAAACTAAAAGGCGGGATTCGCTACAAGTAAAGGTGAAATGGATAGAGAGTGCGGTAGAAGGCGGTGGGCAGAGGAGGAGGAATGCAAAAGTTCATTTCCCTTTCTCAATTATTGTTCTTCTCTGCGCCAAACGCTAAAGTAACTCATAGCCCCGGCACTAGTCTAATTCGTTGCAATTAAAAGCATACAATCTTCGGTCAAATTGTATTTAATGATTTTGCTGTAATATGGCTATATTTATGTGGCATCCAATCGCTCGTCTCACTCGCCCACATAAACGTTATCACACTAGATAAATAAAATACATGTGGTAATTTGCGAGATAATTTTTATCAGTCATTTTCTAAAATACAAAATTTATTCAGAAATAGTCTTATGTTTTCAGTACTGATTATTCTGAACTGCAGAAGCATAAATCTTCGCAAGCAGTATATTGCCTAAGTTTCAATCACCCCGAAATCTCGTAAATTTCGTAAGTCCCACAGCTTTAGAATTCTCAGGAAGTTCCTTAGTTAATCACTGATAAAATTACAAGTCTGAAATTTTACAATAAAATGGGTTCTAAAATTACTAAATTTACTGTTGCCTACTGATCGAATAAGTCTAACAATTCGACGCTTAGAGGAATATCATGTAATCACTGAAGCAATCAGCGAGTCGCTTATAATTGGTTGTCAGAAGTACACATTGGGTTAAGAAGTGGTTTGACAACCTAAAATACTATATTCGCTTTCCTCTCTGAGGTTCCTGATGGATTACATTAAGAAAAACTCAGTACGCTAGGCGTATTCCATGATTTAACAAAACCATTGGATTGTGATGACCACAAGGTATTATTGCACAATTGGAACATTATGGAATAAGGGAAGTAGCTACAGTAGGTCACTTCTTACTTTAATAACCGACAGCGAATGGTGATTTTCTGCAGTATTGAAAGTGGCTGTGATATACACTCACAACGGATCACAATTAAGTGGTGGGTGCCCCATGGTTCTGTTGTGTGGCCACTGTTTTTTCTCGTTCGTATAAATGATGCCCCTTCTAGAATAACAGGAAACTCTAATATGCCGTTGCTGATGACACTAGCTTGGTAGTGATGGTTATTTTTGGCACTATTACTTCTGTATCAAATAATGCAGTTAAAAAAAATCGTGGCTTCACTCCAGACAAATGCTTTCAGAAAGGACTTTATAACATTTAAAATAATTCAATTACCTTCGTTTTACTCTTCTTAATGTTCATCTTATATCTTCCTTTCAAGACACGGTCCATTCCATTCAATTGCTCTTCCAGATCTTCGGCAATCTCTGACAAAATTACTATGTCATCGACAAACCGCAAACTTTTTATTTCTTGTCCCTGAACTTTAACTCCCTCTCCAAATTTCTTCGCTGCTTGCTCAATGTACAGATTAAACAACATCTGGGAAAGGCTACAAACCTGTCTTACTCCCTTCCCAACCTCTGCGTCCCTTTCTTGCCCTTCGACTCTAATAACCGCTGTCTGGTTTTTATATAGGTCGAATATAACTCTTCGCTGCCTATATTTTACCCCTGCTACCTTCAGAGTTTGGAAGAGTGCATTCCAGTCGACATTGTCAAAACCTTTCTCCAAATCGACAAACGCTAATAAAGTAGGTTTCCCTTTCCTTAGCCTACCTTCTAAGATAAGTCGAAATGTGAGTATTGCCTCCCGTGTTCCTACATTTTTCCTAAATCCAAACTGACCTTCCCCGAGGTCAGATTCCACAAGTTTTCCATTCGTCTGTACATAATTCGTGTTAGTATTTTGCAACCATGATTTATTAAACTCATAGTTCTGTAATTTTCACACTTGTCCGCAACTGCTTTCTTTCGAATTGTAATTACGACATTCTTCTTGAAGTAGGAGGGAATTTCCCCTCTCTCATACATTTTGCATAGCAAGTGATACAATTTTTTCACGACTGGTTCTCCTAACGATATCAACAATTCAGACGGAATATCATCTACTCCAGTGGCCTTGTTTCGACTCAAGTCTTTCAGTGGTCTGTCAAATTCTTCTCGCAGTATCATATCTCCTATCTCATCTTCGTCTTCCATTTCTAGAATACTGCCTTCAGTTTCATTTCCTTTGTATAGGCCCTCTATATATTCCTTCCAGATTTCAGCTTTCCCCTCTTTGCTTAGTACTGGTTTTCCGTCTGAGTTCTTGATATTCATATAGCTGCTCTTCCTTTCTCCAAAATCTCTTTTATTTTCCTGTGGGTGGTTTTTTATCTTTCCCCTAGTAATGCATTCTTCTACGGTTCTGCATTTGTCCTCTAGCCACTCCTTAGCCACTCTGCACTTCCTGTGAATGTCATTTCTCAGACGTTTGTACTCCCTTTTCCCTGTTTCAATTGCTGAATTTTTATATTTTTTCCTCTCATCAATTAAGTTCAGTATCCTGTGTTATCCAGGGATTTCTATTAGGTCTTGTCCTTCTGCCTATGTGGTCCTCTGTAGCCTTCAGTACCATGTCTCTCAGAGCTACCCATTCTTCTTCTACTGTATTACTTTCCCCCGTTTCTGCCAATCCTTGCCTAATGCTCCCTCTGAAACTCTCAACCACCTCTGGTTTTTTTTTTTTCAATTTGCCCAGGTTGCATCTCCTAACCTTTCTACCTTTCTGCAGTTTTTTAAGTTTTAATCTGCAGGTCATATAACCAATAAGTTATGGTCAGAGCTTAAATGCTAGTTTTGGGGATTTTTAAAGGTGTTGCAGAAACCCGCACTTAAGTTTTTGTTACTCGAGAATAACATTGCCAAATAACAGGTTAAATTGGTGTGGAGGACTTCGGTGTAACGGAAAACTAGCAGTTACCGCGTTAGCCTCTGTATCCACTTTGGCGAGATTCTGCCTGGAGAGAACCGGCAGAGTGGAACACGGTAGGCCATTTGGCTCGGTTTGTCTGGTGCCCCCCGGGGCAGACGGAACAAGGGTAAGCCGCTTGTTCGATTCCCTGCTCCGGCTCGTCGGCAGGTATTTGGCCATCTGGGGGCACGTCCTAATGAGGCCTCTGTTCCCATTAATTAGAGGGCTTCCCACTAATTACCCGCAGCCGGTGGGAAGTGACTGCCGCATCGGCCGCCTCTTCCTCATCTGCAGCTTTCATCTGACGCCGCGTGGGCTGCCAGTAGCCGGCATCCAGGTCAGTCGCTTATTAAGCTCGCCGGGCAAAATGTTAAGCCGGGTTCACACGCAACGATTTGTCCGCGCAAATCTCTGCGCACACCAATAGTAGCGTGTGGACGGGTGTTTTAAATTCTCGCGCCAGACATCTTTCGGTGAAAAAGGAAACTAGGTAGTACAGACTGAAATCGGACTGGCAAACGGATACGATAAGCTTTTTTTTTCGAAGTTTATTTCTGTCAGTGATGGAGGAAATCTTGTTACGGTCAGTAATTGCAATGTGTCTTGCAAAAAATAAAATAAAAATAAAAATAAAAAATGAAAATTACAAACAAACCGCGATAAACGAATATGGTCTAGGCATTGGCTGCTTAAAAGAAGACAGTTGTCACATGTGATCAGTGTTGCCAGACGTAGGGAATTTTCCCTAGACGTAGGTACTTTTAAGTATTAAAATCATGTAGGGAATTTTCATCCAAAAGTCCCCAACGCGTAGGTACTTTGGTAAAATTTTACAATTGCCGACACAGACCTAGCGGGTAATGTTGGCAACAGAACAGTTGTCAGCACGCGGGAATAAAGCCGACAAATTGAGCCAAAGTTTGAAGCAGCCGATGACATTTTAGACGGCATAGTTGTTTTGTGTTCATAGTAAACATTATTAATTTGAAAATCTAGTTTCAAACACATTACAATTGATGAGAATTACTATGATTTCAATGTATATCAGTGGAATGGAGAGTCGGTTTGGAAATAGTGTTAGAAAATGTCAGCACAAGAAAAATTCATTGTTTCCATGAACGAAAGACGTTTTATTACCTTGACTAAACTTATTTATTTACGTCAGGACGATATACTAGTTAGTACTTGTAAATGAGAAGATGCTGACAAGAAAACGCTAAAACATTTGCGACAGCTGACCTGATAATGAACAATTCGTTGTCGACATACCATTACTCTTTGAAAATCGAATCATGTAGAGTGACCGACTTCCTTTTTTGTGCTGACTGTGAACTAAATTATTACCTCTGTTCCTACTCTATGGTTGATAGGGTCTCGATGTATCCTCGTGCGGTCAATAAATCAGTTATCCTCGTATAATAGTGCACTCGGAATTAGCGACATATTTGGGGAGCTAATTAATGCTGTTCCTCTCTATGGTTGACAGGTTCTTGATGTACCCTTGTCCGATCGATAAATCAAAAATCCTCTAGTAACAGATCACTTGGAATTCGCGGCGAAATCTACACTTGACTCCATCAATCAGTAACGATCTGGAAAAACATATGTAGCAAGTGAAGCACGATGTCAAATATTTATTTTAAAGTTTCTCAAAACTGTAACATGTCACGTTAATCAACTGGTTAACCTCTGCTGGCCGGACTCCTGGATTCAGTCCCTCCCAGACGCAAATCCTGGCTACGACCCTGATGTAGAGCATTAATGAGGTGGTAGGAGAAAGTAGGGAAAATGTAGATACATTTTTGTGAGACTGTAGGTATTTTCTCTCTCTGCCACCTGGCAACACTGCATTTGATTCTACGTCGTGAGTTGGAGTGCAAACCTGATGAGTGGCGTAATTATTCGCGAATGGATGTGGAAACTTATAATTATCTTTTGACACTGGTAACTCCTCG
Organism: Locusta migratoria; assembly: GCA_026315105.1. NCBI lineage: Eukaryota > Metazoa > Arthropoda > Insecta > Orthoptera > Acrididae > Locusta > Locusta migratoria. The sequence goes on along the minus strand of CM048744.1, from coordinate 975,140,225 downwards.
TATAATACGTAAAAACACTTATATGAGGAGATATATTTCTCCACATGATTGGCTGACCGTTGCATTAAGATTCCTGGCCACAGGAAGCACCTACAAAGACCTCGAATTTTCAACAGCAGTTTCTAAACAAGCATTGAGTTAAATTATCCCCAACATTTGTGAAGCTATTTACACTGCCCTGAAAAATGATTTGATGAAGGCAAGTACAGTAGACCTACCTTCTCACAAGATACAAATAAAATTGTCAGAGTTTTAGATATGTTTGAAACACTGTACGCCTACTTCACATTATATTATATATGTTGCCAATGAGCTGCAGCTAAATTTGTTTTTCTGTCGAAATTTTCAGTTCTCAGCCTTTTTCATTCACTGTCAACATAGTAAACACACGAAAAAAGTATACACTGAGACAGATTTGCGGCGATCAAATCGTTGTTGTCTTTACAGGTGTGCTATTTCCTCCCGACAGTTTATGTGTAGAACGTGGTTCCTTCTGTCACAGGTATTGTTTCATGATGGTAAGAAATATGCGTACCATGTTTGGTTGAATCGGCCACGTAGTTTAGGAAGGGATGTGAAACATTGTCGTATGATGTGGCACTTTTATCGCATTTCATTTTTGATATCATCATGCCTGGTAAATTACAACTAGATCTACTTAAGAAGGACCACCTTTCCTCACGGAAGGTCACAATTTGATCCCTTTCAAATTCGCTTCTTTTGCTGTAGGAAGCACAAATGCATCTCCGTGGCATGACGTACGTTTGCTTCACGGGTTGATATCACACTGACCTTATTGCTGCAAACATGCTCTTTTAAACGGTACACACAGAAGGCAGATAATTCACTACGCTATCGTTGGCAGACGACGTTAAAAGCATTATCCCCAAGGTGCACCTGATCTCTTCCGATCAAATCGTTGTCGTCTTTACAAGTGTACTATTTCCTCCCGACAATTTATGCGTCGAACGCGGTTCCTTTTTTCACAGGTATTGTTTCATGATGGTAAGAAATATGCGTATCATGTTTGGTTGAATTGGCTCCATAGTTTAGGAGGGGATGTGAAACATTGTCGTATGATGTGGCACTATTCTCGCATTTCATTTTTGATGTCATCATGTCTCGTAAATTGCAACTAGATCTACTTAAGCATACGTACTTTCCAAATCACATCAAGTGCCTGCAGAAGGTTTATTAAACCGTTTTTTCGAAGGCCACCCAGAAAGTTAGTGGCGTTAGTGGCGTATGGTACATGGTACTGCGCGAGGTTGCGGGACGCTGTGTGTTGCCTGTATTGTGTCTGTGATCGTTTATAATCTTTAAACAAATCGAGAATCCCGCCAGTTGCGAAGTGAGGGCCGTGATTAAATTTCCTAATGCACGAAACGTTCGATCTTGTGAAATTCATCGCCAATTACAGGAGGTGTATGGAGACAATGTGATGGACGAATCATTTGTTCGACGTCGATGTCCCAACTTCAACCTGGGGAGGGGGAATACACACGAGTAGGAGCCTTCATGGAGATATAACGCTTCATAAATCTCTTAGAAAGGTTCGCCAAACTTATAATAGCAAAAAACCTGATTTGTGTTCCGTCCTTAACATTAAGAAAAAATGTTCAAATGTTTGTAATTCTATCGGACCAAACTGCGTGGTCATCAGTCCGTAGCTTACAAACTACTTAAACTAAGGTAAACTAACCTAAGGACAACACACACAGGGAGGACTCGAACCTCCACGGCGAGCAACTGCGCGCTCCGCAGCGAGACGCTTTAGCTCGCTCGGCTACTCCACCGCGGCTTAACGTTAAGAGTTGTTATTAGCTAGCCCTATGGTCGCCTGTTAAGTAAGAATTAATGACAACGTTACAATATTGCGGTATCGAAGTTATAAATGTTACGCATCTCAATCGTTTTTATCCCAGAAAATCAAAGGTTCTAATAGCATCAGATGCCACTCAGGATTAATATATTTAATTCAGTTGTGAACACAAAACTAGCCTTAGAGAGATATGTAATCACTATATTGAATAAATAAATTAATAAAGTGGTCACTCAACTAAAATTTATGGTAACGTAAGAGGACGTTTTTACCCACTCAAAGTTAACATTCACCTACTTAATATGCTATAATAATATATAATATATGCCAGTTCAGTTTCCCTCAAACATGGTGACCTATCGCCACTCTATGAAATTTAAGCTCGTTGGATACTTATCTCCGTTTACCAAAGATGTTATTCATTTAGGATCCGTTTATTTCATTTCCTACATATCGATATCTTATTCAATATCATGTCTCTTTAAATGACTTGCAATCTACTGAAATAAGAAAAAATAATCCAATGTATTTATATTTTCTGCCTCCAGGCGTAGTATTTCGTTTTATTGGAAAATAGTTTATTTCATTTACAGTTCTTAGCATTCTAGTGAGTATAAGCTGTTCCCATCTATCTTTTTAAAATTAGTAAAACAATAAAGAAAAATAAATCCTACATAGTTACCACCGATTAACTTTAAGAAATCTGGAAGACAGCTTGGAGCCTTCTTCAGGTGTTGACTTATACACCACTCTACAAAATTAAACTAGGTTTCCCCATCGAACCGGTGTCACTGTTAACTGGTTATCGGTTACTTGAGAGATCTCCAAATAGATTTGTTGGTCCCATACCCTATTTGTGTTTTATCTGTCACAGTCACAGTTTTATTTGGTTGTAATAAGCTGGTTTACTCTTATTTATAGTAACTCTCGGAACACTATGTGATATTACAGACACAGGAGGAAGTTGATTGTTTCCATGTGAAAGGCGGGTTTTGCCAGGCTGTTGCTTTCCCCAGCCGGTGGGCTACCAGTTTAAACGTAGTGAATGGAATACAGCAGGTAATCAGGGTTTCCCTAATGTGCTCGGAAACAGGAAGCGACTGTCTTGACTGAGCGAGGGCAGCTAACCCAGATTACAACTGAAATACAATATAGCCGCACACATTATTCTAAAAATCCATATAAAATCAGGGAATGATCATACGGCAAATATAATTATGTCAATGGATTCAAGAGACTTGAGACAATCAAACGCCATAATTACAATTTCAGTATCCCTTACAGATAAAAACCCGATAAATCTAAGTACTATAGGCTAATAATAATATTGTAAGACTTATATTTACAGTTATTGATTCAAGTGTTTATCAGAAACAGTTTAAGAATCAAATGGACAGCATTGCACCACGCCATCTAACTTAAAAGACGTACCACGTTATTTCAGTATTCTTCCAATAAACTTTGTTTTACTCTCTTGTTCTGCTTTTTTCGTTAAGGTAATAATGTTCTTGTGTTAGAACATGGATTCCATCACAGAAAAAGAAAACATGAATCCAGCAAAGCACATTACATTTATATATATATATATATTTTATTATATTTAATTTTCGTAGTAACCATTTTTTATGTTGTAGAGTGTCACTTAAATATTTCATGGCTGACCAAAAATATAAGATATGCAGCAGATAATTTACATATAAACAATTATATGTATTTGTGGACAAGAATTGAATATATTAGCATAAAACCCTTGATAAATTAAATATTAATTGTGTAATTATATTTCGACGGCGGCAGTATATTCGAACAGTGAGTCGCCACACTTAATATCTATTTAAGCAAAGAGCTTCAATCTCAACCGTTTTCAGTATTGTTAAATATATTTGTTGTTAAATGTAAACAACATTTGTAGGGAGGTGGTCAACGCATTTAACTCTGCGATATTCTAATGTATAATATTTTGGAAGGGAAATTGTATTTTATATATTAGGCGTTAGGATGCGTGGAATGATACAATTTTGGGAGCAGGGAGAACATACTTTCGAACGCTTGGGAAGGGACTCCTAACTTGGACGTGGTGGTGAAAGGTTGTAACGCCTGGTGGTCTGAAGCCGCGTTACGAGCTTGTGATTTGAAGAGATAGGCATGTGTGAACTTAGAAAATTTACAGGACTGTGACTGAAGAACGTAGTCTCTGGAGAAAAGTGATAAACTATGCACGGTAGTAGGGGAGTGGAACTGTGATAATTCAGAAATCGTGTACTCGTGTGATGACAAACTGTGTTTTATAACAAACACTTTAAGCGCGGATTAATTTGGAACTGGAATGTTCAATAGACTACACTAATTTACGAGTGATAATTTGGAACTGTTACTCTAGAGTGCGTGTGATACATATTGTGCCTCTCATGAACAGTAGTAGGCGAAATATTCAGTTATTTACCGATGTACAAAGTAGGACCACCTCCGCATTTTCATGTCTAATAAGAGTAATAAACTCCATTTATAAAGAATTACTTCGTGAGTGGACCATTTGTTTATCCTAGAATCCATTTTGTTGGTTATTCAGAAGTTTACTTTTGTTTGTTTAAATATATTTTCACGTCATAATATGCAGATTGAAAGACTGGCTAAACTACAGATGAATTATTGATCTTGTTTAAACAGATTGGGTAGCTGTTTAGGGCATAGAAGCTGACGTACATAACTCACCACTATGAACAGAAACAACGAGCAATAAACTTTTTACTACGCTGAGTTTTGTATTGCCCTATACTTATTGGTGAGAACCGATAGGAAGGTCGCAACTTTTAGTAACAACTTGACCTCAGAGCCAGTCAAAATACTGCAAAAGAATTCACGTCTCATACGTGATGCAAACGAACTCCCACAGGATTCGTTTCTGTAGCAGTAAACTGTTCTGGGCAATTTGTAACGTCAACTCAGCTTGGGACTGACGCACACACACACATACACACACACACATTAATCAAAGAAACACGTTCGTTAATTGAGTTACTATTTGATGTTACACAGCAAATATTCCGAATATCCTTTCGGAAAGGGCGAGGGCGAGGAAGCACAGTACATACTAACCAAACAATTGGGTATTTGACAATTGTTTGCACGAATTATTTCAATTTACATTTAAAGAGAAATACTAAAATGAACTCTAACATGGAAATTAAGCGTTTGCGGATATATATTCTTCCTTTGTGTGTGAGGAATGTTTCCTGTAAGTTTGGCCGTACCTTTTTGTAACACCTTGTATATTGTGAAGCTACAGTGAAGATCCCTAGATCCCTAAATAAATATCTGCAGGATGCACTTGGGTGGGCTCCAGCAATTATTCTGATTACACGCTTTTGTGCAATGAATACTTTTTACTCAATGTTGAATTGTCCCAGAATATGATGCAATTGAAAGCAGTGAATGAAAATAGGCGTAGTAAGCTAATTTACTGGGATGTATATCACCAAATTTTGCAATAACTCTGATAGCATAAGCAGCTGAACTCAAATGTTTCAGGAGATCTTCAATATGTTTATTCCAGTTCAGTCCCTCGTCAATGCAAACACCTTAAAATTTTGAATATTCTACCTTAGCTACAGATTTATGTTCAAAGTCTAAATTTATTGATGATGTCATGCCATTTACTGTATGAAACTGTATATACTGGTTTTATCAAAGTTTAATGAGAGTCCATTGGTAGAGAACCACTTAATAACTATCTGAAAGATATCATTTCATCAGTTAATTCCTGTTAGTCAGGTGTGATAGCATTACCTGTATCGTCAGCAAAAAGTACTAAATGTTCAAATGCTTGTACAACTTATGGGACTTAACTACGGGGTCATCAGTCCCTAAGCTTACAAACTACTTATGAACTAGCTAAGACTAAAGACGGCACAAATATCCATGCCCGAGGGGGGATTCGAACCCCCGACCGCAAAAAGTACTAACTTACCATCTTCGTGAATGTAGAATGGCAAGTCATTAATATGTATTTCCAATATATAAACCAGAGTGTCCGAATGTTTGTACATGTTGCATAAAAATCTACAGTTTTGTTCTAATCTTTATGAAATTTTGTACACGTAGGCTTCAATCCTTGAGGACGGTCGCTGTAAGTGTAAGAATCGCATACGATGTATAGTTCACGAGATATGACGTAATAAACAATGAGATGCGCGAAAAACTGATCCATATTGCGACAATGCTGCTCATTTTCTCCTAAATCATTGGACCGATTTCAACCAAATTTGGTACACACATTCCTTACCGTGAGGTAACAATTGCTGCTTGGTTAAGAGTCACATACGGCACATCGTTCAAAGGATATTACGTCATAAACAATAGAAATCGAAATAAATGCCATATAATGCGGCGAGACTTTCGAAATACACTGTATGAGAATGACAGTACTTAGCGACTTGGAACAAACTTTAAACATAATTCAAACCTTTATTAAATTTTTTCTTGCTGGCAACCATAGCAAAATTATGGAATGAAAAAAGTTACTCGCTTACTACTTTTCCGCTGTTTATAGAGTAAAACTACAGCTCTCGGTATGACGTTACAATTTATAATTTGAACACTACAAATTGTAGCGACAGGAAGTTTTACAGACAGTATACACATATATAGTTGAATGTAGCATCTAAATTGTATCACATTCCGACACGTAGTTCATGAGATATGAGAACATAAACGGTAACGTTTCGCTGTTCACGGACTGAAACTACGGCTTTCGGTATGACGTTACAATTTATAATTTCTACCCTACAAATTGTAGCTGCAGTAAATTTTACAGACAGTATACACGCATATATTTGAGTGTACCTTCTAAATTGTATATCAGTACGATACGTAGTTAATGAGATATGAGAACATAAACCGAACGTTCATAGAAAACAGCCCCTCCCCGCACCAAGTTTTCATCTATTACTTCTTTACTATTGACTGTATTTCGAAGAGAGTTTACTGTCTTACAAACATACAATAAATAAATACCCGGTCAACGCCGGGTTTTCAGCTAGTTAACGTATATTAAGAACAGCAAAGGACGCAAGACGGAACCTTGTGGGACGTCGGGCTGTGTGTCTACTGAATCTAACATCAGAATGTCACGACAGCCGGGCGGCGAGACCCAGACCCCTAGTAGGTCTCCGCCTCTCCCTGATTATCAGACGCCGCCTTTTCAGCAGTGAACCATGACACCGGACTGCAACGGGTTCGGAAGAAACGCGTGCAGCACGAAACACTTTCTCCGGAGCCGTCGCTTCCCCAGCTGGGTGACCGCTCCGGATAGTCAGGAAAGGCCAGGCGCACACGCGAGGTTCTCCCCCAGGCTGCCCGGCGTCCTCCTTCGACACCAGACTGGCCCCAGGAAGAGCAGCAGCCGGCCAGAGCGACTGCGGAAGACTCTCACCTGCAGCAAATGTACACCTTCACTTGCGTCTACAGCGCGGGACAAAAATAAACACAGAACACAGATTACATTAGTGCGTTTTCCAAAGATCATGAATACGACACTTCGTAATGATGTGGAACGTGTCAGATTAATCAAAAGTGTCTTTATAAATTATTCCTTTGTACTAAATATTACATGCCACAATTTATTTTTATTTTATTTACTTTATTTTACTTTTATTTTTCAGATTTACTAATTTATATTTAAAAATGCATCTATAGTGTAGGAGTTGCCATTCAGAAATTCTTTTAATTTATTTTTAAATGCTAGTTAGCTATCTCTCAGGCTTCTGATGCTGTCTGGTAGGTGACCAAAGACTTTCGTGGCTACAAAATTCATCCCTTTCTGTGCCAAAGCTACACTACTCGCCATTAAAATTGCTACACCAAGAAGAAATGCAGATGACCGAGACGTGACACCCCATACAATCAAGCCGGGTGGTATGCCAGTATGGCGATGACAAATACACGCTTCCAATGTGCGTTCACCGCGATGTCGCCAAATACGGATGCGACCATCATGATGGTGTAAACAGAACCTGGATTCATCTGAAAATATGATGTTTTGCCATTCGTGCAGCCAGATTCGTCGTTGCGTACACCATCGCAGGCGCTCCCGTCTCTGATGCAGGGTCAAGGGTAACCGCAGCCATGGTCTCCCAGATGATAGTCCATGCTGCTGCAAACGTCGTCGAACTGTTCGTGCAGATGGCTTGAAACCTCCCCATCTGTTGACTCAGAGATCGAGACGTGGGTGCACGATCCGTTACAGCCATGCGGATAAGATGCCTGTCATCTCGACTGCTAGTGATACTACGCCATTGAGATCCAGAACCAATTCCATACTCCGCTAACAGACATTTGATCGCGACGAACGCGAGCAGCAAAGTCGTTATACGATAAACCGCAATCGCGATAGGCTACAATCCGACCTTCATCAAAGTCGGAGAGTTGATAGTACGCATTTCTCCTCCTTACACGAAGCATCGCAACAACGTTTCACCAGGCAACGCCGGTCAACTGCTGTTCGTGTATGAGAAATCGGTTGGAAACTTTCCTCATGTCAGCACGTTGTAGGTGTCACCACCGGCGCCAACCTTGTGTGAATGCTCTGAAAAGCTAATCATTTGCATATCACAGCATCTTCTACCTGACGGTTAAATTTCGCGTCTGTAGCACGTCATCTTCGCGGTGTAGCAATTTTAATGTCCAAGAGTGTATGTTTAATTTTGAATAGCAAAGATCATTCTTTCTTCTAGTTTCCTAGTTATGTACACTCCTATTGCTTTTGAATTCGGTTTGATTGGTAATAACAAATTTCGTAATTGAATGTATATACTGCTAATCTACTGTCAAGATCCCCAGCTCTTTAAATACGTGTCTGCAGGATGAACTTGGATGGGCTCCAGCAACTATTCTGATTACATGCTTTTGTGCAATAATACTTTTTTTATTCACTGATGAATTACCCCAGAAAATGATGCCACACGAAAACAGAGAATGAAAATAGGCATAGTAAGCTAATTTTCTGAGATGTATATAACCAAAATTTGTAATTACCCTAACAGCATAATTAGCTGAACTCGAACGTTTCAGCAGATCTTCAATGTGTTTTTTCCAGTTCAGCCCCTCATCAATGCACACACCTAAAATTTTTGAATATTCTTCCTTCGCTTCAGATTTCTGATCACAGTCTATATTTATTAATGCTGTCATTCCATTTATTGTATGGAACTGTAAGTACTGTGTTTTATCCAAATTCAATGATAGTCCATATGCTGAGAACCATTTAATGATTTCCTGAAAGACATCTTTACAGTTTCTTCGGTTAGTACTTCTCTGTCAGGTGTGATAACTATACTTGTATCATCAGCAAAAAGAACCAGCTCTGCATCTTCATTAATATAAAATGCCAAGTCATTAACATATATTAAGAACAGCAAAGGGCCCAAGACTGAACCTTGTGGCACTCCATTTTTGATTGTTCCCAGTTTGAGGAATCAGCTGTTTTTTTGCATGTGATGTGAACTACTTATGTCGATTTTCTGCACTCTTCCTGTTAGGTATGATTTAAACTATTTGTACACTGCCCCATTCACACCACAATACTTTAGTTTATCTAGAAGATAACAGTTGCAGAGTACAAACACAGCAGAGGCAAAGCAGTGCTAACCTGACTATAACGGATGTTTACGTCACCATTTAGCTTTTGGCACTTCTGGGCTGCGGACAGCAAGTTCGTCACTGGAAGCTGCGCTGCTGTAATTACAGCCATCTCATCCGAAATGTTCTGCTGCAGTTCTTGAAGACTAAGATGTTCTACACCTTACACTTGAGGGCTCCTCACACAACGTGATCACAAACTTACTCATGGGATGACCGGGGTGGCCAGCTGAGGTCGCGACCACACTGATATCTGGTTACTGTCAGGCGTAATGGTGGTCTAAATATGACTCGGTCGGAACTGGGAGAAGTTGCCGTATCCTTTTGGTTCATGTGGATAAAACGCTTGCATAGAGCAACTTTCACACGCTGTGAAAACACGGCAAGATAATAATTCTCAATGTAGGTTATCAAATGTAGTTGATCGTAACCTACATAGTGTATGAACGTCATATTGCCGCGAGAGACCACGAACACCACCTGCCGGCGTGGCGCAGGGGATAGCGTCACGGGCTGCGGAGCACGAAGTCGCCGGTTCAATCCCGCCCACCGGCAAAAATTTATTTCTTTGTAATTTACAATTCCAGAAGGTTCTACATCTTTCTTATGTTCACTTGTAAATTCTACTTGTTTTGTATGTTAACTGTTCTTCTAATTTCTGGTAAATTCTGTGTATAAATAGCAGAGCACTGTGTTTAGTTGCCTTCGAAGTCAAGCCTACTTCCATTGCAACGTGACAATATCATGACGTGTTAGCACAGCACTCGAAAGTGACTATACATGTATTTTATAAATTTTATCAAGAAAAACTAAACAATGAAGACGAATGATGTCTCTGTGCTGTTGTAGTACAAAGTCTCCCGTTGTACACCATAGCAATTCCGAGTCGATAGCTATAAGAGAGTGGAAGATATAATGGTTGAATGTCGTCAGCTGTTATAAAATGAGGACTTAAGAGCAGCGATGACTTCTGACACTACAATAGAAAAGAAGTTATATACAGCGAAACGTGATGCACATTCTTAAGTTGTTTTTCTGCAACAAGCGTACGAATAAAGAAAAATAAGTGCATCCAATATTAATATCAATGTTAGGAAGTCCTTTCGAAAGCATTTATCTGGAGTGTAGCACTGTATGGGAGCGAAACGTGGACAATAAGGAGTTCAGACAAAACTATGATAGGTTTTGAAATGTGGTGCTACAGACGACTGATGAAAATTAGATGGGTAGATCACGTAACTAATGAATAGGTGCTTAACCGAATTGGGGAGAAAAAGTATTTCTGGCGCACCCTGACTAAGAGAAGGGATAGATTGATGGGACAAATTATGAGACATCAAGGAATTGTCAACTTAGCATTGGAGGAAAGTGTGTGGGGGTAAACAACGTAGAGGGATACGAGGGACGAATACAGTAAGTAGATTTAAAAGGATGTAGGTTTCCGTTCGTATTCTCAGATGAAGAGGCTTACACAGGACAGGGTAGCGTGGAGAGCTGCATCAAATATTTCTACAGACAGAAGACTACAACAACAAGTGCGTATTGCAGTTTGAAAAGTAAAACTACCAAGATAGATGCCAAAGCGTAAGAAAGAAATTTCGCGTTCTCGTTACGTTTCTAAAAGTCAGAAAACGACGCTGAAAAGTGCATCTACAGACGATAGAAACCTGAAATTTGTAGATGATGTTTATCTTGCACTGTAGACATCAGCGATTTTCCGATATTCTCATCTCTAAAGGGGTGAAATAAAGGATGAACGGTTTTTTGAAAATAAGTTGCTGTTCAGGCAATTTTGAAGCAAAAAATACAAATCTTAGGATTTACATTTTTGATCGGAATTTTAACAACACGTGTTTCGATAGTTTTGGAAATTCAACCATTAAGCGGGTGAAATAAGGGAAAATGTTTTAAGAATTCTAATAAGACTATTTTGATGCTAGAAATGCGAAAATTTGGATTTGGAACCATGGTTAGAATTAAACGAAAAATGTCTTTAGGGCTGTTTTGAATTCTGCCATCTATGGTGCAATAGGGGTTTGGAAGTTGTATGAAAATATTTGATTAGGAAAGCATTTTTAAAGCTAAATCTATAAAAATTTCGTGGATCACTGAAATGTTAAAAATTTAAATTTTGCAATTTAAACTTAACAATGTGAGGGGTATTATATATAAAGAACAAGAATCTAGGAAGTACCGGGAATCGAACCTACGCCCGAAAATTTGCAAGTCAAGCGCTTGTCCACTACGCTACTAACAATCGTCGAAGACCGCGACTGAATAAGCACCTTACATAGCACCTATTTCTATGTGGGAAACTTTCGCCACCGTGTTTGCTTTCCCTTTGGCCAAATCGGGCGAGATATTTTGGGAATTTGAAATGTTCGTCTGCTTCCTTCTTCTCACAGCGTTTGAACCAAATCGGTGAAAACCATTCCGCGATCTACTGAACGGTCAACGGACTGAGACGCGTTATGAATGCGAAATTAAGGGTCCTCTTACAGCTACAGTCGTAAAAATTATGGGAGTAAAGTGAATGAAGTTGTTTGTCTCTTAATATTTATAAAGAAACTGTAGCTACGAATGCCAGATCTATGAAACAGCAACGAATCTAAATCATTATGACGAACGTGTTTCTGACCTGTGAGTGTTCTATAGTTGAAAGGCACAGCTGGTAAAGGAGAGTAATTTAGGAAAAATTAGGACAATAAGTATGGGATGCGTATGTTGACCACTCAGGCTTCTAAACACCCACATGCAAGGTCTTCATTCTACCACCCATCGGAGTTGTATATCCTCTGACTGTATTGAAAACAGGACATTTTTTGTTGTTGATAAATATAGCGTGCCAAGTTCCCACAAAAAGGTGGTCTGATATTATGACACCCTGAGTTATTATTTAACAGTTTTACCGGCACACCTAATGCAAAAATCATTTGTGAAACGTCTGAGGCAAAGTGAATAACATTTGGTAAGATTTAGCTGTAGTAGGTTGCCGTGCTGTGAAGTGCCCCGTTTACATCCGTGCGTACCTCTTGCCGGTCGCAAGTACTGACTGGACCACGAGACAATCACTGCGATCGAGCAGAGTGGAGGAATGCCTCGCATTTCCTCGACTGTTCACGTATGTGTTTGCACCTGTCTTTTCTTATATGGACAGTTTGCCTTATGAGGCTTGGTATTCCTGATACTGATCTACTAGTAGATGATAGCTAATGACTTGCGTAACATTAACAATAAATATATATTATAATTATTAGTACAAATAATACTGTAGCGTAAATTAAGTAAGGCGATAACATTTTTATTTATTCTACGTAGTTAGTTCTTATTATTTTCATTTTAATGTATGCTTACTTCGCGTAGGATGTGCTAAAAAGTAATAACGTCCTGGGAAATATCAGGTGTGTCGTAGATTGTCTTTCCATGACACTTTGGACCTGGAAATCACCCTCGGTTCTTAAACGCATCTCTGCACGTTGAAAACGTGCGCATAAGGTAGACGTCGCGTTGTAAAACTTTGGCAATAAAGCCTTCGGGCCAAGGATGCTTTGCAGTGCTTCTCCCATATATCAGTATCAAATGTGTGTAGCCTTCGCTGGACTACATTGCAGTAGTAACCTGTTGACTGTAAAAACCTCACTCAACTACTACCGGATGGCTACGCGAGCTTGTCAGATCGAAACCAGGAGGAAAACTACACAGCTCTGTGGAAGTTCGCTTGTAAGTGCACTTCCCCTTTGGACAAGGCAACACGTCTTCCACAGACGTATGCGGGAAACACAAAAGTAGAAAGGTCGGCGTCCGTGGGCTGCCTGGTTTTAAGATATGTGAAATGTAGAAGTGTCTGTTCTTTCCCGTGGCTAATGTGGAAGACGCCAATTTTAGCGCGTATAGTAAAAGGTACCGAAACAGGCAACGTAGTTTAACTGCAGTGTGTGGCAAGGCGTGAGTGAAACAGTATCTCACGGCAATTTGGAGGTCTTTATCTGCAGCAGGTGTGTCTAAAATAGACTCGGATGCTGGGATAGTGTCAGTTCCATCGCGAACCTGAATACTGGACACTGTAAATAGTTGAAGACTCCAATAAGAGACTATTTTGACATACAGTAAGAGCAATGTGTTATGTTTTCTCTTCAAGTTGCGCAATTACGCTATTGTTCATCCATAGCATGGGATACTGGAAATATTGTGTACTTTTAGATTTTTAAGTTTGATGGCTCAATCAGAAAGTAGTGTTTTTACAAAAATCGAGCAACAGAAAAAATATTGTGCAAACAGTAATTTATGTCCATCACTGACCTTTAGAGTCCTAATCTAGCCTACCGTACACAAAAATAAATAATAAACTCAATAATTAAAGATTTGAAGTGCTTTGTCTGAAGCAGTAAAATTAAAACTAGTGAAAGATTTGTGTTTTTTTACCATCAGTAATTCAAGAATGCACTATACTGAAACGATAAATAATTTGCAGTATCCATATCTATAAGTTAGCAACGTTAGAAGTATCGAAGTTTAAAATTGCTTAAGATCAGTAGTACAGCACAGTTTCATTTCATGTTTTCACGATGTTATAAACTTTCTCCAGCTCTACAAAAGATAAAGATATAGGTTTGCCTTTACTTACTTTATCTTCTGATATATGTCGTATGTGAGTATTCCCTCAAGTGTTCACATATTTCTTCTAAATCCTTACTGACCTTACCCGAGGTCAGATTGTAACCTTGCCATTTCTAATAACACTAACTACTAAATACCATGTACAATGCCTATTACACGATAAAACTGGGTCGAAAGTAAATCTGAGCTCATCAGTTGCCATGGGAATTTTTAATTTATGTATGTGATCTAAAGCTCTTCTCATCACGTTCCATCTCTTCAATTGGGCAGGCGATTTATTCCACCTTGTAATTCGCGCAAGGACTGATCTGTAATATTTTTGCACCCTTAAACGTTTGGCTCTGCAGGTGGAATAAATCCGATGTGACTCCTAGGCTTAGACATCAGAAAGTAGTGCTCATTTCAGTTCAAGACAGATAAGTGGTCCTTAACCATACTCAAAAAAAAATCCGAACTACCACTCCTGTAAGTTAAAAAATATGAATAATTACTGGTAAGTGACCTCACCGGGTACGGGAATGTGGTATTAAATAAAAAATTAACTAATTACTGAGAGGTAAAAATGTAATTTATTATTTACATCAATTAAACTTGAAATGCAAATAGAATTATGAAATAATCAAATAAATTTAATGAGTTATCAGAAGAAATAAATCAAGATAAGGTTCTGCCATAGACAATATCACTGAACTATAATTTTAAGAATGCCTGAGGTCTTGCAATTATGCGTAACTTTTTAGTTAATAAGCTGAAGTACCGGACGAGATGATGTCGCCGTACTATCAGGAATAGTACTGTAGTGGTGTCTGTGGCATTGCACGGAACCTACACTACTCAAATATCGTTGTTCGCTCGCGTTGCATGAGCGCACAAATACCGTATGCTGCGTCGATGCTGACTGCGGCTGCGTCTCTGAAACTTGTAGAAATCTAGCTGATTAAATCGATGGCTGGAATAAATCAGCCAAAAACTTCCTATTGCACTTGCTGAAGCCAAGGCTCGCAGTTTTCCCCTAGTCAATATTGCCTGGGTATGCTAATTCAGCAAATTAGCCCAAGAGAAAATGCCACTCAAAATCGTACGCAGACATTAAATATCACAATTATGGACTGGCAAAATGTCCAGTGCTCTGTGATCGTACAGTAGTTACATGTTACACATGTAACTCAACACACTCCACTGTACACGCATTCAGGCGTAACCACAGCAAGTCCCTTTCAAATTCAAGTCGCATTTTCCCGTCGCCTGCACAAGGTGGGAGAAGATGCTTAAGTGTCCGTCGACAGTTTACTTTGGCAGCAGCTACCGTATCTCTCCTACCACGTCTGTGTCCTCAGCATCCAATCAGCGTCATTGTAACAATACACCTTCCGCTAATAACAGCGCGTGTTACATACAGTTTAGGCCGTTCCGTAAAGTTTTTGTTTTGCTCTAGAATGCGTCGCTCTAGTAAAGTTGTGGGGCGCCAAGCTCAACCCCCTTCCTTTCAGTCCTTTGTCCACCTAGTGGCTCTTTATACGCGGTCTGCCTGCTGTTCGGCCCGCCTGCTGTTTAAAAGGATTTGTGTGTGTTCGCCAAGGGTCCTCGTTTTCCCCCTGCTGACTCACCGTCGTTGCCTCCATCCGGCTATGCCGTGAAGTGTCCCTTGTCTGTGTGGGGAATCCTCTCGTTAAACATTAAATGCAATTGACAAATTCATGTGTAATTACTCATTACACTCATGACCAATACAAATATGACGTGTGAGGTATCAAATTAATCAGAATGACGAGTATAATGTAATTCTTTGCATGAAATTGTCATGGAAGGAAGTCAGAAAACCTGGCCTTCTTACATATCGCTCTCCTTCCATGTAAATGTTTGCAGGAGTTTGTTAATGGCGAAGTATCATTACCAAATGCAGCCAATTTTTTTTTTTCTAATATACTGATTTTCCTTTCAGGCACCCTTTAACAATAAAAATTCTTAGTCTATGATTCATATAGTTGTTTTTTTTTTTCTTTTTACAAAAATTTGTGCTGTTTATATGTTAGCAAAATTTCTCTTACAATATATTTTTTTTTATCATTGCCATCACGTGTCTTTGTTTGCTTTTAATGTTCCTTTTTTCCCAATGAGCAGTGTATATACAGTGTCAAACATTATAATACGCTTTCTTATTTATTTAAGCTTCGCATTCAAATCTGCAGAAGCTGCGATTTCAGTGTCAATTTATTTGTTATTTACGTTTTCAACAAATATTTATTTTTCTTGTTTGTGTCACTGTTTTCCTTTTTTGTTTTCTTTGTACACAATGAAGAAGCGTGTCTATATTAACTTCGCATATTTTTAAATTAAATAATGATTCTCTATTTAAATATTTGAGTTTTATTAAACAAACTTAAGTATTTCAATTTACCTTATTTACATTAAATATTTTTCAAAAAAATCCCTTCATGACAAAGAAACATATAGAAATCTTAATAATTACCCACATACAATAAACATAAATTAACATATACAAATTCCAATTTAACTCCTTTCAGGAACATAATAAAATCAACACATCCACTCAAGATTATTTATCACTGTATAGTTGATATATTACACACGCAAAATGTGCCTGTAGGCTCTGGTCGAATAAACTGGGTGTTATGGCAGATATGTGAGATTGGTAATGGTCAGTTCTCGTGGATTATTTGAGACTCAATAATAGCTCCTTCTCAAAGTGGATCATATTATAAATCTTATGTCTTGATCGTAATTTTTATTTATTATGATTACTAGTTTCGGCTCAATTTTGAGCCATTCTGAAATCATGTTGATGAATTCGGTAAACATTTGCCAAAAGGCAATGTATCATCCAAAAACATTCTTATTAGTTTTATATTCCAACAAAAACCATAATACATTTTTTTTAACTTCCGAAAGTAAAATACATTGGATACTTATCACATTCACAAATCTTACTGATTAAAACCTTATTTGTTGTGGACAATAAAAACTTGAAATTGGGCAATGCTGATTAAAAACGTCACCCAAATGTGACATACTTGAACCATATGGTCTTTAAAGATGTCGTCTTTAAAAAAATAATCATGATGTTTATGGATGATTATATTGCCTGTTGGCAAATGTTTACCAAATTGACCAACAACATTTGAGAAAAAACTCAGAGATGAACCAAAACTAGTAATAATAATAAATAAAAATTGCGATCAAGACATTAGAGACATTAGATTTACAATCTGAGCAGATGAAAATACTTGAATTTACTTATGCACACACACACACAATACACAACACACACACACACCCATACCCAAGGGAGGACTCGAACCTCCGGCAGGAGCAGGAGCACAAAAATTTTCAAATGTTTGTTAAGCTTAAGGGACTTAACTGCGGGGTCATCAGTCCCTAAACTTACAAACTACTTATGAACTACTTACGAACTAGGACGGCACAAATATCCATGCCCGAGAGGGGATTCGAACCCCCCGACCGTAGTGGCCGTGCAGACCGTGACTGTAGCGCCTCAGTCTCCTCGAGCAGGAGCACAATCCGTGACTTTGAGCCTTAGTCCGCGCGGCTAGTCTTTATCCAGTACTAGCGTGGTCGTTATTACTATCGATTGGTATGGTCACTATCGTATTGTCCTTCCAGTTTCCATCAATTATCCCCCCCCCCCCTCCCACTCCCGGGAGGTAACGTCTTCCCAACTGTCCGCATACTGTGTTTGACGTTTTCTAAATGTTTGCGAATTGTGTAACTGACTCGGGCTTCAAATACGGCCGGCCGCGGTGGCCGAGAGGACTGAGGCGCTCCAGTCACGGCACGGCCACTATGGTCGGGGATTCGAATCCCCCTCGGGCGTGGATATTTGTGCCGTCCTTAGTATTAGCTAGTTTGTAAATAGTTTGTAAGTTTAGGGACTGATGACCCCGTAGTTAAGTCGCATAGACTTTACAAACATTTGAACTCAAATACGAGACCAGTATATCTCTATTATACCTAGTGTCCTACTTTATTCACCCTATAATGTAGGTGTCCTTACCCACGAGACCATTTTCTAGGATGGCCTAAGACTGTGTGTCTGAGGAAGGCCTTTATTAATATTCTATTGAGGTTCTAAATTTCCTTATTTGCCTAAAAACAACACGCGAATAAAAAATCCAAAGATATTACTCTACAATCGATATGCAAGTTCCTACATGAAAAGTAGACGTCCTTGACAAGGTATGACGTCACCTAAAGTGAAATCCCGGAATGCATCCACTAGTAATATTAGATTGGAGCCGGCCGCGGTGGCCGAAGAGACTGAGGCGCTCCAGTCACGGTCTTCACGACCACTACGGTCGGGGGTTCGAATCCCCCCTCGGGCATGGATATTTGTGCCGTCCTTAGTTGTAAGTAGTTCATAAGTAGTTTGTAAGTTTAGGGACTGATGACCCCGTAGTTAAGTCCCATAGACTCTACAAACATTTGAACATTTTTTGATTAGATTGGATGCATTGCAACAATATCCAAAGATAATAATGTACATGACAAAGATATTCCTATCCGCTTTTCCCACCCTTCCCGCCCCCTGCGACATACCATACGTCACATATTATACCTATTACCCCACTTTATTCACCCTATAATATGCGAGGTGTCATTATATATCTTTGTCGTGTACATTATTATCTTGTTATTGTTGCAATGCAGCCACTCTAATATTACAAGTGGATGCATTCCGGGATTTCACTTTAGGTGACGCCATACCTTGTCAAGGACGTCTACTTTTCATGGAGGAACTTGCATATCGATTGTAGAATAATATCTTTGGATTTTTGTTTGCGTATTGTTTTTAGACAAATAAGGAAATTTAGAACCGCAATAGAATATTAATAAAGTCGTTCCTCAGACACACAGCCGTAGGCCATCATAGAAAATGGTGTCGTGGGTAAGGACACCCCCTACATTATAGGGCGAATAAAGTAGGCTAATAGATATAATATATGACGTATGGTAGGTGGTAGGAGGCGGGAAGGGCTGTAAATGCGGATAGGAATATCTTTGTCGTGTACATTATCATCTTTGGTTATTGTTGCAATGAAGCCACTCTGATATTACAAGTGGATGCATTCCAGGATTTCACTTTAGGTGACGTCATACCTTGTCAACGACGTCTACTTTTCATGTAGGAGCTTGCATATCGATTGTAGGGTAATCCCTTTGGATTTATTGTTCGGGTATTGTTTTTAGGCAAATAAGGAATATCAGAACCTCAATAAGATATCATATCAAAATAATGGGAAGAGGGAAACGGTCCAATAATCACATCCACGCAGGCCGACACAAGCGCCTTCGCGGTTAATCCAACTGGTGGGTTCGAAAAGTTACCGGCGTGTTTCCCCATCCAGGAAGTGGGTACCTGATTGCGCTCAGCCTATCCGGGCGGTACGCTTGCAGCTACGAAATGTTGTGGTTTAAGGCCGCGTTAATGGATGATAGATATCGTTGCATTCCGAATATGGTTTCTCCTGGTCTCAAGAAGAGAAAGTACGTGACGACTTTTCCAGTCAAGATGACCGCTTCCACTGATTGCTCGACTTAGAA
Source organism: Locusta migratoria (assembly GCA_026315105.1). NCBI lineage: Eukaryota > Metazoa > Arthropoda > Insecta > Orthoptera > Acrididae > Locusta > Locusta migratoria. The sequence continues at coordinate 975,120,571 of CM048744.1, read as the reverse complement.
TCACAGCCAGTTTTGAACAGAACCGGATCTGACTTGTTCACACATCTGGTTTGTAATTGAAAGTGCCAGAGGTCATGTATGCAAATGAAACTCTTCTTAAGGCGCGGTAGAGTGGCCGAGCGATTTAAAGCGCCTTCCTGCAGAGCGCGCGGTTGCTCACCGACGGGAGCCTGGATGTTTGTATTGTATTGTATTGTCGTTAGTATAAGTTACTTTTGTGTCTCGTTTCCGCAGGTTGTCGTAGGTGTCGGTGGCCGAGTAGAAAGAGACCGACACAGGAATGAAGGATGCACGCGTGTGCAGGTACGGAGGTGACCAGCCAGTGGGACAGCAGAAACTAGAAACAGTAGGCTAAATTAGAACAAGTAGTATATTTCGTAGAAAGATTAAAATACTTAACTTGGAGAGCAGCAGACTAGTAGAATGTTGATGCATAGTTTAGATAGAGGCCTGCCTACTGATGATTCATAGTGCCTATCCGATAGCCAAGTCTTAACTGGTGCCTATCTGATTCCCAAGTGACCGATGCAGCAGTCGTGGCCACGAGCGGAGTTGCAGCAGAGAGCGCTCGTGGCTGACGTCGTAAGAACGCCGCGCCGTGCGTGCATGGCGGCGCGCGGCGTAAGTACGTGGCGCGAACTTTAGACTTGTGCGACACCACAGTTACTGTAAGTAGTCTATAAGCCTAGGGACTGATGACGAATGCAGTTAAGTCGCGTAGATTAACAAACATTTGAACATTTGAAACTCTTCTTAAACGCATGCACAAAAACAGTATGGAAAAAGTCCTCAAATTATACAGCGCAGTTATTAAATAATGTGTAAATAATAAAATATCAAAACGGTGAATAGAAGCGACAAATGGAGTGTTGCACAGGGAACTGATGCCCATTACACGTGCAGTGCGTAAGAGAGGATATCTTTCTTTGACCAAATCACGAGGACACCAGAAATGAAATTAACAAGAAGATTTTCAGGAAACATCTACATCTGCATGGGATACTCTGCAAAACACATTTAAGCGCCTAGCACAGAGGGTTCATCGAACCACCTTTATACTTGAACCGTGGCGGTTCGTTCGATCGATGCCTTCTGGCAAAGATCGTCTTTGCCCTACTGCGACCTCTGGGGAGTGATCTTTGCTAAACGTGTGGTGCCGTGGGCAGTGTGTGTCAGGCGTCGGACGACGACGGAAGGGATTGCTTTGTCGTTAGCGTGCCACGTGGCTGCCGTTGACGTTTTGGCCGTTACCTGGGGTCGTAAGCAGGTTTTCGATGTGCAGAGGAAGACTGGATTGCAAGATAATGCCTGGTCCCTGGTGTTCGTGGATTTCGGAGGAAGACTGCTATCGATTCCTTTGCTTATTTGGAGCTGAGCCAAACAGCCTGCGGAACTGAGAGTGACTGCTGTCATTCACATGACTTTATTTATTTGTATTGGTGGTCGATTAGTACATTACGAACGGCAGACATCTTGTGTACTTAGGTGTGCGGTTGCTCGCCGTGGAGGTTCGAGTCCTCCCTGGGGCATGGGTGTGTGTGTGTTGTCCTTAGGTTAGTTTACCTAGGTTTAAGTAGTTTGTAAGCTACGGACTGATGACCACGCAGTTTGGTCCGATAGATTTACAGACATTTGAACATTTTTTGTACTTAGCTGTGTACGTATTTCACACTGGTATTTAGCTGAAGTAAGTTAAGGTAACTCAGAACTTCATACGAGTACTTAACAATCTGATTTTAAGTGGAGAGATTCCATTTGGTGTTACGACTGTTATTGGTCAAAGTTAAAAGGCACTTTCTGAGAAACTGGTTTTTATTACAGTTGTCTCGTATTTTACCATTTGTTACTATTATACAGTCTCGATTTGATATTCTATTTGCTGTGTTATTAATGTTGTTTGATCTGTCTGTTACATGTGCCTGAACACGAGGTTAGCTTGAGGAAAGCCGAACGCATCGGATGGTGGGTCGCACGGAATTTTCAGTCGTAATGTGGGGCGCTTGCAGCCGCCTGGGTGTCCTCTGAGTTAAGTTTTCCTCCTCCGGACGGGTACCGTCCGCGGCGTTCGGACACCCGTGCTCACAGTTAAAGATAAAAAAAAGTTTCGGTTAACGGTCAAATCATGTAAACCTTCTTAAAACCATGTCATCTTGGAACAGAATTTGTACGTTACCTTTAAATCCTATTTATCAGACTGTATATTCTGACTGTTTGCATTTTGGCTATTACTATTGTAGATTTTACTGAGAGTAATTTCAAATTTCAAATTTTAAAATGCCATTCTCGGGAAATAAAATTGTTTAATTATTGTATCGTTGTTAAAGGCAAAAAATAAATAATGAAAAAAAAAAAACACAAACACTGAAGGTGATGATAGATGAGTCCTCCGCTTCTTGAAGTTAGTAAATTTCTTTAACCCTAACCACCACCCTCCAATACTATTTATCTCCCATTCCATTCTCGAATAGCGCGCAGGAAGAAATAATACCCGAATCTCTCCGTTCAAACTTTGATTTCTCGCATTTTAATTGTCATTTCTACCTAGGTTAGCGGGAGTCAACAATATATTCTCGCATTCGGAGGAGAATTTTGGCGATTGGAAGCTGAAAAAGGAAGTAGCATGGCTAGGAAGTTTTAGAAGATATGGAAGAACTAGCAAAAAGCATGCATCATCTCTAAAACCAAACTGAAAATCTCAAGACACTTAGAGACAAGGAAATATGTTTTAACCTAAAGATCTACAAATTTCACACAATGGAAAGGTAATTTATAGATGAGTAAAGAGGAAACTAGCGGAACGAATGAAAAGTTATCGATCAATTCAAAAGGAAAGAAAGATACATGCATCAAAGAAACTCAACAACACATGATTGACTTATTGTGGTTCAATGAGGTCTTAAAACTACATAAAAACATAATAATTACCACTAATTTTAGTATTTCACTGATGTTGATGGTGATCGTGTGGCAAATGCGACAGCTAGACCCAATTGGGATCGTATTGCTTGTCTTTTTAATGACGTCACTTCGACGATTTGCGCGTCGATGATGATGAAATGATGATGGATTGATGATGTCGGCAACACTTAGAGTTCACGAATCGTGAACGTGATCTTTGAAAATCCTGGTCGTCCGTAATCTTTACACGTTGAGTTTGTGAGAGTTCTGATGTAGTTTTTATTTTTATTTTATCTGTTCGTTTGTTTACATCTCCTGGTCCTGACATACTATTTGCGAAAGAATCTAGTCTAATAGTAAAGTCGTCCTCACACGCAACGAGTTTCCTAATGTGGCGCAGATCAGACGTGCTGTCAACCTAGTCTACTGTGGCTACAGCACGCTCTGAAACGACCCGCTACATCCTACGGAACACAACGTGCTGCTCATCGGGATTTGCTTTGCGACCGCAGCGCTCTCCAGCGACCGTTGCGGGCTGGCGTGTAGATCATTGTCTTTACAAAGATGGATGTGCGTAAAGTTACACGGTATCTGACAGCGACCGCCGGAAAAAAAACTGAATACTGTAGCTTTCTTATGCTTGCACGTTGCGTTCAATACACTTCCAGAAATTGTAACTTTTTCTTCAAGAAACACAAAGACGGTACATTATCTGAAAGCGTTTGATAATGATAACAAAATGAACGACTGAATCACTTTTGGCAAAATATCATAAAAAACTGTAAACGCTGTAATCCTTCATCTGCGCCAGCTCCACTTGTCTTGCTCTCTTATATTGCTATTTTTACGATGTACTGAACATATTCTGCAAATCCAAATGTTTACTTTGGCATTCCATCGAAGATAATACGTTCTGCCTGATACAGTCTACTTGTTTCAAAAATGTTCAAATGTTTGTACAGCGTATGGGACTTAACTACGGGGTCATCAGTCCCTAAACTTACAAACTACTTATGAACTAGCTAATACTAAGGACGGCACAAATATCCATGCCCGAGAGGGGATTCGAACCCCCGACCGTAGTGGCCGTGCAGACCGTGACTGAAGCGCCTTAGTCTCCTCGGCCACCGCGGCCGGCAGTCTACTTGCGGGACAACGCCTCAGTTCGACAGTGTTCGTTGTGATAATTTTTTATATAAATGTTGTACGTAAACATTTTTGCTCCTTTACTTCATCTGCTTTCATAACCACACTCTCTCTGCACTGTGAAACTGAACTATTCCAGCACTGTACTGAACTGCAACAGGATTCAAACACCGTGGCGAAAACCGAATGACATAGGGTACCGTCTCGAAATTTATTGGTACCTGTGTCCTTGCACGAAACACCCAACAAGTTCTCTCCTGGGCAGAGTTCCTTCATGTTTGTAGTAAATAACGTCGAATACTGGTTATTATAATTGTATTAAATTAACAAATAAATTACATAAACCGTAATTAAACCAAATCGTTAAAAAATATCTTCTAAAGTGTAGATTCAAACCTGTTATTTCATGTCCCCCCCCCCCCATACCTCGTAACACTAACCACCACGCTAATCCGTCGTCTTAAAACGAAACAACAACGAATATCGGATATTACACTTAAATTAATAAGAAAGAACCAGAAACATTAAGAAAACAAATATATATATATATATATATATATATATATATATATATATATATATATATATATTGGAAGTGTGGGGTCACGAACCCGAGTTACTCTGAACTTACGCTCCGCAGCTCAACGCGCTACCAACTACGCTATTTCGCCTCGGGGAAAAAAATTGCAGGATTTGTGATATACTAATCTAAAACATATTGAAATATGTAATTTATCTATGACAAAGTATCATAAAGACGCTCCTTTGACAGAATGGCTTTGAACCGTAGCATACGAACGATATTCTTTCACGGTATACAAATTATAACACTGACTAACGTTAAATACGATATCCTTTAAAGCTATGAATATATAGTTTCCGGTAATTTATTGTAACAAGTCATACCTAAAATGATGCGTTTTCAAAAGTTCTTCAATTTTCTGGCGCTTTAAAAAGATTATATTTATACATCGTACGCTAAAATGAAATAAGACACAAAATACGGAGTTCCGTTTGCAATATGGCGGATCAAAAGGTCTGCTACTCACGTGAAAACCATGTAGCTTTCATTGGCCACGTTCCACTCCACGAAGCAGAAATCTAACATGCTGGATCCTTCATTCCACGATTCGCAGTGCAGTGGTACGTCGAATTCCACGCTGCAAAGGCACCACGTCCTCATCCATCTGCATTTCCACGTCCCGTGAGAGAACGGCATAATAGAGCGCGGATAACAAAGAAAATGCTTTTGGCGCGTGCAGTTGTAGCTTCTCGTCCAGAAATACACATTCCTGGCTATTTAAAATCGATTCGAAAAATGACGGGAGATATCATTGGGAACTTTATTTGGAATATAACGCGTTGTACAAAAATCACACATTGAAAATACTGCTCCGTGAAGTGGAGAAGATGATAAAAGCCGTACTGAATTTTGCTGACTATAAGCACTACTGGACGTCTTGGCATTGTATCAAAGAGACTCTGTATTGTGTTGTGGGTTAGGGGAGGAGGGGGGGGGATATAGTATTCCACGCTACTTCCACTTGTTGCCAGTTAGTTAGTGTATCCCAGTGAAGTCATTCCGCAGATACCAAGCAGACGATATCGACAGGAGAGAGATTGGGAGAACAGGAAGGCCAAGATATAATGCAATAATACTGGTTTATATTTAGTGTCCAGTAATATCCACACAACCGCTTTTTTTCAGTCTTACAAGGAAACCACATAGTTATCGGATTTTAGAATTTCTTTATATTTATGGTACCGTACGTGAAGTTCAGAAATTAAATAACAATCAATCACGTTTAACCACAAATGTGTAACGCTTATTCTGTGTAAAATAATTTCCTTTTCTTCTTTGTACAATAACATCATTGACAAATCAGTGTATGTATATATTTGATACAGAACATGTTTGGTAAGTGATACATAAAGCGCATGTCATTTCAACAACTGCAGAGAACAACATGCGACGAAATGGGGCTCATTTTTCGATGTGAGTAAGAGAGTAACAACTATATTCCAAAAGTAAAAGTTTTTCAATATATTAGATCATAATCAGTCATAGTTAGTGTAAGACGTTTCAATTATCTTTTTTGTACTGATTCTAAGAAATTTCTGCCGCAGAAGAAAATGTGCGTAATAATAAATCTCTGATGATGAACGTCAAGTTTGAAACCGCAACGGTGCTATTTTATAAATAAACAATTAAATGTGGTTGGTTGCTGCTCGTAATTGTAGTAATTGTCCTGTATATATTAATTCACCTGTGAAATTTATCATTAATAACCAAACCAAACCAAAATAATAGCAGCGTACATAACTACAACACTAGGATGGTTAGTGACCAAATTGAATCTAACTTTGGCCCAGAAAGGGGTGAATTATGCTGCCACAAAAGTCTTTGGTCACTTACCGAATAATATGACACGTCTGTCAGATAGCCAAGTACCACTAAAAATGAATGGCAGCACTTCATAATCAAAATTAATTTTTATATAGCTGTGATGTTGTTGTGGTCTGCAGTTCGGAGCCTGATTATCGTCCATGTTTCACTCACATAGAATGAAACACTCCACATAAATGTCTTCAGAAAGGACTTCCTAATACTTAAATTAATATTCGATGTTAACAAATTTCAAAAACGCTTTTCTTCCCATTGCCATTTTGCATTTTATATCCTCTGTACTGCGACCATCATATGTTATTTTACTGCCCAAGTAACAAAACTAATTTACCACCTTTATTGATTCGTTACCTAATTTAATTTCTTCGGCATCACCTGATTTTCTAAGACTGCATTCCATTACCCTTGTTTGGCTCTTGTTAATGTTCATCTTATATTCTCCTTTCAACACACTGTCCAGTCCGTTCCGTTGCTAATCCAGGTCATTTGCTGTCTCTGACAGAATTACAATGTCATCAGCTAAACTCAACGTATTTATTTCTTCACCCTGAACTTTAATTTCTTCTGCAAATTTTTCCTTGCTTTCCTTTATAGCTCGTTCAATGCACAAATTGAATAACATTGAGGAAAGGCTACACCCTTCCCAAGATCTGCTTCCCTTTAATGCCTTTCAACTCTTGCGGCGGAACGACCTCTTCGTACGGCGGAACCTGTGCTAAAACCTTATCTTCAAAAGCACTCGTCTTGTATGATTAGGGTTGAATGTGGCCGTGTCAGACTTCGTAATCCTTGTGGTGTCCACTCGTCTATAATAATTTATATAAAATAAAAAATAAATATGTTCATGTAAAATCTTTATACGTTGCAATATTTCAAAATCAGATTCTTGCGCCGAGGAAAGAAGTCTTGAACAGTCACTCTTGTTAAAATATTTTAAGTTCTCTCATAGATAAGACGGTCAAAAGAAATTCTTCAGTTTGTGGTCGTTGCTATAGCCACAGATTTAAAAAAAAATATTTCTTCAATGATTATCGACCGATGTGTATGATCGATTAATCAAAGTTCTAAAAGAAACACTTATCGAAGTCTTCTTGACGTAACTTTTCCAACAATAAAAATTCATAAAAAATTCTTCCTTCACATTGAAGAATATTTAAATTAAATATTCTCCTCGTTTCATTAACATATTATTTATCGTAAAATAATTCTTCATAAATGATGTACTCTGACACTTTAGTCAAGTTTAAACACAATGACATTTATTGCTTTCTATGACTTTACATATGTAGTCATTGACAGACAAAAGGGAACTGACTTTTAAAATTTGCTGTTTTTACATGAATCCTCTATAATAATGTCAACTCTCGCGACGACAACCGCAGAGATCAACATCTTCTTTCCTCGTATCCGTCGACCCGCGACTTGATGTGGCCGGATATTTACTCCTTGGAATCGGCGTCGAAGATGTTGCCCTCATAGGTTGACTCGCCTCACAGCACATAAACAAACAAAAAACATACAAAAAACTTCTTTAAGAATCATAACATTAGACATTTACATAAAATCATTTAAGAACACAAATATAAGTAAGTTATTCTGCGCAAACTGAGCTGACATGAGATATGTAGCGGAGACAATAATCCGTCCCACTATACTCTGATAACTGCTGTCTGGTTTCTGCAGAAGTGGTAAGTAACCTTCTGCTCCCTATATTTTATTCCTGCTGATTTCAGAACTTGAAAGAGTTTATTCCAATCAACATTGTCAAAAGCTTACTCCAAATATACAAAAGCTAGAAATGTAGGTTTGCCTTTACTTAATCTACCCTCTAAAATAAGCCGTAAAGTGAGCATTACCTCCGGTGTTCCTACATTTCTCCTGAATCCAAACTGGTCTTCCCTAAGGTCGGCTTCTACCAGCTTTTCCATCCTTCTGTAAATAATTCGTGTTAAAATTTTGCAGCCTTGACTTACTAAACTTATAGTTCTGTAATTTTCACACCTGTCTGTACCTTCTTTCTTTGTAATGGTGATTATTACATTTTTCTTAAAGTCTGAGGGTATTTCCCTTGTCTCATACATCTTACTCACCAGGTGAAGTAGTTTTGTCATGGCTGGCTCTCCCAGAGACTTCAGTAGTTCTGAGGGAATGTCGTCCACTCCAGGGGCCTTGTTTCGACGTAGGTATGTCAGTGTTCTGTCAAATTCTTCTCCCAGTATAGTATCTCCTATTTCATCTTCACCTTCTTTCTTTTTCCTTCCTACATTATTGTCTCGAAGTTCATTTCCTTTGTAGAGCCCCTCTATATACTCTTTCCACCTTTCAGCTTTCCCTTCTTTGCTGAGAAATGGTTTTCCTTCTGAATTCTTTATATTCATACAGCTGCTTTTCTTGTCTCCAAATGTTTCTTTTACTTTCCTGTAGGCGGTATCTATTTTTTCCCTATTTATACATTCTTCTACAGACTTGTATTTGACTTCTGGCCACTCTTGCTTAGCTATTTTACACTTCCTGTCAATCTCATTTCTTAGTCCTCTGTTCTCTATTTTGCCTGTTTCATTTACTGCAATTTTATATTTTCTTCTTTCGTCTATATATTTAGTACTTTCTGAGATATCAAAGGATTTTTTATAGGTCTTGCCTTTTTACCGATTTTGTCCTATGCTGCCTTCACAATTTCATTTCTCAATGCTACCCATTCCTCCTCGACTGTTTTATTTTCCCCTGTTTCTGTCAATTGTTGCCTAAAGCTCCCTCTGAAATTCTCAAGAACTTTTAGATTATATGACGAACACACAACACCGTGCTTCCAATACTTAACAACCACTGATTATTTCAGAGAATAATACATCACAGAATACATAACATAAATCATGGAACATCAATATATATAAAAGATTTATAAATATATCAAAAGTTAACCCGCAACATCCTCCCCACCCTGGTCAATTTCAAGAGGAATGACCAGCTGAATGGGCCGTGAGATTATGGTTCAATCTGAAGTTCATAACGTGAAAGTTCGTATCTTCTCATCTCTTCCCTCATGAAGATCTTCTATCCGCGCCTTCTTCCACATGTGACGTGGACGAACATCTTCCTTTAGAAGTACAACATCACCCAAATGTAGTCTCCCAGAACCTGTCCTAGGTTGATGAGTTTCATGGAAGTTTTTGAGCAGGATCAGGTATTCTTTCTTCCACCTGTTCCAGAAATGCTCTACCATGTGTTGCTGCCGTTGGAACTCCTTGGACAAATCCTTCCTGGCTGTCGGTTCTGGACCTGTGGGCAACGTTGTCAGTCGCTCACCTACAAGAAAATGTGCAGGTGTCAATGGCTCAGTTTCTTCTCCTCCTTGTGTAATTGGTCTTGAATTTAGTGCTGCTTCTATGCTGACCAGGATTGTGCTGAGACCTTCTTCATCTATCTGTGATTGTCCTAAAACCTTTCTCAGGCAACGTTTGACTAAACCCACCATTCGTTCCCAAAATCCTCCCCACCAAGGCGCGTCTGGGGTAATGAATCTCCATGTTATAGATTTCTGAGCAAGGTACTTGTATGTTTTGCTGGCCATGAGAGCCTGCCAGAGCTCCTTTAGTTCTGTGTGGGTGGAATGGAAGGTAGTAGCATTATCAGTGTAAATTGTACTAGGCACGCCTCTTCTTCCCACAAATCTTTGTAGAGCTTGAAGAAATTTCTCAGTTGACATATCTGAGCATAATTCCAAATGTAAGGCACGTGTTGTTGCACAAGTGAATAGAGCAATATATGCTTTCTTTGTTATATGTCCTTGTTTGACGTATAATGGACCAGCAAAATCGATGCCTGTGACTTCAAATGGTTTCAATGCTGAGACCCGTACAGCGGGTAATGGAGCCTCTATTTCTTGAACAGAACGAGCTTTCACCATCTTGCAAGGTAGGCAACAGTGTAGAACACGTTTTATTGTTTGACGAGCTCTAAGAATCCAGAATTCTGTCCTCAGCTCAGATAACACTATGTTTACCCCAAGGTGGTGCAGACGAATGTGAGTCTGCCGGATTAGTAAATGAGTGAAATGATGCTGTCCATCAAGAAGTATTGGGTGAATTTGTTCTCTTGTTAATTTTGCAAACTGTAGACGTCCACCAATACGAATAAGGCCATCATCCAGGAATGGATTAAAACGAGCTATTTTAGAATTTTGTGGCAGAGGCAAGTTGTTATGCAGAGCATACAGTTCAACTGCAAAATGCTGTTGTTGGACAATACGAATCCAATAAGTACGTGCTTCTTGCAATTCTGTTGCTGTTAATTCTCCTAATGTCTTATTTTGTTTCATTAACTGTCGTTTAAAAGGAAGAATCCATCCTGTAACTCGTAACATTTTGTAATAGTTACTATACCGTGTAGCTGTTAAAATCGGGGGTCTTGTTTTTACCATGAAGACTTGGTTTGTTTGTTTCTTTCTTTCTGGCAAGGAATAATCTAAGTTCTTCTGCCTAAGTCCTGGCCAATAGATTCTGTTCTTTGTTAACCAAGCAGGCCCGTGGAACCATGTAATGGAATTTTGAAGTTTGTCTGCTGTGGTACCTCTGGAGAGTAGATCAGCTGGGTTTTGATCACCGGGGCAATGTCTCCACTGTGATGGATTTGTTAATTTTTGTATTTTTGTAACACGGTTTGAAACAAATGTCTTCCATCGATTAGGGTCATTTTGTAGCCATCCTAAGGCTACAGTTGAGTCAGTCCACAGTGTTGCGTTATTTGCGTCATAGTGTGTGGCCTTGCAGAAATAGTGAAGTAACCTCGACCCAAGAAGTGTTGCCAGAAGTTCCAGTAGCGGAAAAGTTATTTTCTTGATTGGGGCTAATCTGTTTTTACTGCAAACTAAATTGACTGATGTCATGTTTGAAGTGCTGCATCATAGATAAAGCACTGCTCCATAGGCCTTTTCTGATGCATCTGAAAAGACATGTATTTCTGTTTTTGTCTCTTCAGAAACACCAACCCATCGAGGGACTTTCATGTCCAAACATGATGGTAAGGTTGATACCCACATTTGCCAACGTTTACCAATATCAGGAGGTAACAGCTCATCCCATTCAATCCCTCTTGACCAAATTTCCTGGAAAATTATTTTTGCAGCCAGAGAGACAGGTGACAACAGACCCAGTGGGTCATAGAATCTTGCAGTGCTTCTAAGAACTTCTCGCTTAGTGCCAGGACGATCTCTAATATAGTTTATAACATTAGTGTGAATAATACTGAACATATCAGTCGATGTATCCCAGTGAATTCCTAGAACCTCTGTATCTGTAACGTTTATGACCCCTTCTGATTGCCAAATTTCAATCAGTTGTTTTGAGTTTGTGGCCCATTTTGCCATTGGTAGGCTAATGATACCCATAAGTGCGGTAAGTTCATAACATAAGGAAGTCACAGCATTGTCATCTTCAGCACCTGCTATAAAGTCATCCATATACACGTTATTTTCAACAAGAAAAGCAGCTTGTGGAAAATTCCTTTTGTGCATTGTAGCAAATTCTTTTAGTGTGGCTGCAAGTAGAAAGGGGCTACAAGTTAGTCCAAAAGGTAGTCGGGTGAAGCGGTATGTAATCTTTTCATTCGTTGTAATGTAGTTTCCTTGTTGATCCATGATTACTTTATACCAAAAAAACCTTGTCAAGTCTCGGTCTTTTCTATGTAGAACTAACTGTAGAAAAGCTTGTTTAATATCAGCAAATAAAGCAACTGGATATAAGCGGAATCTTAATAATATTGAAAGAATATCTGGAAGTAAATTAGGGCCAATTTCCAAAGAGTCATTCAGTGAATGTACAGCATTTTCGTGGGAAGAACCATCAAATACAATCCTCCATTTGATAACACCTAACATTTCTTTCTTTACTGCATGATGTGGCAAATAAAATATGTCATTTGATGTTTGTTCAGGAGGGGCAACCTCTACATGCCCCTTTCTTATGTGGTCTATCATTTGCATTTCATAAATGTGATTTAAGTTAGTGTCCTTTGTAATCTTTTTCTCCAGTGAAATAAATCTATTCTCTGCTAGTGAGAGATTATTAGGCACAATAATGTTGGTTTTTCTAGGTAAAGAAACCATTCTCCTATTGTCTTCAATGCAGTAATATTTTGAGAAATCGTGCAATAAAGCTAGTTCTTTCGGATTTGGAGTCTTTGTTTGGTCCGCTGTGATTCCCATTGTTTCTAAGTCCCAGAAACGTCTTAAAATATTGTCTGTTGATGTCATTGAATCCAAACTAACATAGTTTGTTATCACAGAGTTTGCCTTGGTGTTTGACTTACACCCACTAAGAATCCAACCCATAGTTGAAGGTATCAGTACAATGGACGGTGTTAAGCGAATAGGAGGGGAATCTTTAATGATTTTCCAATAGTGATCTGCTCCAATAAGGATATCAATAGGAAGATCTTCTGTGTCGTCCTTTGGGTCTGCTAACTGAAGTTTTCGATCATACACTTGTTTTGTTATTTCAGGTGGGACAGTTGGGTGAGCAGCAAATGAGTATGTGCTTTCAAATGCAGTCAGAGATATTGTGGAATTTTTAAATATCGCTTTCAGAGTGAATTCTACAACTCTACGACACGTTGAAGTTACACATGGTATTTCAAAGGCATTGACAGATATGTCACGATGTTCTAAAGTTTTTAAATCTAGTTCATCAATGAGAAACTTTGAAATGAAACTTGACTGACTGCCACTATCTAGAACACAGCGAGTGAGTCTGCTTAATCCTGTTGGTCCATTGACCCAAACTCGAGCTGTCTGAAGATATGTAAAATCTGCTGAATTTACATCGATTTTCCCTACAGAAGTAGTGGTAACTTGCTGAGAAGGTGAATTAGAAGTAGTAGTGTCAGTACAAATCGCTTTATGGTGACGTTTCTTGCACTTAGAACACGAAACCTTCCCCCTCTTACTGCAGGTTTTAGCATTATGACCTAGTTTTAGGCATATAAAACAACGATTATCTTGCTTTAATTTGTCAATACGTTGTTGGATGTCTGTTACTATATCGCAGTCTTGAGCCCAATGAGTGCGAGCGTCACAAAATATACAATATGGTTGTACATCTTGTTTAATTTTCCGAGAGGTTTTAGCTTGTTTTGAATTTATGTGAAATATCGCAGCAGTGAGCGTGTAGTTGGAAGTTACTTGCTGTTCTCCACGAATTTTTTGTGCAGTAAGAGCACCCTGAACTTCTTACTCCAAAAAATTAAGTAATTTCAGTACATCTCCTTCCGATATTTCGGTTCTTCTAGCATGAATAACCCATTTTTGACACATTTCGGCAGGAAATGCACGTAAAATCTTCGGTGTGAGAACTTTGCCGTAAGCTACAACATCTTCCCCCAGGGCACGCAGCGCTTGAATACGGCGGTTACACTCTAGGAATGTACAGTTCAGCGTTTCAGGTGTCTCTGACTGTACTGGCTTTAGCGCATCCAAATAATCGAGGTGCGCCTGTATAATACGGTTGTTATCTCCGTACCGATGCAGTAAAATTTTCTTTGTGTCTTCGTATGTGCTAGCTGTAATAAGTATTCCATCTACTAACAACTTCGGTTCTCCTGACAGATACCCTCGAAGGAAAACATGTTTATTAACTGTAGAAAGCGATGGGTCTTTATCAATAGTTGATTCAAATTGCTCCCAGAAGCGGGACCACATTTCGATATCTCCACAAAATGGTTCAAGCTTAATGGCAGGTAGCTTGACTGAATGCATGCCTGCAGTGGAGTGTATGGGAATTTTAGGTGACGTGATATTCATTTGCGATGTTACGGCTGAAAGCTTGCAATTGATTGCTATTGTAGCCTTATGTATTGTGTGTTTAATTTTGTCTATATATTCCTCACGGATAGATACGTCTGCGTCATATTCATCATCACTTAAGAGGTCGTGAATAATGTCATCTAAGGAAGTGAGCTTCTCTAAAGTATCTTGAAGACGTTCTATGTAGTGTTCAAAATCGTCCATTGGACTTTCTGTCGTAAGTTCATCGACAGCCGTACAAAACCGCGTAGCATTCGTTCTCTCCCTAATTCTTTTTCTTTTGAAGTTTGTTAGCTGTTTCCCGATATCTATCTCGTCTGGCATTATTGCGGAACTGCTTTTGTGTTGGCGTAAGGGTAATTGAATCTTGTGCTATCAGTTAGTTGTTCAAACCGAAAGATTTCACACTTTTGATATTAGCAAAGTTCAAAAAAATGTTCAAATGTTTGTGGAACTTATGGGACTTAACTAAGGGGTCATCAGTCCCTAAGCTTACAAACTACCTATGAAGTAGCTTATACTAAAGACGGCACAAATATCCATGCCCGAGGGGGGATTCGAACCCCCGACCGTAGTTTAGCAAAGTTCGTGAATTATGCCGTTACTGCTAACATTCTTCTGAGGCAAGGAGTTCATAAAATCGTATTATATTGGAATAGACTTATCTTGTGATGTGGTCCGACGTCGTATCCCGCTTCCAGCAGCGTGAAGTAAGCTTTTTATCGTCAAAATTACGTAAAAAATCGTAATTTTTTCACAAGTTTCGGCACCAAATATGACGAACACACAACACTGTGATTCCAATACTTAACAACCACTGTTTATTTCAGAGAATAATACATCACAGAATATATAACATAAATCATGGAACATCAATATATATAAAAGATTTATAAATATATCAAAAGTTAACCCGCAACAGATTCCTACAATTTATCAAGGTCCCATCTCCTTATTTTCCTACCCCTTTCCAGTTTTTTTTTTTCAGTTTTAGCCTACAGTTCATGACCAACAAGTTATGGTCAGAGTCTATATCTGCTGCTGGGTATGCCTTACAGTTTGAAACCTGGTTCCGAAATCTATATCTTACCATTATAAAATACTGGCATACTGGTTCCTCCCGGTGTCTCCTGGTCTCATCCACGTATACAACCTTCTTTTGTGATTCTTAAACCAGGTGTTTGTTATAACTAAATTACGTTCTGTGCAAAATTCTACCACGCGGCTTCCTGTTTCATTCCTTTTGCTCAGTTCATATTTACCTACAATTTTTACTTCCGTTCCTTTTCCTATTGCCGAATTCCAGTCTCCCATCACAATTAAGTTTTCCTCTCCCTTAATTGTCAGAATAATTTCCTTTACCTCCTCATACGTTTCTTCCATCTCCTCATCATCGACAGAGCTAGTTGGCATATAAACTAGTACTACTGTAGTCATTGTTGGCTTTGTATCTATCTTGACTATGATAATGGGATCACTGCGCTGCTCCTGTTCCTCTTTCCACCGGATTTCACTAATCTCCACTATATCTACCTTTAACCAATCCATTTCCTTTTTTAAATTTTCTAATTTCCCTACCATATTTAGGGATCTAACATCCCACGCTCCGATCCGTAGAATGCCAGTGTTGTCTTTCCTGATGACAACATCGTCCTGAGTAGTCCCCGCCCGGAGATCCGAGTGGAGGACTATTTTACCTCCGGAATATTTTACTCGACAGGATGCCATCATCGTATGTTCATACAGTAGAGCTGCATGTCCTCGGGAAAAGTAACGGATGTTTCAGCCGTTCGCAGTAACTGTATGGCAAAGCCACATTAGCTGATGTTACAAGGCCAGCTCAGTCAGTCATCCAGACTGTTGCCCCTGTAACTACTGAAAAGGCTGCTGCCTCTCTTCAGGAAGCCCTCCGTTCTGGCTGCACCTCGGCAATGTCTGTAGTTCACGGGAGTAATTTTACAAAAAAAAACATATTGAATGGCTTGTAATGTCATGTTAATATACCGTTTATGTATGAGACACGTTCTGCAGCATAACGAAATGTCGTACTCATAATTTATAGAAATCGTCTTAATGTACTGTCTACTCACACTGCAGTGTATTCTTGTTGATTTCTGATGTGCAGGTACTCCTAGATGGCGCTAATGAAGGCCCAAAAATGGCTGTTTAAGTAACAAAATTATTTTGGAGGACTGAAGACTGTTCTTGGCCTTTACTAGCGGCTAGTCAGCGAGCACTCGGTAGGATAGTTAGTCAGTGAGACGGGCGCATAATTATGAGTCCCGTCTGGCCGTGGTTAGTGACGGAGGCATGCGCCGCCTCTTAGGCTGTGTCGGCAGATGCACCGTGACCGGGGGAAAGCCGGATCGTCGATGAAGACGTTACCGAGGCGCGCTGGGAAAGCGACCGCCCGTCTATGAGGAAACCGGTTAAGGCGTGACACTCGTTCAGGGGAGACTTACATTAATCTGCATGTCATCGGATTTTTTAAAATTTATATACAAATTTACTTGTAGCTTCGGCTTTGTTCATCTACATTTACATAAATACTCTATAAGCCACACTGAAGTGCACGGCAGAGGGTTCATGGAACCGCTTTTATGATGTTACTCTACATATCTACATCTACATGGGATACTCTGCAAATCACATTTATGTGCCTTGCAGAGCTTGCAGAGGGTTCTTCGAACCATCATTATACTCATACAATGTAAACTTTCACGGCCGGCGTTGTCTTCGGGTAAAATTTCCGGGCTGATGGGCCGTGGTCCAGATGTAAAACTTCCTCCCGACGTTTCGTCTCCAACTGCGGGAGACATCTTCAAGGGTCTTCCGGCTACTGCCACTGTGGGCCGAGAGGCTATCGCATTTATAGAGGGCATAGAGGGCGCCAACATACGTCACGTGATGCTGACCTTGTAACTATCTCTGGATGACGTCGTCATTCTCGATTAAAAATAATGCAGTTGGTGCAGTGTCGACATCCATATTTTATTTAACTTCAGACCTTCTTCTTTCCTATTAAAATTATTCTGGTGTTTGTGGATCTCTATTGCTTCTCTATACGTGCGTGCATGGTACTGAGATGTCCTTTTTTGTGGGTCTGTAGATGGTTTCGACACCATACTTTTCCGATTCGATTAAGGAGATTAATGTAAGCCCGAGTGATATTCTGGTGAGATTTGATATAGTGTCCTTGTTTACTGTGGTTCCTGTAAACGAAGCTACTGCATACATAGCAGATATGTTTCCACCTGACATCGTGGCCTTGTGCAGACACTGCCTTGTTGTTATGGTCTTCAGTCCGGAGACTGGTTTGATGCAGCTCTCCACGCTACTCTATCCTGAGCAAGCCTTTTCATCTCCTCATACGAACGACAACCCACATCTATTTGAATCTGCTTACTATACGCGTCTCTTGGTCTCCCTCTGCGATTTTTACCCCACACACTTCCCTCCAATGCTAAATTTACGATTCCCCGATGTCTAAGAATGTGTCCTACCAAGCGATCCCTTCTTTTAGTCAGGTTATGCCAAAAATTCCTTTTCTCACCAATTCTGTTTAGTACCTCTTCATTAGTTATGCGATCTACCCACCTAATTTTCAGCATTCTTCTGTAACACCACATTTCAAAAGCCTCTATTCTCTTCCTGACCGCACTTCTTATCGTCCATGTTTCACTCCCGTACAAGGCAACACTCCACACAAATGCCTTCAGAAAAGACTTCCTTACACTTAAATTGATATTCGATGTTAGCAAATTTCTCTTTTTCAAAAATGCTTTTCTTCCCATTGCCATTCTGCACTTTGTATCCTCTGTACTGCGACCATCACATGTTATTTTACTACCCAAGTAACAAACCTCATCTACCACCTTCATTGTTTCGTTACCTAATCTAATTCCTTCAGCATCGCCTGATTTTCTAAGACCGCATTCCATTATTTTTGTTTTGCTCTTGTTAATGTTCATTTTATATGCTCTCTTCAACACACTGTCCATGCCATTCAACTGCTCTTACAGGTCCTTTGCTGTCTCTGATAGAATTACAATGTCATCAGCAAAACGCAATGTTTTTATTTCTTCCCCCTGAACTTTAATCCCTATTCCAAATTTTTCCTTGCTTTCCTTCACCGCCTGCTCGATGTACAAATTGAATAACATCGGAGAAAGGCTACAACCCTGTCTTACACCCTTCCCAACTGATGCTTCCCTTTCATGCCCTTCGAGTCTAATAACTGTGGTCTGGCTTTTGTACAAGTTGTAAATAACTCTCCTTTCCCTATATTTTACCCCTGCTGACTTAAGAATTTGAAAGAGTGTATTCCAGTCAACATTGTCAAATGCTTTCTCCAAATCTACAAAAGCTAAAAATGTAGGTTTGCCTTTCCTTAATCTATCTTCTAAGATAAGACGTAAAGTGAGTATTGCCTCCCGGGTTCCTACGTTCCTCCTGAATCCAAATTGATCTTCCCCGAGGTCAGCTTCTACCAGCTTTTCCATTCTCCTGTAGATAATTCGTGTTAAAATTTTGCAACCATGACTTATCAAACTGATGGTTCTGTAATTTTCACACCTGTCTGGGCCTGATTTCTTTGGAATGGGGATTATTACGTTTTTCTTAAAGTCTGAGGGTATTTCGCCTGTCTCATACATCCTACACACCAGTTCAAATAGTCTTGTCATGGCTGGCTCTCCCAGAGACTTTAATAGCTCTGCGGGTATGTCATCTACTCCTGGGGCCTTGTTCCGACCTAGGTGTTTCAGGGCTCTGTCAAATTCATCTCTCAGTATAGTATCTCCTATTTCAGCCTCATCTACTTCCTCTTCCCTTCCTACAATATTGTCTCTAAGATCATTTCCTTTGTAGAGCTGCTCTATGTACTCTTTCCACCTTTCAGCTTTCCCTTCTTTGCTGAGAACTGGTTTCCCATCCGAGTTCTTGATATTCGTAGAGTTGCTTTTCTTTTCCCCAAATGTCTCTTTTATTTTCCTGTAGACGGTATCTACTTTTCCCCTTCTTATACATTCTTCTACAGATTTGCATTTGGCGTCTAGCCACTCCTGCTTAGCCATTTTGCACTTCCTGTCAATCTCATTTTTAGTCGTCTGTACTCCATTTTGCCTGTTTCATTTACTGCATTTTTATATTTTCTCCTTTCATCTATTAAATTTAGTATTTCTTGTGATATCCAAGGATGTTTTGTTGGTCTTGCCTTCCTACCTATTTTGTCCTCTGCTACCTTCACTATTTCATCTGACACTGCCTTACCACAACGTATTTTCAGCACAACGATGAGTTCTATGAACAAATTAACGGAGTGGCTATGGGCAGCCCTCTTAGTCCAGCTGTTACCAACTTATTTATGGAGTTCTTCGAACAGCAGGCGCTGTAGACTGCCAGAAAGAAGCCAACTAATTGTTACCGATATCTTGACGACACCTTTGTAGTGTGGAGCCATGGTGAAGAGGAGCTGGATGCATCTCAACAGCATTAATCAGAATATACAGTTCACGATGGAGAAAGAGAGCAATGGCCAACTTAATTTCCTGGATGTATCGGCAATAAAACGAGAAGACGGAACTCTGGGCCATAATGTATACAGAAAGAACACACATTCTGATCGATACCTCCAAAAGGAGTCAAACCATCATCCCAGGCAAAAAAGAGGTATCATTAAAACCTTGGTGGATAGAGCCAACAAAATTTGTGAGCCAGTTTACTTGGAGGATGAACTAAATCACTTACGGTCGGCCTTCAAGAAAAATGGATATGGTGCCAAAGAAATTGATCGAGCTCTCCATCAAAGAAGAGAAGAATCCAGAAGTTCTGAGCAACAACGACAACAATCTGGAAAAGTTTTTCTGTCGTACATTAGCAGAATTACCGATCGAATCGGGAAAGTATTGGCCAAGCATGGCGTCGAAACCATCTACAGACCCACGAAAAAGATCAAAGAATATTTGAGATTAGCAAATGACTCAAGTCACCCCCTAGCAATACCTTTCAGCTGTGGTAAAGTATATATTGGTACAACAAAAAGAAGCGTCAACACTCGCATATCTGAACTAAGATCAAAGTGTAGAAGACCCTTGAAGATATCTCGCGCAGTTGGAGACGAAACGTCGGGAGTAAGTTTTACATCTGGACCACGGCCCATCAGCCCGGAAATTTTACCTGAAGACAACGCCGGCCGTGAAAGTTTACATTGTATGATGGGAATAATGGTTGTTTCTATCATGCACTGGAATTTTTGACACCATACTGATATCTTATTCAGATCGTTCTGCAGTTGGTTTTGATCTTCAGATGATTTTACTACACGGTAAATGACGGCGTCATCTTCAAACAACCTAAGAGAGCTACTTAGATTTTCCCCTAAATCGTTTATGTAAATAAGGAACAGCAAAGGACCAATAACACCACCCTGTGGAACGCCAGATATCACCTCTGTTTTAGTCGATGTCTTACCATCGATTACTACGAACTGTGTCCTCTCAGACAGGAAATCCCCTTTCCAATCGCAAATTTGGGGCGATATACCATAACCAAGCAATTTGATGAAAAGCTGTTTGTGATGTACGGTGTCAAAAGCCTTCTGGAAATCAAGAAATACGGAATCGATTCGCGAACCTTTGTCGATAGCGCCCATCACGTTGTGTGAATGAAGAGCTAGTTGTGTTTCTAATGATCGATATTTTCGAAATCCGTGTTGACCTTGGGTCATTAGATCGCCGCGATGGAGTAGCCAAGCGGTCTAAGGCGCCTCGCTGCGGAGCGCGCGGTTGTTCGCCGTCGGAGGTTCGAGTCCTCCCTCGGGCTTGGTTTTGTGTGTGTGTGTGTGTGTGTGTGTGTGTGTGTGTGTGTGTGTGTGTGTTGTCCTTAGGTTAGTTTACCTTAGTTTAAGTAGTTTGTAAGCTATGGAGCTGATGACCATGCAGTTTGGTCCGATAGATTTACAAACATCTGAAGATCTGTCATTAAATCATTCTGTTCGAGATAATTCATAATATTTCAATACAGTATATGTTCCAAAACCCTGCTGCAAATTGACGTCAATGAAATAGGCCTGTTTTTGTCCATATCTTTCTCGCTCCTCTCACTGTGCATCTTCACTTCCTCTCCCTGTCCATCACCTGTTCCAGAATCTCCACTTTCTCTATTTGTCCAACCGATTCTCCTCCCCTTCTTTCTATCTGTCTCCACCCCCTACATCTTATCATCAAGCACTCTTCATGTACTCCTCCGCCCTCAAACGTAAATTTCCATTTCCCCTCATTACAACTGTGTGTTAGAGCATTGTTCAGTGTCATGTTCAAAATATTACAACCACGAAACTTCTTGCACGAATGCTTTGGTATTTTGACCCAACATTTCATTTTATACGTCCATGTTTCTATGTACCAATATTATAGTACATGCCAGATATTAATTTATATAAATTCAATAATCAGGAGCTGTAGTTACAAAATATCGCAGAAAGTTACATACTCCTAATTACACATTATGTTTCATAATATACAAGGTGGTCCATTGATAGTGACCAGGCCAAATATCTCACGAAATAAGCATCAAAGGAAAAAAACTACAAAGAACAAAACTTTTCTAGCTTGAAGGGGGAAAACTGGTACCCCCACTTTTATTACATATTCGTCTAGTACGTAAAAAATATGAATGTTTTATTTGGAACACTTTTTTCGTTTTGTGATGGCGCTGTAATATTTACAGACATATTGCTCACAATTTTAGACGAACAGTGGGTAACAGGTAGGTTTTTTTTTAATTTTTTAATTTTTTTTATTATTTTAAAAAAAATTAAAACACAGAACGTAGGTATGTTTGAACTCTATTTCGGTTGTTCCAATGTGATACAAGTACTTTTGTGAAATTATCATACATTATGACAACGCATGCTGTTACTGCGTGATTGCCGCGGTGGAGTAGCCGAGCGGCCTAAAGTACCTCGCTACGGAGCGCGCGGTTGCGCGCCGTGGAGGTTCGAGTCCTCCCTGGGGCATGTGTGTGTGTGTGTGTGTGTGTGTGTGTGTGTGTGTGTGTGTGTGTGTGTGTGTGTTTTTGTCCGTAGGTTAGTTTACCTAGGTTTTAGTAGTTTGTAAGCTACGGACTGATGACCACGCAGTTTGGTCCGATAGATTTTCAGACATTTGAACATTTTTTTTTTACTACGTGATTACCTGTAATTACCTCATAACTTCCATAAATGCTCAAAATGATGTCCTTTAATGCATTTGGCAATACGCTTAACGAAATTCATCTCAACAGCGAGTATTTCGCCGTCAGTAATGATTTCACATGCACTAACAATGCGCTGACGCATGTTTTCAGCCGTTGTCGGTGAGTCACGATAACAAATATCCTTCAATTTTACCCAGAGAAATAAATCCGGGGATGTAAGTTCCGGTGAATGTGCGGGCCATGGTATGGTGCTTCTACGACCTATCCACCTGTCATTAAATATTCCATTTAAGACCGCTTCAACTGCACGCGAGCCATGAGCCGGACGTCCATATTGTTGAAAGTATATCGCCATTATGTCATGCAGTGAAACATGTCGTAGTGAAATAGGTAGAACATTACGTAAGAAATCAATATTAAATTAGTTGAAAAATTTTCTTTTATTAATTTTCTTCTCTTTAAATTAGTAATTAGTAAGACACATGTAATCTGTTATGGTTTATATTGTGCATTCTTGTATATGTGAGTATGCATGAATCGTGGGCAACGTATGAGTGGCCATATAAGTGGTCCTGACCAGTTGGGATACCAGTTACTCTGGAATAAAGTTGGGCATCTCGGACATATTCTGTGTCGCGGACATCATTGTGCTCAGATTACCAAATCTACCGTTTAGTCCCACAAACGTTAGAAGTAAAACCCAATGGGTCCCTGGGCAAGTAAGTCTAGCAACCTGCTTTCCAGGTACTTCTATCTACTGGCAACGTTCAGATAAAAATGGCTCGGACCTTTGGAGGTGATGGAGTCCAGGAATCCCAACTTCAATTGACGGACGGGTGAGTCCTGAGATACTAATTCCCAGCGATCTGAAATGAGATGGGGAGCTATTAACATCAACTGGGGCTACAAAGGGAAAGTGTTAGAGCTGGCAGAAGCTACAAGACGGGGTTACAAGTTTTAGCTCTTAGTGACTTTTGGGTATAAGTAGAGAAAGAAGACGAACTGGGAGAATACAAGGATTACCTGTCAGGAATCAAAGAGCGCAGTGGGGTGCAGGACATTACATCAGGAAAGCAATTAATGGTAGTTAGTAATGTAAACAAACGATTGATGTGGTTAGATTTGGCAGTTTCCAGCAGGAAAATCAGGATTGTGTCAGTTTATTCGAACTGTGAAGGGACAGATCAAGATAAGATGGACAGATCATATGGCGCACTCGTTGTTCTTAAAGGACAAAGAGAGTGTTTCACTAATGGGTGATTTCACTGCCAGCGTAGGAAATGGAACAGAAGCGTACAAAAAGCTTAAGGGTTGGTTTGGATAGGATATGGAGGTCAATAGGAATAGAAAAATCTTGGATTTCTGTGCCAGTCTGGGCATAGTTATCATAAACTCCTTTTTTAAGAGTAATAACATTCACCGATGTACTTGGGAAGGCAGGGGAACCAGGTCTATCATTGATCATTTAACAACAGATCAAGATTTCAGGAAGCCAAGCAGAAAGACACGTATATTCAGACGAATCGTTGATGACATTCATCACTTTATCTAAGACTAATTAGTTATGTACGGCCAAAAGTGCAGGAAGGACATCAGGCATATAACTATGTTCTCACAAAGGTGCCAGTTAGTTGAATGTAGTCATTTTCATTCATTGGGCACTCTGGGTATAACTGAACTCTTTATTCAAAAGTAATCAAATCAAATGTCTGTAAATGTATCGGACCAAACTGCGTGGTCATCAGTCCGTAGCTTACAAACTACTTAAACCTAGGTAAACTAACCTAAGGACAAACACACACACCCATGCCCCAGGGAGGACTCGAACCTCCACGGCGAGCAACCGCGCGCTCCGCAGCGAGACGCTTTAGACCGCTCGGCTACTCCACCGCGGCTCAAAAGTACTTATCAGACGTCTGAGCGCAAATATCCCACTGTTTAACGACCCGAAAGATTTCTTGTTTCCAGAATTCCTGTGGCTGTGACAAGAGCCAGTTCGTCATCCGAGTTTAAGTGCTTCCCTTTGAGATGTTCTTTTTTTTAGTGGACCAGACAGGTGGAAGTTACAAGTTACAGGGCGACATGTTCTGGCTGTAGGGCGCATAGTGGAGCTACTCCCAGTTGAACTTGGCCAGAACACTTTGCGTGACTCTGGAGACGTATGGACGCGCGTTGTCATGGAGCGGAACCACTTCCTCCGTCAGCAGCCCACGCCGTTTGCTCTAGATGGACTGTAGGCTACAGAGTGTCTCACAGTACAGGTCAATGGTTCTTCCGCGCCACGCCCGACGTCACAATCAGTAAAACTTTTCTGGGTGTGACGCCGCATTGCCGGCCGCGGTGGCCGAGGGGACTGAGGCGCTCCAGTCACGGTCTGCACGGCCAGTACGGTCGGGGGTTCGAATCCCCCCTCGGGCATGGATATTTGTGCCGCACGTAGTATTGGCTAGTTTGTAAGTAGTTTGTAAGTCTAGAGACTTATGACCCCGTAGTTAAGTCCCATAAGCTATACAAACATTTGATTCTAACGCCGCATTGTCATTCTTTAAAAAACTGCCCGACGTTTCAGCCATTGCCGAAAGTGGCCTTGCTATGGGTATTTGTCTCACTGTCAGACACATACACAACAGTGGATGAAACATCGTTTGTTTACGGCGATCGTCGGCAGCGATATATTTCAGGAAATATATTACTGTTTTTATTTACGGTAAGTGCAGAACCCCCTTGATGTTGTAGTTATCGCTATCACTTTTAACTCTTATCTTAATTGGTTTTATAGATATGACGACACTGCCAACTTATTCAAAAAATGTATATGGTTTTATAGATATGACGACACCGTCAACTTATGTTTTATTGATATGACGACACTGTCAACTTATTCAGAAAATGTATAAGACTAAACTGCTCTTGTAATTTTAAATGCCTTGAAGATAGAACACTCACGAAACCGGTAGCACAAGAAATTAAATTTTACGTGACATCAAAGCGTACAATGCATCTCCTGATGAAACATCGGGCAGCTTTTTTTAAGAATGACAATGCGGCTTCATACCCAGAAAAGTTTTATTGATTATGACCACATGTTTAATAGGATGTACATTTCCATCTTCGGAAAGAATCAGTGGGGAAGTAAGTGGTATGCTGAAGTACTAACGAGTGATGACACGCGTGTGAAGTTCGATAGGGATGTTAGTGGACGGAGAATACGAGAGTAGGGAGTTCAATAAAAGAGAAATGAACAATAAAATAATACAGTTGATTGACGAAAGAAGGAAGTGCACAAATTTTCAGGAGTTGCCCGGGAAAGAGATATATAAATTCCCAATGAAATGAAGGGGAAGTACAAGGAAGCCAAGGTGGGTTGACTGCAATAAGAACGTGAATCAGCGAGGTGATCGACGTGAAAGTAATTTCTCGCGTGTTCCAAGGGAGTGGTGTAAGACCTTCAGGCTTTTCATAGTATTCAATGAGGTCGTCGTGCATCATTATGTAGTAACAGAGAAGTCGCGGCTCAGGAAAATTATAGCGAAATGCAGAAGCTTCTGTAGCGTATCGAAACAGGGTGTTTGGGTTGACAATTACACTCAGTTATTAATAAATGTAACGGACATTGGACGTAGAAAAA
Organism: Locusta migratoria; assembly: GCA_026315105.1. Taxonomy (NCBI): domain Eukaryota; kingdom Metazoa; phylum Arthropoda; class Insecta; order Orthoptera; family Acrididae; genus Locusta; species Locusta migratoria. The sequence continues at coordinate 975,094,498 of CM048744.1, read as the reverse complement.
GACGGTGAGCATTACCTTGCCTGCTGAGGGCATAGCCTTTAATTTCTTTTTTTTTTTTTTTTTTAGGGAGATGACGATGCGTGCTTCGCGTCCCTAGATGTCGCGCTACCTTATCCCAAAGCGGCGTATTCAGATTTCAACCGGTTTGGTTGTTAAGACGTTTCGTACCTTTTCACTTCAACGCCTCTCGCACAAATGACATCTGTGCTAGTTTACCGCCCTTTTATACCTGGTGTACGCGACATTACGGCTACTGATGTCTGTGCGTATGACTGACGCATGACTTTCGTTACACCAGTGAAATTCAATACTAATGCTTCCACGATAGTGATAAGACAAATTGCAAAGCCAACAGATACAAACATGGTGAAGGAAAGGAAAAATAGGTTTGATTACGTTTCAACCTCCCGTAGATAATGCGACCAATGTAGGTGGAGCACATAGTTGGATAAGGCAGCAGCAACTTGCAAAACACTGTACACTCCATCTCTTAGTGTGCTTCATACCAGTATTTTATGATCTTTTTCCAAAGAAGAAAAAAATATTATTTATATCTCTGTAGGCGCATTAACTTCTTTTTCTTCCTGTCATGGTGTCTAAGTGAGATATTCGATTTTAAAGACAGACTTGCTCCACAGTCTTGCACGAATTTATGCTCTCAAAATATACCGAACAGGGTTCCGCTTTTCTTCGCACGTGACCGATTAGTTTCCTTGAACATTTCTGTTACTTTTTCACATAGTTACACCAAACTTCTCGATGCTAACAGCGGATGTTCTTCGTTCGATATCTGCTGTCATTATTTCTTGAAAATTACTCAAAGCTTGGATGGCATTATTGGTTTCCAAGATGTTTACTTGCAATCAAAACATATGCCCATGTACGTCACTTATTTTATCACTCGCAGACTCACTTAGATGCTTGAACACGCTGTCAGTAATTCGTTACGTCTTGTAATTATGACATTTTTAGTGGCTTATAAATGGCCACCCGAAACTTGTCAGAACAGAAGCTACTTTTGCACTACGGATGACTCAACAGCATCTTGCAGTATTCGTATAGTGACATAACCTTCTTGTTCTCATTAATTTTTAATCAGCATGTTATTATCCCGTTTGTATCCCAAAGCAGGCTTTTAATTCTAATTTGCTAAAACAAGTACATCTCTGGTCACTGATCGTGTTTAGTTTTACTACAGATTGTCATCCATTTCGGTTCTCAGATAGTTTGCAATCAAAGCAAATGTAGCTCTTTATCAGAGAAATACTTCAGCTAATAAACACGTTTCCATTAGACTTTGATAATTATGAACCCATTTGTGGAATACATCATTAAATTTTACGCACAATCATGTGGCTTGTAACGTCACGTTTACAAATTCCATTAACATCCGACCCCGGCGTATCTCGAGAGAAGAGCTAATAGCCAATCAGAGCTTCTGCCGGCGCTCGCCAGTAATATTACACAACACATCCTGAGCGCGACGCGATAAAAGTTATGAACGGCAACACCGCCCTCCCATTCTCCTTATTTACAACATGAATGCGTTGTGCTCGTACCTCAGATCTGCGTTATCGGAATCTCACTTTTACCTCTGGCTCGTCCATTTCCCTTCTCGTAATTATCTGTACCATCAGATCTTTCTAATTAAAGTACATTAGTCTTGTTTATTTACAGTAATTGCGCATCTACTTTCACGATTCACTTCACTTTCATTAATGCAGTTACCCTTTTCTTGTCTAAAGTACTTATGAATTGACGAAATGTTGTTTCTATGCAGTTCCAGAGTCAACGTTACTTAACGTTACTTCCTGTGAGCAACCGGAATTAGTAAGGACTTACCGAAATGTAGATATAATTTCTTACCTTCGTTAATACCTCTTTTGCAGTATAAGGTAAACAAGAACTGTGTAAAATAACTGAGTGGGGGACAAAATAAAATGAACAATATGCAGTATGCCATAAAGGAATTTCCGTGTGGTCTGGAGCGCCACCTTACGGATTACGCGGCCGCTCGCGTCGGAGGTTGAAAGACGACCGTCTGTCGTCTTACACATATTTTTTGTGTATTTCTGTAAAGCTATAATTTATTTAATGTCGCTAGATTATCATTTTGTTAAAACTTGAATCCCACTCTTTTCAAGGCTTGAGGAATAGCATTTTTATTTCATATGTTAAAATATTAGTTAATATTGTTAGGTTTTTCTTATTTTGTTATGTTAATAATTTATTAATATATTAATTAATGTGGCATAAGTACGCCACTGTCCCTGTGAGAATGTGCAGTTGTTTTACTTTTAATTGGGGGCGACAATCTATGGCTGTCTGAATGTGGGGAGTGATAGGTCGCTTTGCATCGTTCTCTCTGGCTCAGATAGCTGCTGATACTACCAAAGAGGTTTCCACACCCTTTGGTTGCGAGCTAGTTAGCGAGCCTTCCCTCAGCGTAAGTTTACTCGCTCTCCGTCCCCACCACCACTGTATCTTGGTTTTTCCAGCTTCCAGTGGCTTCCAGCGACCAGTGGCCGCTCGGTCCGATCACTCTGGGCTGGTCGTCTGATAAGGCAAAGTTGGTTCTGCTCTTGTGTTTGGAGATGGTAGCGTTTCATTGTCTAGCACATTTAACTTAGATTCGTGAACTTAGAATCATTTTTTTGGAATATTTTCTTCGATCATGTGCGGAAATGTGTTCTAGTTTTTCAATTCAGTGATTTCCAATAGATAAACGCGGTATGTGTGATTCTAGTTGCAGTTTGATAACGCCCTGGTATGTTAAAACCTTTTGTGATCATGTGGCGGGGTATGAACTCTGTGTAAATATTTTCTAGCTTTGTGGGGCCCGATCTCTAACAGGTGATATGTTCATTTTTGTACTGTGCATGTAAAAATCTTCTCATCGTTTCCTTCCTTGAGTGATATGTCTTCCACATGGTTGGTTCATAGAACAAAGCCTTCAGCTTCCAATCTTGTTTGCTCCATGCCCATCAGGCACGTAAGTGTGCGGGTATCCTTCTGATTTCCACTAATATTGCTGCTTCTTCTCCGACTGGTAGTATGCACTCTGTCTTTGTCAGTAATTCTCTCTGAGCCTTGTACAACCTCCTTCAACAGCTTCCTTATGTAATTCTAAACATTTCTATGGGTTGCATGCTGCAATTAATTTTCTTTATTTTTCGGAAACTGAATTTATTCAATTTTATCGGTTTTCGGAACGACGTGGGGCCGAGTTTCGACTTCCGGGGTTTGCAGCTAGTCGCCTGTATTCACGCCACTTCTCATATAAAACCAGTACATAGATCGATTTCTAGGAATCCACCGTGATTTTGTGTAATGAATCCGATTTTCAACTACTTCAAGTTCAGTGGATTGCGTTCCTGTAACATCGCCGGGTCGCCGTTAGCGTGTTTGCTCGCGGTCCAATTCAAATGTAATTTAATTTGGCTATACACGCACCATCTCAAAACAGGCACGACAGACTAGAGCCATCTTCAAAGTGTTTTTGTATATTGTGTTTTTTGATACCTCCGACTTGCCGAATTTCGCCTACGATAGCGGCGCTTGCTTCCACCTCGTCTCAGCACGCTGATTTTGGTGAGTTTCGCTATGGCATTGCGTGTGTGTGAGCGAATGAGTGTTGTTTGTGAATCCTTCCCACCCCCCCCCTCCCCAGTAGCGTTAAGGGATGTATAATTTAGCCTGGGAACCGTCCGCATTAATTCATGTAAGAGATGCATTTTTATTGTGTTAACGAAATTGGTTCACCGTTTTGCTTGTTTTCTATCTCAATAAACATGTTTATGTTCAGCATAATCCATAAGTTGCCTATTAATTGTAGTTTTAGAGCACCTTCCCTCTTTTATTTAATATTGTTCTTCGCAAGTGATGAGAACAAGCACAGATGCAAATTATGTCTAAATTCCGTTGCACCATAAATGTTTTCTTAGCCACGTTTGTAAGATAACTTTAATTGTGGTGGCTTGCTTATTAATGTCTGCGTGTAATAACGTGTGAGCAGGTATGTACATTGACCACTGTAGTATTAACTTCATGTTATTGAAGAAATTTGAAACGAGTCAGTTTGGGCCAGGGAAGAAGATTTTATAGCAGGGAGTAACCGGTAGTTCACACGGACCACATTTGCTAATTTTAGTGATATAACAAGGCTCTTGTTTCGTGGTCGACTTTTAAGGTGTGTGTGTGTGTGTGTTTGTGTGTGTGTGTGTGTGTGTGTGCTGTCCTTAGTATAAGTTTAAGTAGTTTGTAAGCCTCGGAACCGATGACCGGCGGTAGTTTACTACACCTTGTTGTATGTTGGCATCACAGTGGACATCGTGAAATCGCCGTTATTTTTGCAAATATCTCTGATATGATCCAAGATATGAAAGAAACATAATAGAGCGAAGTTGTAGAACACATACGGAAGGCAACAGCCGCTGGGGGACTGGTCGCCCTCTGGTTGTTGGTGAGGCCGACACCAGCCTGGCTGCCTCGCAGCGCCGCTTTCTCCAGCAAGGTCACCGTCCGAAGACCGCTGAACCGACTGGACCGCCGATGCCCCTTCCGATGGTCGCTTCCACCGGCGAGGCTTACCACTGGCCTCTGGCCTTGCTAGCAATGCAACAGCCCCCCTGTACACTCTGCAAACTTTCTCTTTGCAAAGATCTGCTCGCATCCACCGCTCACCCACCTCCAGTGTAAATCGCCAAAGGGGAGGCTGTTGAAGTTTTGTTGTGGGTGTATTTGAAGAGTGTGGAGGTGTAGCGATGGGGAATGTGCTGGAAGAAGTGCGGGAATAAAACAGCTGATCATTAGTATCAATTCTGAGGGTATAGTATGATATTTGGAGGCGTTCGATATGGAAGAGTTCAAATTCAAATGTTTGTAAATCTATCGGACCAAACTGCGTGGTCATCAGTCCGTAGCTTACAAACTACTTAAACTGAGGTAAACTAACCTAACGAAAAACACACACACCCATGCCCCAGGGAGGACTCGAACCTCCGACGGCGAGCAACCGCGCGCTCCGCAGGGAGACGCCTTAGACCGCTAGGCTACTCCGCCGCGGCCGATATGGAAGAGTAGGCAGGAGCATTTTATGAGATGATAGGGAAGGTTGGGGGATTTGGAAGGAGAGGCGGAGTGCGTGGCTTTCGGCTGTCTGTGAAGTGTGACTGTTACAGAAATCACTATTCGATGGAACAGAATGGGTTGCATCACGGACCTATACGTGTGGAGAGTTGCGTAAGGGTGTAATATCCATGTTAGACCAATTGTAATGGAAGTAATATTAGTTTTTCTGTTGAAATGTTAGTAGGTGGGCGTTCCATATTAGTTAGAGGTTCAAATGTTTGTAAAGCGTATGGGACTTATCTGCGGGGTCATCAGTCGCTAAACTTACAAACTACTTAACAACCAACTTATACTAAAGACAACACAAACATCCATGCCCGAGGGGGGATTCGAACTCCCGACCGTAGTGGCCGTGCAGACCGTGACTGAAGCGCCTCAGTCCCCTCGGCCACCGCGGCCGGCTAATTGGAGGTGATTTGTAAGAGCAAGTCAGATGTGACTTTGGGGACGGGTGGGAAGGGGAACAAGGATTCGGGAAAACGAAGCAGGCCATTGGACTTGGGTGGAGTTACTGGTAGGGAAAAAGGAACCATGAGTAGGGGAGTGTGAAAGACGCCGAGACTCACTCTTCCCATTTCACTCCCCACCTATTAGGGATCTTAATAACAACGATTCTTCTCTTCTTGTCTGATAATAGCCACTCGTCTCTCTGTATCATTCCTCCAGCCCGATCGCTGCCACACTCCTACCTATCTCTCCATATAATGGAACAGAATGGGTTGCATCATACATAAATGTATATTCTAATGGAAGAAGTAATATTAGTTAGTGGTTCAAATGTTTGTAAAGCATATTTTTGGCTTGATAATGGGAAAATATGGTAATGGTAATTACGAAGTTATAGAAATTTAGTAATGGGCATAAAAGCTGTAATTACTATGAAATTAATTAATTTTATTAATGGGAATAAAATGAGTTAAATACTTAGTGACACAAACAATGTAGTTGTTATAATTTAAAAAAGAATACGGGTGGTATCACAAACTTTACTACAGGAAAGAAAGGCATCCGGAGCTTCAGTATGGTATGCTAAACTACACTATAAGGAAAAAAGGGTATCCTGGGTTTCAGTAAAGAGAGGTATCTTATACTACATTAGATGGAGGCTCATGTTGCTACATTACAACTTACAACTCATTGCTTCGCTTGTCGATGACTCCATACTACTCCACCAACATGTCCTACTTTTCAACACCATCAGACTGACGTAAAGGCCAGCAGCAGAAAGGCAGGTAAACTGATAAAACATCTAAGCAACGACTCAACGGAACCACCACCAAATTATGAATGAATTAAGGAATGAAACAGTACAGTGCCTCAAGCTGAAATTTATCCTATGATAGGTTATTCGAAGGAAGGTCTTCGCCGAGATAGAAATGTCAAAACTAAAGAACGTTCTCGACACCAGATGTATTTGCACCGCAAACAAGGGGTCCGGTTGAAGTCTCGGAAGAGTTTCATTGACACAACGGAAGAGCTCTTTGCCAAGTCCAGCATAGGGCGTATGTCTTTGTGGAAAGAAACGGCGCCGGACTCAGTGATGGACCTCCGAGAGGAGGGATCTCCAGGGTTTGAACTTCCATTTCCAACTTGGAAGCCATTAAACCGGCAGCGCACAGGAGTAACTAGAAGCAAACCAGACCCACTGAAATGATAACAGTTGTGAATGCGGGGCAGTACAGGTTTTTAACCGACTTCTCCAAACATGCCAATAACATGTACTATGGATGATATTCTTAAAGTGAACGACAAAGCAATCTATGTTAATGATTACTGGAAAGAGAGAATATAATTGGTGTAATCGGACACGGAAGAAGAGGAAGACACCATCGATTAACTCGCCTTTATGAATATTTTAACGAATATGTAAATCGACATTTTATTTGTAGTACATGTAATTGACCATATTTCTTTTATCCGTTCTTTCTGTGTATATTTTACCAGTGAACAATTTACGTTGTCATATGTCACGTATAAACATATCAGTATCTGTCTGTCGCTTGTATTCATTTCACCTTGATTTTTTTTTTTCGTCATGCGAGATCTATGTTCACATATTGCAATTTTTTTTTACTAAAGAACAGAATATTCTACTGCTGACAGCCCCTCCACTGTTTACCACCCAACACGTCTATATGGAGCGAAGGGAATGGAATATGAATGCACAATCTACTCTATCCTCTTCTAACCAAATGTTGATAATCATCCGCCCCACCAAAGTTCTACGAATCCTTCCATATAATCAAACGCCATGCATTCCACGTCGCTTTACATATCCGCTTACCTTCTCCCACACGGATGCTTTACCAACTCAACAAACTTCCACCCCTCCTCATACACACACTGAACACCTCCTCATATCCCACACCATCTGCATACTCGACACCAACAATCGTGCCCTGTCTTCTTTTCCTTTCAGGGCTCCCTCTTCCCATTTCACTCTTCCTCATCATCCTTTTAACTCCCCACCTATTTGCGTTCCAAATTTATAGATCTTAATAACGACGATTCTTCTCTTTTTGTCTGATAATAGTCACTCTCTCCTGTCAACACTCTGCACCATTCCTCCAGCCCCATCACTGCCACTCTCCTCCCTTTCTCCATAATCACCTCTCCTACCATTCTTGAGCAGGCCATTTCAGTTTTCGTGAAAGTGCTCAGTTTTACGTTCAGTGTCTATTCCATCGTGCTCAAGCTCGTTTCTTTAGCGTCCCATTGTTCGTAATGGCTGCCATGCTTCATGTGTTTTAAACTGTATTGTCTGTTTACATGTTTATTTTATTATTCTTTTTCAAGTATGCATGAAGACAGCCCAATTCTCTAATTAATGTACTTTTTAAATGTTTGTAAATGCATAACCCGTTCACCCTTTTCTGTGTTGTATTCTACGTATTAAATTTCTGTTGATCGTCGTCCATATTGTACGAGGGGAGGCATAAAATAACAACAAAGGTAGAAGTGCATCTCTCTTTCTGTCTGTCTCTCTCTCTCTCTCTCTCTCTCTCTCTCTCTCTCTCTCTCTCTCTCTCTCTCTCTCTCTCTCTCTCTCTCCAATCCTACACGTCCTCTATAACGTAGACTTACCAAAACCATCTACTCCTATTAACTTCTCCACAATGCCGGCGACACCACCTTCCTAGCATTACACCCTCCAGAAATTCCAGCTATCTCTCCATCTCAATCAGTTCACCTCCTGGTTCAACCAGTGTCTCAAATTCAAACCTACCAAAACTCAGGAAATAGTAAATGTCGAACTATCTGCAGCTTCCGACCACACGACTGTTATATCACCATCTATGACTGTCCCATCCAATTGACTAACGCACTATAATATCTTGGAATATTACTTGCCTACCAACTAATATGAAAGGCCCACTTACTAACCTTTCAACAGAAAGACTAATATTACTTACATTATAATTGGTCGAACATGGATATTACACCCTTCCACAACTCTTCACCCCTATAGGTCCTTGATGCAACCCATTCCATGCCATCCAAAGTGATTTCTCTGACAATCACACCTCACAGGTAGTCGAAAGCCACGCAATCCGCCTCTCCTTCATATATATATTACCATCCCATAAAAATACTCCTGCCTATTCTTCCAAATCGAACGCCTCCAAATACTACACCATATCCTCAAAATTGATATTTATGTTCATCTGTTTTCTTCCTGCACTACTTCCAGCACATTCCCAATCGCCAATCCTCCACACTTTTCTAATAAACCAACAACAAAACTACAACAGCCTCCCCTTAACTAATCGTGAGATACGTCCCAGTGTATACCTATCCTAACATATCTAAGAAAACCAGCCTCTCCTTTGTCAGGTATCCATTTTCTCTTCCTCACCACTCCATTGCCTCCACATTATTACACTTGGATCAGAACGACATCCTTCCTCATACTCCCTGATAGGCCTACCAATAAATCTGCCCCCACAATATCTCTTCCTCACACCACCCCAAATACTGATACGCCAATACTATCCTTACTTCTGGTAGTCCACATTTAATGTCAGCATTTCACCAGTTGGTGTACATTTGTTTTACAAATAAAATGTTAAGTTAAAAACTCAGTTTATCTATCAACGATATACTTATACTTATACTAAATCAGTTTTCATCTCTTTTTAATTTATATAGTTGAATTACTGCCTTTCTATTGAATGCAATCTCATCTCTAATATCTCTTTAAACCATTGAAATTATCAGCCTCTTCTATGTTTAAAATTAACTTTACCACTATCTGTCCACATTATATTGTATATGAAACAGAAGTTTCTATAAGACCTGTCAAATTTTTAAAGCTGTTCTGAATTTATAAATCATTTTGGCTGAACAGCGGCAAATGTATCCGATGGCAGTCCACTACATGTCCATATGGGGAGACGGGGATGAAAAAACAACGAAACAAAACCAAATTGGAAGCGCATCTTGCAGTTCTTTCGTGTTAGACGTTTGCTTCTTACGTCCTCCAGCCGAAAGGCTCTACCGCAAGGATGTTAGTTTCACGAGCCGCAAACCCCTCACTATAACAATTAACTGCCCACAAGATGTACAGTGTCAGTAGTTCGCATCGATTATTTTATGATTATTGTAAAGTTTCCAGCTTATTTCCGGATTTCAGTTATTCTAACGACAGCAGTATGCAATAGTTGGTATATCAAACTGCAAGTGCAAGTAGTGTGACCTTTGGAGGCCAGCAGTCTTTTCGTTGCATGCAATAGCATTATGAGTGGTATTATTAACTGTGAACTGCCTATAGTCAGTAGTGTGAAGAGTTAAAATAAAATAAGCATATTTATTCAGGTGAATTTTGAGAAAGAATAAACCCTTCTCATTATTGTAACGTAAATTTAAATACTCAGTTCTACACTGAATGTCTTCGTTCCATTATGATATAAATTATTTGAAAGGTTGTATGAATAATACAATTTCTAAAGGCAAAGGTTCACATAGATTGTCGGAAACACAATGCATTTTTTGGCGTCTGTTAACCAGTTATGCAAACTATCGTTTGCATTTAAAGTTCTCAAGCAGCTATTATTTCTGGTTTAAACACTATCTTACCAGACTGTCTGAATGAACATATATCTTACTTGACGATAAACTCATAGCGTAAGAGTCTTGGACAGAATATAATCGTATAACACTGTTTTTGTTGTTTGTTGTGGTCCTCAGTACAGAGACTGGTTTGATGCAGCTCACCACGCTACTCTATCCTGAACAAACCTCGCCGGCCGCGGTGTCCGAGGGGACTGAGGCGCTTCAGTCACGGTCTGAACGGACACTACGGTCGGGGGTTCGAATCCCCTCTCGGGCATGGATATTTGTGCCGTCCTTAGTATTAGCTAGTTCATAAGTAGTTTGTAAGCTTAAGGACTGATGACCCCGTAGATAAGTCCGATAAAAAAAAAAAAAAAAAAAAAAAAAAAAAAAAAAAAAAAAAATTACCCTCTTCATCTTCTCATAAGAAAGGCAACCTACATCTATTTGAATCTGCTTACTGTACTCATCTCTTGCTCTCCCTCTGCGATTTTTACCCCACACACTTCCCTCCAACGCTAAATTCACGATTACTTTATGTCTAAAGATGTGTCCTACCAATCTATCCCTTCTTTTACTCAAGGTATGCCAGAAATTCCTTTTCTCCCCAATTCTGTTCAGTACCTCCCCATTCGATACGCGATCCACCTACTTAATCTTCAGCATTCTTCTTTAGCACCACATTTCAAAAGCCTCTATCCTCTTCCTGTCCGCACTGTTTATCGTCCACGTTTCACTCCAGTACAAGGCAACACTCCACACAAGTAACTTCAAGATGGACTTCCTTACACTTACATTAATTTTTCTCTTTTTGGAAAACGCTTTTCCACCCATTGCCATTCTGTATTTTATATCCTCTGTACTGCGACCATCATAAGTTATTTTACTGTCCAAGTAACAAAACTCATCTACCACCTTTATTGTTTCGTTACCTAATCTAATTCCTTCAGCGTCGCCTGATTTTTTAGACTAAACTCCACTACCCTTGTTTCACTCTAGTTAATGTTCATCTTATACGTACCTTCCAACATACTTCCATTCCGTTCAACTGTTCTTCCAGGTTCTTTGTTGTCTCTGACAGAATTACTATGTCATCGCAAAACGCAATGTTTTTATTTCTTCACCCTGAACTTTAATTCATTCTCCACATTCCTCCTTGCTTTTCTTTATAGCTTGCTCAATGTACAAATTGAATAACATTAGAGAAAGGCTACAACCCCGTCTTACTCCCTTCCCAACCTCTGCATCCCTTTCATGCCCTTCAACTCTGACAACTGCTATATGGTTTTTGTACAAATTGTAAATAACCTTCCGTTTCCTACATTTTACTCGTGCTCATTTCAAGATCTGAAAGAGTGTATTCCAATCAACGTTACCAAAAGCTTTCTCCAAATCTACAAAAGCTAGAAATGTAGGTTTGCCTTTTCTTAATCTATCTTCTAAGATAAGCCGTAAAGTGAGTGTTGCCTCACGCTTTCCTACATTTCTCGTGAATCCAAACTGATCTTCCCCGAGGTGTATTTCTATCAGTTTTTCCATCCTTCTATAAATAATTCTTGTTAAACTTTTGCAACCATGACTTATGAAGCTAATAGTTCTGTAATTTTCACACATATCTGCACCTGCTTTCTTTGGAATGCTGATTACTACGTTTTTCTTAAAGTCTGAGGTCATTTCCCGTATCACATACATCTTACGCACCAGGTGAAATAGTTTTGTCGTCGCTGGCTCTCTCAGAGAGACTTCAGTAATTCTGAGGGAAACTCGTCCACTCCAAAGGCCTTGTTTCGACTTAGGTCTTTCAGTGCTCTGTCAAATTTCTCTCTCAGTATAGTTTCTCTTATTTCATTTTCATCTACTTCCTCTTCCCTTCCTACAATATTATCTCTAAGTTCATTTCCTTTGTAGAGCCCCTCTATATACTCTTTCCACCCTTCAGCTTTCCCTTCTTTGCTGAGAACTGGTTGTCCATCTGAGTTCTTTATATTCTTACAGCTGCTTTTCTTGTCTCCAAATGTCTCTCTTATTTTCCTGTAGGCGTTATTTATGTTTCCCCTATTTAAACATTCTTCTACAGACTTTCATGTGCCTTTGGAAATCAGAAACCAGAATTTGGCAAAACAAGAATGAACTTTCATAGTGTCACTTCGCAAGATCCTGAACCTCATTCAGGTATGTTAGAATTCCTGTCCACACTGTTACGTTATATTTGTAGTTTCCTAACTCTAACAAATTTCTTGATGGTCAGAAAAATAATTAATAAGAAATTCCCGCTCCTGTGTGTAGTTGACAACGTACTAAATCTTGGCCGCCTTGCTCTGGGAAGGGGGAGATATTCCGTTACACTGTATTGGCATAATGTATGGTGTCTAACATCAAGCTCTTAAAATAATACCACTATATGAATATGGGATGGTAAAAATGCAATACAAATTCTTCATCTATAGCATAAATCTTAGTACAGAAAAAATGACCTTTTTAAAATTTAAAAAGAGCATCTTTGTTGCACAGATATGAACATATTTTGTTGTCTATATAGTATAGAAACACATAAAGGACCACAAATATATAGCAAATTAGCAGAGAAAGCAGCTTATGCTTTAAAAGATCGAAAAAAAGTTCTCAGAAAAATCGAACTGTTCGTTGTGGAATATGTTAAAGGATTATTGTTATAGTAAGTAAAATATTTCCAATTCTTTCTAGGGGTTCAACAAGAAACCTTTAGGAGCAATGTGAAGGACCTTAACACATTGTGTAATGTCATCTCCAAGACGCGTATCGTTTACGAGGTGATGTCCAATCCCTCATCTTTTTCGTCAAGCACCCGAAATGTGATCTTCGAAACGTGTTACGAAGTTACCTCATATTGTTCATTCCTAGTGAGGCGCTTGTGGTGCTACGGGTTAGGGATGGGAAAAACTGACCGGTTAAAAGAGATACCGGTATTTTAGTTTCGAATAACCGTTTTTTCGGTATTTATTTGGTGTCGGTTCTAACCGATATTTTTAACTTATTGCCAAGAACCGGGTAAAAAAACCGGTAGTGGTGGTTCAAAATGCGTTTTTTGTAAATAATTTAAAAAAATTAAAACTACTAGACCCTAATATTTAGGGCTATTCCTAAAATTTCCACCGCTGTGAAATATTAGGTCATCGCAGTAACTAAGAAAAGCGATCAGTGATAATTTAAGAACAATCCCGGCATTCAGAAACGCACAACAAACGCGTGGCATAAGAACTTAAGAACTGGTGCAGCTGTTGAGGCATCGATGCACCTGTTGCCGTGTGGCGTGGCCTATTAGACGACGCGCGTGCACCGGCAGTGTACGAGACTTGCCTCCGTCTGGTCATGCGGCAGTTCCTTGCTGTCGTCGCCAGACATCGGTTGTGTCTTAAGTGGTACCATCCCGAGTGTGGAAGTACTTCACGATTTACGGGAGCAGTGAGGTACAATGCTCCATTTGCTTTAAAAAGCTGAAAACGGGTTGAGGTACTACAAAGATGCTGTGTCATTGAAGGAGAAAGCATCCAAAATGTTTCTTGGAAGAAAAGGTAAATTCGATTCATATACCAATTATGTAATAACTTTTAATGTATTATCATATTGTTATGCTGACAAGTTTTATTAAAGTGTTTCCTTGAAAGCGAGAGGCTTTTTTAATAATCAATACGGGTTTAGGTAACATTGATCATGTGGTGCCGTGCGGTCTGAGGCTCCATGTCACGGGCTGCGCGGCTGCTCCAGTCGGAGGTTCGAGTCCTCCCTCGGTTATGGGTGTGTATGTTGTTCTTAGCATAAGTTAGTTTAAGTAGTTTTTAAGTCTAGGGACCGATGACCTAAGCAGTCATGTCTCATAAGAACTCACACCCATTTGAACGTTCTTTGACCATGTGGTACACAGCATTTCTAGTTCAAATTGCGTTAATTTACACTGACAACAATAGTACTGTTAGTCGGATCTGTGACTTTATTTTTCGAAATACACTGCAGCACTGATTGAAGTTCATTTAATGACTGTAACTTATATATAATGAGATATTCGCATGCGCTGGCTCACAAGTCCAACTTACGAAGTGATTGGCTCAAAATTCGCGACTGCCGGATGGAAATATTAGGCCAGTAAATGTGTATGCATCGTATATCGTCTTCTACGGCCTCCTGGCTAGGCTTACACACAGCCGCCGAGCGGTCTAAAGCGTCTCGCTGCGGAGCGCGTGGTTGCTCGCCGTGGAGGTTCGAGTCCTCCCTGGGGCATGGGTGTGTTTGTTGTCCTTAGGTTAGTTTACCTAGGTTTAAGTAGTTTGTAAGCTACGGACTGATGACCACGCAGTTTGGTCCGATAGATTTACAAACATTTGAACATTTGCTTACACACACTCAAGAAGGCGTAATATTGGGAGGGTATATGGAAAGATTGGTGATTTGTCGTATGACGTAAATTTACCTAAATTTCGTAAGTTTCGGTTTCGGCCAAAACTAGAAGAACCGAAAATTCGATTACGGTTTCTATTTCGGCCGCAAAATATGTTTCGGTCGAACTCTACAGGAAATAATAGCAATAAAAAACCGAAAACCGGTTATCTTGAGCAGTTTTTACAGTGCGGTTAAACTGAAGATGAAAAGAACTGGTATAACCGAAAACCGGTTATTTTAGCAATAACCGCCATCCCTACTACGGGTGACTGACGGCTGTAGCTGGTGTGCGGGTTGCTTAGCGGTGGAGCAGAGCGGTTAAAGAACATCGCCGGCGACGAGACCGCGGCGTTTGCACTCAGTGTCAGGAGGCGTGGTCGCGAGTGAGCCGCGGAGAAAGCGGCAGCAGGTGCGGGGGAAGACTGTGATTGGGAGGCCGCCACGAGGCCCGGGGGCGTCTCTGGCCAGCAGCCTGGCCGGCGAATTCCGCTGCACGCCAGCCGCTGCGTGCCTCCCCCCACTGTTTATCAAGCTGACACTCACAAGGGAAACACCACGTATGGTACCAAGGCATTTTGATGGATCTCAGGTATGTTGTGAGGGAATTCCTCCAGACCATCAACGTAAAAGGATTTATTCCAATGGGCCTTGACTTCTAAGAAAATCGAGATCAAATTCGCAGCAAATTACCACGCGTAACGTGTCTACTTATACATGGTGGGTACCGCTCAGCGAGACAGCGTGATGAAATACGTTCGAGCTGTCTGGTCCGAGGTTGTCAACAACGCCATCGCTACAGGAGAAAAACTATATAACATCAAACTCCGTCCGACTCCATATTGCAATGCATCTCTTCTCGTTGACTCCCTCGCGCATAAGTTCACTTGCAGGGATCAAACGGAGATATGGACCTGGAGAAGGAAAAGTTGTCTCTCAAAACACGAACTAGTACAATGAATATCACGACTACGCACATTTTGCACCCGGACTGGAAATTCTTTCCTAACGCCAAAAATAACAGTTACGCCTGGCTCATTGGATATTATGTGTACTACAAAGTCCTTACCTGACTTTTTACAATTGTTATCAACGGAGCATCACAAGTTACTAAGTCGACCTAGATACAAAGATTTGTTTCAAAGATTCCTCATTGTACCGTTATCGGCTTGAAGTGACAAGCGCTTCATTCACGGTCTGCACGGCCACTACGGTCGGGGGTTCGAATCTCCCCTCGGGCATGGATATTTGTGCCGTCCTAGTTCGTAAGTAGTTCATAAGTAGTTTGTAAGTTTATGGACTGATGACCCCGTAGTTCAGTCCCATAAGCTTTAAAAACATTTGAACATTTTTTGAAGTGACAATACGTTCAACTACGACATGCGACGAAATGCGAAAAAAAAATTTTTAACTGATTATTTTCATACTTATTTATTATGTTTCTGCTCTACTTCAGTCTGGAACTTATAACTGGCATCAAATAAAGCAGTGACGATAAGGAAAGTGTCACAAGGTTTATAAAAACAAGAAGGAAGATAAAAATAATTGCTTTCCTTTTACCTTAATTTAAAATCATAACGCCCATGAGGGCGTTTTTCGAAAACAATCAAAGGTCAAAGGGGAGAAATATTATTCAATGAAAGCCTCACAGAAGAAGAAGGCGAATAATAAAAAAAAATAAAAATAAAAATAAAAATAAAAAAAATAAAAAATCGGCTAGGTGCTAGGCTCCCGTGCAGCGATTCCTAGCTGCAGAACAATTTTTAACAATTGTAATTGCTACTCTTTATATTTCCATTTGCGAAGCAAACATTCGGCGTATTTTAAGGCGTTAGTTCACCTTTTGACTGCTCATCATACACATCCATTTCCGAAGAGGTTTCGTGTGATGGGCCTGCTTCTGTCATAGCGCATTTGTTCTCCACGTTGCACTACTTGCTTCACGCATGAACGACGCGCTACGAATGACTAACCGACTGGCCGTAGCATAATAGTCCACTGGGACGCGTCACGTGGGTACACACGTCATTGGAGGAGATGAAAACAGCACGGACAGGAACTGTAAACATAGTTATTAAATGTTGCCCAAATATTATAGGTATTAACAAAAGACTGTTTACTGATTTCGAAATACGCTTCAATCGCTTTAAAAGTGTGCTTCGAAAAAACAAAATGAATAAAATAATCGTCGTGCATTACATAACATATTGAGCGAATGTTACATGTTTTTATCCTGACCATTTACTGCAAACGTTTACATGAGAATGGTTACAAAAATAGATAATTATGCACAATCATCGGACAGGTGTGAAAAGTAATTGACCCGTGTCGGACTTGAACCCAGGTCGCCTGCATGGCAGCCTAGCACCTCGCCGATTACACCACGCTGTCTCGCTGAATGGTAAACGCCAAGAATAAGTAGACACGTTACGCGTGGTAATTTGCTGCGAATTTGATCCCGATTTCCTTAGAAATCAAGGCCCATTGGGACAAATCCTTTTAGGTTGATGGTCTGGAGGAATTCCCTCACAACATACCTACGACCCATCAAATTCCGTTGGGTTCCCCTTGTCAGTGACGTACTAAGGCTGTCTGCGGCCCGGGGCGGCGGCAAAACAAAATGAAACCCGTCGTTCACTTGGAAACACAGATATTACATTTTTTATAAAGTAACTTTTGAGATTTCAAGTTCCCCCAGGACGGAACAGTCTAAAAAAATAGTTTTTGAGATTTGTAGCCCCAGAACGAGAGACTCGCGTAGTCCGCGACCGCTGACACTGGGCCCCTATGTGCGGCTACGTCTGTACACTAGGCAAATCACTATCTAGTGCGTGGCAGTCGGCACTATTTTACCATCTTACGTAATATACGAGTGTCTGAACTTAAATAGTGGCAACGATGCTGTGGAGACACTGTGCAATGTAATCTACTATTATAGCTGATAGAACACGTTGTTGACATACCCACTTCAGGGGGTGTTCATTAATTACGTGAGATGATTTCGGCGTTTTCTCGACCCACCTCCTCCACCTGGTGAGATTATTAATTAACAACTGTTACTCTTCTATGTCATTTATTAATGCTTTTTATAACAAATTTAAGCTTACAGGAAATTAAAATCAAGAAATCATATGTACATTCTACATTATGAATCTATATCGTTAGTCTCAGTAAAACTCGAGAACGGGTGAACCGATTTGGCTAATTTTAGTCTTGAAATAGTTGTGCAAGTCCAGGGGAGGTTTAAATGGTGATAAAATATGGAAAAGTTGTCCGGAAAAGAGAAAAATCGAGAAAAACCGAAACAGCTTTTTCCAGTGAGCTATCAATACCGTTCGTTCAATTGCGATATAATTTTGTACATTTCTTGTTGAAAGCAAGATGAAGGTTTGCATCAAATAACAATTTGGAAAAGTCGTCCGGAAAGTAAGAAAATTTATGAAAAAATGAAAGCGATTTTTTCTACGAATAAAAATAAATTGCCACATGGTTGTAAGAGCATCACTTGAGTACGGCTTGACAGGACGAGGTTTGTATGAATTGTTTTATTTTATTTATTTATTTATTTATTTTTGGAAAATCTACCGGAAAACTTGACAAAAATTGAAAGTGCGTTTTTCAATATGTTTTGCATTGAATTCAGCACTATAGCTGACTATTCGCACGACGGAGAGGGGTAATTCTTTTGTTCTTTTGTTCATTGTAGTCTTGAAGAAGTATACGCTACAAAAAAAAAAAAAAAAAAAAAAAAAAAAAAAAAAAAAAAAAAAAAAAAAAAAAAAAAGGAAAGTCGCAAATTCGATCAAGTATCTTTTTCAATGTGTTCCTAAATGTTCTCAATACTATGAATTGAGAACCGTTTATCCGCTTGCGATAAAATTTTTTTCATATGACGTTCAACGAAAAATGAAGGTTTTTATGAACAGGAAGTTCGGAAAGTTACCCGGAAAATTTGGAAATCGCAAGAAACTGAAAGAGCTTTTTTCAATGGGATATCAATATCATTCGTCTGGTTGGAATAAAATTTTGTATACTTCAAGTTCAAAGTAAGAGTAACGTTCTTATGAAATAAAAATTTGAAAAAGCTTCCCGGAAAATTGGAAAATACAGTAAAAAATAGAAAGTGATTTTTCTATGGAATATCAATACCATACATCTGATTGCGATAAAATTTCGCACATTTGACGTTCAAAGCAAATGCCTTTATAAAGCTCTTGGGTCTAAAATACATATTATTTTGATTAGTATGATTGATATTAAGAGGTATGTGATACGAAGTTCACCGGGTCATCTAGTAAGGAATAAAGCCGCGGTGGAGTAGCCCAGCGGTCTAAGGCGCCTCGCTGCGGAGCGCGTGGTTGCTCGCCGTCGGAGGTTCGTCTCCTCCCTGGGGCGTGAGGGTGTGTGTGTGTGTGTGTGTGTGTGTGTGTGTGTGTGTGTGTGTGTATAGTCCTTAGGTTAGTTTACCTTAGTTTAAGTAGTTTGTAAACTACGGACTGATGACCAAGCAGTTTGGTCCTATAGATTTACAAAACTTTTGAACATTTTTCTTAAGGAATAAAAAATTCAATTTAATGGATTAACACAGAAAAGATCGAACAATGAAATACTTGAACAAATGGAACTACTACAACTCTTACAACAATATTCATTAAAGTACAGTACACGGGGATGCATGTGTGGTCTCAAGAGTCACTATTGGAACCAACGTGTCAGATAATTTTCCATAAAAGTATCTGCTCCTTGAACCTCGCTCTCACTCAGCCAGTTTAAACCGTTCTCGCTTGCACCAGAAGCTCCGTAACCCGATGTGCGAGAATCTCGTTGCGGTATTATGGTGTTCCAGGGGGGCAGAGGTAATCAGCAAACGCGTATCAATGCGTCATTAAAACTGTAGTCGTCATGTGTGTTACAGAATTGTGATTTGCACTATGTACTTTACCACCGGCATTTGCTACTATGTGATGTTTGCGTAACCGCGATATATATTATTGTGTAGGATTTAGCCATATTTGAAACGTGAAACTTGTTTTAAATAATTTAATCCAGTTATCTCGCAGTTTTACACTGTTTCTCTCGGGAAAAAAATTACGTGAGATTTGCCGAGACCCTCTCCTCCCCCACGTGAGATTTGGTGAGATTCGGGTCAACCCCATCCCCCTCCCCTAAGAACCTCACCTAATTAATGAACGCCGCCTTACCTCCGAGCAAATGGAAAGGAACTACCTCCGAACAAGGCCCCAGGATCAAACGAAATTACTGGGAGAGTGCTTAAAAACCTCCCCTGGAAAGCTGTCGTACATCTGACAGCGATCTTCAACTTGGTACTGACCACAGATCACTGCTTGGTAGCACTCGGTCGTGATAGCAGTACCGAGGCCGGGGAACAACAGGAAGGAGCCCACCAGCTACCGGGCCATCAGTCTCCTGCCTCATATTAGTAAACCCTTCGAGAGGATCTTCCTCCGTCGCCTCTAAGTTTTCCTCGACCTCGGCTTCAGGGCGGGCCACTCTACCACACAGCTGATCCTGCGAGTGGTAGAGTACATAACAACGGCCTTCAACAAACGAGAGTACTGCGACGCTGTCCTGTTTGATGTGCAGAAGGCCTTTTGACAGCGTATGGCATCTGCGACTTGTCTGGAAACTCCACCGCTACGGTCTTCCTAAACGCGTAGTACGCCTGATCGCTTCATACCTAAAGTATCGAACATTCGCTGTAAACGTTGAGGATGCGCTATCCACTGTCCGGCCTATAGAGGCTGGCGTACCTCAAGGATCGGTCCTCGGACCGGTTCTGTGCAACATCTTCACTGCAGACCTTCCAACGGTACCACGAGTATAAAAGGCCGTTTACGCAGATGACACAATGCTCTATTCCCGCAGCAGGTGAAAGGAAATCCTCGTTCCCCGACTGCAGAACGCCTGTCGCATCCTGGAAGAATGGGCAACGATATGGCGCATCAACTTCAACCCTGCGAAGACACAGGCAATTATCTTCACTCGCCACCGTACCATGCCGGAACGACGACATCGACTGTATGGCGTTGAACTTCCGTGGGCCGAGTCTGCTCGATACCTTGGCGTTATTACGGATGAGCGCCTGACGTGGAAACAGCACATTTATGACATCAGAACGAATATTACTTAAAGGCTGGGAGCCCTCTACCCCTTAATCAATGAAGGGCCAACCCTCTTCATCTCTAACAGCCTTCTCATTTTCCGCCTATACACCAGGCCACTCTTCGACTACGCCTGCGAGGTGTGGGGTCTGCAGCCAAGACCCATATCCACAGACTTCAGTCCCTCGAGAACAAAATTCTTCGGCGTGTATACCACGTACACCCGCAATTTCCTCATCATGTACTTCACGAAGCCGCCAATGAACTAGAGGTGCACCAACGTCACCAGGAAAGAGCACGACGATTCTAGGACCGACGAATCCACGAGACCCCTACCAGCGGCCCATTGTGTTGCTCGATCGATAACGATTGCATCACACTCTGAAAACCTGCTTCGTCATCAAGACACACTACAGCTAAAACTGTAAATAATACAAGTATAAAACATAATTCCCGCATGAACCGTTATGCCATAAACAAAATAAAGAAGTCATATCCTTACCTAACCATCTACTGATGTAGGAAATGCTTACGAGTAAAAGCTACACCTACCAACTCCTGAGTAGTCATAAGAATGCAGAGTGATAGAGCCGTCCAAAGTCACCGGCGTGCGCACAATCGAGGGAAACGCAGTCGCTTGTGAACGACGGGTCTAATGTAACGGTGTCACTATGTTTTCAAAACAGAAATAACGGAGTTAGATCAAGATTGAATGTAGCAGAGGTCTTCAAGAGGCGTATGGGTAATCGGCATTGCCATTACAGAACAGTGGCGTGAGGAGTAAAAGCCTTCAACGTAGGTCGGCAAACTGTGGCACACATTCTTCGGGCAGGTCGTCCTTACGAAATGCATACTATTGTCGTGTTAGTGGACATTGATCTACGCCAGACGATTCTGAGCTCGCCCACGAAACTGAATTAGCACATGCGACTGTTTTTGGCTTCTTGAAGAAACGCCTGGTAATGTGAAAAATTGCATCAATATGGTTTCCGCATGAATTGACGGAAATGCAGAAATGGATGCGTTACGACGCTGCTCAGAAGTACTTGGACAGCTACGAGCGCGAAAGGCTTTCTTACGCCGTATCATAAAAGTGGATGAGACACGGATCACATCGTACGAGCCGAAGCTAAATGCCAATTTAACGAATGGCGTCGTTATGGGTCGCCGCGAAAATCGGAAGTGCGTCAGAATCGCACTTTGGTCAAAGTTATGGTGTTTATCGTGTACGACTGTAATGGTGTTATCTTCCACGGCAAACCGTCAATGCACAGTATTACTGTTCATTTTTGGATAAGCACCTGCGACCAGCTTTGCGAAAGAAGCGGCAACACTTTCTGCGCAACCCACCCATCATTTTGCTCGAGGGCGCTGTGGCTGCTCTGTTCGGTCGATTAGAATGGGAAGTACTGTACCATCCACCATACTGCCACGACTTCAGTCCTTGTGACTTTGAGTTGATTCCGAAGATAAAGGAACCATTTAGTGACATTCGCTTCAGAACTGTTCCCGAGATTCGACAGGCAGCAGACAGCTCCATTCGCAACATCAACACAACAGGTTCTGCTAATGGTTTCCTACGCCGTTTCCTACGTCGCTGGCAACGGGTTCTACACAATGTTGGTGACTACTTTGAAGTTCAGTAACAGTTGCAAACATGTATTGCTTTTGTATTGGTTGTGAATAAGTACATTACTGGCCATTAAAATTGCTACATCAAGAAGAAATGCAAATGATAAACAGATATTCATTGGACAAATATATTATACTAGAACTGATATGTGATTAACTTTTCACACAATTTGAGTGCATAGATCCTGAGAAATCAGTACCCCCCCCCCACCTTGGGCTGTAATAACGGCCTTGATACGCCTGGACATTCAGTCAAACAAATGCCCATGCAGCCGGCCGCGGTGGCCGAGGTGACTGAGGCGCTCCAGTCACGGTCAGCACGGCCACTACGGTCGGGGGTTCGAATCCCCCCTCGGGCATGGATATTTGTGCCGTCCTAGTTCGTAAGTAGTTCATAAGTAGTTTGTAAGTTTAGGGACTGATGACCCCGTAGTTAAGTCCCATAAGCTTAACAAACATTTGAACATTTGAATGCCCATGCAGCTTCAACACAGTACCACAGTTCATGAAGAGTAGTGACTGGCGTATTGTGACGAGCCAGTTGCTCGGCCACCGTTGACCAGACGTTTCCATTTGGTGAGAAATCTAGAGAATGTGCTGGCCAGGGTAGCGGTCGAAATTTTCCGTATCCATAAAGGCCCGTACAGGACCTGCAACATGCGGTCGTGCATTATCCTGCTGACATGTAGGGTTTCGCAGGGATCGAATGAAGGGTAGAGCCACGGGTCGTAACACACCTGAAATGTAACGGCCACTGTTCAAAGTGCCGTCAATGCTAACAGGAGGTGACCGAGACGTGAAACCAATGGCACCCCATACCATCACGCCGGGTGATACGCCAGTATGGCGATGACACATACACGCTTCCAATGTGCGTTCCGCGATGTCGCTAAACACGGCTGCGACCATCATGATGTTGTAAACAGCATCTGGATTCATCCGAAAAAATGACGTTTTGCCATCGTGCAACCAGGTTCGTAGTTGCGTACACCATCGCTGGCGCTTCTGTCTGTGATGCAGCGTCAAGAGTTATCGCAGCCATGGTCTTCGAGCTGATAGTTCATGCTGCTGCAAACGCCGTCGTACTGTTCGTGCAGATGGTTCTTGTCCTGCGAACGTCCCCATCTATTGACTCAAGAATCGAGACGTGGCTGCACTATCCGTTACAACCATGAGGATAAGATGCCTGTCATCTCAACTGCTAATGATACGATGCCGTTGGGATCCAGCACGGCGTTCCGTATTGCCCTCCTGAACCCACCAGTTCCATATTCTGTTAACAGTCATTGGATCGCGACCAACGCGATCAGCAATGTCGCGATACGATAAACCGCAAAAACGATAGGCTATAATCCGACCTTTATCAAAGTCGGAAACGTGATGGTAAGCATTTCTCCTCCTTACAGGAGGTATCACAACAACGTTTCACCAGGCAACGCCGGTCAACTGCTGTTTGTGTATGAGAATGGAAACTTTCCTCGTGTCAGCACGTTGTAGGTGTCGCCACCGGCGCCAACCTTGTGTGAATGCTCTGAAAAGCTAATCATTTGCATATCACAGCATCTTCTTCCTGTCGGTTAAATTTCGAGTCTGTAACACGTCATCTTCGTGATGTAGCAATTGGAATGGCCAGGAGTGTAGTTGCCACTATTTCAATTCCAACCCTTGTACAAAGTGGATTAAGAATAAGATGGGTCAGTCTGCGCCAACCAGAGTCCCCTCCACCAAAATGTTCAAATGTTTGTAGAGTCTATGGGATTTAACTACAGGGTCATCAGTCTCTAAACTTACAAACTACTTATGAACTAGCTACAACTAAGGACGGCACAAATATCCATGCCCGAGGGGGGATTCGAACCCCCGACCGTAGTGGCCGTGCAGACCGTGACTGAAGCGCCTCAGTCCCCTCAGCCACCGCGGCCGGCTCCCCTCCACACCCCCCCCCCCTCCCCCCCCCCCCCTCTAACCGGTCAGCTCAAGCACAGCAATGGGATAAATTGTACACAATTAAGGGTAGAGCCGGTCATCTCAGCCTTTAGGTTCGCTCGTAGACGGGAGACCTCCGTAAGGGCCCGGTCCCACGCTCAAGGATGCGGGGCGGGGGGTGCTGAAGCAGTTCCGTAAGATGGCCCACGATGGCGCTGCGGTCAGAAGCAGCCCTTTAAACTGGCCAGAGCAGGCGGCAGGTAGCGGCTGTCCCCACCACCACCTCCCCACAAACGCCGGCACGCCGGACACAGCCGTGGCCTCGTGGCAGGCGGCACGATCTCTCCCCTCATCCTCCCCTCCACGCTACCCTCTGACGTGCGAGAAGCACCCTCAGAAGTGTCTCTAGTGTGGTCTACCGGTACTAAGCCAGGGAAACATCTGACATCTGCTAGCATCTTACGGAACTACGATGGGAGCGTAGGGCAGTGGTTTAGCCCCCCCCCCCCCCCGGAGCTGCTTCTCTGTCCCCACCTTGCGCCAGACTCGCATTCCGGCACAGCGATTCTGCCGCGGCCAGTCTGCTACAAACCTCCACTGCGCTCGTGAGACTCGTAGACCCGTAAAGGCTAGTCTACACGACGACACTAGGTTGCGAAACTCGCTGCATGAAATGAATTGCGCGCAACCAGTTTCGTGTATGTCTGTAGACACGGCGCCAATACCACACACTTCAGTATCGTTGTTTTGTGAGTGCCGTAGTCGCCGTAAAATGAAAGTTTTGGTAGCTGTACGAGTTATGGCGAATCTATTGCTTGTCTGTGTGAAGTCGCTGCGTAAGACTACATTTAATAAGAATAAGAAACGTGTTTGGTTTCGTGACTGGATTAAAACAAGACGTCAGCTCTGTTGCTCAGCTACGTTGCTGAAAGAAATTATGATTGAAGACCCTAGAAGTTATTTTAACAAACTTAGAATGCCACCAGAGTAGTTAACGTTCCTTTTAAACAGAGTTGGTAATGCAATAAAGAAACAAGTTACCGTTATGTGTGAAGCATAGTTACCAGAACTGAAATTACAATTTGCATTACGTTTCTTGTCAAGTAGATATTCGTTTCCGAGTACTTGTACCGTGTTCCGAAATCCACAATTGCCCTACTCCGTTTGTATAGGTATTTCAAATTGGATGTATTTTAGTCTGCAATTCACTAATCGTCAACCCATCAATATTTAATTTCACAAATAATTGTCAGAAGAGCACTAACATGCCGTTAAAATCGCACAAACACCTACTCAACGCATATACGTTCAAAAACCGAATTATATCTGCTGTTCCCCCCTTTATGTTGTATTTTGTTCTGTATTGGTCATAACCTAACCTAAAAACACGCACAATCAGTTTCGCCAAAGTTGGAACGTGCCGAAACTGTTTAGTTTCGCCAAAGAGCTGCGCGAATGCCTGCCGCGCATGCGCACTGGCCAGTAGCGCAGTTTCATGAAACCTAGTGTCGTCGTGTAAACTAGCCTTGACGCTCGTAGAGCAATGACGGCGAAACAGGTCTTTCTGCGAATGTTAGCAGACGGGACGTACGTTCTGCTGGACAAGCCCGGAAGAAGCCGTGTTAGATCCTGCTGGGAGAAATTTAATGTACTAATTTAATTAGTAAATGAAGATGAAACAGGAGATATCAAACTGATAGATGAATCTGACAGAACACTGAAAGATCTAAGTCGAAATAAGGCCTCTGGAGTAGATTACATTCCAACAGACCTACTGAAGTCTCTAGGAGAACCAGCCCGGACAAAACTGTTTCACTTGGTGAGTAAGATGTATGAGACAGGCAAAATACCCTCAGACTTTAAGAAAAAGTAATAATCGCCATGCCAAAGAAAACATGCAACTTTACTGTATGAATATATGATGACATCCTCTCGGGTAAAATATTCCGGAGGTGAAATAGTCTCCCATTCGGATGATGTGGTCATCGGGAAAGACAACACTCTCATTCTACGGATCGGAGTGTGGAATGTTAGATCTCTTAACGGGGTAGGTAAGTTAGAAAATTTAAAAAGGGAAATCGATTGCTTGAAGTTAGATGTAATGGGAATTAGTGAAGTTCGGTGGAAAGAGGAACAGAATTTCTGCTCAGGCGAGTACAGAATTATAAATACAAAATAAGTTGGGGGTATTTCAGGAGTAGGTCTGATAATGAATAAGAAAATAGGAATGCCGATAAACGACTATGAGCAGCACAGTGATCGCATGATCTTAGTCAAGATAGATACAAAGCCAACACCGACAACAGTAGTACAGCTCTGCCGATGATGAGGAGATCGAAAAACTGTTTCTTCTAAGAGAAACCGTAAAGTGTGTATTGCATCACGTGTTCCTACATTTCTTCTGAATACAAATTGTACCCGGCGGCATACTCTTTCATTCCTTTTGCCCAGTGCATATTCACCTAGTATTTTTCCTTGCCTTCCGTTTCCTACTACTGAATTTCAGTCTCCCATCAGATTTAAGTTTTCAACTCCCTTAATTGTCTGAATAATTTCATTTACCTAGATTAAGGAAAGGCAAATCTACATTTCAAGCTTTTGTACGTTTAGAGAAAGCTTTTGATAATGTTGATTGGAGTACACTCATTCAGATCTTGAAGTCAGCAGGAGTAAAATATAGGGAACGGAGGGTTATTTACAACTTGTACAAAAACAGACAGCAGTTATCAGACTTGAAGGGCATGAAAGGGAGGCATAGGTTGGGTTGTAGCCTTTCTCCGATGTTATTCAATTTGTACATTGAGCAAGCTATAATGGAAAGCACGGAGAAATCTGGAGAAGGAATTGCAGTTCAGGAAGAAGAAATAAAAATAATGCGTTTTGCCGATGACATAGTAATTCTGCCAGAGACAGCAAAGGACCTGGAAGAGCAAGTGAACGGAATGGATAGTGCGTTGAAAGGTAGATATAAGAGGAACATGAACAAGATCAAAACAAGTGTAATGGATTGCAGTCGAAGAAAATCAGGTGACGCTGAAGGAATTAGATTAGGTAACGAAACAATAAAGGAGGTAGATGAGTTTTGTTTCTTTGGCAGTAAAACAACGCATGATGGTCGCAGTACAGAGGATATAAAAAGCAGAATGTCAATAGGTAGAAAAGCGTATTTGAAAAAGAAGAAATTTGCTAACATATAATATTAATTTAATTGTAAGGAATCCTTTTTGAAGGCATTTTTGTGGAGTGTTGCCTCGTGCGGAAGTGTAACTTGGACGATAAACAGTGCGGGCAGGAAGAGTAAAAAGAGCTTTTGAAATGTGGTCCCCTCGGCCACTGCGGCCGGCGTGGTGTTATACAAGAATGCTGAAATTTAGATGGATGGATCGCGTAACGAATGAGGAGGTACTGAACAGAATTGGGGAGAAAAGGAATTTCCGACATATGTTGAGTAAAAGAAGGGATCGATGGGTAGGACACATCCTTAGACATCAATGAATCGTGAATTTAGCATTGGAGGGAAGTGATTGGGGTAAAAACTGCAGAGGGAGACCAAGAGATGAATACAGTAAGCAGATTCAAACGGATGTAGGTTGCCTTTCTTATGAGGAGATGAAGGGGCTTGCTCAGGATAGAGTAGGGTGGAGAGCTGCATAAAACCAGTTTTCGGGCTGAAGAGCACAACAACAATAATATGATGTGATCAGAAGAACCTGGCCTATTTCATAGCATTACTTCAATTCTCAATTCAACTCTTCTGTGTCTGTCAAAAGTAGGAAACTGCTTTAGGATCTAACGAGCACTCATTTTTCGGAACAACAAATGATCATAAATTATTGTGTTCACTGTTCCTAACGACAGATTACACATCCTTGCAGTTGAACGACAGGTTATGTATGCGTCGATTGTCGAGGTCCAGTTTACCACGGGCTTCTCAGAAATTACTACCGTGGGTTGTGATCCAACACGACCAGTGTCGTCAGTAATAGAGATAGTGCGTAGTTGGAAATGCGCACAGTATTCTAATGTGTTACTGCGACTGAGTGACCCACAGTCTTACTGAGCCTGAAACCATCTGTAATTTCAGGAGGGTTTACGCCCTCGTTCACCAAATCTTCATCACAACAATCGGTTCCACTGTTGTCCTCCATCTTGAATAAATGTTTATTCAGAAGCATGGGGAAAGAACTACGTCCACCAGTAACAGAACACAGGTACTTTTGAGTCCCAACTTCGTCGTCGCTTTTGTGTCCCAGCCTCGTCGTGGGTGTCGGTGGCCGAGTGGAACGAGACCGACACAGGAACAAAGACAGCACGCTGGTGCAGGTACGGAGGGGAGCAGCCAGAAACTATAAACACTCGAGTAAATTAGAAAGAGATATATATTGCACAGAATGTAACAATACTTAACTTTTACATAGTACTGCAGAATGTTGATACATAGTTGTTAGAGTCCGGCCTAGTGCCTGTACGATAGCAAAGTCTTCACTGGTGCCTATCTGATTACGAAGGTCCTAACTGGTTGCTATCTCCGTCCGAAGTGACCGGTGTCTTTCCGTGGTGGCCACGAGCGGGGTTGCAGCAGAGGGCGCTCGTGGCTGTCGTCGTGAGAACGCCGCGCCGTGCGTGCATGACGGCACGCGGCGAAAGTAGGTGGCGCGCACTTTGTACTTGTGCGACACCACAGGTACCGTTTACTGCTGCATACAGAACCTCCGGCCTAGGCATCGATTTGAAGCTGGAAAGGAAAACAAGTCCCGGAGTGAGTTAATCGACCCTCGCAGTTGACCCAGTTTTCTCTAACAGGTCTCCATCTAAATACACGGAAAACAATAAAAATGATTCACACTCGAGATTTTTTTTCAATTCACGCATGATTTGTCGTTGAAATAGTGCATATGGAGTGCATAAAATAATTATATTTATAGAGCAGTAGCTCAAACGGTACTGAGGTAAAAGGTTTGAATCAATCCTGTGAAACACTTGTAACATCCATGGGTGGCGACCGAGGTGGCACAGTGGTAAAGCTCTGGATTTGCATTGGGGAGACGGTGCTTCAAATCCAATCCGGTCATCCCGATTTAGATTTTCCAAGATTTCCCTAAATCCCGTTCTACCGACAAAATCGACCGCAAGCTCTGTCTCTAATGACCAAGCTGTCTGCGGGACGTTAAACCCTAAGCTTCCACGACCGACAATGCAGTGGCTGATTCTACCATCTATTCGATAACACAGTTAGCACGCGAAAACGGCTGGTTTGAGTTACGGCGCTGCACTAACTTTGACCGGCCGTGTGCAATACACCTGTGTCAGATGGGATGCCCACACCGCTGGCGCTTACGTTGACCTATATGGCCTGTCAGTCCATATCGACTTCCTGCGGGTGGCACTGAGACAGTTGCCAATCTGCGACGTCGTGGGAAGACCGTTAGCCGTTTTAGTACCGTCAGTATCAATGTCGCAGCACCTCCTCCTCCTCCTCCTCTCCCCCCCCCCCCCCCGGGATCATAGCCAGATCCGGATGGGAACTACGAGGTCTGAACGAGCACCGATACAGTTAGAAGCATCGAGTTGCGGGAAGAGAGTGATGGATGGATGGTTTGATTTTTAAAGGGACTAAACGACTACGGTTATCAGTCCCTTGTTCCAACCGTAGAGAGTAGAATAAAAAGCACTACAATGTAATAGAAAACGATGTGTTAAAACTCACCAAACAAAGGGTGTAACACGGAAGAGAGTGAAAATGACTGTAGTGGTACACGCGAAACGTTGACGTTTGATGTGCTTGCAAGCCAACGACGTCGTTAGAGAATGGTTGATTAGCCTGGGGGGGGGGTGTCAATTGTGTCGAAAGATGTCTCGGACGCCTTCCTGTTGTACATTGTAACATTACAACAGCTCCCGCTTTCTAATGGTATCCTGTGAGCTCTAATGTAGTTTTTAAAAATAATATTTGATAGGTGCGTAGTCTAATGATTCGCATATTTTTAAGCTTCACTCGTCTTACGCGTATATTCGTTTGAGTGTCATTACTTTAGCTTAAGAAGACAATATCAAAGATTCTTGTCGTTTGTGGTTCAGTTGTAGCAACAATTGTGGTAATAGGAAAGAGACAGCGTGGCAAATGGATATTTGGGTCTGGGGAAGACGTGCAGGAAAGAGTCCTCTGCAGGGGGACTGATCACTGTGTCCTCGGTGGCGGAGTGGTCAACGCGTCTGCCTAGTAAGCAGAAGATGCCGGGTTCGAATCCCGGCCGGGCACAAATTTTCATTCGCCACCCTTTGGTATTCCATCTAAACCTAATACAGTGATGCCATAAGTGAGCGCAAATTGCGATTTATTTCATTAAAATGAACGCTGAAACGTCGTCAAAGATATATAATTGTAATAAAGACAAAGGTGGAGCTAATTTAAAATTATTACCTATTTTATGGCACTACATACGTTCCCTAGTGTGAAAAGTCTGTAAAAATCAATATAAGCGATACTATTCGCACTCATCCAATGCCGTATTCAGAAATGTAGCTTGCCGGCCGCTTGGAGCGCTGCTGTCGCCGTGTATAACAAAAATATGCGGAAGTGTCGTGACTGTGTATGTTAGACTGTGGCGATACTTCCAACACGGCGATCTACGGCTTTCTTCAGAAGAACAGATCTTCAATTGTGATTGAGGGAAAGCACCTCAGCGTCAATTGGAGTGTCGACTGCCGATTTGTGGGTACTCTACTTGCCACTGATGTTCAGTCTACATGGTACCTTTCAGTCAATGGGGAACAAGTATGACAGTCACGACTTCACAGAATTCACCGCGCAGACGCACCAACGTGTGTCGGGGTTGTTGTTGTTGTTGTTTGGATGTTTTAGGGGGACAAAACTACGGAGGTCATCAGTCTCCCACGTGTGTCGCCTGTGACGCAAATGCACACGGACGAGTATCGACTAATATGCAGTCTGGGTCTTGGTCCGACAGATGCTGTCCTTGATTACCTGTACATCAGGTACCCACCGGATCCTCTTTCCAGACTCGAGAGTGATGCGCTCCAGTCACGGTCTGCACGGCCACTACGGTCGGGGGTTCGAATCCCCCTTCGGGCATGGATATTTGTGCCGTCCTTAGTCTTAGCTAGTTCATAAGTAGTTTGTAAGCTTAGGGACTGATGACCCCGTAGTTAAGTCCCATAAGTTCTACAAACATTTGAACATTTGAATACTATTTATATCCCATTGCATTCTCGAATAGCGCGCGGGAAGAAAGAACACCTGAATCTCTCAGTTCGAGATCTGATTTCTCGTATTTTATTCTGACGGTGATTTCTATCTATGTACATGGGAGTCAACAGTACATTTTTGCATTCGGAGGAGAATGTTGGCGATTGGAGTTTCGTAAGTAGCCCACGCCGCAGCGATAAGCGCCGTTGTTGTAATGATTCCCATCCCAGATCCTGTATCATTACCGTAACGGTGTCTCCCCTGTATCTTGACAATACGAAACGAGCTGCCCTTCTTTGGACTCTTTCGATGTCCTCCGTCAAACCCACCTGATAAGGATCCCACACTGGGCAGCAATACTCCAAATATGGACGGACAAGAGTAGTGTATGCAGTTTCTTTACTACTTCTGTCGCATCTGTTAAGGGTTCTGCCAATAAAACGGAGTCTTTGGTTCGCCTTTCCCACGACATTATCTACGTGTTCTTTCCAGTTTAAATCTGAAGTAATAGTAATTCCTAGGTATTTTGTGGAGTTTACGGCCTTCACTTTTGATTGAAACAAATTTTAACGGATTTCTTTTCGTACTCATGTGGTCGACTTCACACTTCTCATTATTTAGAGTCAATTGCCAATTTTTCCCCCAGTTTTACGTCAATTATCCGCATTCCAAAGGACGGACACTTTTTCTCAAATTTTCTTTGTAGTGTGTATCGAATTGACACGCACTGAGCCGTCCCAGCTCCCGTTTCTTCGATTGGCCCGGTCCTTGATTTAATTACTGTCGCAAGCACCATCGATCTGTCTGTGCACGTGGCGCTGTTTGGTGTATCGTGCGTCAGTTGTCTTGTGGTGTGCGTTTTCCTTGCCTCGGGTGGCGCTACAGTGGCGGGACCAGGCAGTTGGAGAGAGGAGTGTGTGAGTTGCTGCGTGGGTAGTGGAGTGAGACAGTGAGTTCGATACGGTGGATGACATCGCCAGGCTCGAGTGATTTTGGTTAACGGGTAGTTTGTGGCCGGGCCCTGCGTGTGCATCGAACTTGTACTTCGTGAGAATTTGTCCATGGGGAGCCATGCAAGCCATGAGCTGAACTTAGCCCGGGGGGCCTTCTCTGTCAGGTGATAACAGCACCTCGTCGCGGGCTGTTTACCTCGTCTCCCGACTATGTGGTCGCGTTCCTAGCGGCCGTGCGACACCGCGTCCGTCCCTCGCCAAGCGTCCCAGCTGTCAATAGCTGGTAGACCGCACTCAGCCCCGGCTGCGCCTCGCGTCGTTCCAGCCGCTTTTCATCTGGGATGTGTGGAATGTTGGTTGACACCCTCCTCCTACAGCAGGGCAGGAGTTCTGCTCGTGTGCAGCTGTGTGCATCGTGCACGCAGGGCAAGACGGCCACACGCTCCTCTTGCATCCCCCCCCCCCGGTCACACCCTTTCTTGTCCTCTCACCGCATCTGCCTATAACGCTTTCTTTCCTACCTCGATTTGTCAAATAAAGGAACTTGGTTAATAGGATAGCTGAAAATAAATCATGGTTTGTCCTATTACCTATGATTCATTTTATTCATTTGTCACTTCTGCGATTGGATAGGGGATTTCCTGTCAAAGAGGACACAGTTCGTAGTAATCGATGGTAAGGCATCGACTAAAATAGAGGTGATATCGGGCGTTCCACAGGGTAGTGTTATTGGTCCTCCGCTATTCCTTATTTACATAAACGATTTAGGGGAAAATCTAAGTAGCTCTCTTAGGTTGTTTGCAGATGACGCCGGCATTTACCGTCTAGTAAAATCATCTGAAGATCAAAACCAACTGCAGAACGATCTGAATAAGATATCAGTATGGTCTGAAAATTGGCAATTGAGTCTAAATAATGAGAAGTGTGAAGTCGTCCACTTGAGTACGAAAAGAAATCCGTTAAACTTTGTTTACAACATAAATCAATCAAAAGTGAAGGCCGTAAACTCCACAAAATACCTAGGAATTACTATTACTTCAGACTTAAACTGGAAAGAACACGTAGATAATGTCGTGGGAAAGGCGAACCAGAGACTGCGTTTTATTGGCAGAACCCTTAAAACATGCAACAGAACTACAAAAGAAACTGCATACACTACGCTTGTCCGTCCATTTTTGGAGTATTGCAGCCCAATGTGGGATCCTTATCACGTGGGTTTGACGGAGGACATCGAAAGAGTCCAAAGAAGGGCAGCTCGTTTCGTATTGTCACGATACAGGAGAGACAGCGTCACGGAAATGATACACGATCTGGGATGGGAATCATTACAACAACGGCGCTTATCGCTGCGGCGTGGGTTACTTGCGAAACTCCAATCGCCAACATTCTCCTCCGAATGCGAAAATATATTGTTGACTCCCACTTACATAGGTAGAAATGATCATCAGAATAAAAAACGAGAAATCAGAGCTCGAACGGAGAGATTCAGGTGTTCTTTCTTCCCACGCGCTATTCGAGAATGGAATGGGAGAGGCATAGTATAATGGTGGTTCGATGAACCCTCTGCCAGGCACTTAAATGTGATTTGCAGAGTATCCCATGTAGATGTAGATGTAGATGTGCTTACAATACGGTTAATGTCTGGTACAAGTCTTTTACATACAAACAAACGTAAACAATTAAGCAAATTTTCATCACTCATGTTTCCTCGTAAACATGACTTATTAAGTTTCATTACAGAAAAAAATCGCTCACATACATAATATGTCGAACCAAATACAGACATGTTCTTCGCTGCTTCACGATGGAGACGGGGAAAGTTTTCATAAAAAAAAACTATTAGACGTCTTGCCAAAAGGAACTTTTTTTTCAGACGAAAATTACGCTGTAGATCTATTAGTTCCATTTGCAGATCAGAATGAATATCCTCTACAGAAACAGCAAAAGCTTGGGATACATGTCATACATCCCCAGATCACTTGCAGAAATTCCTCTTTTATGGCAATAATTACGGAAACACATTCATTTCTTGGACGGAGGACAGAGTAGGGAAGTACACCGCGTTCTCTGATATGAGAAGTCATTGCCACAGCGTAAGCTTTCTGATGCAAGCTACCACTTTTTGTTCATTTCCCAAATCAGTTGATTTTCGCCTTGCAAACTAGAATTAAATTTATTCATACGTGAAGTAATGTCCACTAAAATGCAAGTTCGGCAAACAACTCTGGATTTTTTAAACTGGGGTCTTACTAGTATTCTCAGTTTAAAAAATCTTTTGAAGTACATTGCCTCTGCTAAGCCAGCTGATTTCACTGTGGTATGGTATGTCACCGTATTCTTCCCCAATTTCGGCTAAACATTGTCGATGTGAAATGCCGTGGGATCTGAAATAATTAACTGTATTAATAACATCTTGCATGATGTCCCCTAGTTTTGCTACTTTTGCACAGAGTACATCTTGGAGCAAAATGCACTGAATGCTCCCATTCCCTTTTAAAAGACGACAAATCCCTACTTCTCTGTTTCTTCGATTCACTCTGCATTTCCTGGTGCTTGAAATTTAAAGGCTAGTTTACACGACGACACAACGTTTCATGAAACTGCGCTAATGGCTAGTGCGCATGCGCGGCAGGCGTTCGCGCAACTCGTTGGCAAAACGAAACAGTTTCGGCACCTTCCAACTTTGGCGAAACTGATTGCGCGTGTTTTTAGGTTAGGTTATAACCAATACAGAACAAAATACAACATAAAGGGGCGAACGGAAGAAATAATTCGACTTTTGAACATATATGCGATGTACAGGTTTTTGTGCGATTTTAACGGTGAAACTTTCAGGAATAAGCAGCGGCGTGTTTTGCTCTTGAAGCGATTATTCGTCAATTAAATATTGATCAGTTGACGATTAATGAATTGCAGGCTAAAATACTTTCAGTGCGAAATCCCAAACAAACGAACTATGGCAATTGTGGGTTTCGGAACACTGTACAGGTACTGTAGAGACGAATATCTACTTAACGCCGGCGGCGGTGGCTGAGGGGACTGAGGCGTTCCAGTCACGGTCTGCACGGTCAGTACGGTCGGGGGTTCGAATCCCCTCTCGGGCATGGATATTTGTGCCGTCCTTAGTTTTAGCTAGTTCATAAGTAGTTTGTAAGTTTAGGGACTGGTGACCCCGTAGTTAAGTCCCATAAGCTCAACAAATATTTGAACATTTTTGATCTACTTGACAAGAAACGTAAAGCAATTTGAGTTCTGGTAACAATGCCTCACGCATAACAGTATCTTATTTCTTTATTGCACTACTGTGTTTAAAAGAAACGTGAACTGCTCTGGTAGCATTCTAAGTTGATTACAATAACTTCTAGGGTTTTCAATCGCAATTTCTTTCAGCAAAATCGCTGAGCAACCGAGGTGACGTATTTTTTTAATCCAGTCACGAACCCAAACACGTTTATTATTGTTTTTATGCTTAGTCTTAGTGCAGCGACTTCACACAGAGAAGCAATAGCTCCGCTTCAAGTGTTACAGCTACCAAAACTTGCATTCTACTGCGTCTACGGCACTCTCAAATCAACGAAACTAGTGTATAGTATTGGCGCCGTGTCTACAGAGACACACGAAACCAGTTGCGCGCAACTCATTTCACGCAACGAGTGTCGCAACCTAGTGTCGTCGTGTAGACTAGCCTTAACGTTCGTTGTGTAGTGACATCAACGTCCGCAGCCGCTCTGTTGTCAACTCTGCCGCAACCTGCAAGTTGCCGCCGCCGCCCTATATAACACCAGTCCACGACTGGCCGTGTGCAGCACGAGTGCAGCGATAAGCGCACACGTACCGAGTGCCACGTTTTCCCGCTCCTGTACCTACACCATCGCGAGGCTGCCTGCACTTGTCGTGGAGTAAGAAATAAATAAGTTGTCTGATAAAACCAGCTCCGCAAATTTGTGTGTCTGAATTTGTCAGGATCGGTGGTCGTTCCCCAGAGACCGTCGTTGCCTGTGTCTACGTCGTTAGTTGTTTATTCATGTGTTATATCGCACTTTTAGTTTGGTTCAATTGTATTATTCTTTTCCCTTTCCCCTGAGTAGCAAGTATTCTATATACACTAACTTGGTTATCGTAACTGGAGATTTTATCTGGTTTCTGCCCCTGTGCTAGCTCGCATTTGCAGGGGCGGTAGTTGTACAGCTTTGTTATTCTTTTTTATCTTCTTCTTGCAGAAATTTTTCCCTCCGTGAGGTATCGCCACCCCGCGGTTATAATCTGGCTTTCTATGCGTTTTTGTAAGCCCCTTCGTGCCAAACCAGAAGTTCTCGTTGACCGTTGGGCACCTTATTCCTCTCCTCCCCGTTTGAGTCAGACATCTGTTTACCTGTGTCATCTTATTAAATTAACGATTAGCCACCCCCCCCTCATCTTAGATTTTGATAAGCTGAGCTCTTTAAAGTGCAGGGCTCATTTGTAAATTTTGTTTTATTGGCCTTCTGCCTGTTGATATTATTGAGCACGGTTTCCTGTTACCAGTCTCTATACTCACTCAAACTTTACTTAAATGTTCGAGCTCGTCTTTAGTGTGTTTTGGTAATTGTGTTTTGAAGGGCTGTGTTCACTTAAATTTGGGAGCCCCACTTTTGTGTGATTTTGATAGACTGAGCGGTTTCATTTAAATGGCAGGGGTCATTTGCAATTAATATTGTATTTACAAGGTTTGCCTTTCATTTAAAATTTTCCACTATTATTCAAATTTCTGGGCTCATTGTCTTCGCATTTTAAAGAATTGGTTTACTAAATTTGGAGCCTTATTAACTCATCAGAAATTGCTTTTCTCAACTTATATTATATATATTAGACATTGATGTTACAATCAAAGGCTGAAAGCCCAACAAGACAGTTCAGATAATGATGCAAGGCAGGAGGTAAAGTTGAGAAAAACAATATCTGATAAGTTAATAATTAAAACAAATGGAACCTGAACTGAGTATGCCTGCTTAACCAACAACCCACCGCTTCTACAACAACTCTCTCACGCATATTTATCTGTTGTGAACCGTTCCTGGGCTAGGGTGCATCTAAATAAATATAAATCAAATTGAAGTACGTAGCAGAGGGATAAAATAATATGAAAACGTAACATAGACATAATGTATAATAGTAAATAGTTGGCCCACTATAGGTTTTGAAAACAGTTGTAACTCTACGATGAAATATTTGTCTTAATAGTACCTAATCTTACTCCAATTACTTCAGTGTCGTTGGAGTTGTATATATGATCCAATCTCTCTGCTCTAAAACTTACCATAATGGTTGAATTTTGTTGAGATGTGGTGATTTTGCTGAACGGAGGTCTGATAATTTTTGCTGCTGTACAAAAAAACGCCTGAACCTATTTGGCTGTGTGGGTAGGCGTATATAATTCTGCATTATTGCAGTGTTTCTTAGCAATATATTTCTCATAGTAAGCAGATATTTATTCGCGCTTCTCCGACCAGAGAGAAACAGTTGAATACAACGATGAGTCGCCCGTGTCATGACGGAAGCACGCCACGCTTCAGTGAAGGAAACAGGTTTGCAGCATCGCAAGATTCTTTTGTTTTCGATACATACTCGTAAAGCTGTTGTTTGAGGGAATCAATGTAAAAGATGATTCATCAGACTATTACGCATTCCTACAATCAAGTGTCCAAATTCTATGATCATGCTACCGCCTAAATCTGTTTTCGATGTGATTTCTTTTGTTATGATGGTCTCCCTATGTAGGTAGGTGGAAAAAAATCACATTCGGAAGAGAAAGTTGGCGAAAGAAATTACGCAAATACATCTTCCCTATACGAATAATACCTTTCTTTTAATTATTTCCACCCCAACTCGTCCATTATTTCCGTGACACTCTCTCCCCTATATTGCCATAATACAAAACCAGCTGCCCTTCTCTGAACTTTCTCTACATCTTCCGTCAGTTTCAACTCATATGTATCCCACAATGCGTAGCAATACTCCGAAATAGGACGCACAAGTGTAGTGTAGGCAGTTTCCTTAGTAGAACTGTTGCGACTTCTAAGTGCTCTGCCAATGAAACGTAGGCATTGGTTCGCCGTCCCTACAATTTTTTCTATGTGTTGTTTCCAATTTAAAGTTAATCAGGGAATACATCAAAAATTGCAATGAGCGGGTTTCATTATTATTCGCTGGGACATTAATTGATTATTTAACTAATACTTTTGAGTTCTTGACATCATTGATAGTTAGGGTTCCAGAATATTGCATATTTGTCCTGATTTAATTAATTCGCAATATTTTACGAACTTTAATTTCCGTTCGACTAAGAATCGAAATAACAATGCTTAAATGATTCTCGAATATTCTTTCCATGAAAACAATAACTGTGCACATTTCTTAAACAGAATCATATTTATATTGGTTTTTTAACTTCCCAAATTCCATGTAATTGCCAGGTAGGAAATTATGAATGGAAGGATACATGAAATATTGCACGTCATGCTATAACTACTGTACCGAAAGACAGGTAGATAGCAAAAGAATCAGGCTTGATTTCGTTAGGGCTCTTGTGCTCAACGACTGTTTTTCTATTTGTAGAAAATTGTCAGCAATTAGTCGTAAATATTTTGTTTATTCACCAGATCTAGATTTAGAAAAGTTTTGTGTTAACTATTTTAAGCACTGAGAAAGATCATACATTATTTGGTTGGTTTCCGTGCGGCAGGTTTTGACTGCAAAGCCCTCCGTGCTTCCCTGTCTTTTGCAGTTATCTTCATTCTTTGGTGCCCTCCTAGTGGCTTCTGACGTCATCCAGCATGACACCTTCTTCTGCCCCTTCCTTTTTTTTTCCGGAACGCAGCCTTCAATTGCCTCTACCAGAAGGCAATATCGTCTTAACTGTGGCCTAACCAGTTGAGTTTCCTATTTACCGTCAGCAACATTACCCGTTCCTCTCCAACTCTATTCAGTTCTTCATTTATGACTTTGTCTATCCAGATGATACTCTCCATCCTACGCCATATCCACATTTCACAAGCTTCAATTTCATCATCTTGCTTTCTCAATGTGCACGTTTCTGCTCCACACAAGGCCACACTCCATATTAGACACTTAACCAGTCTTTTCCTTAATTCTTTGTTTAAACCACTGATTAGGAGTCTTCTCTGCTTCTGAAACGCTTCTTTCGCCAGAGTCATTCTCACTTTGATGTCTTGTTGGCAATTCATATCTTCCTTAATCCAACTTCCCAAATACTTGAATACTGTCACCTGTTCTATGACTTCTGACTCCAACATAATTTCCACTTTCCTTTTCTTTCAAACTATGACCAAGCTTTTCGTTTTTTTATTAATTTTCTTGCCATATGCTGTAAAAGCCTCACTCAGGTCATTTACCATTTGAGTAAGTGTATTTTTATTTTCTGGAAGTATGACCATGTCATCAGCAAATCATATAGCCGGCCGCGGTGGCCGAGGAGACTGAAACGCTCCAGTCACGGTCTGCACGGCCACTACGGTCGGGGGTTCGAATCCCCCCTCGGGCATGGATATTTGTGCCGTCCTTAGTTGTAGCTAGTTGATACGTAGTTTGTAAGCTTAGGGACTGATGACCCCGTAGTTAAGTCCCATAAGTTCTACAAACATTTTTTTGAACAAATCTTATACCATTTTCCGCCCACCTATTCTTACGCCTCTTGTCCCACCCAAACAGCTTTCCAGTACTTCCTCCAGATAAATGTTAAATAGAATTGGCGAGAGGTAACAGGCTTATCTGAGACCTCTCCCAGTCTTGGTTACTTCAGAGATCACGTTACCTATTTGTACTCGTGCCTTCTGATTCCGGTACAGATTTGCTATTAGTCTTCTCTCCTTCCACTTTACACCCTTTTCAAAATTTCTAAATTTCCTACTGCACTCTATCAAATACCTTTTCGAGATCTATGAAGACAGTACACACTTCTTTACCCTTTTAAAAGTATCTTTCGCAGATGGTTCTTAGGAGTCCAATCGCATCTCGCGTTCTCTTTCCCCTTCTATAACCTTCTTCTCCAAGTGCTTCTTCTAGCGTATGTGTCACACATACTGAAATAAAACTCCCAAACTTTCTCGCTCCCTGTTAACCACTCAACCTCGTTCCCCTCACTGTTACCCTAAATCACATACTAGATTTTTTAAAGCCAGTCCCAATCCCCCCCCCCCACACACAATCACACACACACACACACACACACACACACACACACACACACACACACACACACACTATACTTGCATTACCACTACCCAGAAGTTTCAATATTACTGTTACTTCTTCACAATGAATATACAGTACCTTAATTATTTAATAAAAGCCAACTGACAAATTTC
Organism: Locusta migratoria; assembly: GCA_026315105.1. NCBI lineage: Eukaryota > Metazoa > Arthropoda > Insecta > Orthoptera > Acrididae > Locusta > Locusta migratoria. The sequence goes on along the minus strand of CM048744.1, from coordinate 975,053,703 downwards.
TCCCCTCTACCAACCACCACCACCCCACCTCCTGCCCATCACTTTTGTCTTCCATCTCACTTCACATCCCACCTTACCACATCCAACCACCATTCAATCATCGATTCCTACTACTCAACCCCCTCCCCACCAATAACAATAACAATAATAGAAAAATATATAGAAACGTCTCCATTATATATATTATTTTGCCAATAATTCCAGTCCGCTTACATCAAAACTAAATACACTAAAACATAATTTATTATAAAACATAGAAAAATAACTACATTCGTGATTTTGGCAACATTCCAATAACACACTGTGGAGACTCAGTCAAAACAGACACACATCTGATCTGTGAAAACAATTATGGGCAGTGCAATAGTGACAGTGGAAGTAGTGGAAAAATGACACAGCATGAAAAACCGGCTGTACTGCATGAAACAGACCGGCATTCCATGATGTGAAGCGAAAACGAGACAAAATTTCCGTAAGTAACAAAACGTTAGGCCTACTTTTCATATTCCGATAACGAACTGTTTTCGATCTAAAAACAAAACAAACTGTAGATTTCTATTATTACAGACCACTGAAGATGTTTTACTGTCATTAAAACGAAACGCGTCTGGTGAGAAAATCGCATTTTAATTGTAATTGCAAAGACGGGCAAACACTGCAGTTCATAATCATAAAGCCTCCTATTCAGAACTCGAAGTAGTACTTTTGATCTTTCAGGTGTACGTATTTATGAACATTCAATTGTGTTCTTCCAGGAATTTAGCTTGAAGAATCTGATGCTGATGCTAAAGTTTAATTTTAATAACAAGGGAAGTGGCGAAGATAAATGAAAACCGTTTCAGTTGAAATTTGTAATGCTTTTCTCTCAGGCTTAAAAAAACCTTGGACTATATTAATACTTATTTTTGGAAACATTTTCGTTTCTGTATTTTTGAGTCAACAGCACTCTATTTAAATTTATTAATAAAGAAGTCTAGAATGCACTAATTTATTTCATTCAACTAGTTTGTCTTATTTAGACCATCTTCAGGAATTTTGTCTACATCGATGTTGTGGAGCTGGCAGGTAGCTGGGAGACTTCCAGTGCCTCACTGGAAGGCTCCTAGCTACCGGCCAACTCCACAACATCGATGGAGACAAAATTCCTGAAGATGGTCTAAATGAGACAGAAACTAGTTGAATGAAATAAATTAGTGCATTCTAGACTGTTCTTTATTAATATATTAATACTGTCAGAGATGTCATGAAGTTATCTCGAAGTGATGAAAGTTTCGATGAAATATACAGCTCTTGCTTGGAACTGACCAAAAAAAAAAAAAAAAAAAAAAAAAAAAAAAAAATTGATATCGGACTTCAAAATATCAAAATATTTCAAAGACTTCTTTAAACCTTGGTGACGGAGTTCTACCAAAAGCTTTTGTCAGAAAGAATAGCTTCGCACAAAGTGTTAGATTTGTGTGATGTGAAAAATTATTTCAATGGTCGTGTAGAAGTTTTGGGGCGTTACTTATATCGAAATATCCACTTCGGCTAATTAGATCGCTTTATTGTAGTGTCCTAATGCAACCATGATTTCCTCTTCTTCCTCCTCCTTCTTCCTTCTATCTTTAAAAGGCAGACAACTGCCTATTTACTTTTATCAAATATTGCTCATTAAAAAATGCATGAACTTGATTTTCATGAGGGTTGGTTTCGAACATTTGTGAAACGTGGTATACAGCACCCACACTGATTTTCAAAAGTCGACGCCTCTGGTATCGGGTGATGAAATAGATTGGTATCGATTAGTAGCATAAAGTCTTGCTCTAGCGGTTACATTACACCAGGTGTCGTCGGATCGAATGCTCGAATGCAATGTCGTCTTTTTAGGCGGACTACTTGTTCTGCGGCAGTGTACAATGACCGCCGCAGTTGGAGGGGAGCGATGCAGCGTGCAGGCGTGGAGGACGCGGGGGCAGCGGCCGGCCTTGCGGGGGTCGAGGCCGCGAGGGTGGCACGTGGGGCCACGTGTCTGCGCCCCAAGGTCGCGCCAAGGTCACCGCCACCAAACAGGACGGGCCCGCCGGCCCCGCTTTTTGTCGCCCTGCGACCGCCGGCATTTCCGCCGCTACAGTTGCTGCAATCGCTCGCCGTGCTGCGAGGAGGCGAACTGGCACGTGGCAGCCCAGGTTAGTGAGACTCTGATTCTCTATGAGCTGTACAGGATACCCTGCGCACTGAGAGGTACCTCGCCATATGATGTTCAAATATTTGTAAATCTAAGGGACTTGACTATGTTGGTCATTAGTCGCTAGGCTTACAAACTGCAGGGTGTCTCACGAAAGACGCCTGCCAGGCGTCCGCGGATCGCGCGGTACGGCTCCCGGCCGCCGCCACCGCATCCCCCGGCCACGGCAGCGCCCGATTCTCGGTCTCTGTTGTTCCGTGGGCGCATACACTGACAATGAAAGTACTTAGGCTCGAACAAACAGAAATACACCAAAATCGTATGAGAGATAATCTAAAGATCCCTTATTGCACTAGTGATACTGCCGCATCTGCATAACTCTGCAGTCGCCCATTAGAGGCCTCTGCGTGTGCCATGCCGCGTTGCACTTTGACCTGCCGGTTCGCCAGCAGGAACGGTGCAGTGTACCTCCGAAGTTGCGTTTTGTGAAGTTATTTGTGTAGTGAAGCGTCAGATGGGGCGGCGATTGCTAATCAATCCTGCTAATGTATTGCGATTAGTTGAGATGAAGTTATGAAGAACCCTTCTTCGTGAAGATGGTATTAGTGTAGAAGATGAATCATTTGCATGCTTTTTCGTACCTGTTATGATACAGAGATATGAGCATAAGTTACTGTTGTTATAAACTTAAAACAATGATAATAGGGATGATAATGACGGACAACTCATTGCAAGCGGTAGTGCTACGGTAAGTGCGGGAAGAGGCGATGGAAGCAGTGGCAGTGAATACCAACAGTCTTTCGGCAAGAAGGTTAAAGTTGCAACTATCATCAATGCTTTTGATGACAATACGCTAGAGAACATGTACGATGATTATTACATAAGTTATAGTTAAGATAGCTGCATCATTTTGAACATCTACTATAAATAAAGCTTAGGTTACTCAGATGTCAATGTTATTTTAGACTTTAACTTAGTGTATGCGCCCGCTGCACAATAGAGTCCGAGAATCGGGCGCTGCCGTGGCCGGCGGATGCGATGGCGGCGGCCGGGAGCCGTACCACGCGATCCGCGGATTCCTGGCAGGCGTCTTTCGTGAGACACCCTGTACTTACACTACCACTACCTTAAAGTAACTTATACTAAGAACAACCTAAACACCCATGCCCAAGGGAAACCTCGAACGCGCACTGCAACTGGGCGCCTTAGTGCGCACGGCTATTCTGCCGCACCTCGCCATATAAGCTTGACTTAAAGTTTCCGGTTTATTGTATATATATGGTGCCTCAGCTGTCTTGCTCACCCAAAATATCTCTGGAACAACAATAGCTATAGTGAAAGGACTTTCACCGGTATTAAAGTAAGGCTGGGGCTCATGAATGCACATATTTTGAAACATTCTAAAACGAAAGCATGTTTTAACACAAACTTGTTTTCTAACACAAACTTGTTTTTCAGCAATCTATAACATGACAAATCACATAAACAATGGAGTTGATTGTATCGCAATACGTCAATTATATTCCGAGATATTGCGAAGGGAAGTTGACGCTTGAAATACGCGAAACGCGCGGCTAGCGCACATCCTGAGCAGCATGGGGTTCTCGCCTGAGCCTCAGGACGTGCGCTAGCCGCGCGTTTCGCGTATTTCAAGCGTCAAATTTGCTTCGCAATATCTCGGGATGTAATTGACGTATTCCGATACAGTCAACGCCATTGTTTATGTGATTTGTCATCCTATATATTGCTGAAGAAATAATATAGGAGGTTCATTAAAAAAAGTTTGTGTTAAAAAACACATGCTTTTGTATTAGGTTTCAAAATACGTACATTCATGAGCCTCTGCTCTACATTGCTACCGATGGAAGTCGTTTTACAATAGCTGTTGTTGTTCCAGAAGTATTTTGAGTGAGTAAGATAGCTGGACACCCTGCTCGGTTCTTCTTCAAAGTTTTTTGCCATATTTGTTTAATCTCCTGTACTACTAATAAAACTGTAAATTTAGGTCTGTCGTCCTACACTTCAATCTTCAAAACTACTAGGCCATTTTTCATGCGGTTTTCGCAGGAAACGTGAGCGAAATTTGGGGCACCATATAGGTGTGATTTGATCAAAGTCGTATCACAGAAAAAAAAACCTGTCGCTATTTTGTTTACAATTACCGCCATGTCTGTTCATCAGTTAGAAACCTCTTATTTCGAAAACAACTTCACGAATTTGCATGGCGCTTTCACAGGTAGATTCAGAGTATCTTGGGGCAACATATAGGCTTCGTTTCGTAATAATCTGACCATGGAAGTCCGAATGATCGATGGAGAAACTCTGTCGAATTACAACGCTGCACCTGCGTAGGGACCGTAATTGACTTGCGCATTGTGTATTCTTTGTTATACCTTTTGCGCGAAGTTCAAAGGCACCTGTGATTCGGTTTGTCATCTGATATTGGTGTTCACGACGTGAACTGCATGTTCAGTGTCCCTTTCTGCATGAAAACTAAGAACAAAACCATGTAATCTTAACAGCGAGAGACAATGCAGCACTGCCTGTCATCTTTCCTTTTATTGGACAGCAAATCGATTTGTCACTGTTGGACTTGACTAAACATTGTAGCTGACAATTACCAGAAGCTATGTCATCCACATTATTTAAAAATAAATAATATAGTGAGGACAGTTTACTACTCACCGCAAAGACGTGGCGACGAGCTGCGACAGGCACATACAAAAGACACACACATACAACACATTCAGCTATCGGCCATGGCCTTCTTCAGAAATAGAGCACTCACGCAATCACACAGGCACACAACACAGTCATACAACCATCACCTCCGACTGCCACACTTCAAATCACGCTCTGCAGCGAATCAGGGACGGGAGGGGAGGGGAGGGGGAGGGGATAGAAAGGTTACGTCACGGTGGTGGCGTGACGTCACGGTGGTGGCGTGACGTCACGGTGGTGGCGTGACGTAACCTTTCTATCCCCTCCCCCTCCCCTCCCCTCCCGTCCCTGATTCGCTGCAGAGCGTGATTTGAAGTGTGGCAGTCGGAGGTGATGGTTGTATGACTGTGTTGTGTGCCTGTGTGATTGCGTGAGTGCTCTATTTCTGAAGAAGGCCATGGCCGATAGCTGAATGTGTTGTATGTGTGTGTCTTTTGTATGTGCCTGTCGCAGCTCGTCGCCACGTCTTTGCGGTGAGTAGTAAACTGTCCTCACTATATTATTTATTCCAACCTGGACTTTCCATTATTTTATTTAAAAATAAGCAATTTTACATTTTACAACCAATTTCGGTGGCAATCTCACATCAGATTGGCATTAGTTTGATGTGGAACTGCCACCAAAAATTATTGAAAAGGGCAAAATGGTTTATGGATGGTACAGCTTGCGGTAATTGTCAGCTACAATATTACGACAAGATCAACAGTGATATTGGCGTCGCAGCTCTCAGAATGACCACTGACTGAAATGGGTTAGCTATGTAATAAAAATAATTTAAAAAATTTATGGGCAATGCAGATTTTTCCCTGGTTATTGAAATTATTTTGCGGCTGTTATGCACAATATTCCGTAGAGTGGATTGCAGTTTGTGTCTTATAACCTAACATTCGCTAAATCTTTCGCAAATTTGCTTTTTAATATCATTATTAAACATTCCTCAAGGAACATCTATCACAGGTTAAGCCAGAAAAAAAGAAAATATAAGTTCTGTGGACGATTCGTAAAGAATGGTAATAGCACAGTGAGAAGTCAGATAGCAACAAAAGGTGGTATAACACAAGGATGGAATTTGAAATTGAAGCCTGTCCTGAAAGTTATCTACACAGGGACGAAACTTTTTGATGGACGTCTCTGCATAAATATGTAAAATCAACCTCTTGAGACACAACACAAGTGTATTTAACAGCAAAAATGCATTGTAGTTAGTAGTAAAGTAAAGAATATAGGACCAGTATTTGCCAAATGATTTCCGTGAAATGTAACTCGGTTTGCACTTGTGACACTGTACTGCTTTCGGTACTACCTACCCGCATACGTGTTATAAAGTGTTATTTGTTTACATTCCTCTGAATTTCGCTATGACTCTTTACATCATTGCATTTGTCTCATCCAAATCTTTATCCAGGTGACAAAAAAGCACAGTCCTAATTGGAAAAACTCGTGTCTGTGTCTCCGTTGTTACTGAAATAGAAGAAAACATTGTTTCATTAGTCCCGTTCTTGTAAATTTTATAAATGTCTTTAACGAATCAAAAGTCAAGGAATATAATTGAAAAAGCTGGGTATTTTGCTGTGAATGAATCATTCAGCTGCCACTACAGCTATCATTTTATGCTACCGAGCTATAAGTCAAGCTGCACAGTTCGTATTAGGACATGTTAGAGGACATTAATCCGGCAAATTAGTGTTCAAAAAATTTAGTTTACTGTAACATAGTTTTAACCAATAATTTGTCACTGCGGACGATATATTAACGCAACTTCTTGGTAAATGGACGTAGATAAATGATTTAAAGAATTTGTTTTTGAAGACACTATACCACCTGTCAGGTGTGTTCAGAATCGTTTAGAAAAGTGTTTCTCAAAATTTTTGAATATGCGATCCCTTTCTAACAAGGAGTTCCCATCGAACGCCCTTTAGATTTAGTGGTAAGAAGACGCAAGGGAAGCCTGTCAAAACCTGTGGTAAGTATATGAGGTATGTCCACCAAGTAAGTTCCGTTTGGTTATACAAACCAAACGTGAACAGATACAGAAAAAATATTTATTGTATAAAAATCTGCAACTGTTCAACTACTTTTCTACATAACTTCCGAAATTTTGTAGGCACTTGTCATAGCGTGGGACAAGTTTTTGTGTGCCTTCTTCCTAGAAGATTGCGGCCTGTGTATTCAACCATGTGGCAAACATGTTCTTTCAGCTCATCATCGTTGAAGTGTTGACCACCAAGGACAGATTTTAGGTGTAGGAAGAGATTAAACTAGTCTTCTTCTTCCCTTCACGTTGCCGCCCGATATCACAAGGCGAATGTGAACAAACAACTCTTACGGGAATTTCACTGGGACGTGTTTGATCATCCTCCGTATAGTCTCGCTCCTAGCGACTTTCTTCTTACACCTAAAACCTGTCCATGGTGGTCAACACTTCAGCGATGATCAGCTGAAAGAACATGTTACCACATGGTTGAATACACAGGCGGCAACCTTCTACGAAGAAGGCATACAAAGACTTCTGCCATGCAATGACAAATACCTACAAAATTTCGGAAGCTATGTAGAAAAGTAGTTTATTGTACAAAAATATACAACTATTAAATATTTTTTCTGTATCTGTACACGTTTGTTTTATATAACCAAACGGAACTTACTTTGTGGACATACCTCGTATTTCCGTCGCAAGTAAACGTGATGAATAGTGAGTGCAGGTGAGGTTCTGCAACTTTACGTAACTTCTTGTATTGATTACTCTTAAATTGTATTGGCCTAAGACAACATACATGTATTGGACCTTCTACGGGTCAGTAAATGAAATATTGTTCAATGTAGTCTAAGGGCCGAGCCGTACCTGTCCAACTTCATGCCCAGCAAGAACAGATGCAAATAGTACCTTGTACCTTTCATCCAGCAATCACTCTACTTATAGGCCAACATTTATATATAATACAAATAATCGTTAATAAAGAGGTTTTATTATGTTTGCAAATGACGTAAACGTCAGATAACTCAGTTGAATAATGTTTATTCAAACACAAGATTTATCTGCTGGAAGTGGTCCTACACAAATAAAAGTAATAAATTAAAAATAAACCTTTTAAAGTTATCAGAACAGAAGCATTCACTGAGTTACGAGAAAGGTAGCAAAATAATCAACTAAGTAATCATTGATGCTGTTCAGATACCAAGTCCATTACCCGATCACACATCACGAAATAATCATCTCAAAGAAGTTAAAGTTTTAGTCTGACAAGTAACATATCAACATTCGTTAGTTCTCGTATAGAATCACATTCACTGTTCAGTTACAATTCCGAAATGGTAAAAGTTATGAAACCGACACACATTACTCTTTGGCAAGGTTCAGAAATCTTTAAAATTCATTTGTGTGGCCCCGCCGAAGTGACTGCTTGCTGCGCAGATTCAATCATCGCCTCAAATTAAGCGCTTCAGCTAACCAGTCAGGCCCTGCTTCTTCCAAGGCGATACATAGTGTCCTTCCAGTCCCCAAAGAGCTCACCACACGACCCTTGCAAGTATTTTACTGGACCACTGCACTCTTCCACACTAGCCCTCTCTCACTGGCAGATCGCCATTCCCTCCAAAAATAGCAGAGGTCGTAACAGAAAAGATTTGTTTTGACTTAACTTTTACCACTCCCAAACTAATAGTTTACAACATTAAATAGAAACCGTATCACAAAAGTCAGCCTCAGTTGCAATTTGTTTTTCTTATTACTGACGCGTTTCGCCCTTTTGAGGCATCATCAGATTATATAAGTATGAGGTAAATATTGTTGAAATGAGATAGAATGGCTGGCCAGTACTTACCATTGTGCTGTACCGCCGATAGTAACACAAAATGAAAAAACAGAAAAAAAGGGACAAAGGACAAGCTTTCGGAACAGAGTTCCTTCGTCAGGTGGGAGAGAAGGGAAGAATAAAGGATGGCCTTCTCTCCCACCTGACGAAGGAACTCTGTTCCGAAAGCTTGTCCCTTTGTCCCTTTTTTCTGTTTTTTCATTTTGTGTTACTATCGGCGGTACAGCACAATGGTAAGTACTGGCCAGCCATTCTATCTCATTTCAACAATATTTATTATCTCTGAGGAGAATTTTCATCATTAATCGATTAAGTATGAGGTAAGTTATTTGTCATCATAAAAACCATCTAGGAAGAAAGCCTATCGTCATGATTGTTTAAAATTATTTTAAAATTTTGGCCTGAAATGGGAGGATGTGGTCAAATGTAAAGTGCTACACCAAGCTGCTAAATGCGAATGCGCTACATTATGACGAAAATAGTGACTTACGTTAGGTGACAACAAACACGTTGCGCACGGGACTCAGTGGCCAGATAGAATACGGCTGGCGATGGCTGCCGACCTCGTTCAATAAGAAGAAAAATAATTGCAACTGAGACTGACTTTTGTGATATATTCATAACCAGTTGCTGTACTAGCCACCAGTATGAAGTGGAACCAATTTTACTCAAATAGAAATGTTATAAACTTTGAGTCACCTTGTTACTATTTATTAGTAGTACAAATAATGTATGAAATAAGGTAGCCTTCATGAGCTCGACCGTTCAAACTTCACAATATTTACGTAAATTCACTGGCGAAATATTCATTAAACAGGTATATGGACACGAGAATAAGAGATTCTGCTTGCAATTGTTGAGCCGCGGCGGAGTGGTCGGGCGCATTGAGGCGTTATGCTCCGAAGCGCGAGGCCGTTGCCCGTCGGGGGTTCGAATCCTCCCTCTGACATGAATGTCTGTAAAGTCTTCAGTATAAGTTAGTTCATAAGTAGTCTGTAAGGTTAGAGACTGATGAACCCACAGTTAAGTCCCATACGCTTAACAAACATTTGAACATTGAAACTTCCTGGCAGATTACACCACCATTGACTTAACAAATTCTGATTTCTAAAATCTTTTTCCACAAAATGGTTTGAGCATACTAAGTACTTTTATTCAAATGCTTGGGACCGTTCTTTTTCAAAATTTCATCTAAGTTTGCTCTTCTAAGAATAATCCACTGGCTGCATCTATAAACAAATAATTTTAAAAAAAGAAAATAAATCAGAGTGTAAAAGCAAATGATCTGAGTAGGCCTAATAGTTGCCTGCGTAAGCTACCATGCTTATATATCTTTAGTGTTTGGAAACCTGCAGAATGATTTTAGTGTTTTGCTGTTTATAATTATTACAGCCGTATATAGGACACATACTTCCTCTTCCAACCATTTCCTAGTTCGATCAGCTAAGACGACGCTCAAGAAAGTCTATGTAAAACTATGTAAAACGGCTGTTCACGCCCTTGTTAGTTGACAACTCGAGCCGCTAGGAGGTGTTCGGGTGCGCTGTCGCCCGTTTCACGACTGAGTTTTCGCTATTATCTTCATAAGCTACTAGCTTGCCCGAGTATTTCTTTATTTATTCGAACCTTGAGTTAGTACTTTTCCTATCCACACTCTCACTGTCCATCTCCTTTTTTCTAATAACATTTTACATTTATCAGAGAATATATAAGAAATCACAGATAAAAATGCACTCGTTTCGAAGAATACAATCACGAAATTCAACAATGATGATTGTAATAATATCACAGATGGATCACTTGATGTAATGCGCGAAACGTCAAATCGATTTTTTAAAGAGATGTATTAAAAGAAATTTCTTTTTTACTGCTTTATTTATCTTATTCGTATGCGTTGCTCAGTGACCGGCGGCCAGTGCACACGTGACCAGCAGCAACTCTACGTTGTACGGTAACCGGCTTCTTAATAGAAGCGACTTATTTACATTTCGTGTGTGCTTTCTCTTGCAGCTCTTTATACTTTAGTGTGCTCGCGTGTTTGTTTATTAAGAATCGCGTTTATTTGTCAGCTCAGTTACTGAATTTTTTATTTATTAGCTCGCGTATATATTTTTCAGATTCGCCGTTAATAAACAGTTCAGCATTAGGTTTATACTTTACAAAGCTCACTGTTTATCAAACTACTGAGTCCTCTGACGTACTTACTTGGAAGAAACAAAGGTTTTTAGAATGGATAGGAACTGTGACTGCTGCGAACGGATGGAGGCAGAGTTGGTGACTCTTCGCTCGCAGCTTCAGGCGGCGTTGGCTTCGCTGGCAACGCTTGAGACTGCGGTGGGTGGGCGCCGCTGTTGTGGGCCGCTCGCGGGGGTACAGCAGACGCCCTGTGCGTCTGTTGTGCCCTCCGATCGGCCTGCGGCTGTGGCCAGCCCGCTCACTGCCCGCGAGGAGGTAGCCCCCCAATCCGTGGTGGATTGGGAGGTCCCCTCAGCGCGTGTCAGGCGGCGTAAGACTTCCCGGGGGACCGAAGTGGAGGCCTCCCCGGTTAGTCTTGCCAACAGATTCGAGGCGCTGTCTGTGGCAGGGGATGTTCCTGATGCGGATGGTGTCGCTTGTCCTGTACTCGCCCCTCTGCCTTCAAGATCCGGGCACTCACAGAGGGTGGGTTTGTTAGTAGTTGGGAGCTCCAACGTTAGGCGGGTAATGGAGCCCCTTAGAAAAATGGCTACTAGGGAGGGGAAGAATTCCAATGTGCACTCCGTGTGCATACTGGGGGGAGTCATTCCGGATGTGGAACGGCTCCTTCCGGATGCCATGAAGAGCACAGGGTGCAGCCAACTGCAGGTGGTGGCTCATGTTGGGACCAATGATGTGTGTCGCTTTGGATCGGAAGAGATCCTCTCTGGTTTTGAGCGGCTATCAGAAGTGGTTAAGACTGCCAGTCTTGCTTGCAAGATGAAAGCGGAGCTCACCATCTGCAGCATTGTCGACAGGACTGACTGCGGACCTTTGGTTCAGAGCCGAGTGGAGGGTCTGAATCAGAGGCTCAGACGGTTCTGCGACCGTGTCGGCTGCAGATTCCTCGACTTGCGCCAAAGGGTGGTGGGTTTTCGGGTTCCGCTAAATAGGTCAGGAATCCACTACACTCAGGAAGCGGCTACACGGGTAGCGGGGGCTGTGTGGCGTGGACTGGGCGGTTTTTTAGGTTAGATGGCCTCGGGAATACACAAAATGGGTTTCAGTCTCAAAGGGGGCAGGTCAGACACGGGAAGAAAGTAGACATAAAAACCATTGGTGTAACAGTTGTAAATTGTCGTAGCTGTGTTGGGAAAATTCCAGAGCTCCAAGCGCTGATAGAAAGTACTGAGGCACAAATCGTTATAGGTTCTGAAAGCTGGCTGACGCCTGAGATAAATTCGGCCGAAATTTTTTCAAAGGGCCAAATGGTCTTCAGAAAGGATAGAATAAATAAAACAGGGGGTGGCGTGTTTATTGCTGTTACAAACGGTTTATCCTGCAGCGAAATTGAGGCAGATACTTCCTGTGAATTGGTCTGGGTAGAGGTTATACCTGACCACCGAAATAAATTAATAATTGGATCTTTTTATCGGCCCCCTGACTCAGACGATGCGGTTGCAGAAATGTTCAAAGAAAGCTTGAATCATATTTCAAATAGGTATCCGAAGCATACTGTTATAATCGGTGGCGACTTTAATTTACCCTCGATATGTTGGCATAATTACGTATTCAAAACCGGGGGCAAATATAAAACATAGTCCGAACTAGTTCTGAATGCTTTTTCTGTGAACTACTTCGAACAGTTAGTTCATGAACCCACTAGAATAGTACGTGGTTGCGAAAATACTCTTGATCTCCTAGCAACAAATAATCCCGAGATAGTAAAGAGCATCAAAACAGATACAGGGATTAGCGAACATCGAGTTGTAGTAGCGAGACTGAATATCGAAATTCCCAATTGCACCAAAAATAAACGAAAAATATATCTATTCAATAAAGCAGATAAAAATTCGCTTCACGCTTTCCTGAGTGATAGTCTCCAGTCCTTCAAAACTAAAAATGCGAGTTTAGATCAGTTGTGGCTTACTTTCAAAGACATAATATCAGTAGCAGTCGAGAGATTTATACCAAATAAATTAATAAAAGAGGGGGCTGACCCCCCGTGGTACACAAAACAGGTCAGATCACTGTTGCAGAAACAAAGAAAAACGCATGCAAAATTTAAAAAGACACAGAATCCGCAAGACTGGCAATCTTTTACTGAAACTCGCAACCTAGCGCGGACTTCAATGCGAGAATCTTATAGTTGTTTCCACAACGAAATCCTGTCTCGTAATCTCGCAGAAATTCTGGTCATATGTGAAGTACACTAGCGGCAAAACACAAACAATACCTTCACTACGCGATAGCAATGGTAATACTACCGACGACAGTACTGCTAAGGCAGAATTACTAAACACAGCTTTCCGAAATTCTTTCACCAAAGAAGACGAAGTGAACACTCCAGTATTCAATCCAAGAACAGCTGCCAGCATGCGAAACTTAGAAGTAGATGTTCCTGGAGTAGTAAAACAACTTGAGTCACTAAACAAAAATAAATCTTCCGGGCCAGATTGTATACCAACTAGATTCCTCTCAGAGTATGCTGATGCAATAGCTCCGTACTTAGCTATAATTTACAACCGATCACTCAGCGAAAGATCCGTACCCAAAGACTGGAAAGTTGCCCAAATTACTCCAGTATTCAAGAAAGGCAATAGGAGTGATCCCCAAAATTACAGGCCTATCTCATTGACGTCGATTTGCAGTAGGATTTTGGAACATATACTTTGTTCGAATATTATGTAGTACCTCGAAGACAACGACCTATTAACCAATATTCAGCACGGATTCAGAAAGTATCGCTCTTGCGAAACACAGCTTGCCCTTTATTCACATGAAGTGTTAAGTGCCATCGACAAGGGATCTCAAATCGATTCCATATTTCTGGATTTCCGGAAGGCTTTTGATACTGTACCCCACAAGCGGCTTCTAATGAAATTGCGTGCTTATGGAATATCTCCCCAATTGTGCGATTGGATTCACGATTTCCTGTCAGAAAGGACACAGTTCGTTGTAATTGACGGTAAGTCATCGAGTAAAACAGAAGTGATATCTGGCGTTCCACAGGGAAGCGTTATTGGTCCCCTACTCTTCCTCGTGCTTATAAACGATTTAGCAGATAATCTGAATAGCTCCCTTAGACTGTTCGCGGATGATGCTGTCGTTTATCGGTTAGTGAAGTCAACAGAGGATCAAAAGCAACTGCAAAGCGATTTAGACAAAATTTCTACTTGGTGCGAAAATTGGCAATTGACACTAAATAAAGAAAAGTGTGAAGTAATACACATGACCACTAAAAGAAATCCGCTGAACTTCAATTACGCGATAAATCAGTCAAACCTTAATGTCGTAATTCTATCAAATACCTAGGAGTTACAATTACGAACAACTTTGACTGGAGAGAACACACAGAAAATATTGTGGGGAAGGCGAACCAAAGATTACGTTTCATTGGCAGAACGCTTAGACGATGCACCACCTCCACCAAAGAGACTGCCTACATCACACTTGTGCGTCCTCTCTTGGAGTACTGTTGCCCCTTGTGGGACCCTCACCAGGTGGGACTGACGGAAGATATTGAGAAGGTTCAGAGAAGGGCAGCTCGTTTTGTTTTATCACGTTACGGGGGGGAAAGCGTCACGGAAATGTTGCACGAATTGGGCTGAAAATCATTAAAAGAAAGACATTATTCATTGCGGCGTGATCTGTTTGTGAAGTTTCAATCACCGACTTTTAGTTCTGAATGTGAAAATATTTTGCTAGCACCCACCTACTTAGGGAGACATGACCATCCCAATAAAATAAGAGAAATCAGATCGAAAACGGAACGATTTAGGTGTCCTTTCTTCCCGCGCGCTATTAGAGAATGGAACGGTAGAGAAAAGTTATGAAGGTGGTTAATGAACCCTCTGCAGAGTATCTATGTAGATGTAGATGTAGATCCTTACAGAGAAAGAGCAGAAGACATTGTAGCACGCATAGACCAAAGATATGGTCTGTGGCATCACGTTTCGCTGTATGTAATCTCCTTGCTATAGAGTCGCAAACGTCATCCCCGGCCTTCAGTCCGAATTTTTTAATAATTAGACGACTTTAAACCACCATATCTTCCACCCCCTTATAGCTATCGGCATGGAACTGCTATGGTGTACAACGGGAGACTTCGGACAACAATTACACACACCATTCGTATGCGTTCTGAAGTTTTCGCTGCAGAGCGAAATACACACACACACACATAGAATTTTATATACAACGATAACTTTCCATCCCAATATACTCTAAACTTTTATCAATATCAACCCTCAAGCAACAATGCAACCAATAAAACCATTTGAAAAGAGTAAATATAATTTTCAAAGAATCATTATTGTTCCGCATTCTTCAAATTACTAAATATCTATCAGATCGCTATAAAACCGTGCCTAAAACCTTCCTCAGGTATAAATTCGTAACTGTACAAATATTTAAGTCTCTGCGTCTTGTCGTTTGGACGTGATAAGCGTACACCGAACATACATTTACATTACATTAATATATATAGATAAATAGCTATCCGATAGGCATAAAACCGTGCCTAAAACCTTCCCCGGGTAGACATTAGTAACTGTACAAATGTTTAGCTCTTTATGTTTTGTGATTCAGACGTGATAAACGTACACCGAACAGACATTCACATTTATAGATATAGATTTGGTTTAATCTACCAAACGAATTACACAAGCAGTTCACATAGTGCAGTGAGGAGGTAGTGCAATGCAACAACGTGAACTACCGGTATGGTGTGCCATAGGAAAGTTGGGAGCAGGACACACACACAGAGGGAGGTGGCTGCAGCTGTTGGAGTGTCCCAAACTGTAATTACCAGCAGCTGGACGCGGTTTCAGGCATCAGGAACCGATAAAAGGACGCCCAGTACCAACACAGTCGGAAATCGCCATGGAGAATCTGAGCTCTATGCTCGGAGGCCTACGGCATGTATCCCATTAAGGCCGCGACACCTTTTAGACTGGGCGGACGAACGTCAATGGATTCGTAACACACGGCGCCGGGTTCTGTTCGCCGATAAGATTGAGTTCAACCGGACAACCGTCAAAAATGTTCAAATGTGTGTGAAGCTTATGGGACTTAACTGCGGGGCCATCAGTCCCTAAACTTATGAACTAGCTTATACTAAAGACGGCACAAATATCCATGCCCGAGGGGGGGGGGGGGATTCGAACCCCCGACGAGGAACGGCCTCGTGCATCGCAGCATAGCGCCTCAATGCGCTCGGCCGCTCCGACGCGGTGTTGGGAGGAGTAAGTACAGACCTCTACGTCGTTGAGAATGGCGCTTGGACTGCTCAGAGGTATAAAGACCACAGCCTCATCACCACCTGTGTCCTTTATATTCCTACAGCGTCCCTAATAGTTAATTATAAAGATAACAGCGGAAACTCAGCCGTGAAACGGGCGACAGAGCACCAAAACACCTCCTAGCGGCTCGAGGTGTCAACTAACACAGAGCATGAACAGCCACTTTACACTGTTAGACACAGAAGACTTTTTGATCGTCGTCTTAGTTGATAGAAATAGGAAATGTTAGGAAGCGGAAGTATGTGTCCTATATACGACAGTAATAATTATAAACAGCAAAACACTCTAAAATCATTCTGCAGGTTTCCAAAAAGCAGAGATGTAAATATGATAGCTTAAGCAGGCAACCATTAGGCCTACTCAGATCATTTGCCTTTACGCTCTGATTTACCTTCTTTTTTTAATAATTTGTTTATATCTCCAGCCAGTGGGTTACTATTAGTCGAAGAGCTCACTTGGATGAAATTTTGAAAAAGAACAGTCCTGAACATTTGAATAAAAGCTACATAGTAGACCATTCTGTGGAGAAAAAAATTTTAGAAATAAGAATTTAAGCCAAGGGTAAGTGTTATTTGTTATTTGCGTGTTTAAAAACAGTTGTTAATTGTCATATAACAAAGTTTAATCACAAGTTTTAATACCTTTGTCTTTAAAGGGTACACGAGGCTGTAAAACACCAGCACTATACTTTTCTGTCTACCTCTCAAGACAGTAACGTTGAAGTAGATGCAGCAGCATTCCTTGTAAAATTAAATGAACCGGAATTGAAAAAACACTTCCATTCAATGCATCTGTGAGTGAAATATCTGCTGAAGACCGTTTTACTGTATCCCTGTATGCTGATGTCAGTATCAGTGAGGTAAACATATCGAAACAAATGCGAGGAATTATATTGTGGGCTGGGCATGTAGTGCGTTTGAACACGAAAAATGTAAAACGGCTCTGGCATCATATAATAATGAGCCATGAGCGTCACCGACAGGGGACGTGTCCCCCCCCCCCCCCCAAAAAAAAGAAATTGTTCGAAAAACGGTTTTAATTTTTTTGTCTTAGTTGACAAATACTGACATTTTTGGACGAATACATCCAAGCTTAACTAATAATACGTGCTGAAAGTTCTTGTGCACTATGACTCAATTATTTACAGGATTTACCAACGTGCTAGTAAATTAACAGTGAACATTGAGGCACAAATACGAGCATTGTCACAAGACAGTGTTACAAAATGTCTGATGGGTCAAGCAGCCACCTGTCTGTCAAAAATGTCGAGAATACAGGTTGTAGCATCCAAATGATCCTGGAACGTCGTGCCAAATGCCACAATTTTACTTCATGAAAGGTGGGAGGTTACTATGCGATAAGCTGTCTCCTTTCATTACTTTGTAGGCGTTGTCAACGACAGGTTTCTTAAACGTGTATCATTGCGTCTAAAGTTTGTCACAATAATGTAACCGCACCCTTTCTCAGAGTGTGGAGGAATACAATATGGTTACTCAGACATTGCGGGCTACTCTCCTTTTTTTTTTTTTTTCACCCACCCGTTGGAAGGTAGTTCTCACGTTCACAACTTCAATTATTTGAAAGGAAACGACAGTATAAAGGAATGCATGTACGCAGTCTGCAAGTACAGTACGTCTGTGTAGATTTGAGCAACAAAAATGGCTTTGGAAGCATTGACAATCATTATTAGCAGTGTTAAATATCTTATCAGACAAGGATTGCCTATTGGAGCACACACAAACTATGAAGGAAATTTAATGGAACTGTTGAAACTCCGTAGTGATGGCAAAACAACTCTGAAATTTTGACTAGAAAGAGAACAAAGTTACACCCATCCAATGATACAAAGTAAACTAATTGAAATTCTTGATAAAGAAATCTTTAACAGCACAGTTCAAAAACTAGGTCAGTAAATCCTTTGAGTTATTCAGTCATCTGTTTAATTATTGCATGGTAGAACGGCGATCTCTTTTCTTTGAAATATTAAAATGCCAAGATCGCAAATATTGATTTATTTTTCCTGACGACCGGTTTCGATACACTAAGGTACCATTATCTGGTCACTTGTGTCCTATGTTATCGTTTTGTGAAGGCGTATGACATTAACATGTTATGACTGACGTAACATTTTAATCTCATAAGCCTTCACAAAACGATAACATAGGACACATGTGACCAGATAATGGTACCTTAGTGTATCGAAACCGGTCGTCAGGAAAAATAAATCAATATTTGCGATCTTGGCATTTTAATACTTCAGTCATCTGTGATGGCACAAGGGACATTTCCGGCGATGAACAAATTAGTTTTTTTTTGGAAGATGGCGTGATGACAATTTAGATCCTCGTGAAAGCTTTTTAGGGTTCTGTAAACCTAGTTATGTATGCGGAGCATATAACTGCACTCATTTCTGATGTTCTGCTCAGACTGCAGCTACCGTCGTGGGCAGACATATGATAGAGCACGAAACATGAGTGGAATGCATAAAGGGATTTAATGAATTATTATTGACAAACAGCCTTTGGCACATTTATCCACTATGGTGTTCACTGCTGTATTATGAAAGTAAGCTGCGAAATTTCAAGAACTGTTAAAAACTCCATGGAATCAGCTCATAAATTAGGAATACTGCCCCCCCCCCCCCCCCCAAAAAAAGGATAAATGACACGTTTATGCATATTACTCAAGATGTGGCTGAAGGACCTATCAGTAATGTTGCATATATCAATCATTTATCTCCTACTAGATGGTTGTACCAACAGTCACAAATCCATGATATTTTGAAAAAAAAATTGCTTTGGTTATCAAGACATTGAATGAACTAATAGAACAGGGATACTAAGGAGTCATTGGTCTACTTAATGTTTTGAGTCTGGCAAAACATACATTGCTTTCCTAATGGGAAAAGAAATAATTGAGCTTTTAGAAATCTTGAGCAGATGTTTCCAAGGGGGGAAAAATTGTCTCCGTGCTGTACTCTGCAGTTGAAATTATAACTGAGGTCCTTAAAAATCTTAGGATAAGTGAAAAGCTTTCTTCTGTGTACAAATAATCTAATATTACGATATCTGAGCTTGGGTTAGAACAGCTGCAACTTCCAAAGGAAAAAGTTATTCCCAAGTGATTGACTGAGAGCATAGATCTACATCAATTTCTGTCGCTTGAAGATCTTATAGAGGCAGGAATATTCTGAAATCATTGATTCGGCTCTCCAAGGGTATGAAGGAACTGCTTTCTTTGGAGAAAGTGTTGTTGGGAGAAAAGAAAGATACGATGTGGTAGCTCCATACCCGGAAATGGATCATCAGTCTTTGAAAACAGAACATGAACTCTTTCGTCTACAATACAATGTAAAACGCCTGAAAGAGGCAAAAGATGTTTTGTTTTCTAAGAAACAGAAGTTCGTTAATTATTTTTCAATGTTGAAGCGTTGGACAGACTTTTGCTTGTGTGTTCATCGTCAACCTCTGTGAAGCAGGACGCAGTTTTTCAGCTGTACGACGACTGAAGAACTATCTGAGTTCGTCAATGATGCAGCAGGGGCTCAATTTCGTAGCAGTCTGCAATGTGCAGAAGTTGCAGGTGGATGAAATAGACTTCAGAAATGTTCCAAAAATATTCATATCTGTGACAGCAAAAGAATTGCGTTTGGATCAGTGTAGGAGGAGCTTTGTATGAGTATTTCACCTAATAATTTTGACACTGTAGGTAGTTAACTATCATTTCTGACTGTTTTTTACTTACTTGCTTATTCTTGTTTATATATTTGTTCATGTTATAATGTATTTTTAATTAATGAAAAATAAAATGTTTTGGTAATTGGTTATTTTGCTTAAATTTCCCATCAGAATCAAGAATGTCGTTTTAAAAGCTCTTCAGTTTGCAATACTTGAAGGTTGTTTTGAACAGTACGTAATAATCATAATCATACAGTCAAAAAATTTAAATGTAAGCGTTATGTAACCTTTTTTTATGACAGGTAACTGCAGAATACGTTTAAATGCAGGATTAAATCGGAACGCTTAAGTAACTTTAAGTGCAACGGAAACAGTACCGGGACAGGTACTCGATATTACCAACCAACGACTCCTACCCCCCCCCCCCCCGCCCTCAATCTGCGTGTGAGGCATCAGAATGTTCGAAAATGTCTCGGTTGAGTCGTCTCCCCCCCCCCCCCCCCCCAATAATTTATTGCTGGTGACGCCTATGTAATGAGCATGAAGTTGCCAACTTCCAATAACAGATGATTAGATACAAAATACTTATTCCCAATGGTTGTGCTCAGCTTATGTCCAATAAAATGTCAGAAATTTTTAGACAAAATTTTGAAAAGTGCGTTGTGGAAAGCACTTATGCTGTGAGAAGAAAGTTGGTTTCCTTTCTCATAAATGAATCTGCCGAATGAGGAGGCGTTGCCAAAACAATATTCTGCAGTTCTAAGTAAAACATTTGTCAATACGAAAAAGAATTCGTCAGCATCACAAATTAGATTTTCTCATGCTAAGGAATGTAGCTCACAAATAGGCCTAAACGCTCACGAAATGCTGCGTTCATGAATCGGATTAAAACATATGTATTCTATTATTTTCAGTTCGAATTCTACCCAAATAAACTGTACGGAGCCGATAGCATTAGTTTATTTTTAACAGTCCACCTTAAATGAATTAGCATCTAACGTAATTTCTTAAATAGCGCAACAATATAAAACTTGCGCTGTAAATGCCGTACGCAGGGAAACAAAATTCAGAGTAACAGACGTGAATCCAGATACAGTATACAACTCGAGCCAACAGATGGCACTGCTAGCCGTGTCGCCTGGCAAACGCATGTAAATGCCACGGAGTTTCCGCTAATATCTTTATAAGCTACTTGCTAATAGCACTGACTGATAACTAAAACTGAAAAATAGGTTCATAAGAGACTCCATGTCACGTCTGGAATTCTTTCGAGCATTTGTTGCGCCCTACGCTGTTTCCTTCTGGTGGACGATAACGCTCGTTGACACAGAGCTGCTTCCAACGTTTACATCGGAGTCAGTCCTACAGATCAGTATTACGTTTTGAGCATAGGACAAAATGTTTACCCAGGACAGCGTTTGGAATGTTGTGTAGCAACATTGAGGGCTACTCTCAACCCGGGCGCCTACACAGCGCCTCTGGTGCTACGAACGGCCTCAGCCTGGAAAGTTAGGCTACCCGCCGAACAGTATTTACCGGCGCCTGTGTTCTCTCACAGGCAATCCGATTCCATACGTTGAAGCGCCCATACTTCGTCCGCCTTCGTAGCTGAGACGATAGCCGCAGAGCATGGGTCCCGGATTCGATTCCCAGCACGCACGATTCATCGGCACGCGAGTCGCCCCCGAGGCGTCAAGTAGAAAGACTTGCACTGAGGCGGTCAAACAATCCCATATGGGATCTCCTGGTCAAAAATGCCGTGCGATCATTTCTTTTCCTGCATCTCGTCTGTTACAGCTAGGCTGCTGGTGTTTTCTGGAGAAATTTCCATACGTCACCAGCTTTTCCTGTATAGTTATTTCCGTCTTCTCTTATAGAAGGAAAAACGTGAAATTTACGGTGTACGCCAGTGGTAGGCCTACACATGTGAACAGTAGTTACCCCCTATTGTACGTAACTGCAGAGTAAAATTATGAGAGTTCGAAAAGCTCCTTCGTGGTTTAACACGGAACTTTGAACACTGTCCTAAAAGCCAAAGTTATGCAGACAAGCAAAATTCATACCATGCCAAAATAAGCGTAACTAAGGCCATCTGAGAGGTGTTAAACGATTTCGTAAACATGGATTTGTGTACCGACCTGGCATAAAATACTAAGAAATTTTGACCTTACGTCAAATCGGTAAGCGTGTCGAAATCATGTGTCCAGACACTTTGGGACCTTAATGACCTTGAAAGAAGGATGACTCACAAAAGTATAAAAAGGGCGAAATACTAAATGCCTTTTTGTAAAGCTGTTTGAAAGAGGAAAGGGCGTTCTCCAGGGAAGAGTTATGGATCCCCTACTCTTCCTTGGTATAAACGATTTAGGAGACAATCTGAATCGCTCACTTAGTCTGTTCGCGGATGATGCTGTCGTTTATCGGTTAGTCAATAGTCAATAGAGGATCAAAAGCAACTGCAAAGCGATTTACACAAAATTTCTACATGGTGCAAAAATTGGCAATGAACACTAAATAACAAAATGAATCTGGTATGACGAAGAGATAAGCTACCTTCAGGTCATGTGACACTGTAAGCAGCACCCCCTCCTAACCTTACACATGTGCAAAGGCTTCACTCCCCTATCTTTTCAAACAGTTAACTATTTGTTACAACAGAGAGCATAAATATCTTTTACACTCAAAATAGCCACTCATTTGTTAAAATATCCAAAAGATATATGGCAAGTAACAAATAGTCTTTGTTGTTCCCGTAACTGTTAAAAAGGAGATTGGGTTTTTAAAAAATTCCTTGTAGTCAGTCTCAAACCCACTACCGTCGATGACACAATGCGATGCCGCCAACCAAATGGCTATTCTTGCTAAATGATGAGCAGTGACTTCTTTATTATTCATGATTGGAGATTCTAACGTCCATCACCTCTTTTCGGAATGACTCAAACTGAGCCCTAATATATTCCTGAATCACGGAAATGTTTATTAGTTCTCAGTCTATAACGAAATCATTCCACTGTAGGTGAAGTTGAACTTATCTTATATGGCTGAAGTCCATTGCGTTGTGAGTTGTCTTCGGCATTCACTAAAGAAATTGATTTTACAGGATCTTTTTGTAAAGTAAAAGCATCTTAGTTGATATGGAAACGATTTTATTTCCACTTAAACATTGCACAATCAAGAAATGCAGCAGCAAGCCAACACAGCTGCTTACAGGTTTCTGGTCACTCGACTAGTGAATAAAACATGGTTTCTCTCAAACATCTTTCTACATGACTGCGTAATAAGATTGATGACAAAGTTTTGTAATTCACTATTAAACAATATTCTTTTCCATTAAATATGCCAAAATACAGAAATAAAAACATTAGATTTAAGCTTTGACTATTTATGTCAAAGTATGTACTTGTTTCATGAAATTTGTATTTAAATGTAGTACACAAATTTAACGTCATCCTTTTGACTAGTGTTTAGTGTGCTCAAAATATTTACATTATGTGTGTTTTCGAAATGCACACATATTTGTTTTGCCAATATTGTGTAGGCGTACTATTATTTTAACATGGAATTTTAATGAGTTTCAGTTTGCGGTCAAATTATTTATTAATACGGATTTGTATATGGTTGTCGTAGTTTTGTTAATTTCGAAGATAGTTTCTTAGTACCAAACGAATTATTAATTTTAGTGCATGAAAAATTATCAGTATTTAATTTAGGATCTAGTGATATATAAAACATGGTTTGCCCTAATTTATTTAAACAAAAGGTATATATGAAATCATGTTGTGCAATAGTTTATAACATGTAGCATTGTTGTTTTTATACAAATTAGTATCTATATAGGTTCAGCAATTTCCGAAACTAAGTGTAATGCATTTTTAGTGTTTGCAGCTATTATTTACGAAAGTATTAAGAACAGAAAATTACGTAAAAGGTCATCCAAAGTTATATTTAAATCAACGTACTATTTGTTAAAAGCGTTTTACTAATAGTGTTAATAGAATTCCAAACAGAAGGCGAAAGTGTGAAATATCACATGTCCGGCAATGAAGTTTTACTTTAGGTATCAGATATTTCGTGTTTCTATGTTGGCAACTGATTTTTAGGAGTTTGTAACATAGCAGAAACGTTACAAGATGCTTAAGGCTTTTGCCGTTAATGCGTGTTTAATTTATAGTTATAAGATATTTTACCAAATATGTGTTTTTGATGAATCTTCAATGCACCAAAAACAAATATGAAGGGCGGATGTTGCCTTCATTGAGCACTGAGCATGCGCAAGGTGAGGTGCACAGTACTGTAGCTCCACTGCCCATGCTTCGGGACCATTCATGTGTTACTGCCAGAGGTCGAGTAGCCAGGAGCTGGTGTCCTTAACAGCTCCAACGCCAATGTTACATGGGAGCACCCTTATCCTGCCTCCGGGGGGGTTCAGAAGAGAAGTTGAACCTCAGCCACACATGTGCATTGCAATGCTGCAGCCACTGCCACCTATATTAGGCACCTGTGTTACAACTAGTATATGTACTGTCAGTGACGTAAAATGTTTCAAATGCGATAAAAATACTTTGAATGTATATATAGAAGAATTAAATGAAGAATGATAGTTTAAAAACACATTTTACTTATTTATTTATTTACTTTTTTCATGACAAGCTTTTTCCCCAAAGTTCAAAGAACCACTGAACACGTGGGACACACAGCCACTAATGTCTGTATACTGTGTGTTTATAATCAATGTACATGTATTGTGTGCATTCATGTATCTACATCTGAGATAAAATCTGAGTGGCACTTGCAGCAAATTGAACTTCTATCTGCGTCTTTATCTTTAGTCAAGACATCTGCTGCATCATGTCATCTTGAAAAATCTTGCCATTGTCTAACTTAAACTTAAAATAGTCTCTATTTTTTTTTAGAAACTTTTGAATGGTTTAATGCAATAAGTTTTACTATAATTACAGGTAATATTTCACAATGTGACTGCATTGCAATCACAAGAGCTTCTAATGCTACCTTACTATCATAACTTTGCCACCCTTTGCCTAAATCTACATAGCCTGAAATTTTCTTTCATTTTCAAAGTATTGGGAGGGCAGTGAAAATACAGGGCTTTAAATGGGAACAATATAAACAATACAAAATATAAAATTCTGCATCACAAATCCACAGCACACCTATACACACAAATACACGTATTTTCTGATATATGCACTTTATATCAACAAATACTGAAAAACATTGACTTTCCTGTATCAAAAATTTCAATACCTCTACACACAGACTACTATTTCAAATAAACAAACAGTGAAATATTAAATAAAATTCCATTTGTATATTGGAAACTAAAGTAAAACTATATACAGAAGTTATCTTTTCCAATACATGTATATCTTACCAGCAGCAAAATCTTTTAAGATAACATACCTAAATGAATGACACCCCTCCCTAACATGTCATGAAACAGAATCAAATTATGCCTTAAAACACTTGTTTTGAGAGCACATTCATGCATGTTCATTGCAAAACAGCACTCTGATACCATAAAGAAGAAAGTGAAAGTATAAAATAGAAAATAACAAACAAGTGGTTACGTACTTTCAGAACAGACTAATCCCTCTGACAATGGAAAATCCAGGTTTTACTATCAATAAAAGATTATAGGTAGCAACTCACTGTACTTATGAGCCCAAAGCCTCAGTGAGGTACGTAAAATAAACAATCAAATTCACCAACTTAAATGTTCTGCCATGGCCTTCATCAGGAAGACACATACATTCACACACTCTCAGGCATAATTCAAGCACACATGAGTATCATGTGCCCAGGATGGTTGTGGGACCATAGTGTGTTGTAGGAACAATTCTCATCTGTGCAGTTCAGAAGAGCTGGTGGTGGGGGAATGGATCCAGATGTGGCTCAGGTTGTAAAGCAACCATTTAAATTGACCAAATATATTGACAACATTACAGCATTCAATGGTTTACATGGAATACCAAAGTGCGGCCAGGCATTAAAACCTGGGATCTCCTGCTTACTAGCCAGACGCCTTGACCACTCCGCCACCAAGGACACAGTGACCAGCCCGACTTCAGAGGACTCTTCCCTGCACATCTCTCGCCACACACAAATCTCCATTCGCCATGCTGTCTCCTTCGTATACCACAGCCTATTCATTCTGTAATGCTCGCAGCCACAATACTGTATTCTCGCGTCAGGGAGAACAGACCATGAGGTATTGAGACACAATTAATTGTTGTCAGGAGCCCAGCCTCGGCTTGTATACATATTAGACGAAAAATTCCTAGCAGGAAAAATTATATATAAAAAATAGATGAAGATTACTCACCAGGCAAAGGAGCACAGGTGTGCCAGCAGCACAAATAAATGAATAAATAAATGAACACACACACACACACACACACACACACACACACACACACACACACACACACACACACAAACGCTAATTGAACCCTGCCTAGAACAGTTCCGTCCTCCGTCACAGCGAGACCCACCTGCTCTTCCTCAAAATCACTCTCTTCAAACTTTCCAGGAATTCCTTACTTCCCACCTTGCCTCTGTCTTTCCTGAGAAACCTTAATCCTACTCCCAACATTACCGCAGCTGAATTCCGAGCTATCCGTGATCTGAAGGCTGACCATTCCATCGTCATCCTCACAGCCGACAAGGGATCCACGACCGTGGTACTTGATCGGCGGGAGTATGTGGCTGAGGGACTGCGTCAGCTTTCAGATAGTACCACATATAAAGTCTTTCATGGCAATCCCATCCCTGATGTCCAGGCAGAGCTTCAAGGAATCCTTAAAACCTTAGGCCCCTACAAAACCTTTCACCTAACTCCATTAACCTCATCACCCCACCGACACCCCGCACCCCCACCTTCTACCTACTTCCCAAGATTCAGAAACCCAATCATCCCAGCCTCCCCATTGTGGCCGGTTACCAAGCCCCTACAGAACGAATCTCTGCCTACATAGACCAACACCTTCAACCCATCATGTGCAGTCTCCAAACCTTCATCAAAGACACCAATCACTTCCTTGATCGCCTGAAATCCTTACCCAGCCTGTTACTTCCAGAAACCTTCCTTGTAACCATTGATGCCACTTCCTTATACACAAATATCCCACATACCCAGGGCCTTGCTGCGATGGAGTATTTCCTTTCACGCCGACCACCCACTTCTCTACCTAAAACCTCTTTACTTAATACCCTAGCCAGCTTCATCCTAACCCACAACTTCTTCACTTTTGAGGGCCAAACATACCAACAACTAAAGGGAACAGCCATGGGAACCAGGATGGCCGCCTCATATGCAAACTTATTCATGGGACACCTAGAGGAAGCCTTCCTGGATATCCAAACCTGTCAACCCAAAGTTTGGTACAGATTCATTGATGACATCTTCATGATCTGGACTCACACTGAAGAACAACTCCAGAATTTCCTTTTCAACCTCAACTCCTTTGGTCCCATCAAATTCACCTGGTCCTATTCCAAATCCAATGCCACCTCCCTGGATGTCGACCTCCATCTGTCCAACGGCCAACTTCACACATCCGTCCAACATCAAACCTACTACTAAACAACAGTACCTGCATTATGACAGCTGCCATCAATTCCACATCAAACGTTCCCTTCCCTACAGCTTAGGAGTTCGTGGCAAACGAGTCTGCTCCAGTCCCGAAGCTCTGAACCAGTACACCAACAACCTAATAACAGGTATCACATCCCGCAGCTATCCTCCTGATCTGGTTCAGAAGCAAATTACCAGAGCCACCTCCTCATCCCCCCAAATCCAGATCCTTCCACCGAAGAAACGCAGAAGTGCCCCTCTTGTCACCGGATACTTTCCGGGACTGGAGCGGACTCTGAATGTGGCTCTCCAGCAAGGATACGACTTCCTTAAATCCTGCCCCGAAATTATCTCCGTCCTTAATGACAACCTTCGCACTCCACCAAGAGTGTCTTTCCGCCGCCCACCTAACCTTCGTAACCTCCTAATCCATCCCTATGAAATCCCCAAACCACCTTCCCTACCTTCTGGCTCCTATCCTTGTAACTGTCCCCGTTGTAAAACCTGCCCTATGCACCCTTCTACCACCACTTACTCCGGTCCTGTAACCCGGAAGGTGTACACGATCAAAGGCAGAGCCACTTGCGATAGTACCCACGTGATCTACCAACTGACATGCCTGCACTGTGAAGTGTTCTATGTGGGAATGACCAGCAACAAACTGTCCATTCGCATGAATGGACACAGACAGACAGACAGTGTTTGTTGGTAACGAGGATCACCCTGTGGCTAAAAACACCTTGGTGCACAGCCAGCACATTTTGGCACAGTGCTACACCATCCAGGTTATCTGGATAATTCCCACCGACACCAATCCTTCAGAACTCCGGAGATGGGAACTAGCCCTTCAACATATTCTCTCTATCTGTTGCACACCTGGTCTTAACCTCCACTAAATTTGAATTCCCGCCCACCATTTTTAACATCTTAACATCTTTGCCTCTGTTCTCTGGACAGAGCCTCTGCCTCTAGTGGCATCTCTAACTTCTTAACTTCTTTGGTTTCTGTAGTATGTCTGCCTAGGTGTGTTTGCGTCTGTGTAAATGTATGGGTGTGTGTGTATTTGTTCACCTTCCTTTTCTTTCCCCAAGGTAAGTCTTTCCTGACCCGGGATTGGAATGGATCCTTACCCCCTTCCTTAAAACCCTCATCATTTCCTTTTCCCTCTCCTTCCCTTCTGCCTGATGAAGCAGCTAGGCTGCAAAACCAGCATTTGTGTGTGTGTGTGTGTGTGTGTTCATTTATTTATTCATTTATTTGTGCTGCTGTCACACCTGTGCTCCGTCTAATAGACGAACATTACTCACCAGGCGAAGGAGCACAGGTGTGACAGCAGCACAAATATCGCGCGCGCGCGCGCGCGCGCGCGCACACACACACACACACACACAAAATCGCAAGCTTTCACAACTATTTGTTGCTTCTTCGGGCAGAGTAGGGAATGAGAGGGAAAAGGAAAGGATATGGGTTTAAAGGAGTG
Source organism: Locusta migratoria (assembly GCA_026315105.1). Classification (NCBI taxonomy): domain Eukaryota; kingdom Metazoa; phylum Arthropoda; class Insecta; order Orthoptera; family Acrididae; genus Locusta; species Locusta migratoria. Next base: position 975,024,774 of record CM048744.1, on the reverse strand, counting down.
GGTGAAGAGCCAAATATTTGGAACATGGAAGGGTGAGTATAAACTGAATCTTGTGAATATACAGATTAAAATTGTAAATGCTTAATTTAAACTATAGTTAATGACTTACATGCCCAATATTGCTAATAAGTAATAAATTACAGTTAACATCAGGGAAGTAGCCAAAAATCTGTGATGACACAAAGTAATTGCAATATGGAACTGTAGTAGGGGCATAAAGCAAGTGTAAGTATGAGTAGGTAGTTTATGTGATCTGATCAGATTCTGCAGTTAGAAGTGGTGAGTTTGGAAGTTGTATCTAGTACAAGATTTGGGAAAGTTAACATTTTTATTAATTTCAATATTTTAAAGACGTTCATTTACCTAAAGTTCTGAATATGGTGTAGAACTTATGTTAAATTGTAGCTGTGGCCTTCTTTTAACAGGTGGTCTGAAAATGTTGAACTCCCTAAGTTTTCAACTTCTGTGGTGTTCTATCTGGTACATCTAACCAATGTAAAATTTGTCACAGTTGCAAGTAATTTTGTGTATCCCACTTTTTTCCGAGGCTGCAATGTTATATTTACCATCGGGTAGAAAGAGACCAACATTTCTTTTAATGGGGGGGGGGGGGGGGCATTCATTCTACTCGTTCACCATTCCTCTTTTAACCAATTGATACCCAATAACAGATAATCAAAATAATTAGAAACTGAACAGTTGGTTTATAAAAGCTGAACAATAATTTCTGAGATAAAAACTAAATACTATATTATTGCAGTATACATCTTTCAAAATCTAAATCTCTTTTCCTACGCAGCTGATATCATTGACTTTTTTCTTCCTTCATTTTGTTATGTAAGAAACCATCACAAGTAGTATACAGAAAATTAAAAAATTGAAAGCTACCCCAATAAACCATGGATACTGCCAAGGTCAGGTGGCTTGTGTGCCTCAATGATACAGATAGCCATACCGTAGGTGCAACCACAGCGGAGGGGTATCTATGGAGATGCCAGGCAAATGTATGGTTTCTGAAGAGGGGCAGCAGCCTTTTCAGTAATTACAAAGGCAACAGTCTATACCATTAACTGAGCTGTCATTGTAACATCAGCTAACATTGATTTGCCATGCAGTTACTGTGAACAGCTGAAAGAAAGGGTAAACTACAGTTGTTAATTTTTCTGAGGACATGCAGATCTACCATATGAGTGATAATGGTGTCTTCTTGAGTAAAATATTCTGGAGGTAAAATAGTCCCCCATTAAGTTCTCCAGGTGAGGACTACTTAGGAGGAATGTCATCAAGAAAAGCAAAACGGGCTTTCTATGGATTGGAGTGTAAAACTTTCCATCCCTTAATCGGGTAGGTAAGTTACAAAATTTGAAGAGAGAAATGGATAGTTTGCAGTTATAGCGGGGATAATGTTTGAATACAGCATTAGTAGTGTGCTGCTTGACAGTCACATCAATTAAATATCTTGGCAAATGCTGCACAACAATACAAAATGGAACAAGCATATAAGGACAGTCATAGGGAACGCAGTTTATTGAGACATTTGGGAAGATGTGTCCATCTTCAGTATAGCTCAAGCGTGTGGGATCCCCACCAGATTGGTTTAATGGAAGACATAGAAGCAATTCAGAGGCAGGCAGCTAGATTTGTTACTACTAGGTTTGATTTATGTGGGAGTGTTACTGAGAGGCTTCAGGAATTCAAATGTGAGTCGCTGGTGGAAATGTGATGTTCTTTCCGATAAACGCTGTTGAAGAAATTTAGATGGCCAGAATTTGAGGCGGACTGCAGAAAGATTCTTCTGCTGCTGGCTTATGTTTTGTACAAAGATTACAAAGATAAGATCAGAGGGATTAGGGCTTGTACAGATGCATAAAAGCATTTTTTTCCCTTGTTCTATGTGGGAGTGTATCAGGAAGCAAGTAACTAGTAGCAGTAATAGGTACCCTCTGCCACACACCTTTCGGTGGATTGTGGATTATGTATGTACATGTAGATGTATGGTATGATAACTGAAGCTCTGAGATGTCACCAGGAAATCATAACTCCCACTGCTACAGCGATGGACACACTCAACATAAAGAGAAGGTTATTATGTGGCAAACTTGATAAAGACCTGAGGAAAAGGCTTGGCAAGTGATTTGTTTGGAGTGTGATGCTCTATGGGACAGAATCATGGTCACTGAGACAAGATGATGAAGAAAGACTAGAAGCATTTGAGATGTTGATGTAGAGGAGAATGGAGAGGATAATCTGGATGTAAAGAATGAGCAATGAGAGTGTTGGAAAGGGTTGGTGAGAGGAGAAGACTGATGCAGGTTACCAGAAAAAAAGAAAGAGGATTGGATGGGACATTAGTTGAGGTGAGTGTTTAATAACAGATGCTTTAGAAGGGCCAATTTGTGGAAGAAGATTGAGAGGAAAGAGGATATATAAGCTGATAACAATGTAAACTGGTAAATACACACCTGAAGAAGATGACAGAAAACTGGACAACCTAGAAAGTTACCATGTGAAAGAACACAGATAATTTTCATAATGAGGGAAATTGTGACACCAGCCGCAGTGGCCGAGCGGTCTGCGGTGCACCAGTCAGTCTGCACAGCCACTACGGTCTGGGGTTCGAATCACCCCTTGGGCATGGATGTTTGTGTTGTCTTTAGTATAAGGTAGTTCATAAGTTTAGGGACTCATGACACCATAGTTAAGTCCCTTAAGCTTCACAAACATTTGAACATTTTTTCGAAATTGACATTCAGAGGGGAAAAGAAGGTAAACAGTTCATGGAGGAAAAACTTCCCTTTGAAGCATGCTAAAAACCATGCCTCAACATACAGTCTAATACAATATTTATTCAGTTTTAATCTAAAATTAATTTTTAATTAAAGAGACATATAATAGTGGTAGCTAAAGTACATGTCAAAACTGTCGACAAAGCATTTCCCAGTTACATGATAAAATGGTAGAGCAGTCTGGATAGTTAATGAGTTAATTAACATAGTTCCACACAGTACTGTATGCCATGATCATCCGTTCTTCCACTGCTGACAATCTTTATGATATACAGAGACTGATACCAAGTATTTCAGATTTTTCTCAATCTGTGTAACATGAAGAGTTTCTGCCACTTTCCCTTGCAAGACAGGGTGCTTCTTCCTTTCTTCTCTCAGAACCAACTGAGGATTCTTATTCTTTTCAAATACTTCCAGCTTTAGTTTGCAATATTGACACAAGGTGTAATACACCTTAAAATCAGTATGTTGTTTCCTACTAAATTATTTAAATTGAATCTGTTTAATGTTATCCTGGACTGTTGAAGACATTGTATAAATAAATAAAAACAATAGATTTTACACATAATTTATGTATGCCATAAATGAATAACAGAAATTTTGAGGTAAAATAAAATATTAATTTGCATCATACAAAACATAACATAAATTATACTTCTTAAAAGATAGTGTGGGTGGTTTTCTTCTTCTTCCTTTTTTTTAACCAGAGGAGAAAAAAGTTTGCAAAAGTTGAGGTTCTGGTTGAGGGAAAAAGGGAAATTCTGTAAAACTTTATGAGGAAAAAAATGGAGTGGAAAAACTGATTAGTACAGAATGAAAATGTCAATCTTGAGTTTTGGTTCAATTTGTCATTTATTATAAATGTTATCTTTTCAACTGAGATCCTGAGTACTTTATAACTGGTGATCTTTCCCAAGTGGTAAATTTCTACTGTTGCTTCTATTGGATTTTCAGCAAGTACTATCAGTTATGTGCAAATGCCAGAGAGTTGACTTTCATTCCTGCCTACATTCTTCTGAAACAAATATGCTTTATTCCTCATATCTCCAGATCCAAGTTCCAAATTCTTACAAACATCTCCAGTAGACAAATGAATAAAAGAGATGAAAGTCCATTTCCTTATCTTACTCCTTTCTTAATTTTGAATAGCACAGCTCTTAATAAAAATCAAAGCATTAATATACAAGGTGAATCACTTAAAATTTGCACAGCAAATATTGGAGAAATGAAAAGTGCTGTTGGTGTGCAGTTTTCACAGGATGGATTGCTTGTTAGAGGCTAATACTATTAGTCAATAAACAGATTTTTAATAATACACAAGAAGTGTATTTTTGTGCAAACATAAATTTTTGAATGTAACAATACTTATTGGCACTAACGAAGTGGGGTAAAGTAAAATATCAGTGGTTTGTTGCAGTAATCTAGTGCCATTTCTTTATGAGAAACCATATTGTGAAAAGTTTCCAACACTTGTGCGTTCCATGCAACCTGCATAGTTGCTAGGTAAAATCTTATGTTAGCTTACCTCACACTTGTGTTCCTAGATTGCATTGCAATGTGATGGTCAGTTAGTGTGTCAGTCCAAACATTCATTTGTGACTGGATGATGGGATTTACTAATACAGAAAAGTGTGACATGTTAATGGTGTATTGAGAGGGTAGGAATAATGTAGTTACTGCTTGTATGGTGTATGCAGAAACATCCAAATAGATGACAGCCATCTCAGCAATTTTCAACTTCTTCAACCAGTTACATGAATGTGTTAGTGTAACATCTAGATAACACAGCAGAAATAAACAAGTAACAACAGAAGTGGGGGAACTGTTTTAGCTACTGTTGCAGGTGATCTGCTCTTTAGTTCCCAAGCAATCGCACAAGGAAGTAGCATGAGCCAGGCAAGTATGCTACACATTCTCCATAGACTTTGGTTCCACCCATATCACATCTATCTCGATCAAGAGATGTGTGGAAATGATTGAGTCATGTTACTTTCCATACATGGGCATTATTTCAAGATACTCTATATGCATCATGTATCTTATTTTGTGGTGAAGCCACATTTACCAATCATGGCTAGGTAAACTGCTGAAACATGAATTATTGGTGTGTTGACAATCACTGTTGGCTTCGGCAGGTAGAACATCAGCATATGTAGTGTGCATGTGTGGTTTGGGTTAGTTAACCATCAACTAAAAGACCCATTTTTCATAGATGATACACTGAATGCACACAAATATCACAGCCTCTAATAGACCATCTGCCACAATTGCTAGAAAATATTCCTCTGCATATTAGAAGGAACCTGTGGTAGCAACATGTTAGTGGATTATTACACCAAGTCTTCATGAATTATAACAGAGTTGTTGGATTGGATGCAGAGAACCCATATCTTGACAAGGCAGTTCGCTGGATTTTCTCTGACTGAAAATAGGCTAAGAAGACAAACTACAACTGATGATATGTAATTGCATATTACTGTTACCTGCTTGGACATCTCCACTGAAATGCTAACTTATGTGCAGCAGCCTTTCCATACCTAACAGGAAGCATATATTGTCACTGCCATCTTTACTGATCAGGATCTACACCTCTAGTGTATGCAATTGCCTTTTTTTTTTTTGTTTGCTACTACAGCTATTGGACAAGTGTTGCTGTGGAAACTTTTCACGACTTGCACTAGTCATGCAACGAACTTCACTGACAATCCAGCTTATGCTACTTTTAATTTCTTAATGTCAATAGGTTTTCCTCCATTTAAAAAAAGTGTATGTCCACATAAAAATACACTTTCTATGTATTATTAAAATCTGTCTAAATAAGAGACACTGACTACCAAGCCAGCCTGTGTAAACCTCAATGATTAGCACTTTCATTTCTGTAATACAAGTTTTAGACGATTCACTCTGCATATGTGACAGTAAAAGCACTGAATACAATTTCTATTTCAGTCCATTTTAAAAAATGCTTAATTTCAGTCTGGCCCACACAGGCCTCAAGTGCCAAATGGGTACCAACCAGCCATTGTATCATCATCCACCCAAAGACATCACCAAATGCAGTATAGAGGGGAAGCGCGGTCAGCGCCACGCACTCCTGGCCATTGTGTTCAGTTTTCCAGACTGGAGCTGGTACTTCTCAATTAAGTAGACTAGCTCCTCAGTTTGCCTCATAAGGGCTGAATGCAGCTCACTTGGCAGCCGTGCTTGGCACACCTCGACTGCTACCCAGCTAAGTGGTAGCCAGGCCAAACAGTGCTTAACTTTGGTGATATTTACAGTGGCAGCCATGGCCCATTCATTACAGCACTCAAAGAAAATTGAGTCTGCTGGAAGCACAAATGTCACATTATTACTTCAGTCTGCTCATCATATAACAAAACTACATAGAAAGTTGTAGTGCAGTAAAATAATCCAAGAAAGGTCTTCACGTTTGACAAAGTAATTTGGGTATTGCCTTATCATAACATTGACTTCTATGTTTTCAAATCTTCTCATTAAGCTGGGACACAGAAGTTGAAATAGTGTCCACAAATAAATGCATTAGTTGTTCCAATTTATTTCCCCCCATATACTATTCATTTTGAAAGAAACACTGGAAAAGTAATGCTCTGTCTTGTGCAGAGTGAGCAATTGCTGGGGCACATACATATTGTCACGTTGCAATGGAAGTAGGCTTGACTTCGAAGGCAACTAAACACAGCACTTATACTGAAAGCACGTTTATTACGAACTCAACATACACCCAGCACTGACTGCCTCTCAGGCAGAGTGCTCTGCTATTTATACACAGACAGAATTTACCAGAAATTAGAAGAACAGTTAACATAAGAAACAAGAAGAATTTACAAGTGAACATAAGAAAGATGTAGAACCTTCTGGAATTGTAAATTACAAAGAAATAAATTTTTGCCGGTGGGCGGGATTGAACCGGTGACCTTCTGTCCACAGTCCATGACGCTATCCCCTGCGCCACGCCGGCAGTCGGTGTTCGTGGTCTCTCGCGGCAATATAGGAAGTAAAATTATGGTATTAACATAAAAATCATAGTAAACATAATTAACACATTTATTTCTTGGTTAGACACACATTTTTCACTTTTTTATTGAACAGGAACCTTAAATGAAAGTCTACCAGCAGACACGTAATTTGTAATACAGGGTGTTTCGTGAAAGACGCCAGCCAAGCATCTGCGGATCACGCAGTACAGCTCCTGGCTGCCGCCACCGCATCTGCCAGCCACGGCACAGCCTGATTCTCGGACTCTGTGCCACGGGCACATACACTGAGCATCTCAGGATAAACTTCCCCATCGTGCACAGACTGTAACAGCCAGTTACAGTAACGACGTGGAGCAACAGTATCAGAGTTCGTGAGTTGATGTGCTACCGTTACTTTGTATGGCTTCAAATTCAGTTTGTGTACTGTTCTATGAGCAGATGCTCTTGAAGCACCCGTCTGAAGGACATAGCCGTCTGAAGTGCTAAACGGCGAAGATATTTTCTCAGGCTTTTTTCCAAGGCCTCCCCTATCTTGTCTAATTTATTTTCGGTTAGAACACTACCTGCTCTAGGCCTTTGTTCGCCTAACATAATCCAGTCTTTTGAAATTTCTTCACAAATCTGCATCTCATGGATTCATTGGGAACATGCACACCATGTGAATTCTAGCCGACATTCCACATAAGATTCTGTTTTTGCATAGTTCAGCACAAGAAACACTCAATCTTTCGTGTATACCATACTGAAAGGAAACTCAACAGCAAACTCAAAACAAAACACCCGAACACTCTGTACAGAACACAAGATCACGATTTTTCTACCTGATGACAATAGGGTCAGACTCGGTGCTGTTGCCAATTGTGCCAGAACACGCATAGCAGTGACCAGCAGGCAGAGCGACAAACGCGCCGCGCAACTCACAGACCTCTCCCAGGCATCTTTTGTGAGACACTCTGTATTTGTGTACTCTGTTTGAACTACTATGGTTCACCTACATTTGCAGTTAAATATGATAGTATATTGTGAGTACTTGTTAACCTTTGGCATCTTGCAAACCACAATATTAAACAATCACAACTACTAAGAATACATCAGACACACAGTTACAGACTATGCTGTTCCCATAAATCATTTACCAATATAGCAACATTACACGTTGTAACTATTGCACTACATTGTTACATATTTACCTTCTTTAAATAAATTAGGGCACACCATGTTTCATAAATCAGAGGATCCTATACCAAATGTTTAATACAATTTAGTCACTCATTTCAACAAAACTGATAACGAAAAATTATTGATGAAATTAATAAAAATACTAAAACACTAAACAAATCTGCATTTAGAAAAATTTAAATCACAAATTGAAACACATTAAAATTGAGGCTAAATAACAATACACTGACAATAATTACAAAATATTGACCTACGCATGTAAAAATCATAAACACAGTTAATCAATTACGTCTAATATGTACATTTATAAAGTCAAATGAATACTTGTTATTCACATATCTTGTGAAATTCAATTCCATTTACCTTCAATAATTTATTATTACAAAGCAAATGTCAAAACATTGGTCATAATTTATTTCAAATGTCAGTTTAACATACACACAAAAACAGCATAGTGCAACTGTTTCCATGTTTAAGCAGTCTTTGCTCAATTGTCTTAAGAGACTGCCCATCAAAATGTATGGTTACTTTTGTGTTCTGAACCAATTTTCTTTGTATTCCATCAAATTATAAAGTGTTGTAAATGATTCTTTTAAAATGGTAGTAAAAGCATAAACTCAAAACTTTAAGAAAAGTTTATTTACACTGAAGCTTCATTCCAGCTCCTGAACTTCATGATACATCTAGCATCAAGGACCTGCTGCAATATAACTGCAAACTGAAGATTACTAGCTGAGTACAGAATATAAGCTAACATGGGTTCCCTCCTCTCCCCTGTGTCCAGTGAAGTTTGTTAGCCCACAGTATCTGAGTGGCACAACAAGTAGGACACCAATATAGGGAGCATCAAACAGGGACCATCATAGGTGGAGCCATAAGACCGGGATACCTATTATGCAGTCTTTATGTAAATGCTGTTTCAGGAGAAGGCACAGAGATCATAAAATACATGCAAATCCAAAATAAAAGTGAAGAGTACGATACTAACAGAAAAATGGAAATGGTGGACATAAAAATGAAATGGAGGAAAATGGCGGATGGAAATATACAATGGAGGAAGAGCAATGATATGTGAACAATCTCATTCCAGCATCACCACTGCATCAACAAGCTAAGTACGTTTTTGAGTAAACCACAGATCCAAATGTTTTTAATTAATTTTGTGCCTGATTTTAATATACCACTACCTATTCAGCAAATTATAGACCAAATGGGAGGCATCATGTTGGGCACTGGTGAAGTACCTCAGGGGAGCAGTTTACTCTTTAACTGCTAAGCTGTTGACACCAGCTCTGATCCTCAGTTATGTATTGTGTTCTTCTTTACAAATCATTTTCACAGTACAGCAAAATTTTAGTTTTTAAATTTGTCTTTAATGTACATGTCAATGATTATTAAAAAAACAATTTGAGTGTGACTGATAATTGAAAAAAACAGCTGTTACATAGCCTACCTATTGACATACATGGTTTGCTCTATGCCTATAGAAACTTCAAAATATGGATCCTAACTTTTTTACCATTTTGAATTTTTGAAAATACAAATAGATACTGTGTAGGGGGATTTATACCTCCAGTTCAGAAAGAACTTTATACCTAGTAATAATAGTAATACTACACCAAACCTGGGATACTAAAGTCATCTTAATTAGGGGTTTTCAATATGAGATTCTCTACTCGTGGCAATGTATTGGCCTATGGAGTTGAAAAGTTATTATGCTGATATATAGTTTTAACTGAATAAGGAACTCATGTTTAAAGTTAAAAATAGTTGCAAATAATAAGATTTGAGAAGGATTTTTGAATTTAAGTACTACATGTAATAAATTGAGTACATAAACATGAATATCAGGTAGATGATGGAAATTTGATAAATGTACTTTATCAGGAATTTGGAGTAAAAGATTGTGATTTTTATGAACCACTAACTAATGTGGAATCCTTTAAGTAAACAACAGATGACAGATAGAAAAACAGTAGGTAATTGCTGTAAGGTGCAGATGCAGGAGAAGCTGAGTGCATAAATCGGGTGTTGGCCATGAGTGCGCTGTGAGAAACTATGACAAATGCCAGAGCTCGCCACGGGTGAGCGAATGGCTAAACAGTGGAGAGCTGTTCTCTTGACTCAGAGTTGTTTACCAGCTACAAGCTTTCTTCATGAGTGTTCGCACAGCCTGTACACACCCTGTGCTAAGTCACAGTTGTTGTGCACGTTGGTGACAAGTGTGGTATTGTTCACTGAGCATTTTTTATTTTTCTGGGTTGTTTGTTTGTCTTCACACAATGGCTACTGGTACTTCCGATGAGATTCTACAATGCCTTGTTGAACAACAAGAGGTTTTTGCCTTGGTGATTGACACTCAACACCAGGTATTTCAATATCTTGCTTCAGCCTTGTCTAGTGGGTCCCACCCTCCACCCACCCTGCAGGTTGCTTCGCTGTCTGCACCCCCCTCAGACTTATCTGCCATCTTTTTCAGTGTACGACGAGTCTGTAGAATAGTGGAACACCCATGAGAAATGGTTACAGCAACATTTTCATGTCTTTGGTTGGTCTGATGGCACCTAATGTGCATTATTCCTGTCGTGGCTGTCACCTTGTATGTATTAGCGTCTTTGCCAACTCATGCCCTTGCCGGATCCTTCTTTGCACAATATTACCACATACCGATTCATGTGATAGCTGCATGTGTGAATTTTATCGCTGCATAAAGTAGCCACAGCAGTCCTATAGGGCACGGACCATGGAACTCCATGATTTAAGCCATCATTTTCATTTTGTTAATGATGTGCATAAAGAATCGTATGCTGATCAAATGGTCCGCAATGTTGTTATTGTCTCACCCCTGATCACGAGGTTTGTGAGCAAGTACTCCTGTGTGACAATCTTTCTCTTTCTGAGGTCCTTAACATCACTCAGTCTCTTGAGGTCTCACTGGTGGCAGGCAACCAAATTGAGTTTGGTGCAGGGTGTGGAAATTAAACACCCTCCTTCTTCCTAATTACAAACCGGGTCACAAAGGTATGACGTGGTCATGGCAGTCCACACAAAGCCGCGGTGCCTGGGTGATCGGTCCGTTTCAGGCCAGGCGGCGTTCAGTCATGCAACCAATGAATGCTTGATTCTTGTCCCTCCTGTTTTATTGATCATGACAAACCTGATTGCCCTAGTGTTGGGCCACAAGAAAGGTCACATTGCTTCCATTTGTTAACACCAAAAAACAGATTCTGATGCCAACATGGATGGCAGTTGCATCTTAGCGATTTCTGTTGCACCCTATAAACTCTTTATTGACATCACAGTTTTCTGTAACAGTTTGCTTATGCAAAAATAAAAAATAGAAAAGAGATGACTTACCAAAAGGACCGGCTCGTCGATAGAAACAAATAAAATCACACACAAACACACATACAAGCTTTCGTCACCACTGGCAGCTTCTTCAGGAAAAAAGAGGAAAAAAGGGGAGGAGAAAGGGAAGGATATGGGTTTTAAGGAAGTGGAAAAGAAGTCATTCCAATCCCAGGAGTGGAAGGACTTACATTAGGGGAAAAAAATGGAAGGTAAACAAATACACACACACTCAGACATATTGAAATGCAAACACACCTAGACAGACATTTGCATTTGCTTATGCAAGTTGACACAGGCATGGCCGTCATGTTATTAAACTTAGACATATTTGGATCTGGGTTTTCCCTCTCTTACTGGTGTCACAGAAATTAGTCAGTTGCAATAAACAAAATATCCTGATTCTGTTACATACAAATCTGTCATTGACTTTGTCTGTTTATCTTGTGAGGAGGCAATCCAATATTATGATAGTTTCCAAACAGGATAAAGCCAAGATTACTAGAATATAACTATTTTGATGACCAGTTTCGATGGTCTCTGCCATCATCTTCATGCCAAAAAATATTTTACACAGCAATATCCTACTGTCACTTATACTGATATGTAAATAATTTATACAACAACTGTTGTGATGTCGACGACTGTGTGTAAAATTTTTTGACCAGAAGATGATGGCAGAGACCATCGAAACCAGTCGTCAACATAAATTATATTCTAGCGATCTTGGTTTTTACCCCCTTTGGAAATTATAAAGTCTGCCATTCATAAGCTCACTTTTCTTGTTGTAAATAATGCCCACACAGACAACTTGTTTGGTCTTTACATTTTCAGGTTTTTGGTTTCACTATTTCTGACAGTCAATATTGTCTCCGACCAAGTGCCTTATCTGCAACTAGACTTTATGCGCCAAATTTTCTGAGCTGTTCATTGGGGTTGGGCAGTGCTAATAATTTACAAGCCCACATCATCATGAAGCCCTCCGCCAGACCCCACTTTTTCCGTGCTCGGTTGGTTCCGATTGCACTCCGTGACCAAGTCAAAGCAGATTTGGACCACCTAGAGGAAGCTGGGGTGGTAAAACGAATTCAGTCAATTGAATGGGCAACTCTCATGGTCATTGTGAAAAAACCGTCAGGGCTGTTGCGCCTTTGTGGTGGTTTCAGACGTTCAGTGAACACTTAAATTATTGACACTTATCCATTATTGCGTCTCAATGAGATTCTTGCAAAATTGGTGAGTGGATAGTACTTTTGCAAGATAGAACTATCTGATGCATATCTGCAAGTTCCTCTCAGTGCTGACTCAATGTCTCTGGTCCTTAGCATGCCCTTTGGATTGTACCAATATTTGCTGTTGACATTCAGGGTGGCCAGCGCTCCGGCAATTTCAGTGCTTCCTCAAACAACTCTCACTGTTGGTGCCCAAGTGTGTCAATTATCTCAACAATATTTTAGTGTCTGGCTCCTTATTTCACAGTACCTTTTTTTTTTTTTTTTTTTTTTTTTTTTTTTTTTTTTTTTTTTTAGGAAAGGTTGCTTATTATCATAAATTCTTGCCAGGGGCTTAACTAGCATGACCTGCTGCACAAAGGGACTTTGTTCTATTGGTCATTGGCATGTTAAAGGAGTTGCTACAATGGCGCCCTGCCTCATAACCTATCAACCTGGCCGCCCCCTCACAACAGACACCTCCAAACATGCGAATGCGGCAGTGCTCGCTTATAAATATCCAGATGTATCTGAGCAGCCAATCGATTTTGCCTCCAAGACATTCACTCTGGCCCAAACCAGATATTTGCAAATTGAAAAGGAGGCTCTTGCTATCATCTACGCTCTGAAGAAGTTTAAAGTCTTTGTGTATGGTGTAAAATTTCATCTCATAACTGATCACAAACCTCTGGTTTCCCTTTTTCATTCTTTGTCATCACTATCCAACAAAGCCACTCATTGTCTTCAGTGTTGGGGGCTATTCGTATCTTGCTATAACTAAGTGATATATTGCCACGAGACGCTACGTACACCGACTGCCGGCGTGGTGCAAGGGATAACGTCATAGACTGCGGTGCTGAATGTCGCAGGGTCAATCCCGCTCATCGTCAAAAATTTATTTCTTTGTAATTCACAATTCCAGAAGTTTCTACATCTTTCTTATGTTCACTTGTAAATTCTACTTGTTTCTTATGTTAACTGTTGCTCTAATTTCTGGTACATTCTGTCTGTGTATAAATAGCAGAGCACTCTGCCCAAGAGGCAGTTTGTGCTGCCTGTTGAGTTCGTAATAAACCAGCTTTCAGTATAAGTGCTGTGTTCAGTTGCCTCTGAAGTCAAGCCTGCTTCCATTTCAACGTGACAATATTTCCAACCTTTGTCCAAACATGCAAACGCAGATGCACTCTACTGTCTTCCAGCTGGTACAGACTCAGATATTTATCAGGAAGAGTTGCTGTGCTTCCATGTTGACACTGCCGCTCAACAAACAGTGCACGGTTTTCCAATCATGAGTGCCATGGTGGCTAAGGCTAGTGCCGCAGACCCCGTCATCAGCAAGGTGATCCATTTTATAGAACGGAGTTGGCCTGAGATCCTACTAACACGGGCATCTGACCACCTCAAGAACTACTATGCATTTCGACACCATTTTTCAGTTATGGATGGCGTGCCTCTCCACGATACTGAGGAGGGCTCTCCTTGGGTCGTCATTCCATTGGCCCTCCACACAGTCTTAAAACTGCTTCACACTGATTATTTTCAGGGTATCTCGTACTAAGGTGTTGGCCCGTCATAATGTGTTTTGGCCACCTCTTGAGCAACATTTGCCATGTGGCCTGAACCATCGCAGGCCTGGGATCACCTGCATTGATTTTGCCAACACCTTTCTTAATACTTTGTGGTTATTGGTTACTGGTAATCAATCCCTTCTCTAGATTCCCGTACATTGTCCGTTGCCTTTCAACCTTGGCCATGGACACTGTTGCAGCTCTGTCACTCATTTTCTTTATTCAATGCCTCCCCACTATGGTTGTCCTCAATTCATGTCACGTGAGTTTGCCTTCTCCTGCAATGCCCAGGGTATCTGCCATGTCCTCCCCTCCCCCCTCTCCCCCCCCTTTCCATCCACAGTCTAATGGGGAGGCTGAAAGTTTTGTTTGCACCTAATGAGACTAAGTTGGAGAAGTCTGTGGCTCAGTACCCTTCAGATATTGCTCTCAATCAACTCCTCTCCTGCCATCAGTTCACACCATTCGGTGACAAGAGTCCTCAGAAACTCTCCCACAGCCAGCAGCCCCGAACTCTGTTCCATCTTATGCATCTGAGCAGGGGACACTCACCCATGCCTCCATCCCCTCACTTCCGACCAGGGATGGCTGTCTGGGCATGAGGGTTCAGATGTCGGCCGAAATGGAGCGCTACTGTCGTCACCAGATTCTGCGGCTGCCGTCTCTGCAACATACGCACAGACAGCATCTGTGCACATCAGCACGATGTGGAAGATCGGGAGACCCCCATTACCTGGCAGACACTCCCGCACCAGTCTGCTCCACTAACCAGTCCACAGTCCAAACCCTGATATGCATATTAAGTCATGTACTGAAGTTTTTTAAAGAAGTATGTGAAAGCAAGTATTAAAGTGTACCTTCTGTTGTGTCAACTTAATTTGTGAACCTAGTAATATGTATAACTTTAAAAGATCTATTAACCGAACCTGAAAAGAACCAAGTAATGTTTTACTCTGTTAGTAGTCCATTTGTTAAGATCAGAGATTAAGTTTTTTCATACATACATTTTTTGTTTTTATTATTAATAATCTTTATCTGAATACTTATTGATTTGTTTATCCATTATCCATATAGTTGATTAGTCTCAGAAATATTACTGCACTTAAACCTTACATACAGAAAACTAACTAATGTCTAGTACTATTTACTGGTCTTTTCCTGTTAACTCAATATGGAAATCATTTGTAAATAATTTTTATATACAAGCTCTGTACATGATATATTAATAGTGTGACACCATATCTGTATGTACAACTTGACACACCATAATTACTTTTGTAACCTCATGTGTAGAGACAAAAATATGTTAAGATATGTATTAGTTACTTGTATCTTGAAATGTTATTGTATATAAGAAAATGATTACATCAGAGGGGCAGCAGTTCACTCTTTGGCTGTCAAGTTGCTGATGACGACTCTGGTCCTTACTCATACACTGTGATTTTACTATTAATCATGCCTGCACTGCCTATTACAATTCTAATTCTCAAGCTTTCTTAAAACTAACTACTAATCATTCATTAGTATTTTTATGATATTGGTTGAAAATGTTGTACTTTGATTTATCAAAAGGACATGCCATTAAATAGTACAAAAGTGATTAGAGCATGGGAGGACACAGAGGACACACAGTTTTGACTGAAGCAAAACTTAATTTTCATTTTTATTCTTAAAGTTGTTAATCACACAAAAGTTTGTCAATTTATTACATGCTACAATTATTTATGTCTTTCAAATTTCGTTCTTTGAATATCTCGTCATGCATAATATCAACAATGGAAGGTCCAGTAAGGAATTTTAATAATAATATGTAGGTAGGGAGCAACTCACCGTGAAGACGAACGTTGAGCCACCAACAGACACACACACACACACACACACACACACACACACACACACACACACACACTTGATTTTCAGCCTTGGCTGTCAATACCATTCAGTATGCTCCATCTGGGTGCAAGTCGGCACCACTGCATTTGTGTTATAACTGAGATGCAATCAGTTGACAATTGAGGTATGAAGTCTTGGACACCACCTTACATTATATTATACATTTTCTTCTGTGATGGTCATCACAAATTATCTGAGAAATGCATATTCTATCAGAATCCACCTGCTTGACAATGTGTAGAAAGTGGGAGAATCTGTGATGAAAACAGTTGCAATGTTTAATGTTTCAATAGTGACAGTATTCTCAGCAAAGACAACATATATGAAACAAAGTAAAACATCATTGGAAAGGAGGAATAGTGAGTAAAATCCAAAGATAAATAACAATGACTGATGAGCATTAAGAATGATTGTGTGGAGAAAACACAAAACTAATACATCGAAAGAGACTGCAGAACTCGGCACTCATTTGAGTAATATCATAAAAACAGTAAAGCTGGAGCTTAACATTCATGGAAGGGCTACAGTTGTTAAAACCTCAATTACTGGAATCTAATGCAAAGCAGCCAATAAAGTGGTACCACAATCATATAAACTGGACATTTGAAGAGTGAAAGTGTATGATATTGTCTGAAAAAAATTATTTATTACATTATATAAGCTGGGCAATAAATGTGTTAAATATGGATCTGAAATGATGTACAATATTTATCTTTGCCCCTGGACCTCAAATAGTTTTTTTTTTTTTTTTTTTAATTCTCAATAGTCATTAAACAGAAAAGTAACTTGACTGTTTCATCATTACTGGAGTGTTACTTATAACAGGCCTCCCAAACAAACATTGAAATGGACAAAGCACTTTAAAACGTGTGATTTTTCAACCAAAATGTAGTTCTGTTGAATTTGCATAATAATTTAATAGTGAGTGATATGGTGGTAATGTTATAGCAGGATAGACGAGTAAGCCTTCTTGTGGGCTCTAATCCATCTAATTTTATTGTCACTCTTCTAAAAATGTAATATGCTACTTGAGCTTTGACAGCAACCCATACTCTGAAATAGAAAACCTCTCTTGCAGTATCTGATACCGGAATTGGCTGAACACCCTATGATGAGTTTTTGTTTATATAGGTTATCACAAATTACATCACCTGTTGATCGTCATCGACGTTTTGAGCTCACCTGCCAATTTCATTTCTATAAGATTCATAATTGTATATGTAACCTGGGTTCTTATGTGTTAATGGAACACCACTTTGTTGTTTGAAGTTTAATGAATTGTTTATTGCATCAGTAGAATATATGACTGGCTACAAGATCTGTACTAAGACACGTTCTAAACTGAAAAGAGACATTTTCTAGACTGAGTATAGACTACATTGTGGTTTGATCTAGACTAAGTGTAGAGCAGACTGAATGTGCATGCCAATTCACGCATATTTATACATCGTGGTGTTTTCTAGAATAATCTAGTACAAATCTGTTACAAAATAGTTCATAGTTTCCATTATTTTTTTAAGTATAATTACTCAATTACAAACAAGAAATATACAGTTACTACAAATAGATCATAAGTATTTTCCTAACAAACCAAAACAGAAAATAGGTGCTTAAGTAGGGCCTAAATTACAACTAGAGCAGTGCCGGTTTCTGTTTACAAACTTTATATTGAACAATTTGACAAAAAATAACTTTGGAGTAAATAAACAATGACATATGGTTGTGTGGATTACAAAAGACATCAGGAAATGTTAGTAATGAAATTCGTTAACAAAAACATATTATTGCACAAACTGCAGCCAGATCTCCTACAAACAGAAACAATTTAACAAAATGATTAAAAAAACCATTGTCATGGTTGTTGTAAAATAGTTTCATATTATAACTAATAATCAGTGAATATCTTCATGGTTATACATAAGTAGTGCCACAGTTACATATGGTATGCTGATCTGCACTTATCTAAACAAACTGAATCCTAGGGGTTACATGCATTACAACCCCTGTGATGCTTTTGCTCATATTAATGAGCCTGTATGAAACATATTGCTCTCTTTAGTTCATCTCATTAATCTACTCTATCTGCTACAGACCACAGATTGAGGAGCAATATTCAAGTATTGGTCCTGTAACCTACTTTTTTTGTTGATGGACTACACTTCTTGAGGATTTTTCCAATGAATCTGTCTTATGTCTTTTCCTCCAACAGTTAAATCTATGTGCTTGTTCCACATCAAATTATTAGTTATGCATATTCCCAGCTATTTTATGGCAGTAACTGGTTTCAGTGATTGTTGTGCACTTGTGTAGTCATCCACTAAATGATTTTTCTTTTTATGTATTCATATTATTTTACATTTGTTTGTGTTGAGAATCAACTGCCATTCCCTACACCAAGCATCAGAATAATATATTTTTTTGTAACGTAAATACTATATTTAATTTTATATCAGCAGTGTTCTTTCATCCTCCTGGTTTTGAAAGTAAACAATGGAAATGACAGGAAGGATTCAAAAATATTTTAGAAAGGATAGGTTGCCACTAACCATACGGATACCACAATGATTTGCAAAAAGGCACACACAAAATATTACAAGTTAACTAAGCTTTTGGCCATTACAGCGATCTTCAGAAAGAGAATATATATATATATATATATATATATATATATATATATATATATATATATATATAAAAAATATAAAAAATAGACGAAGATTACTCACCAGGCGAAGGAGCACAGGTGTGACAGCATCACAAATAAATAAATGAATACACACACACACACACACAATCGCAAGCTTTCGCAACCCAGTTGCGTCTTCAGGCAGTAGGGAAGGAGAGGGAAAAGGAAATGATGAGGGTTTTAAGGAAGGGGGTAAGGAGCCATTCCAATCCCGGGAGAGGAAAGACTTACCTTGGGGGAAAAAATGGAGGGTAAACAAATGCACACATGCCCACACATTCACACAGACACAAGTACACCTAGGCAGACATACTGTAGAAAGCAAAGAAGTTAAGTTATAGAAGTTAAGAAGTTAGACAGAGATACCACTTGAGGCAGAGGCTCTGTCCAGAGAACTGATGCAAAGATGTTAAGAAGGTGGGTGGGAATTCAAATTTAGCGGAGGTTGAGACCAGGTGGGCAACGGGAAGAGAGAATATGCTGAAGGGCTAGTTCCCATCTCCGGAGTTCTGAAGGATTGGTGTCAATGGGAAGTATCCAGATAACCCGGACGGTGTAGCACTGTGCCAAGATGTGCTGGCCGTGCACCAATGCGTGTTTAGCCACAGGGTGATCCTCGTTACCAACAAACACTGTCTGCCTGTGTCCATTCATGCGAATGGACAGTTTGTTGCTGGTCATTCCCACATAGAACGCTTCACAGTGCAGGCATGTCAGTTGGTAGATCACGTGGGTACTATCGCAAGTGGCTCTGCCTTTGATCGTGTACACCTTCCGGGTTACGGGACTGGAGTAAGTGGTGGTGGAAGGGTGCATAGGGCAGGTTTTACAACGGGGGCGGTTACAAGGGTAGGAGCCAGAAGGTAGGGAAGGTGGTTTGGGGATTTCATAGGGGTGGACTAGGAGGTTACGGAGGTTAGGTGGGCAGCGGAAAGACACTCTCGGTGGAGTAGGAAGGATGTCATGAAGGACGGATCTCATTTCGGGGCAGGATTTAAGGAAGTCGTATCCTTGCTGGAGAGCCACATTTAGAGTCTGCTCCAGTCCCGGAAAGTATCCGGTGACAAGAGGGGCACTTCTGGGATTCTTCTGTTGAAGGTTCTGAATTTGGGGGGATGAGGTAGTAGCTCTGGCAATTTGTTTCTCTACCAGATTAGGAGGATAGCCGCGGGATGTGAAAGCTGTTAATAGGTTGTTGGAGTACTGGTTCAGAGCTTCAGGACTGGAGCAGACTCGTTTGCCACGAAGACCTAAGCTGTAAGGAAGGGAACGTTTGATATGGAATGGATGACAGCTATCATAATGCAGGTACTGTTGTTTATACCAATAAACAACAGTACCTGCATTATGATAGCTGTCATCCATTCCATATCAAACGTTCCCTTCCTTACAGCTTAGGTCTTCGTGGCAAACGAGTCTGCTCCAGTCCTGAAGCTCTGAACCAGTACTCCAACAACCTATTAACAGCTTTCACATCCCGCGGCTATCCTCCTAATCTGGTAGAGAAACAAATTGCCAGAGCTACTACCTCATCCCCCCAAATTCAGAACCTTCAACAGAAGAATCCCAGAAGTGCCCCTCTTGTCACCGGATACTTTCCGGGACTGGAGCAGACTCTAAATGTGGCTCTCCAGCAAGGATACGACTTCCTTAAATCCTGCCCCGAAATTATCTCCGTCCTTAATGACAACCTTCGCACTCCACCAAGAGTGTCTTTCCGCCGCCCACCTAACCTTCGTAACCTCCTAGTCCACCCCTATGAAATCCCCAAACCACCTTCCCTACCTTCTGGCTCCTACCCTTGTAACCGCCCCCGTTGTAAAACCTGCCCTATGCACCCTTCCACCACCACTTACTCCAGTCCCGTAACCCGGAAGGTGTACACGATCAAAGGCAGAGCCACTTGCGATAGTACCCACGTGATCTACCAACTGACATGCCTGCACTGTGAAGCGTTCTATGTGGGAATGACCAGCAACAAACTGTCCATTCGCATGAATGGACACAGGCAGACAGTGTTTGTTGGTAACGAGGATCACCCTGTGGCTAAACACGCATTGGTGCACGGCCAGCACATCTTGGCACAGTGCTACACCGTCCGGGTTATCTGGATACTTCCCATTGACACCAATCCTTCAGAACTCCGGAGATGGGAACTAGCCCTTCAGCATATTCTCTCTTCCCGTTGCCCACCTGGTCTCAACCTCCGCTAAATTTGAATTCCCACCCACCTTCTTAACATCTTTGCATCAGTTCTCTGCACAGAGCCTCTGCCTCAAGTGGTATCTCTGTCTAACTTCTTAACTTCTATAACTTAACTTCTTTGCTTTCTACAGTATGTCTGCCTAGGTGTACTTGTGTCTGTGTGAATGTGTGGGCATGTGTGCATTTGTTTACCCTCCATTTTTTCCCCCAAGGTAAGTCTTTCCTCTCCCGGGATTGGAATGGCTCCTTACCCCCTTCCTTAAAACCCTCATCATTTCCTTTTCCCTCTCCTTCCCTACTGCCTGAAGACGCAACTGGGTTGCGAAAGCTTGCGATTGTGTGTGTGTGTGTGTGTGTATTCATTTATTTATTTGTGATGCTGTCACACCTGTGCTCCTTCGCCTGGTGAGTAATCTTCGTCTATTTTTTATATTTTATTTTTCCTGCTAGGAATTTTTCGTCTTAATAATCGTTTCATATATATATATATATATATATATATATATATATATATATATATATATATATATATATCTCTCTTTCTCCCAAACACACACACACACACACACACACAAAATAACATAAATACGAAGATTAGAGGCACCCGTGGTGAGGGTGAGGAGGCAGCATGGATTGGGAAGCAGGAGGGGAGGAGGGCAGAAGGATGCAAGGTGATGCTGGGGAGACTGCTGTCCTATCCACCACCACCACCACCTACTCCAGTCCTGTCACAGGCATTTCCTATCCCATAAAAGGTACGGCAACCTGTGAAAGCAGTCATGTTAGCTATAAACTGAGCTGCAACCACTGTGCAGCTTTCTACATGGACATGACCACATGAATAACCATCATCAAACTGTTGCCAGGAAATAGCTAGACCTTCCTTTTGCAGAGCATGTAGCCCTGCATGACATGGCTCACTTCAATGACTGCTACAAAGCCTGTACCATATGGTTCCTACCCGGTGGTAACTCTCCCTACAATATATCCTATGCTCCTACAATCTTCTACCTAAACATCTGTTAGTTCCTGCCCCCACCACCCTGCCCACAATAAAGCCTCACTCTTGTCCTCCATTCTGCCATACACTCAAGTCTTTTCCCTTCCCTTCCTCCCTGTCTGCCAGACAGTGATGGTGTATTCCTCTTTTCCAAATTATTGTTGGTTGTGAAAGTATTTTGATGTAATTAATTACTGCATATCATACCACACCAAATGGTTCCACTACTGAAATGATGTAAATCTCCTTTGAGAGTGGAGTGTGATATTTTAATAATAGTATTTACACTCTGAAAAAACTGTCTGTGAAGCTCTTAATTTACTTAAAGTGGTGGTTTAATTACTACATTCAATACTGAACAATTTATTCAGATTTTGAAACACAATTATTGTCTTGTTTTATGTGTTATGATTTAATTAGCTCAATACTGTAGTAGTTATTTCTGTTGCTGAATTGCAGTTATCCTCTTCATTTTTCTTGTGTATTGGTTTGATTACATTTCACTAACACTGCTTTTCGAATGTCATTCTTCTTCTTCTTTTGGAACTGTCATTGTTATATTATCACTGTTAATGGCATCACAAGTGGTTTTGAGATAGTGAGCATCATCTCATTCTGTTGAATCAAATTATTCACCCGAATTTCAGAGCGTGAGAATTCAATTACCATGTTTCATGGTGCACCAGATAATTTTTAAGCTAAACCACTGATAGGCTTCTTGTTTTTAGAATATCACTGATGTGAAAAATTAATGCTAGTACTCCATTAATGATATTCCCTTTCTTAACCTGGCAATGGAAGCATGGCAGAATACAATACCACCAATTTAGTTTCCTTTCATTAATTAAGTTAGCTTACCAAGCTAATATCAATGGTGGTAGGTACACTTTGATTGTTGATCAGGTGCCAAACTTTGCTACATCACATTATCATATTATAGCTGTGACTGATCTGTGAAGTAGAAAGTTACACTACAGTGGTACAGTGTACCCCATGCACATAGCATGTGAAGTGAAAGTATTATAATTACTGTTCAATGTTTTGAATATCAGAAGCTATATTTTACACTAACAATTCGGGTGAATCATTTAGTTATTAAGATTACTTTGAATTATAATTTCCTTATTGTCTTCCAGTTTTGCATAAAGAAGATTGATTGCAGACAAAACTGAGTGCCATCTTCTGGAATCATCTGAGAAAGAGGATTATGGTGGTTACTTTACATTGAAGACAAAGCAGAAATAATGGAAGGTGCAGATCATTTGGTGAATCTGAAAAATTGTGTAATGCTGAGCATGAAGTGGAAGAAATAATGCCAAGTTTATATTGCTAAGGTCCTGAAATCTCTATGTGCTAGATCGATAATCTCTTAGTGATGCCAGGTAAACCAAATTCAAGACTATAATCTACGTCTGACCCTTCCTCAAATAAAATGCTGCAAAACCTAGAACTGAAATCCAAAGTTGTCTCAGTTCTTTTGATCTTGAAATAATTCATAATCTTGCACTAACCAGCCACAAGAGACTGACTGCAGATGATAGGCTCCTGTCGGTCCTCGCCCCCCCCCCCCCTCCCTTAGTTCCACTAAGAAACTGAATTCAATTGAACCAAATTTTATTAATGGTGTTAGATAGTGACTGAACAAGAATTTGGTGTTTCTGTGGGTTGCATTCAGTGCCAAATAGGGAGATGCAAATCAGTAGTTGTGTGCAGGGGAAGCACCATAAAAATTTTGTGACAGAAGTGCAAGAAAGTCAAATATTTAAAACTGACAGCACATTCTAAGACGGTAAAGAGATAATGAAGCACAGTGTATTAAAGTGTGAGCTAGGTGCACAGTCATTCAGAAATGTCATTTTATTAGTAACTTGCAAGAATTAATCAGCATTGTTTTCAAATTTGCACAGTAAACAATCAAAATATTTAGTCTCTTGAATAACATTTTGAGATTACTAAATGTATAAGCAACATAGGAGTCAGGCGTAAGATAATCTTAAAGTAAATGAAGTAATTAAGTTGATCAGGTGTGCCTGTTATGTGAATTTTAGGCTGAGAATTATTACAAGGTAATTATTTTAGTCTCTTGCAGTATTATTGTAATTACTGAGGACAGGTGTGATGAATGAAATGATGTGTCCATTGTGATCCTAGTCTTGTGGAGTTATATGATAAAATTGACAAATCTTTGACTTTCGAACGTCACCTTTCTCTTCAACTCACAGCCTATGTTTCGAGTAACCAAAAACTACTCTTGCTTCTATCCAATTTCCCCTACCTTCTTTCTCATACCTAAAGAAGAAAATTTGTTTTCAGAAAGCTCATTTCCGCATTTATTTTGATCATTTAGGTGTTACTATTAGCTTACTGAGCTGTGGTACATATTTTTCCCACATCTATGTGGAGAATTTCTGCCACATTAATCAAATAACCATGCATAAACTTTGTCTACAAATGTGTACAGGTGTGAAGAGAGAGAAAGAAAGAAAACATCTGCTAACCTCTGTCCACAGAAGTTACTAGCCACAAAACTTCATTTTTCATAAAAATTCTTTCAATACTCTACTAACATCTTTGTATTACTTGACTAAATTGCCGATCAAAGGACTTCCTAAGTCACAAAAAACTTTGTCCAATAATAGAAAATCTATTTTCTTCCACATTGCTTAACTGTAACCTCATTTGAAGAGCTGCTTTCTGGCTACCATGCATGCACAGTATGAAAAGTCATGTTTGAAGAGCACCTGGCCCTGAATATGGCTCCTTGAAGTGCGGTGAAAGCTGTTCAAAGAGCTGTTATCAAGCAGAGCCAAGAAGTCAGATGCTGCCTGAGAAACTTTTTCTGGCAGCCAGATTCATGCATGCACCCAGCATTATGATTTGTAAAGGGGAGGTGCACGCAACCTATGTTTGTTCAAAGTTTGGAAGTTCTTTCAGTAGTGTGTGCCATTAAGTGTACTGTGTTCCTTCCGTAATTTTAAGTTTTGCTGTTGTAAATACTTTATTTATTCCTATGTATTAAATTACTTTATTTATTTTTATAAAATCAACTGTAAAAGGGTAACAGAATTAAAAATTTTACAAATTTAATTTCTTCCTGTTGTTGAGTGATTCAGATTTTGTCTTCAGTAACAATGACTTCAACTAGCTGTTGTTGCATAATAAAATGCAAAATTTGGATAATTTTTCGAATTCATGGCGCCATGATATTAAAAAAGTGAATTTTGTCAAGCAATTTTGGGTGTGGTATCACCTGGTCTAAGACTTGGCAGAAAAATTTGGCTACTCCACTTATTATAAACAGGCATGCAGGAATGAGAAAATACTCCCACTGCAACATATTTTGATGTTCTTGTGATTTTCTGGCCATGAAACTGGTTTCCATGACGTGGCAGATAGGTTTAACGTGTCAATCAGCTTTATGTGTCTTGCAATCAAGAGTTACTAAATTAATCAGTAGCCTCAGTAATAAAGTGACAATCTGCAGAGGACAAGGATGAGAGGTGTAATAGATGGGACCCATGTGAGAATAGACTGGCCCAAAGGAAATCCTGAGTCATACTTCAAACTGAAAGATTTTTTTCCCCTTCTTTCTTTCTGTTTACCTGCAAGTGGTTTCCGATCACAAGAGACGAATTAGGGATTTATTCATCAGCTATCCTGGATCAGTCCACAACAATATTCAGGATGAATATACTGTCTCAAATCATTGAGGATAAGTGCCAAGGTTTTTATATTTTGGGTGACAGTGCATATATGAAGCAAATACTGGGTACTTATCATGGCGAGAAACTAAATTTAATGTCATGCTGTCAAAAAACAGGTGTGTGGTAGAAGACTGTTTTGGACTGCTGAAAACAATGATTCAGCCAGTTGAATCATTTAAAATTAAGTGCCATAACAGACATCATCAATTTCATAAGAGCATGTAATGTTATGAACAATCTGGCAGTAGAAGCAATCTTGTATTCCAAGAAGATGGTGGTACACTTATATTAATAAGATTTCTATGTCATGTGCAATGTTTCACAATATTTCTACTGTTTAAAATTCTTGGTTTAAGTGTAAGTTACATATCTCGTGTAGTCTGTGTTAAGTACATACATATTCCACATAAGGTGAACATCTGCCTGCTCAAGAGGAATAGGACAATGAAGCACCACAAAGGCAACAACAATAGGCAAAACTGGGGGTCAAAATGCATTATATGATTGCAGCACAGTAGCAATTATAAGAACAGCATGCATCAGATGTCAAACTATCTTCTACAGATATTGCAAAAAGATAAGTATAACTTCTGTGAGATTAATTATTTTTGTGTTGATTGTTAAAAACTGTGGTTTGTATGGGGGACACCAATGTACTTGGGACCAAATTTTTATAATTCATTTTTTGAAATAACAGCTCAACATTTTCAAAAAATAAAAATACAATTTCATGTACTGGTGGCAACTCAGGTGAAATGTCAGAAATATTACTTAACTGAAACTTCCCTTTTAAAAAGTTTCCTATTTCCTTGCCTATGGCCCTAGGTATAAGGTGGCCTTTTACTTAGGTCCATACGTATTTCTCCATAGGGTCAGAGCCTTTTACCTACAACAACTATGCAATTTTTACTTTGATTACTATCATAAATTCATGCAAAGGTATTTTATAAAATGTAATAAGGTTATTTTCCATAGAAACTTGATTTGTAACCAAATAACACATATAAGCTGTGGTAGTTCAGGTTTTGAAAGGGCTTAAAACTAAAAGTATTGAACCAGTATCATAAAATAAGAATAAGAACAGATACATCTCTTTAGTTCTGTGTCGCATCTTGTATGTATAAATTTACAATCCGTACCTCGAGCAGTAGTAAAGTATAGTAATCAATTTTATAATCTGTTTCGAATTGAAATGTATTTGCAATTAAAATCTGAGAAATGTTCACCAACTGTTAAACATAGACACTGGTGAAGCCTCCAACTGTAATAGGCTGAGAGAACTTCCAGACCATGCCATCCAAAAATTGTATACATCCTTTTTATCATATAAGAACGTATTAGCTGAACTAGGCATCTTCTCTTTCTGTCAATGTCAGTTATATCTGGCACTTAATGATAAATTCTTCACAGCCCATTTTGTTAGGCAAATGTCTACAGTTTTTACTGATTCTTCTTCTTAATCTTTTCAACATTAATTTCTGTACTTTTTCCACTCTTTAAGTAGTAAATGGTAATGATGCAGAAGTGATGATATCGTGTGGCATTGTTGGCTGGTTGACCCCAACTGGGATTGTGTTTGGTCTGCCTGGTGCAAGTCTTTACGTGACACTACATGATTGACTTGAGTGTCGATGATAATAAATGATGACGGTTAAGAAACAACACCCAGTCCCCAAGTGGAGGAAAAGTCTCAACCTGAATGGGAATTGAACCTGGGCTCCTGCGTGGCAAACCAGCACACTGTCCACTGAATTACGGAGGCGGACAATGCAGAATTATGTGGAGAGAAGAGAGTATTCAATCAAGACAAATGTGCTATATTTCTTGCAAGTACCTGTAACATCTCAGCAGTATAGTCAAAATTTTGCCCTTGCCTGTAAAACATCCTCCCTATTTAGGCTTTTGCAACCTTTGTAAATTGACAAACTTGTTCAGGGATAAGATGTGTAGTGGTAAACTTAATACTTCTTTCAGAAGCTTATCCATTCTGTGTAGATGACCCAGATGCCAAATCTTTGTTTCTATTAAAAGTTGTAGAACGGTAGCTTCACTTATGCACCAATTAGTAGGTTCCTGCCTGTCAGTGCTACTCCAACTTAAGAATTTCTTTTGCTTCTATTAACTGGCCAGACATATTAGTTGGTGTAAAGGCCTTCATATTTATGATCTGCGGGACAAATATTAATCGAATCTAATGTATGCTTTGCTAAAGTTATCTGAAATCTCATAGAGATTAGCATACCAGGATGTGCATGAAGCCACTCATTACATGCACAGTTATAATACTTTCTTCTGCACATATACACTGATGTTGTAATGGTTGAAATTTATGACCAGAATATATTGCTAATGCCCGTAAAACTAAACCATTTCTTTTTGCTCTACGTACAAGGTAGCCCCACCCCCATGAACCACAGACATTGCCGAGGTGGGGTGGCTTGCGTGCCTGAACGATGCAGATAGCCGTACCGTAGGTGCAACCACAGCGGAGGGGTATCTGTGGAGAGGCCAGACAAACGTGTGGTTCCTGAAAAGGGGCAGCAGCCTTTTCAGTAGTTACAGGAGCAACACTCTGGATGATTGACTGAGCTGGCCTTGTAACATCAGCTAATGTGGCTTTGCCACACAGCTACTGTGAACGGCTGAAAGCAAGGGGAAACTACAGCATTACTTTTCCCGAGGACATGCAGCTCTACTGTATGTAAATATGATGATGGCATCCTCTCGGGTAAAATATTCCGGAGGTAAAATAGTCCCCCATTCAGATCTCCGGGCGGGGACTACTCAGGAGGATGTTGTCATCAGGAAAGACAATACTGGCATTCTACGGATCGAAGCATGGAATGTTAGATCCCTTAATCGGGTAGGAAAATTAGAAAATTTAAAAAGGGAAATGGATAGGTTGAAGTTAGATATAGTGGGGATTAGTGAAGTTCGGTGGCAGGATGAACAGGATTTCTGGTCAGGTGAGTACAGGATTATAAATACAAAATCAGTTGGGGGTATCACAGGAGTAGGACTAATAATGAATAAGAAAATAGGAATGCGGGTAAACTACTATAAGCAGCACAGTGATTGCATTATCATTGTCAAGGTAGATACGAAGCCAACACCGACAACAGTAGTACAGGTTTATATGCCAACTAGCTCTGCCGATGATGAGGAGATCGAAGAAATATATGAGGAGCTAAAGGAAATTATTCAGACAGTTAAGGGAGAGGAAAACTTAATTGTGATGGGAGACTGGAATTCGGTAGTAGGAAAAGGAAGAGAAGGAAAAATAGTAGGTGAATATGGACTGGGCAGGAGGAATGAAAGAGGAAGTTGCCTGGTAGAATTTTGCATGGAACATGATTTAATTGTAACAAACATGTGGTTTAAGAATCACAAAAGAAGGTTGTATACATGGAAGAGACCAGGAGACACCGGAAGGTATCAGATAGATTTTATAATGGTAAGACAGATTCCGGAACCAGGTTATAAACTGCAAGACATACCCAGGAGCAGATATAAACTCTGACCATAACTTGTTAGTCATGAACTGTAGGTTGAAACTGAAAAAACTACAGAAAGGTAGGAAAATAAGGAGATGGGACTTAGACAAATTGAAGGAAAGTGAAGTTCTGGAGAATTTCAGAGGGAGATTTAGGCAACAATTGACAGAAACGAGGGGAAATAAAACAGTAGAAGAGGAATGGGTAGCATTGAGAGATGAAATAGTGAAGGCAGCAGAGGAAAAGTAGGTAGAAAGGCAAGACCTACAAAAAATCCTTGGATATCACAGGAAATACTAAATTTAATTGATGAAAGGAGAAAATATAAAAATGCAGTAAATGAAACAGGCAAAATGGCTAAGCAAGAGTGGCTAGAAGCCAAATGCAAATCTGTAGAAGAATGTATAAGAAGGGTAAAAGTAGATACCGCCTACAGGAAAATAAGACATATTTGGGGACAAGAAAAGCAACTCTACGAATATCAAGAACTCAGATGGGAAACCAGTTCTCAGCAAAGAAGGGAAAGCTGAAAGGTGGAAAGAGTACATAGAGCAGCTCTACAAAGGAAATGATCTTAGAGACGATGTTGTAGGAAGGGAAGAGGAAGTAGATGAGGCTGAAATAGGAGATAATATACTGAGAGATGAATTTGACAGAGCCTTGAAACACCTAGGTCGGAACAAGGCCCAGGAGTAGATGACATACCCTCAGAGCTACTAAAGTCTCTGGGAGAGCCAGCCATGACTAAACTATTTGAACTGGTGTGTAGGATGTATGAGACAGGTGAAATGCCCTCAGACTTTAAGAAAAATGTAATAATCCCCATTCCAAAGAAATCAGGTGCAGAAAGGTGTGAAAATTACAGAACCATCAG
Organism: Locusta migratoria; assembly: GCA_026315105.1. Lineage (NCBI taxonomy): Eukaryota > Metazoa > Arthropoda > Insecta > Orthoptera > Acrididae > Locusta > Locusta migratoria. The sequence continues at coordinate 974,994,828 of CM048744.1, read as the reverse complement.
TTTGATAAGTCATGGTTGCAAAATTTTAACACGAATTATCTACAGGAGAATGGAAAAGCTGGTAGAAGCTGACCTCGGGGAAGATCAGTTTGGATTCAGGAGGAACATAGGAACCCATGGAGGCAATACTCACTTTACGTCTTATCTTAGAAGATAGATTAAGGAAAGGCAAACCTACATTTTTAGCTTTTGTAGATTTGGAAAAAGCATTTGACAATGTTGACTGGAATACACTCTTTCAAATTCTGAAGTCAGCAGGGGTAAAATATAGGGAAAGGAGAGTTGTACAAAAGCCAGACTGCAGCTATTAGACTCCAAGGGCATGAAAGGGAAGCATCAGTTGGGAAGGGAGTAAGACAGGCTTGTAGCCTTTCTCCGATGTTATTCAATTTGTACATCGAGCAGGCAGTGAAGGAAAGCAAGGAAAAATTTGGAACAGGGATTAAAGTTCAGGGGGAAGAAATAAAAACATTGCGTTTCGCTGATGACATTGTAATTCTGTCAGAGACAGCAAAGGATCTGGAAGAGCAGTTGAATGGAATGGACAGTGTGTTGAAGAGAGCGTATAAAATGAACATTAACAAGAGCAAAACAAAAATAATGGAATGCGGTCTTAGAAAATCAGGCGATGCTGAAGGAATTAGATTAGGTAATGAAACAATGAAGGTGGTAGACGAGTTTTGTTACTTGGGTAGTAAAATAACATGTGATGGTCGCAGTACAGAGGATATAAAATGCAGAATGGCAATGGGAAGAAAAGCATTTTTGAAAAAGAGAAATTTGCTAACATCGAATATTATATGGACAGGAAGAGAATAGAGGCTTTTTAAATGTGGTGCTAGAGAAGAATGTTGAAGATTAGGTGTGTAGATTGCATAACTAATGAAGAGATACTGAACAGAATTGGTGAGAAAAGGAATTTTTGGCACACCCTGACTAAAAGAAGGAATCGCTTGATAGGACACATTCTTAGACATTGAGGAATTGTAAATTTAGCATTGGAGGGAAGTGTGTGGGGTAAAAATCGCAGAGGGAGACCAAGTATAGTAAGCAGATTGAAGTGGATGTCGGTTGCCATTCTTATGTGGAGATGAAAAGGCTTGCTCAGGATAGAGAAGGGTGGAGAGCTGCATCAAACCAGTCTCCGGACTGAAGACTATGACAACAACAACAACAACAACAACAACAAGGTAGCCCTAGGTAGTACAATTGACTCCCCTGATTTTTTTTATTATTATTTATTTCAGAGCAAGCTGCTGCGATCCCAGCACAATAGACACAGGTCCAGAAAAAAAAATCAAGAAAATGGGATAAAAGATATTTTAGCTTAGTTACTTGTTTTTGTTATAAAACTGTCAGGGACATTTAAGTGATGTCATAGAAACGAATGGAGGGGAACACATGTGTATTCATAGACAATTTATCACTATTCACTACCATTCCATTGTACTTTTGATTAAATATTTATAGCCCACTTCCTGTAGTATCTTTAGATTCACATTTCATTTTTATGTGCATTATGGTTTGTAGGCCCACTTAGGGAAACTCGCCATATAAGAAAATTAGTAACGCACCAAGCTTAGTGCCTCTAAGGTGATGTGGAAACCAAAGCATTGACATAAAGGAAATAATTCACTGTGTACTTGTTTCTTTTGATTCCTTTATCAAGTTTCATATATGATCAAAATATCCACGGGTGTACTGCCGGTCTATAGTGTCCAACGGGCACAATATTTCGGCGATCATACATGTCGCCATCATCAGGTGAACTCAGTCCGTCAGTTCACCTGATGATGGCGACTTGTATGATCGCCGAAATATTGTGCCCGTTGGACACTATAGACCGGCAGTACACCCATGGATATTTTGATCATCAAATACGCCGGGAGAAACTGAAGAATCACAAGTTTTATATAGTTAATAAAATGTTCAATTATTTACTACATCATGAATTGGCTAGTGTCTAGCCATTTCTAATGACTTTTTACAGGTAAAGCATGGGTATTCAACAAAGCCCACTAGTACAAATATTTACTAATCATATGGGGGCAAAATGAAATTTAGTTTTTCAGCAAAATTTGTTTGAGGGCAGATAACTGAAAATTGTTAAATCAAGTTTACCATTTAGTTCTGAGACTTTGTTTCTAATAATTGAAAGTCCAGGTTGGAATTAACAATATACTAATAAGGACAGTTTACAACTCACCACAAAGGCGTGATGACGAGCTGCGACAGGCAAATAAAAAATACACATACAACACTTCAGCTGTCGCCCATGACCTGCTTCAGAAAATTGAATATTCATGCACTCATACAGGCACACAACACATCACACAATAGTTCTATTTTGTGAAGAGGGCCATTTCCGATAACTGAAGTGTTGTATGTGTGTGTGTTTATGTGCCTGTCACAGCTTGTCATCATTTCATTGCCGTGAGTTGTAAACTGTCCTTATTGCTATAGTAAGACTTTATTTTTACACTCAGACTTTTATCTCCATTACCAAATATTATTAATTTGATGCATTGCACATGGAAAGAGTCCTGATTCACTTCAAAATTAAATGGGAAAACTCAGTTACAATTTGCCACACTAGTAGTCAATTTGTCACAGAAACAAAGAAAATGATTAAGGCAGTCAACTTACAAGCTGTAATCTCTCTTCACCAAGCAGATCAAAAATGGTGAAATTTTTTACATTTGTTACATAGGTTCTTAGATTGTGAGAAGGTATCTTATGCTGCAGAAAAGTTACCACAAATAATTAGAACTATTTAAATTTTTTTGTACAGAGGGTTCTTTCACACAGTATGACCAGAATGTATCTATTTACTGTATGTAAGTTTATTTTTGTATTGTGACCTAGATTACTTTCTGTACCTATAATTTTCAGGGAATGGAAGCATTGAGGTTTTGAAGGAATGTGGCCTCACCTTCAGTCCAGATTATGATCACCAATAAATCTGAACTAAATACCTTGTCTAAAATCCTCCCCACCCCTCCTACAGTGGTATTCTGTTGTCCACCATTGCTATGTAATCTCCTTGTCCATCCCTACTCCTTCCCTGTAGTAGACCTAGATGCAAAACCTGTCCTATCCACCATCCCACCACCACCTACTACAGTCACGTCACAGGCATTTCCTATCACATAAAAGGCAGGGAAACTTGTAATAGCAGTCTTGTTGTATAAAAACTGAGCTGCAAACACTGTGCAACTTTCTACGTGGGCATGATCAACAACAAGCTGTCTGTGCCGATGAATGGACATCATCATACTGTGGCTAGGAGACAGTGGACCATCCAGTTGCAGAGCGTGCAGCACTGCATGATGTGGCTCACTTCAATGACTGTTACATAGTCTGTGCTATATCGATCCCCCCCCCCCCCCCAAACACCAACTTGTCTGCATTGCGCAGATGGGAACTGAACTCTTCCTACAATATAGCCTAGGATCCCGCAACCCACAGGCCTAAACCTTTGCTAGTTCCTGCTCCTACCACTCTCCTCTCCCCTTCCTCTCCCTACCCACACTTCAGCTTACATATATATCTCCCTTTCGCCACATACTTCAGTCTCTTCCTAACTGTCAGACAGCACTGACATATTGCTCCATCCCCATGAGCATTCCTTTCTTTCCTTCCTGCTTCTCTCTCCAGGCTGCTTCTTCACCCCCACAACTGGTCTCTCTCACATCAGCTGTGCTGTTTGTTGCAGTCCAGCTGAAAGTTTCATTTTTTGTTTATTTTGTTATGTGTGCCTTTCTGCAGCTCATTGGGCATCTCTGTGGTGAGTAGCAACCTATCCTTCCCAAAATATTGTTGAACACTTTAAGGTATTTCCATTGTTTGTTTCTAACATGAGGCAAATCAAACAGTTTCAGGTTGGAATGTCAATAATGAGGATAGGTATGAAGGTTGTTGCCAACAATGTGTGAATGTGGTTACATAGATGTGTTATTTACAGAAATGTATAGACGCGTGTACTAGTCATTGTATCCAATGTCTTGTCAGTACGTTCACTGTGCTCCCACATCATTGCTGCAGAGTTCTGGAATCACTTTTGTAATTGGGTTACCAATTTTAATGAAAATGTCGCACATGAAAAATAATGCACAAGCACAAATTACTATTGGAATGTTGTGTATGGCAGAAAGTTTATAAAGATCAAAATCAGTATGCACCTAAAACTTTCACCTGAGATCACACAAAATAACATAAATCTCTTTCAAACACACTGAGCTCCCTATTTTCTAAATTTACATTGTGGATACTGCAATCTGCGTTAACCTACCACTGTCAACACGTACTCATTTACTCACCTACAGAAACAGAAGACTTAGTACAACAAAAAGAGTGCGCTATCACTCTTAGTTTGACAGATGTAATCATTGACACTAGCCAAAAATAGGTATTCCTTAATTATTACACAAATTTAACTGAAGTGAAGAACATACTGGCCTAAGTGACTTTTGCACAAATGCTTATTGGATTTTCACTCCATATGTTTTATAGACTCACAGAATGGCAATTTTCTATCTTTCAGGGAGAGTGTCTCATACATACACAAAACTTCTTTCCAATTAAAGGAGAATTAAAATGAATGGCAGCTATTAAAGCCTTCCAATATTCAAGACACATCAACTAAGTTACTTCAAAAATAGTTACAAGGTGAACAATGGCTTTCAATTTTGTACTTCTATTTGAGTACTGTACATTGTCAACTCCCAATTTCTCAAATTTACTTTTATGACAAAAGTGTGTCTCGTGCAAATACCCCGAGTTCCATCTATTGTCAAGTCTTACAGTATTTTGTACACAATATTTGTATCTACTGAAGAATTTCAAATTTAAATTATACACACCGTCTCATCTGTAAGACTTTTGTGCCTGAACAATGTGAACTATTAGTCTATTAGCCATCTTTAAAACATATTTGCCAAATACTTCAAACCGCTTCAACTTATGTGCTGTGCAAAATGGAAGCCACAGATTGAATAACAACATTAACAAATCACGTGAATAAAAATAAAGTGGCTACATTTCTCACTCATAGTTCCTTCATTACTATTATTTCAGCAATTTAAACCACACTAACATACCAAATATAAAATGATATCAATGATGATAGTGGTTTGTGAAAGGAGATTTTAATAATATACTACATCTTTATATTTTGTTATACTTTTATTCAGATATTACACAACATAGCACTTTTATTCACAGGTCACAAGTCTGAATTGTCAGAATAACTACTTGACTTTTAGAACAATTCCTACACAGGAAACAATCATGGTTCCCACACAGAAATCGTTGTAGTGAAGGAACTCCACATTAGCTACTACAGAGTCCTACAAGAACCACAGCTAAAGGTATGGCTGCTTACTTGAAGGAGAATTGTGGAAATGGATTTACCACAACATAGTGTGAGAGAAAATGGAGATGTTTGTTAAGAGTAAACAAAAACATTGATAATAACAAGCAGTGCAGAAGAGGGAGGAAGGACTGAGTTAAAAAACAAAAGGAAAAAAAGTTGCATTTCTGCCAAAATCCAATAGCAGAAGCAGTCTGTACAACAGTCTGTACAACATTAGGCACCTCTGGTAACTTTAAAGCTACTTGGCAGAGATAAGCATGTCAAGTTAACAGAAGGAATTATAACTCAACCTGTCTACAAGTCACCCGAGGTTCAGGCTGATTTCTGCCAAGTGCCAATTTTATTCCAGAAAGTGCGTGTTTTGTTTCAGCATGTTCCTATTTTGTTCAAAAACAGCGTCTACTTAAACATGTTTCATGTGTAATTTTCTTCTTCTCTTATCTCTTTTTCTCTTATGTTCTTTTTCCATGTCTAGCCTCTCTTTTTGTTAAGTTCTTCTCTCTTCTATCACTATGTCTGTGTGTCCTGCCTGTTATTTTCAGTCTCTTCTGTGGAGGCTATGACATGTACCCTGAGCATCCTGGAAAGGTAACACACAAAAATATTAAGATGTCCACTAGTATCAATGGTACAGAAGTAAAACAAAGTATAAATGGTATGGTCACTTCAATTCAATAAAGAGATAGAGAAAAGCACAGTTGCTTGTAACAGCCATTCTAGAGTCAGTAGAACTCCAACTAAGGCCCCTTTCCAACCCTGGTAATGGCCTATGGAGCCATGGGAGAGTCTTCATATATGAGAATTGGCACTTAAATAGTGGCAACTATTTATTCACAACTGATACAAAAGCATTACATGTTTGCACATGTTACTGTCCTTTAAAGTACTGTAGACAATAGTGTTGTGTAGAACCTGTTGCCACATAATATTATAGTATTAGCAAAGCCTGTTCTGCAAATGCTTTTGTATCGGTTGTGAATAAATAGGTGCCACTATTTAAGTTCCAACCTTCATATAAACATGGTAGGAATAGTATTTTATGTTGCAAAAAAGTGGCCTACATTGCTCATATCTCTTTTTAAAAGATAGTAAGTATCCTTATTGCTTGCTTCTGTATTTTAAATATACTAGTGGATTTAGATCTATTCTTCAAAAAAAAAAAAAAAAAAAAAAAAAAAATTCAGACCGTAGCAAGAAATACAGTTTTCTGAGCTGCTTAGAGACTGTGTGTAGTTTCTAACTAAATGTATTGCAAAGATTTGGTGTCATGCATGGTACTTACAGTAATTCTTTCAACATCTACATCAGGGTTTAAGGGAGTGGTGTTTTGTTTAGTGTAAAACCTGCTGTTGATTCTTTTTTTCTTTTTGTTAGTCTCAAACCAATATTGGTAGCCGAGAAGTATTTTCTTGTACTATTTGTTGTATTGTGTCTGTTATTTGATATCAGTATACCGTATTCTTATCAGATGCATACAAGAATTTTTAACCTTGGGAATGTGTTCTTGAAGGTCACTTATAAAAAGTGTAATAAATAAGATAAGACTGAGAATAGAGCCCTGTGAGATGCCATAGGTTATACTGAGTAAATTGGACCTGTAGGATGGTCCTTGCTTCCAGTTCCTAATTTAAACAAATTGTCTTCTGTTGTCCAGTTAGCTCTTAAACCAGTTTCGGGCCACTTCTTGAATTCCATATTGCTCAAGCTGTTTTAGGAACATTGAATGGTTTACCATGTCAAATGCTTTTGATTGCTCTAGAAATATGCCTATTGCTGGCAGTTTACAGTCAAATTTGAGCAGCAGTCAAGGAAGTCATATAGTGCATCAACAGTGGACTTTTTTTTTTTTTTTTGGGAGAATGAAATGATATTATTTATGTTGAAAGTTCTCCAGTCGAATAACAATCACATATTCAAATACCTTGGAAAAGGCTGATAGTATTGCAGTTGGTCTGTAGTTCCTCATGCCTGTTTTTTACCTTTATTAAATATAGGGACAATTATTGCTACTTTTAGGTGGTCAGGATATGTTCCCTCTAGAAATGATTTATTTATGATATGGGAGAGAGGATTACTAATGATATGTGAACATTTTTAATAGAAAACATGTGATCATCTCATAACCAGCAGACTATATTTACCTTTTTTTGTATGATATTTTCAATTTCGTTTGCTGTTGTTGGCAGGAGGAAAAAGGAATTTTGGAGAACATTTGTGGTAGAAAGTGTGGTTGTAGATTTCTTGCTACTGTGTATAAGTTTTGTGCATTTTTTGTACAATATCTGTTAAATTCATTTGCTATTTCATTTTTATTGTCTGTGACCTACCGGCCTCTAACACCACGTTGTCTTTAGCTATTTTCTTTCTCCAGTTTGGTCATTTATAATGTTCCATATTGTCTTTCTTTTGTTGGAAGAATTTCCAATCAGTGTGTCATTTAATATCTTATTTGCAGCTTTAAGACATTCTTGTAGTTAATTTCATAGTTCCTAAAATAGGATCTAAATGACTCTGTTTTTCCTATTTCAAGTTTGCTGAATTTGTGCAGTAGTCTTCATCTTTTGTGAAGAAACTCTGATACCCTTTGTAATCCAGGCATTTTTATTTTTGTTACTAAGAGATTTTACTTTCTCTGGGAAGTGCATATTGAAAAATATGCATGAAGGTCTTAAACATTTCATTTACTGTTGAGGAGCTGGGCACACATATATTACTTCTACAAAGCAATTAAGATCAGTTGCTATTTGATCTAGACAGCTGGTCACTATTGTTGATTGTATAACTTTTATGTCCATGTTGAAAGATAGCATTAAATCCACCAGATGAAATTTTCTATCACAGTCAGTTAAAAAATCCACATTGAAATCACCACATAATATTACATTTTTTTTATTTATTTTGGCACATTTTATCCAGTATAGACTCTGACCATAACTTGTTGGTTATGAACTGTAGGCTGAAACTAAAACTACAAAAAGATAGGAAAATAAGGAGATGGGGCTTGGATAAATTGAAGGAACCTGAGGTTCTTAAGAATTTCAGAGGGAGCTTTAGCCAACAACTGACAAACAGGGGAAAATAAAACAGTAGAGGAGGAATGGGTAAAATTGAAAGATGAAATAGTGAAGGTCGCAGAGGACAAAATAGGTAGGAAGGAAAGGCCTACAAAAAATCCTTGGATATCACAGGAGATACTAAATTTGATCGATGAAAGGAGAAAATATAAAAATGCAGTAAATGAAACAGGCAAAATGGAGTACAGACGACTAAAAAATGAGATTGACCGGAAGTGCAAAATGGCTAAGCAAGAGTGGCTAGAAGCCAAATGCAAATCTGTAGAAGAATGTACAAGAAGGGGAAAAGTAGATACAGCCTACAGGAAAATAAAAGAAACATTTGGAGATAAGAAAAACAGCTCTATGAATATCAAGGACAACGATGGAAAACCAGTTCTCAGCAAAGAAGGGAAAGCTGAAAGGTGGAAGGAGTATATAGAGGGGCTCTACAAAGGAAATAAACTTAGAGACAATATTGTAGGAAGGGAAGAGGATGTAGATGAAGATGAAATAGGAGATACTGTACTGACAGAAGAATTTGACAGAGCCCTGAAAGACCTAAGTCGAAACAAGGCCCCTGGAGTAGATGATATTCCCTCAGAGCTACTGAAGTCTCTGGGAGAACCAGCCATGACAAAATTGTTTCACCTGGTATGTAAGATGTATGAGACAAGTGAAATACCCTCAGACTTTAAGAAAAATGTTATAATCCCCATCCCTAAGAAAGCAGGTGCAGACAGGTGTGAAAACTACAGAACCATCAGTTTAATAAGTCATGGTTGAAAAATATTAACGTGAATTATATACTGAAGGATGGAAAAAGCTGGTAGAAGCCGACCTCAGGGAAGATCAGTTTGGGTTCAGGAGAAATGTAGGTACACGGGAGGCAATACTCACTTTACGGCTTATCCTAGAAGATAAATTAAGAAAAGGCAAACCTAAATTTCTAGCTTTTGTAGATTTGGAGAAGGTTTTTGACAATGTTGATTGGAATAAACTCTTTCAAGTTCTGAAGCAAGCAGGAGTAAAATATAGGGAACGTAAGGTTATTTACAACTTGTACAAAAAACAGACAGCGGTTGTCAGAGTTGAAGGGCATGAAAGGGATGCAGTGGTTGGAAAGGGAGTAAGACAGGGTTGTAGCCTTTCTCCAATGTTGTTCAATTTGTACATTGAGCAAGCTATAAAGGAAAGCAAGGAGAAATTTGGTGAAGGAATTAAAGTTCATGGGGAAGAATTAAAAACATTGTGTTTTGCCGACAACATAGTAATTCTGTCAGATACAGCAAAGGACCTGGAAGAGCAATTGAACTGAATGAACAGTGTGCTGAAAGGTGCATATAAGATGAACATTAACAAGAGCAAAACTAGGGTAATGGAGTGCAGTGTAAGAAAATCAGGTGATGCTAAAGGAATTAGATTGGGAAACGAAGCAATATAGGAGGTAGACGAGTTTTGTTACTTGGGCAGTAAAACAACAAATGATGCTCACAGTACAGAGGATATAAAATGCAGAATGGCAATGGGTAGAAAAGCGTTTTTGAAAAAGAGAAATTTGTTAACATCGAATATTGATTTAACCCTAAGGAAGTCCTTTCTGAAGGCATTTGTATGGAGACTTTGCCTTGTATGGGAGTGAAACATGGACGATAAACAGTGTGGACAGGAAGAGGATTGAGGCTTTTGAAATATGGTACTACAGAAGAATGCCAAAGATTAGGTGGGTGGATCGCGTAACTAATGAGGAGGTACTGAACAGAATTGGGGAGAAAAGGAATTTCTGGCATATCTTGACTAAAAGAAGGGATAGATTGGTAGGACACATTCTTAGACATAAAGGAATTGTGAATTTAGCGTTGGAGGGAAGTGTATGGGGAAAAAATCGCAGGGGAAGACCAAGAGATGGATACAGTAAGCAGATTCAGACAGATGTAGGTTGTCGCTCTTATGTGGAGATGAAGAGGCTTGCTCAGGATAGGGTATTGTGGAGAGCTGCATCAAACCAGTCTCCGGACTGAAGACCACAACAACAACAACATCCAGTATAGATGCCAAGTCCCTAGGAAAGTGGTGAAGTTGCCACTTGGGGGATCTAAATAAGGCTACAATGCAAATATTTAGCTCTGTAAGTATTAAACTTGATAATTCAATCTGTGCAATGTCTCACAGATGTTGAGGGGGTCACCTCTAACATAATTTCTCAGTTATATGCAGGTACCACCATCATTAAAGTTTTTTTCTACAGTATGTGTGAACTTATCTAAAGTTGTGCATGTAAGTTAGATCAGATTCCTTTAGCCAGTGTTCACTAGTGCACAGGAGATGCATGGCTGACAGTGTGTGGTTATTGCTGGTAACAATTTCAATTTGAATTACTCTGTTTCTGAGCCCATGGACACTGAAAATAAATATTGAGGCTGTCTTATTTTCTGTTGAGGGTAAAACTCCCTGGTCACTCCAGCTGTGCCTGTGCTGTGGGCATTCACCATAAAAAATAAAGTGGGCCAATTCTATTTCATGGTTCTTTTTGAGCTTCTTGGTGCTGACTGTTGCTGCTGCTGGTTTACATTTGCTGCTACATCTTATGTTGTTGTTGCCAGTACTGTTGTTTCTGTTTCTAAGATTTTTGGTTGAATCTTCTGGTCTATTGTCATGTTTGGCTCTCCTCGGATGATGTTTCAAATTCTATATGTGTTAGTATTATTATCACTTCTTTTGGCGATACTGCTGTGGTTGCTGTTACTTCCACATGATTCACTAATAGTTGTTGGGCTGACAATGCTGGTGTACCTTCGTTCTCAGCATGTTAGAAGTAGTCTGATGTTGAGGGTAGTAGGTATAATGAAAGAGGGGGAAGACTACATCAGTGGTAGTCACATAAATCTCAGTGAACAGTGTAAATCTAATAGTGGAAAGTCCAGGTTGGAATTGAGAATATAGTAATAACGACAGTTTACAACTCACTGCAAAGACGTGGTGACAAGCTGCAATATTTAGGCACATAAAAAAAGGATACACACATACAACACTTTCAGCTATCAGCCATGGCCTGCTTCAGAAAATATTTGCGCAATAACACAACATGATCATACAACCGTCACAACTGGCTGCCGCACTTCGAATAACTTCAGAGGTGATGGTTGTATAATTGTGTTGTGTGCCTGTGTGAATGTTCTACTTTCTGAAGAAGGCCATGGCTGATAGCTGAAAGTGTTGTTTGTGTGTGTCTTATTTTATGTGCTTGTCACAGCTCGTCGCCAGGTCTCAGTGGTCAGTGTAGATGGCTATATGGAATGTCACAGATACAGTCATTCTCATAAAAAATGGCACTCTGTGCCAAAATTGAACAAATAATAACATAAATAGCTATTGACAAACTTCCTCTGCAATTTACAGCCCAGATTTGTATTGGTGGTGGTGGGATTTGGTGAAGGTGTAGAGGTCCAAAGGTGCAAGGATAATAAACATCCCAAAAATCTTCAGTGAGAAGAGGATAGTGTAAATTAATTTGCATATCATATTGTCATCGCTACTTGGTCTATTACTGGTGGCATGCAAATAGCAGCTTCTGGACAAGACTCCAACATTCTTCATAACAAAAAAGGGGAGGGGGGACATTTTGTTATGGACATAATTTACCATAAATGAGTAGTGTGTGTTTCACACACTTATACATTGAGGTACAGCAAATTTGATCAGTCCTTCCATATATGCTAATGTACTACTTTGGTTTGAAATGGCTGGTTATTTTAGTTGATGTTCAACTGACTTTCGGCAGTGCTCAGTTTGTTGGCAATCGAGACTAACAGGCAGTTGCTACTTTCTTTATTCAGGCACATTTGCACCAAGAGACGTCCAGTGTAAACTGGTTCTGCATTAGCATATCTACAAAGCTTTGCTCCATACGATATTGTAACCCACACTGAACCAAAGTGAGTAAATTATAACCACCATATATGTTATAGATATCGAGTATGCAATGTATTAAGTCTTTTGAGACAGTATTGTGGTGATATTTCTCAAGAAAGCAAAGATTGTTCACAAATGGCACGTGTATCTAAAAATGTTTACAGGGTATTGAGGTACTTACAAAGCCAGTGAGATACCCACAACTGTCAAAGACAGAACATTTGTATGCAGCACAGGATCTAAGGGGGGAAGAGGGGTGGTATGTAATCCAACTTTAAAGAATAATTTCTTAGAATAAATAGCAACCAACCAGTTGGGTTAAAAAGGGGTTTAATTAAAACTTATACTCAGCTTTGACAAAATTAATTTTGTCTTCTTCAGTAATCAGACCTAAGAACAGTCATATGCCAAACAATACTACACAATTGGTAGGAAAATATACAAATAAATAAATAAATAAAATGCAGCCTTGATGAGAATATACTCACTAATCACGTAAAAGTTGTTGTAAAAAAACAGAGACAAATGCTCTAATAAAGTGGATTTTTACTCCATGTAAAACACTATGTAAAAAGTTAAACTAGAATGTCAAATTAAAAACTGTGGAATAATGCTGCACACACGCCAAGTGAGCTCCACTTACTGACAAGTTTAGGGACACGACATGCAACTGCACTAGGTGGCATCAAGAGGGAAAATGAGGGTGCGCATACTCATTTGATAAAAATAAGCATGTGGTGACAAAGGAAAACTGTACAGTCAGAATTCTGAGGATACTGTAACAGACATAGTGCATGCATGAAATTTTTTTTTAAAAAGTCTTGTTCGCAATTAGCTTTATTTCATATGACGTGTTTCGAGAACATCATCAGATCTGTGGTACAACAGAAGATAATTTTTTTTTTCTTTATTGTGATTTCTTTTCCCCTAAAAAAGGGGCGGGCCGGCAGCGCTCACTGGCGCTCTTCGGCCTACAGAAGTAAAAAATGACAGCGGAGAACATAAAAACACAAAGGAGATAAAATTTTGGAGATAATACAGACATAAAACGGAGATTTAAAATGGAGATAAAACAAAGTACATAAAATGGAGGAAAACAGTGGTGACATAAAACACTTGGAACGACGAAAGTGGTGAATAAAAACAGTTGCTCGAATGTCAGTGGCACACACACAATTAAAATGAGCATAGGGCGGCGGCCATGGTGAGACCGTCCGCTATTTGGAGTTAAAACAAAAAACACAACACACACTCGGAGAGATACAAAAGTTAAAACTGATGGTGTCGGCTGCGGGTTGGCCGTCCACTGTTCTAAAATAAAACAATGTAACTAAAACACACCACACTTGTCGAAGCACAAAGGAGGTGGGACACTGAGAGCATTTAAGATGGGGTGTGGGGGGAAAAGGGATGAAAGTATAGGGAGAGGGTGGGGAGGGGCCACAGAGCCAGTAGGGAAGGGGCAGGGGGGATGATGTCCCAGGAAGCCACGGGGAAGAAGGATAGGGGAGGGCAGTAAGAGGAGGATCCGGAGGGACGGAGGAGGGGAGAAGGGACAGGAAGGGAGGGATAGTCGGGGCCCTCAGGGAGAGAAGGGGGAGAGGGAGCAAGGAGAAGGATCAAAGCTGGTATGAAGGGTAGATGTCAGGTCGGAGGGCATCATCCGGGAGGGGGAGGGTACGGAAGTTGCCACGGGAAAGGATCCGGAGGGTGGTCAAGTGGAGAGCAGGGGGAATACAGTGGTGGAGGCACGGCAATGTACCTGGTGCAGAGAGGAGGGGATGGACTAGAGGATTAGGCGGATCTGATTTGCGGGATATGTAACGGAGGCGGAGATTTTCAATAAAGAGAACGAGTCTGGGGAAAGTAAGGAGATCATAGAGGATCCGCGTGGGGGAAGGGGGATAAAGTGGGATACGGAAGGCGAGGCGGAGGGCATGGCGTTCCAGTATCTCCAGAGATTTGTAGAAGGATGGGGGAGCGGAGATCCAGGCGGGATGGGGGACACAGAGGACTGGGCGGATGAGGGATTTGTAGGTATAGAGGATGGTAGAAGGATTGAGGCCCCATGTTCGGCCAACAAGGAGTTTGAGGAGGCGGAGGCGGGAGCGGGCTTTTTCTTGGATAGCGCGTAGATGGGGAGTCCAGGAGAGGGTGCGATCAATAGTGAGGCCCAGGTACTTTAGGGTAGGGGTGAGACGAATGGGACGGTTATGGAGGGTCAGATAAAAATCTCGGGGATGGAAGGAAGGGGTTGTACGACCTACGATGATCACCTGGGTTTTGGTAGGATTTATAGACAGGAGCCACTGGTTGCACCAAGCAGCAAAGAGGTCAAGGTGTTCTTGGAGCAGGCGGTTGGAACGGGCAAGGGTGGGAGCTAAGGCAAGGAAAGCGGTGTCGTCAGCATATTGGAAAAGGTGTATGGGAGGGGCAGGCTTAGGCATATCTGAGGTATACAGGAGGTACAGGAGGGGAGAAAGGACAGAGCCTTGGGGCACACCAGCAGAGGGATAAAAAAGACGGGAGTCAGTGTTGTGGACGGTAACATAGGTGGGGCGGTCGGAGAGGAAGGAGGCAATGACCCGGACGAGGTTGATGGGAAGAGCATAGGTTTGGAGTTTGAAGAGCAGGCCAGAGTGCCAGACCCGATTGTAGGCCCGTTCGAGGTCTAAGGACACAAAGATGGCGGCATGACGGGAATTTAGCTGGAGGGAAAGGAGTTGCGTAAGTCGAAGGAGTTGGTCGTCAGTGGAGAAGGAAGGACGAAAGCCACATTGGGTGTCTGGGAGAAGGTGGTGGAGGTGGTGATGGATGCGACGGGACAGAATGGATTCGAAGACCTTGCTAAACACTGGGGTGAGGCAAATCGGGCGGTAGGAGGAGGCATCAGAGGGGGGTTTGTTGGGTTTTAGGAACATGAGGACTCGAGAGATTTTCCACAGGCGGGGGTAGCAGCCAGTGTAGAGGATGGTGGTATAGAGGGAAGCAAGAGTGGTGAGGAAAGGGAGGGGACATTCTTTGAGGTGGCGGTATGTGATGCGATCGTGGCCGGGAGCTGTGTTGCGTTTGGTATCAATTGCGTTTGGTATCAATTGTATGTCGTGTGCAGTGATGGGGGTGTTAATGTCCGATGGGGGGATGTGGTCCAGGTAATGGAAGCCAGGAGCCAGGGGTGGGATGGAGACATCGGTTTTTTCATGGACATCTGGGAACAAGGAATAATCAAAGTTAGGATTTTCAGGGATGGAGAATACATCAGAGAGGAAAGAGGCAAAATGGTTAGCCTTACTGGCATTATCAGGAAGGGGCTGGTGAAGGTGGAGGAGAGGGTATGTGGGCATAGGTTTCGATCCAGTGAGGCGGTGGAAGGCGTTCCAATACCGAGACGAGTTGATTGGGAGGTGGGCATTAAGCCGTGTCACTGTCTGATGCCAGTCCCGGCGTTTTTTGGCAGTCAGGAGGCTGCGCACGTGTCGCTGGAGTTGCTGATGGCGGAGGAGTGTAGCCCAGTCACGGGTTCGCAGGAAGGAGCGGTACAGGCGGCGGGATTCCCGCAGAAGAAGGACAGCCTGTGGAGGGAGTGTGGGACGGTGCGGCTGGACAGCTTTGGTAGGGATGTGCGAATGGATAGCATCAGACAACGTCTGCTGAAGGAAGGAGGCAGCTTGGTCGATATCATCGGGAGAGTGTAGGGGGAGATGGTGGCTTTCGACCTGATGGGTGATGGAGAGGCGAAAGGCATCCCAGTCTGCTCGGGAGTAGTCATGGACGAGTTTAGGAGGTGGAGGTGGGCGAGGATTCTGTGGGCGATGGACATTGTGTGTGAGGGTAAGGAGAACAGGGTCGTGATCACTGCCTATGGGGTCAAGAACGTCGGCGGTGATGCGCCCAAGGAGATTGGGAGAGACAATGACGACATCAGGGGTGGTGTTGCTACAGGGTCGGGTGTGGCGTGGGAGTGGGACAATGTCGCCATTGATGGTAGGAATGATCTGATGCCACCGACAGAGTTCGGCAGGGGAGCGGGAGTGGATATTGAGGTCAGTGGCGACCACGTAGGTCGTGAAGGTGCTATCAATGTGAGCAAGGAAGTCATAAGGGATGGGAACATGGGAGCGGATATAAATAGTAGCACAGGTGACAGTGAGGGAAGGGAGGAAGAGGGTGTGGATGAGATGTTCATAAGGGATGTTGAGGAGGGGATGTGGCCGAACTGGGTGGTGTCGGAGATGGCCGAAAGCCACTCCACCTCGTGCAGGGGGATGGGGAGAGTCGTGACGGTGTAGGATATAGGGTGTGGTACTGACATGTATGTGAGGGAGAAGGAAGGTTTCGTTGAGGAGAAAGGCATCCACACGGTGTTGGTTTAAGGTGTTCATCAGGAGGAGCTTATTGGCGGGAAGGGAGCGAATATTGGAGTACAGGATGTTAAATCGTTGCTGCGTCATAATGAGGTTGAAAGGTGGGGAGAGGGAGAGGGTGTGGGGACTAAACTAGGGTGTGAGGACGGTCGGTTCGGGAGAAGGTGAAGTGGATGTGATTTTGGGAGGTTGTAGCCTTAAAATCTAGGTTGAAGAGGGAGCGAGTGGCCAGGGAGACTTGGTGGAGGGTGTGAGGGCGCTGGAAAGAGTGGATATTTTGGAGGACAATAGTCAGGAACCGGATGATGTCCTCTGCTGTGGGGGGAGGGCATAAGGAGTTATTAGCGGGGATTGGGGGATCAGTGGGACGGACAGGGACGGTGAGTTCTTCTTTGGTGGGAGGGGAGCGGGACTTACATTTGTAAGAGTAGGTGGGGTGTGCCCCACCGCAGGTGTTACAGGAGGGGGTGGCGGCGAGGTTAGGGCAGGAGGTTTGGAAGTGTTGGCCTTTGCAGTGGGAGCATACAGGAGGGAGACGGCAATTTTCGGTCAGGTGATCATTATATGTGAGGCAACGGGAGCAGCGGTATGACTGGGGAGGTGCTCGGGAAGGTTCCACCTGGTGCAGGCGGTTGTAGATGAGGGCCCCATTGCGGAGGAGGTGGTTGATGGATGGCGCGTCTTCTGTGAAGACGCGCATGAGGTAGGTGGGGCCTGTCGCATTGTTAATTCGACGAGCTGAGCGGATGGATTGGCGGGGATCCCGCCGGAGTTCCTCCAGCACCTCTTCCTCTGTGATCCCCGGGTTCAATTTGGTGATCACAGCAGTGAGCGTGGGAGGACGACGGGGAGGAGGGGATTGGCGATTGGAGGCTGGAGGGGGGAGGGGGACAAGGGTGGCACGGGGTCCAAAGTGGACGCGGGGGATCTTGTGGAGGAGCTGTGTGTGGAGGTCGGGGTCAGGTGATTTGAGGAGGACAGAGTCCCTCCGTGGGATGATTTGGGAGACGGGGGCAGAAGGAGCATACTGCCGAAAGAGGAGAGTGAGGGCACGGCAGTCTAGGAGTTGGGGGTCAGGGTTATTGAGGACGAAAGTGTGGACAGCAGATGGTTGAGAGGGGAGGAGGGGTGGCGGGGGAGGTGGTGCAGGCTGGGTAGGGGGGAGAGGGGCGGCTTCCATCGGGACCGGTGGGCCAGTGGCGAGAGGGTCGGCGGGCTTTTTCGTCACCGAGGAGGTGGCATCTGTGGATGCTCGTTTTGTCTTCTTTGGTTTTAACAGAAGATAATTACATTTTAGATGTTTATAGCACGTAATTATGATATCTATAAGGAGTATAAACCATATTAATACATATATACTTACAAAAGATTAAAAAAACGGTGGGAAATACAACCATCTTGGTATAGATGCTTGATTACAACTTAAAATATCATCATGAACGTCTAGTGATATTGTTGAACCAGACTCACATGCCCAACTGTGGTGAGAGGGGGGCAAACACCGTAACAGGTAACCTAGGGCCCATTCGCCACCAGATGGCGCAGGGGTGACATTGAAAGTTACGTGAATAAAGCTACACATAAAACATCTTAGGCACACTATACTGTGTGCAGTTATAGAAACTGTGAAAGTTACGTGAATAGAACTACACATAAAACACCTTGGGCACTCTATACTGTGTGCAGTCATAGAAACTGTGAAAGACATGGCTACAAAAATGTGTTAGGTCTTATAAAAATATATAAGACACCAATTTAAGTACATTAAAATTATTAATGGGATAGGGCGCACGACAAGGGAGGCGTGGGAGGGCCAAAGGATAGGATTGGGTGTTGCTAAATACAGCACAAACCACATGATAAATGTTAAAAAATACACAAGCCAGGCCACTGAGACGTTACAGTGACACAGCCGCTCATCACATGCTACAAGCTACCATTGCAGAAAAATCTTTCACGAGTTCCAGGTAGAAAAATTATGTGAAGGGACAATGTCATACATCTATGTGCCATGATGACGAGACAACCGACAGAATCCGACAATACGAGTACAATCAAGGTTAAAAAATCGAAACCAATGACAAAATAGGCAGTATACAAGTGCCATTGAATCACCACAAATTCTCGTACAAGAGGTGTGGTGGTTTATCTTTCTTTTTTTTTTTCTTTTTTTTTAAGTTAATTTCTTTTACAAAAATACATGTTACATAAAACATAATATATGTTGTAAGATACAATGAACAATGGGATACGTGTAACATCTTTGTATCTGATGAACTGAACAATGCCACTAAAATTTCTAATTTACCCAGATAGCTACAAATAAAACTGTCTATAGTGGGTGGCAGTACTATTTCTTTGTCAAAGATTTACATCATAAAATTTGATAGTGTGATAGGGAACTGCTTTCGAAAAAAAAAAAAAAAAACATATCTATTGATTCGCAATAGATTTGATCGTAAAATTCAACGAGCTTGGTAAAATTCGTTTAGCTTTTGTTCACTGCAATGCGAAATGTAACCCCTTGGAGCGCTAGCATCGCTGTAGCTCTTGGACTGCGCTTATTTCAAAACAAACGTTCTTATTTGAAAACATGACGTCGAAGTTTATTTAATTTGGTGTGTGCTGTCTTCGACAAAATTAATCGAACTTTCTGAAGCAGACGAAGCACTGTATAATAGCAGACACCTTGTATAAGAACAGATTAACCCTTTCATTCTCAGTGTTGAACTGCTCGTGGACAACAACGTATTAAGTTCATTTATACTGTATTTTATGCACCAATCCTTAAAGTTGCATTTTTGTTGATCAACATGCTTGGAACGGCGTGTAGCCCGTTCTGAGGCATTTATCTGTTCATCTCGGAGGCTATGTTGCATTGCCGTCTGTTCATGGCTGAGTGTGAGCGTAACTTTGGTTCCTTTTATTTTATTCCAGCAGTGAATTGTTTTGTCTTTGCTACTGCGTCGAAGATTGTGGTACCATTATTGATCTGGCAGTGTTAACTATCAACAAAATAACGTTCATGTAATAAAATACCTCGATAAAAACGTCTATGTTGTGCATGAAATATATGACATAAAATGTCAATAGTTCAACCAAAATTTTAAAACATATTTTCATATTTACTGCACAGTATTTACACAGAAAACACTTAAGCTGATTTCATAATGTGGACTGAAAGGGTGAAGGAGACTCGAAAGTAGCAAGATAATGGCGGAGATACTGTACTCAACAGAGAAATTTGTCCTAGGTGTACAGCCGAGAATATTAAGAAGAAGATTAATGGCTTCGTGTGTTACATCATCCACAAAATTAATAGAAATATATGCAGCAGATTTTTATAAGCTCTCAACTCTTCTCAATCTCAATCTAATAATAATAGATGCTGTTCCTGTTGTTAACAGGTTCTTGTATGCGTTCCTGTTCGACCAGTAAGTTGATCCTTCTCGTATAAGTATCATTTCGTTGCGGTAATTTCCTAGAAGCGTTGTCTCTCGAAATAGCAACGATATATATCGCTGCAATCAGACATATCGATATAGCTGTGCGAGCGAGATATGTCGAAAAAGTGACGCGCGCGCGGAGGACAAAAGAAGTCGGGAATTAGACATTTCGTTGTTCGGAATTAATTTGTCGTATGTTCTGATTATTGTTCGCCAGTTGTTAGTTTGTTGGTATGGATAAATTATCGTGGCGCGAGTTGTTTCGGCGGATTTCTTCTGTGGAGAAATGTATTCGGTTCTGCTGGGAATTGGAACTTTTATCTAATAGTGAGTGTAGGCGATGTGTGGCACTGAAGGGACTGAAACTTCAGAAGAAAGCTTCGCAGCGTGATTTCCCTTACGAACTCATTTGTTCGAAGTCCAAAAAAAGGACATCCATTCGGACTAACACTTGGTTTGCCAACACAACAAATTTTGGAATTATCTGGAGCCGTCACATCGCATAACAAACCAACACATCGAACAGGTAAGGACGGACCAGTAATTTGGCTTATTTGGTGCTTCAATAGATTCTCTTATCTGTCGATAGTATACGCATTTCCGTTCAGCATCTCTCTTAGCAGTATTGTCTACTTATTTATTTTTAATTTGATAAAGGTTTCATACATGTAGGCATAATTTCTCCTTACTTAATTACGACATAGCTTACCTTAAAATACCTGTTTTGCGAATGTCTTTCAAGCGCCGTTACATTTAGGAGCCAACTTTCGTAATATTGAAGTATAAATACAAAATCCACCAAATACGGCACATTTACTTCCGATCGCCTGAATTGGAGGCTGCGCAACACGGTGTTCATTTGTTGCAGACCACGTGATTATGTGGCTAGCGAATCACAGTACAAAGAAGAGTATCGTGGTCAGCCAATGGTAACCAAACCTCGCCACCGCGAAACATGCAAGTAAGAATTTTTGACGTTGGAAATTGAATATGCGGTAAAGTTTTTATACAAGAAACCGCACAATGTTTACAAGATGTGAATATGAACTTGTTAACCTGGATTTTCAATTATTTTATTTTCGAAATCACTTGATTATACTTTCAGACAGACGATAAAATAAATCAAACATGCTATACCTGCTCTATGGTTGACAGGTGTATGTACCCTTGTCCAGTCAGTAACAGTAATTGGCCTCGTAAAATGAAGATTTAGAATTAGGCCCTACTTGATCACTGTTTCGTAGAGAGTACAGAGTAAATAAAACATAGTATACCTGTTCTATGGTTGACAGGTTCTGGTATGTACCCTTGTCCGGTTAGTAACAGTTATTGGCCTCGTAAAATATTTAGAATTAGCTGGCGACTGTTTCATACAGATCATAGGGTAAATAAAACATGCTATACCTGATCCATGGTTGACAGATTCTTGTATGTACCCTTGTCTGATCAGTAAAAGTAATTGGCTTCGTAAAATGAAGATTTAGAATCACTTTATCCTCTCAACTATATAGTACTATAGCATGTTTTACTTATTGTATATGTACGAAACAGTCATCAACTAATTCCAAATCTTCATTTTACGAGGCTATTAACTGTTACTGACCGGACAATGGTACATACAAGAACCTGTCAACCATATTTGTTTATTTGTTTGTTTATTTATTAGCCTTTCACCACGCATTGGCTTCGTCATATGGGGTTTTACATATACATTTTATCTTTTTAGATTACAAATTGATTACATAATTTACAGCATATACACATTATTACAGCTTTTCTTTTACATAAATAATTATCTATCATTATACATCTCAATTGCTATCAATCTATGAATTTAATTTAATTGTGCATATTCTCTAAGTTACTTTGGAGGTATTCTTCAACTGAGTAATATGGCGTGTTTTTGAACTAAATCTCCAACACTGTTTTAAAATTACTTAATGTAAGGGTTTTTACAGACTGTGGTGGCTTATTATATAATTTAAGACCTAGTTGTGTGTGGCTATTGTGTTTCAGGGACAGTCTTGAATACGGAATATCTGACATAGTACTGTTTCTAGTATTATGTGTATGTACATCCACTCTGACAGTAAATTTATGTATATTTTCTTTTATATATATTAGACAACAGTACATGTAGAGACTTGGGAGTGTCATTATACTGAGCTCACTAAAGTGTTTCCTACAGGATTCTCTAGGTCCCAGCCCTTGTATATACATCTAATTGCTTTTTTCTGCAATTTGAAAATAAGGGATGTGTCTGGTGCATTTCCCCATAGCAATACTCCATACTGCAACTGTGATTGAAAGAATGCATAGTAACAGAGAATCAGTAATTTCTTGTTTACACACTGCCTTAGTTTATTCAATAGAAAAATCACACGTGCGAGTTTGCTAGATACATGTTTTATTTTATCATCCCAAGAAAGTCGTTGATCTATTTTAAGGCCCAACAGTGTAACACATTGATTGTCTTCTTTTTAAGTTAAAATATATTTCCTCAGTTTTTGTAGTATTTATACATAACGATTGGCTTTACACCACTGATTACTTTTTTCATATAGTTGCTTATTTTTGTCTTTCACTACCTGTTTATTTTCACCAGATATAATCATTGTCATATCATCTGCATACAGCACATTTTTACAGGATATATAATTTGGAAAATCATTAATATTGACAATAAAAAGGAATGGTCCAAGGACAGACCCTTGTGGGATTCCTCTCTTAATTGTCATTAATTTTGACCTCCCGTTGTTAACACACACTAGTTGTTGCCTGCAGCTCAGATAAGATTTAAATAAATTTAATATTTGGCCTGCAGCACCATAGAATTCTAGCTTTTTTACAATAATCTCCTGTGATACAGAGTCGAAGGCTTTACTTAGGTGTATAAGTGTAGCACACATCGTCTGCTTCCTTTCATAACCATCATGAATTGCAGTTATCAGACTTTCGACAGCTTTAATGGTTGAGAGGTTTGATCTAAATCCAAACTGAATTTCATTCAGTAAGTTATTATTTTCAAAATACTTGTATATCTGTACATGCATGCAGCTCTCTATTATTTTAGAAATTATAGGGACAATTGATATTGATCTATAATTTTCTGGTTTATGTCTGTCACCCTTTTTGAATATTGGAATAGTAACTGTGATTTTAAGGCATTCGGGAAAAATGCCCTCTTCAAGAATGTTATTTACAAGATAGAGCAGAGGCATTTTAATTTCCATAATTATACCTTTTAGTACATAGTTACTGAACCCATAGTAGTCCTCAGTTCTGGAGGTATTCAACTTATTTACTGCCTTAACAATATCTATAGCACTAATTTTTTTCCAAGTGAATCTTTCATTTGTTTCATTCTTTGATTGCAAAAGGAAGGTCTCAACATCTGAAGTATTATCATTTTGTGTTACAAGGGAACTTGCACAATTTACAAAATATTCATTAAGAATATTACAGTTAAGTGGGACAGAGCAGGTATAGAACGTTTTATTTATCTTATCGTCTGTCTGAAAGTGTAATCAAGTGATTTCGAAAATAAAATAATTAAAACCTCATGTTAACACGTCAATCTTCACATCTTGTAAACATTGCGCGGTTTCGTGTATAAAAACATTACCGCATATTCAATTTACAACGTCAAAAATTCTTATTTGCATTTTTCGCGGCGGTGAGGTTTGGTTACCACTGTCTGACGACGATACTCTTCTTTGTGCTGTGATTCGCTAGCCACATAATCACGTGGTCTACGCCGGCCGCGGTGGCCCAGGGGACTGAGCGCTCCAGTCACGGTCTGCACGGCCACTACGGTCGGGGGTTCGAATCCTCCCTCGGGCATGGCTATTTGTGCCGTCCGTAGTATTAGTTAGTTCATAAGTAGGGACGGATGACACCGTAGTTAAGTCCCATAATCTATACAAACATTTGAACATTTCACGTGGTCTACAACAAATGAGCATCGCGTTGCGCAGCCTCCAATTCAGGCGATCGGAAGCAAATGTGCCGTATTTGGTGGATTTTGTATTTATACTTCAATATTACGAAAGTTGGCAGCGTAAATGTAACGGCGCTTGAAAGACATTTGCAAAACACGTATTTTAAGTTCAGAGAAATTATGCCAACATGTATGAAACCTTTACCTTAAATTTTTCCATAGTTAGTGAGTTCATTGTTAAGGAAAATCTTAGAAGTGCGCAAACATGGTTTGCGTGCGCAAATGTTAGCTTCGCGACTCTCGCTTGTTCCGTGCGCTGTCCTCCGTTCTCTATAAGTCCGCCATTACAGTACGGTACTTATTAATTCACTTAAAAATAGCTGTACGCGTGAAGATAGATAGAAGTCAATCTTTCATTTTATTTGCAATTAGTATGGACAAAACCCGTAGCCAAACCCCAGCAATAAATTCAGACGAAAGTGTCAGTAACATTCAACAATTAGATCCGTCCGCAGAGGCCATTATGGCGACCCGACCGGCGGAATTAGTGACAGAAAATTTCGGCACAGAGCAATCGGTCGCGATTATCACGTCCGATAACACTTCAACACCTGCGAGTAGTTCACAAAACCCACCAGTTGATTGGATAAAGAAATTTGAGGCTTTAT
This sequence comes from Locusta migratoria, assembly GCA_026315105.1. Classification (NCBI taxonomy): domain Eukaryota; kingdom Metazoa; phylum Arthropoda; class Insecta; order Orthoptera; family Acrididae; genus Locusta; species Locusta migratoria. The sequence continues at coordinate 974,970,071 of CM048744.1, read as the reverse complement.
TTGTAAATATGTCATCGAATTTAACGCAACAAATCGATGACCAGAACAAATTTCCAAACAAATCATGACCAGAATAAACAAATTTCCAAACGAATCGATGACCGGAACGAACAAATCTCCACCATATCGGCAAGTCTTACACAGCAGATTAATGATCAAAAGAATCAAGTTTCTGCTTTGTCCTCTACTCTTACACAAAACCTTGAAAGAGTAGACTTGCAACAACAGCAGACAAAGGAGGAAATTGTGAAACTAGAAAGAATGCAACAAAATTTGCCTACTTTGATATCTGACGAAGTTAACAGGCAAATCAGTGCTCAAATACAAAATTTTGGACAGACTATTGAAAGTAAATTCACTGATACACAAGGAAAGGTTACTAAAGAAATTTTACAATTAGTTGATGGCACAATTTCCTCTGTCGTCCGTGAAATTGCTACCCTAAGCCAGAGTGTGAAAACTATTCCACCGGGCATTGAATCACTCACACGCGACGTAACGCAGCTTAAGCAAAAACAAGAGATTTTTGATGTTGCTGTCGCACAAATAGCTAGTCAGGCCGAAGATTTTAACAAAGACAATCAAAATCAAGTGCAACAATTCTTGCAGGAAACAGGAATAGAGCTTAGGGAAGACCGGGGCACGTTTTCCACCATTTTACATTGTACTTCTTATTTTTACCGATTTTGCGGTAAACAGCGTATCATTATATTTCCTACACCTTTATTTATAGTCTTGTACAGATATGTTTGAAAATAGTGAATATCATTTTTGGTAGCAAATGGTTTTGTCTGACCATGTTGCGTTGGAAAATTTGCTACTGTATGCGGGGCAAGTTTTCCAGCTTACTTAAAATGTACAGGGGCAAATATTCCAATTATACTTTCAGTGTTAAAACAGAGATAATTATCTTGATTTCACTGAATACGTATTTTTATCATGAACTACAACACATTACAAAAGAGGATAGTAAAAATAGGCACATTAAATAAAAAAAATGCTATTTAATGGTTTTACAAAATATGTGACTTAAATATTTTACAAATACAGACTTTTATAACAATACTCATACTGATTGTCTGAATCACAATGTAAGCAAACAAGAAATGCATTTCCTTTCGTGCAGTCTCCATGCGCCCATTTCTTGCATTTCGTGCACTGTACCCACTTTTCATTTGCTTTAGACTTGGCGTAAGACTCAAAGCAATAGGAATATGTACCCCATATGCACTCCGAAAACGTGCCCCGTCGCCATATTCGGAACTATAACACTACGTCCATGAGTAACGGTGTAAGCTATTTACAAAACAAATGCACAGTTACGTGGAGAAAGAAACCCACTTTTAGTGTGTGCAATGTCAAAATAATACGTTTAACGCTAAAATGTTTATTTTAAGTTTCAATTAAAAGGTGAAAGTTTACTCACACTTGAAAAAATGACGAAAACAGCCCTGCCGACGTTGTGACTGCTGGTACAACACTGAAACTTTCGTAAATGAAGCGTGCTTTGTTGCTACTTCCTGCAGTATCGCCAGTGGTAACATCTAGCGGTTTGTTTAGAAAATAAACGGATTTGGAAAACTTGCCCGTATGGCAAATGTGCCCCGGTCTCCCCTAACGAGAAGATAGACTCTGAACTTAATATTGTTATAAGTAATATCACCGAGCATCTCTGTAAGAAGCACGGTACTACCGTGAAAGCAATGCAGGATGAGTTGACCGAGCTGAAATCCTTAGTTACACATATAAATAGTGGGCGGGCACGTCCGAGTCAGGCAGCGCTCACGTGCCCAGTGCACGTGATCATTCCCCCGATTTTACCAAGTCTGGTACCTGGAACCTGATAACGCCACAGCACTCACCCTCCTTGCCTATTAACGGTATCAGTATTAGTAATGTTATGATGGACGAGAACATGATCAAACATCATCAGTTTCAAATTTTTGTAGGTGACAGTAAGAGTGTACATCCTGTCGTTTTTATTCAATCGTTCCAAGATATTTTGCCAAAATCTTGGTCAGAAAAACGAAAGATTCGTTTTATCACTGGATATATATAAGGTGAGAGCAAGGTGTGGGAAAATCAGGCTTCCAAAACTTGTGAAACAGTGGAGGAGTTTGAACAGGAATTTCTTGCAAAATTTTGGTCCCCCGCTACACAAGAGCGACTGCGGAATGAAGGTTACAATCCGCAACCATTTAACGAACGCAATGGTAGTTTCAAGAAATATTTTGAAAAATATATCAATAAGTCAAAATTTTTCGATGAACCTCTTGGCTACAGAGAAGTGCTTCGGGTGAGAATGGCCAAACTGCCGACACACATGCAACTGGAACTCGCACACGCTCCCGAGCACAATTTAGAAAAAAATGAAATGCAGCATCCAGTTGCTTGTGGTTGCTGCATTTCATTAATGAAGATATTCCCTCAGAGCTACTGAAGTCTCTGGGAGAACCAGCCATAACAAAATTGTTTCACCTGGTGTGTAAGGTGTATGAGACAGGTGAAGTACCCTCAGACTTAAAAAAAAAAATGTTATAATCCCCATCCCTAAGAAAGCAGGTGCAGACAGGTGTGAAAAATACAGAACCATCAGTTTAATAAGTCATGGTTGCAAAATATTAACGTGAATTATATACAGAAGGATGGAAAAGCTGGTAGAAGCCGACCTCGGGGAAGATCAATTTGGGTTCAGGAGAAATGTAGGAACACGGGAGGCAATACTCACTTTACGGCTTATCCTAGAAGATAGATTAAGAAAAGGCAAACCTACATTTCTAGACTTTGTAGATTTGGAGAAGGGTTTGGACAATGTTGATTGGAATAAACTCTTTCAAGTTCTGAAGCAAGCAGGAGTAAAATATAGGGAACGTAAGGTTATTTACAACTTGTACAAAAACCAGACAGCGGTTGTCAGAGTTGAAGGGCATGAAAGGGTTGCAGTAGTTGGAAAGGGAGTAAGACAGGGTTGTAGTCTTTCTCCATTGTTGTTCAATTTGTACATTGAGCAAGCTATAAAGGAAAGCAAGGAGAAATTTGGAGAAAGAATTAAAGTTCAGGTTAAAGAATTAAAAACATTGCGTTTTGCCGACGACATAGTAATTCTGTCAGATACAGCAAAGGACCTGGAAGAGCAATTGAAAGGAATGAACAGTGTGCTGAAAGGTGCATATAAGATGAACATTAACAAGAGCAAAACTAGGGTAATGGAGTGCAGTGTAAGAAAATCAGGTGATGCTGAAGGAATTAGATTGGGAAACGAAGCAATAAAGGAGGAAGATGAGTTTTGTTACTTGGGCAGTAAAATAACAAATGATGGTCGCAGTACAGAGGATATAAAATGCAGAATGGCAATGGGTAGAAAAGCGTTCTTGAAAAAGCGAAATTTGTTAATATCGAATATTGATTTAAACCTAAGGAAGTCCTTTCTGAAGGCATTTGTATGGAGTGTTGCCTTGTATGGGAGTGAGACATGGACGATAAACAGTGCGGACAGGAAGAGGATTGAGGCTTTTTAAATATGGTGCTACAGAAGAATGCTGAAGATTAGGTGGGTGGATCGCGTAACTAATGAGGAGGTACTGAACAGAATTGGGGAGAAAAGGAATTTCTGGCATACCTTGACTAAAAGAAGGGATAGATTGGTAGGAGACATCCTTAGACATCAAGGAATTGTGAATTTAGCGTTGGAGGGAAGTGTATGGGGGAAAAAATCGCAGGGGAAGACCAAGAGATGGATACAGTAAGCAGATTCAGACAGATGTAGGTTGTCGATCTTATGTGGAGAGGAAGAGGCTTGCTCAGGGTAGGGTATTGTGGAGAGCTGCATCAAACCAGTCTCCGGACTGAAGACCACAACAACAACAATCTGAACAGTTGCTGAAATGGATAAAATACTTCTACAATTTAGAAAGCTTTTTGAATTACGTTGACAAGTTGGATTTAATTTTTGAAGATCGGCGTGCACATTTTGGTAACGGGCATGCAAACAAATACGGCTTTAAAAATTTCAATAATAATAATAATAATAGCGGAAACTTCCATAACAACCACAATAATGGCAGTAGCCAGCTGTGCCATATTATTCGCCAGCCGAATGTTTACAAAACATGCCACACCCATCTCAGCTGCATCAGCCAGCATTTATTAATGCCTGTGGCCAACAACAGCTTATGAGCGATACGCGCAGCAGAAATGTACCACGCAATGCGCCTATGGCGGAAATTATTATCGCCGCCAGTGTTGCCAGACGTAGGGAATTTTCCCTACACGTAGGTACTTTTAAGCATTAAAATCATGTAGGGAATTTTCATCCGAAAGTCCCCAACGCGTAGGTACTTAGGTAAAATTTTAAAATCGCCGACACATGCCTAGTGGGTAATGTTGGCAACAGAACAGTTGTCAGCACGCGTGAATGAAGCCGACCAATTGTGGCAAAGTTTGAAGTCGCCAATGATATTTTAGACGGCATATTTTTTTCTGTTCATAGTAAACAATATTAATGTGAAAACTTAGTTTCGGACACATTAAAATTGATGCGAAATATGATGATTTCAATGTATGTCAGTGGAATGGAGAGTCGGTTTGGAAATAATGTTAGAAAAACGTCAGCACAAGGAAAATTTGTTGCCATGAACGACAGACGTTTTATTAGCTTGACTAGACTGTTATTTATTTACGTCAGAACTATATACTAGTTATTACTTGTAAATGAGAAGCAGCTGAAAAGAAAACGCTAAAACATTTGCGAAAGTTAGGTACAAAGTTAGAACAGGTAGACAGTTTCAAGTGCCTGGGATGTATTTTCTGACAGAACTGTCCACCTGTTCTAACTTTGTTCCTCCTATTTGACACTCAATCTGTTTAAATCTCTTTCCCGCAGACATTACTTTCGTTTTGGAGATGCTGATCTTCACATCATAATCCTTGCACCTCTGATCGAGCTCTGAAATATTAGTTTGCAGCCTTTCAATCGAATCGGCCACAACAAGTAAGTCATTTGCATATGCGAGACTGCTTATTTTGTTTTCTCCTATTTTAATCCCGCTCTGGCAGTCTACTGTTTTCAACATATGATCCATGAATAATATAAACAACAGCGGTGACAGGTTACAGCCTTGTCTTACTCCTGAAACTACCCTGAACCATGAGCTTAATTTGCCATCTACTCTAACTGCTGCCTAACAGTCTGCGTAAAGCCCTTTAATTGCCTGCAGAATTTTACCTCCTATACCATAATCTTGTAGAACTGACAGTAGCTTCCTCCTAGGAACACGGTTATAAGCCTTTTCTAGATCTATGAAGCATAGATGCAATTCCTTGTTCCACTCATAGCACTTTTCCATTACCTGCCGTAAGCTAAAGATCTGGTCCTGACAGCTCCTCGGTTAATACTCTCACTCTCCTTTCAACAATGCCTGAGAATATTTTGCCTACAACGCTAATTAAAGAGATACCTCGATAGTTGTTAAATCTTTCCTGTTTCCATGTTTGAAAATTGGCGTGATTACCGCTTTCGTCCAGTCAGACGGAACCTGTCCCGATTCCCATGCCTTCTCAATTATCCTGTGTAACCATTTGAGACCTGATATTCCACTGTATTTGATGAGTTCCGGCTTAATTTCATCCATCCCAGCCGCTTTATTGCACTGTAATCTACTGACCATTTTCTCCATTTCCTCAAATGAGATCATGTTTCCATCGTCGTTCCTATCCCATTCTACTTGAAAATCTGACACATCATTGAACGTTTCACCTACATTGAGCAATTCTTCATAATATTCCCTCCATCTGCTCAAGGCATCCACAGGATTGACTAGCAGCTTTCCTGACCTGTTCAAAACACTTTTTAATTCCTTCTTCCCTCCCTTTCGAAGATTGCTAATTACGCTCCAAAATGGTTTTCCCGCTGCTTGACCCAGAGTTTCTAGCTTATTTTCAAAGTCTTCCCATGATTTCTGCTTGGAGTCTGCCATTACCCGTTTGGCTTTGTTTCTTTCTTCAACGTAACTTTCTCTGTCTGCGTGATTTCTAGTATGGAGCCATTTTTGAAATGCCTTCTTTTTCTTTTTACTGGCTGCCTTGACTGTGTCATTCCACCAGGCTGTCTGTTTCAAAAAAATGTTCAAATGTTTGTAAATCTATCGGACCAAACTGCGTGGTCATCAGTCCGTAGCTTACAAACTACTTAAACCTAGGTAAACTAACCTACGGACAAACACACACACCCATGCCCCAGGGAGGACTCGAACCTCCACGGCGAGCAACCGCGCGCTCCGCAGCGAGGTGCTTTAGACCGCTCGGGCTGTCTGTTTCTTCCTACCTTTACAGACTACTGTTCCAAGACATTCTCTGTTTCCAGTAGTGTGTCCATGGACCTTGACCATTCCTCTTCCAGTGACTGTAAATCATTACATTCAACTAACTGGTACCTTTCCGAGATCATTGCTATGTATTTCTGCCAATTTTCCTTGTCTTGGAGCTTCTCCACTCTTATCGTTCTACACATGGACTTGACTTTCTGCTCTTTTGGACTCACAAAACCAATTACACTGCAGACTGAATATTGATCAGTATCATCAAATAACCCCCTGAAAACACGTGTGTCCTTGACTGTCTTCTTGAATTCCTGATCTGTTATTATATAGTCAATGACAGATCTGGTTCCCCTTCCTTCCCAAGTATAGCGGTGAATGTCCTTATGCTTAAAGAAGGAGTTTGTGATAACTAAACCCATACTTGAACAGAAATACAAGAGCTGTTTTCCGTTCCTGTTGGCCTCCATATCCTCTCCAAACTTACCCATAACCTTTTCGTAACCCTCTGTTCGATTTCCTATCCTGGCGTTGAAATCACCCATGAGGAAAACACTATCCTTATCCTTCACTCTAACAACTACATCACTAAGTGCGTTGTAAAATCTGTCCATCTCATCTTGATCTGTCCCTTCGCAGGGTGAATATACCGCCACAATCCTAATTTTCTTGCTGGAGATGGCGAAATCTAGCCACATCAGTCGTTCATTTACATACCTTATTGCAATTATGCTTGTCCGAGATCATATGAAGGGTAGTTCTTAATTGCAAATCTGCTCTGGCCAAAGTTTTGTCTGAATTTAATTTATTCTGTTTTTAATGCCAGTACAGATAACAAATTTTTCAATTAACTTCTCTTGATGCTAAACTGTTCAATCCAACTTTCCCCTGGGCCAAGGAACTCGTGTTTAAAGGTGAAATTGAATTTGATTTAGGTTCTTTGTGACTAGATTTTGGTTTAATTTGCAACTTTTGCGGGTAACAATCGACTTTTATTATCTACTGGACAGTATTCCTCGATGAATACAGCCATACTTCAGTACAACAGGACATGCTACCGGGTATCTGAGTATTGGTGTATGCAGCAATCTGTAACATAAATTAAGAATGTTTATTGTCATTTTCTGTTTTCATGAGCAATAAAGAGAACCGCAATGTTGTTTTTGTATATCTATATTCCTTTTTTATGTAAAGGAACATGCAGTTTCATAATGATTTTGCAGCCAAGATCGCATTTTTCATTTATTATGTTACCGGTTTCGGCGTGCTCGACGCCATCTTCAGACCTGTCGTAATTTACATAACAGAAATGTTGTGAAGTTATGTAAATTACGACAGGTCTGAAGATGGCGTCGAGCACGCCGAAACCGGTAACATAATAAATGAAAAATGTGATCGTGGCTGCAAAATCATTATTAAACAATTATGAATCGCCCCATCGAACAATGAGTTCCTTATATAGTATTTTTGCAGTTACTACAGTAGTAAGTGTAAAGACGAAGTGGTAGGTATTAACATGTGGACTCTGAAGAGAAGGAAGGATAATAAAAATTAATAATAAGCACTCATTTTTAGGCTAGTACATTTATTGCCACCGTTTTCTTGCAAAAATCGTTATATATACAAAATATCGTACAAAAAACGCAAATAAAATGTAGACATTGTACTACACACACACGCATACATTACAACGCTGTAGGACTTACACGTAAAATAAAATAATACAAAACGACGCAGCAGTACGAAATAAAATAAGATGAAGAGGACCATGAGAAATCACCGTACAGTGCCGTTCTACCCGTAAGTTGCCAGGAAAACATGAACGTTCCGAATCGTCCTAGAACAGTGTCCGTGCTGGGATGGGGTCGACACAGGATGGGGGCAACGAGCCTCTGCGACGCTTCGAGGGGCTCGCTGGCGCTGGGGCGGGCGCGAGGGCGACCGCGGGGGCGGTTAGTAGTGGCCGGAGGGGCCGCCGCTCATGTGGCCGGGCGGGCCGTAGCTGACGGACGGCTTGCCGCCTCCGATGACGCCGCCGCCTCCGATGACGCCGCCGCCTCCGATGATGCCGCCGAAGCCGCCGCCAGCACCGCCGCCGCTGCCAGTGACTCCGCCTCCAGTGGCGCCGAAGCCGCCGCCGATGCCGGTGCCGCCGCCGATGCCGCCGCCTCCTCCGAGACCGTCACCGAGACCGCCGCCGAGACCGCCTCCGATTCCGCCGCCGATTCCGCCGCCGATGCCTCCGCCGATGCCTCCGTCGATTCCTCCTCCGATGCCGCCGCCCTCCTTCTGGGTCTTGTAGCGGATGAAGTATACCTCGGGCTTGGACGGCTGCGTGGGCGCGGGAGTCGGGATGGTGATCTCGGGAGCTTCCTCGGGCTTCTTGACCAGCACGTAGATGAGGGTCTTCTGCTCGTCCTGGCCGGGCAGGGCCGGGATGACGGGGGCGGTGGGGGTGGGGGGAGTGGGGGCCTTGATGAAGATGATCTTGTAGTGCTTCTGCGGGGGCGCCGCGGGCAGGATGGGCCTCTGGGGGCGCACCTCCTCGGGCTCTGGGGGCGGCACGTGGACGTAGATGTGCTTCTGGATGAGGGCTCCGCCTCCGGCGCCGCCGCCGAAGCCGGCTCCACCTCCGGCACCGCCGCCGAAGCCGGCACCGCCGCCGAACCCGGCTCCGCCTCCGAAGCCGCCTCCGCCGCCGCCGCCCCCGAGGGCGCCGCCGGCGAAGCCGCCTCCCAGGCCGCCGCCGCTGAGTCCTCCGCCTCCGATGCCGAGTCCTCCGCCTCCGATACCGAGACCTCCGCCTCCGATACCGAGTCCTCCGCCTCCGATGCCGCCGATGGCGCCGCCGCCTAACGATCCGCCGCCGCCTCCGAAGCCGCCCCCGTGGCCGCCGCCGAAGCCGCCGCCGCCACCGCCCCCGGGAGCTCCGTACGACGAGGAGGGCGGACTCGGGTAGGAGTATCCGGCCTCTGGCCTAGCGTGCGCCAGCACGCCCAGCGAGGCGACGAGCTGTGACACACCAGGGCTGCGTTAGCACTGATATCTAACGTCTGACGAAGTTACTTCTCGAAAGGCTACCAAATGTGAGAGAGGTTTATTTAGAATTTTGTATAGGATATAGGGACCGTCTTTTGCAACAGTAAATTAGTCTACTTTAGACCAGACGCGTTTCGCTTTATTTTAAAGCATCTTCATTGGTCAGCTGTACAATAAATGGTTTGTATTACATTATTTGTTTTAGTTATTGCGAAATTCGATCTGTAACAGTTCTCATGCAATTGCAGTTCTCATCCAATTGCATGAGAACTGTTACAGATCGAATTTCGCAATAACTAAAACAAATAATGTAATACAAACCATTTATTGTACAGCTGACCACTGAAGATGCTTTAAAATAAAGCGAAAAGCGTCTGGTCTAAAGTAGACTAATTTACAGTTGCAAAAAGACGGTCCCTATATCCTATACAAAATTGTATAACTGCAACTGCGTAAGACAAGGCCAAAAAACGAAGAAATACTTATTCAGAATATTTGTAATGTTGTCCACATTGATTCCATTGGGATATTTCTAGAGATTAGTGATGAAATTGAATTTCAAATGTAATGAAAGACATTTGGCTTTCTGATATTTGACCCGAAAGAATTCCAGATTTCCATTTGGATATGCAACAGTTGATACATTATACAGGGTGTTTCACTAAATGTGTTTGCCTCTGTCATCAAATTATAAAATAATAGGTGACGGGAAATTTTAATGCGGTAGGTCAACACGAGAAATCTTACACTTTCTGCGGAGCTATGAACATAGTTTATTGTATCATTCAGTTACACCACAAAGATATAATTTTCTAAATGGAACAATAGTCTTTTCTATCGTGCATTGGATTCGTTGAAACCAGCTGCGTCCAAATAAATTTAAACTACATTCCTATCACTGTTAGTTTGGGAGCTACAGCCCTTCAAAGTTTAGGGGGCGGAGGCTACGACAGCGTAGCTGACTGGCTGGTGGTCATGAGACTGTGGGCCGTGCCCCAGGTTATAGCCACTCGGCCAGTCAGCTACGCTATCGCAGCCTCCACCCCCGGAAATTTGAAGGCTTATAGCTCCCAAACTAACAGTGATAGGAATGTAGTTTCAATTGATTTGGACGCATCTGGTTTAAACGAATCCAATACACGATAGAAAAAATTATTGTTCCATATCTTTGTGGTGTAACTCTTTGGAAAATGATACAATAAACTATGTTCATAGCTCCGCAGAAAGTGTAACACTTCTTGTATTGACCTACCGCATTAAAATTTCCCGTCACCTATTATTTTATAAGTTACAGAGGCAACACACACCTAGTGAAACACCCTGTATTTATACAACTCCAGTACAATACAGTTTTGCTTTCATGATATAGCTATTGAATCGGGCGGGATAGTAAAGGATAGCTTCATGTTTAACGATTATTCCTTCTTATCTCTTATTATAGTTAGAAAATTTGTTGATACTATGCAAGAAAAATCCGATTCACGTTTACTTAGATTTCACAGATAATATAAAACAACTAAAAGAAGAAATATGTAGGGAGATACACAAAATTGGTCAGTACCGCAAGCACAAAACGAGAACTACGTTCAGATGAATGTACAATTTGTATGTGGAAGAGATGGGTGACTCTTGGTTACGGCAGTCGAACTGTAGTGACTAGTTTGTCCTCTCACTTTTTAAAGACGTACCTGTCCTTCAAGTGGACAAAGTCGTTGTGGTGAATTACTTACGCTCAACCAGTTCTCAATGCTTAGCATCTGTAGTACTTGCCTATGGCAAGTTATAACAAACGTTCACCACAGAGTATGTGGAAGATGGACGAGAAAAGGAAGCCCCCACCATTGTGGAATGAGACCCGGACAAAAGTGATGAGAAATGGTGAGCATATCAGCTGGTATTAGGCTTAATTTTCCCAGATGTCGTATTCCAAACTGAGTTACGGAGAGTCTAAATAAAGATTTGCAGGCAAATCGTTTGTCCAAGTCAGTGGCGGCCCGTGCTCAGTTTTGTTGGTGGGGCCCAGACAAAAAGTGAGGACCCAGTATAATGGAATCAGTCTGAAGTGTTCATTATATAACATCATTTAAACACATTCGAAAGGTGTTATGTGTGTGTAATATTGTAGTTGGTCTGGTACACCAGCTCCGCTGCTTTTCCGTGTACTTTTGTTGGTGTCTGAGTTTATGCTATGATGACACGATTTACTGAAGAACTGGGGGGGGGGGGGGGGGGGCTTGGTGGTCTTTCGAACTGAACCGAGGTTCACCACCTCTTCTCATGCTGAAGTTCGTACTTATTGTAGATGTGCTTCTGTGTACTGATTGTGATGTCAAAATCAAAACTAACTGTGTGAGGACGTATGTCACTTATTCCCCATTGGGAATGCACCAGAGAGACAACAGGAACCCTCCTGGCTTTTGCCTTATGACCAAGGTAAAAACTGTGGGAAAAACCTTGGCTAAGAGCAATTACATGTGTATTTTATCTAATTAGCGCGTTAACTAATGAGTCTGTGTTCTGACAGGTTATTTATACAGTAAATGTGCACGTCTGTTCTTCTGACTGGCAAACTTGTCAATTACTCTGTTGTTGAAGTTTGGAATATCACTGACTTCCTCCTTGTGAATGGAACCACCAGCCAGTGGTTCAGTCTTTCCTGACTCACACTGTTCCTGAGGAAGGTTTTGAATCTTTTTTAGGTGCTGAAACTGCGATCAGCTTACGCCGTAGAAATTGGTGCAGTTAGAGCAATTTGTAATGTTTTGTGCGCTACAGTTAATGATTCTTCAAAGGAATGTTCCATCAAAAAAAAAAAAAAAAAAAAAAAGCTTACAAACCAATGTAATGCCTCTAAATGTAACCTTGTGACAAATCACTGACCGTTCATTTTTTCAATTTATCATGACAGATAAACGGACTGTAGTTTAATGAAAAAGTATTGGCCCAAGTGGCTGGGAAATGTTCTCTAAAAGAAACAAACTTTTTTGGATCAATGATTTCGAAGCTGCTAAATACATGAGAGTTTTGAAATCTTCCTTTCATTTGGTCGGTCATAATGTCACGCACTTCTTTGGCATCTGCTGTCAGATGAAGGTCACTGCTACATTTGGAAAGTTTTCTTGGAGGAGCAATACGCTCATCATCAGAAACTCGAATGATCTCTCGTATTTCAGATACAGCACACTCAAAATGATGTAATACATCGAATACGGTAACGGCATTTGCACTTTGCATCTGAACTATGTTATAGAAAATATCGTGTTTCATGATAGCATAGAAACAAATTTAGGAGGAACAAAAATGTGGATTGTGAAGTAAATTTCTTAAGGCAAAGGCTTCTCTTATTGTAACACCAACCCAGGAATCTTTTCAAAACATTACAATAAATGCAGCCGGCCGCGGTGGCCGAGGGAACTAAGGAGCTCCAGTCATGGCCTGCACGGCTACTACGGTCGGGGGTTCGAATCCCCCCTCGGGCATGGATATTTGTGCCGTCCTTAGTATTAGCTAGTTCATAGGTAATTTGTAAGTTTAGGGACTGATGACCCTGTAGTTAAGCCCCAAAAGCTATACAAACATTTAAAAAAATGCAATTTGTCTTCTTTGACAGTATTTACAATGCTGGATTGGAATTCCCATCTCGTTGAAAAGACTGAAGGAATTATCTTGTTGCCGACTGTGTGTAACAAATTAGCTTAAGAGTGGCCTTCGGCTTTCGGCATGGCTGCGTAACGAAGGGGGGTCTTCGTCCACCGGGCACATGCTAGTGGACCCTGAGATATGCTGCGGCGAGAGGAAGCTAATCCATTTGATCACGTCATTGTAAATTGAGTTAGGTTGTCGAGGGGATCATGTCACACTCCATCTGTTTGATATAATACTGCAAAAGTATATCACAAATTTGTTGGTAGGGCCTGGGCCCCTGTGGCCCTTTAGAACGAGCCGTCCCTGATCCAGGTGAAATTTTCGCGCATTGCTAAGCTTCACACATTTCGGAAGTATGTGCACTAGTACTGACAAGTTCTATCCGCGAATGATGTGGGCAGTAAACTACTGTACTCAGGATCGCTCAGTGACGTCCACCAGTAAGGGTGCCTTTCGGAGCACTGAGTTGCGTAGTGAGCCGTGGCTACTTACCACTAAGAGCCTCATCGCTGCGACTGATGTGTGTCTGCAGGGAGGCTGCAGATGCGACTGGTGCCTATGGACCGGCGCGGCGGGCTTTTATAGCGGCAGATGCTCCCCCCACCAGCGCCGCACGTGCGCAGACGAGATGCGCCGACGACCCCCGCCTCTTACCCAAGTTGCGCTTCACACGCGCGGCCCGGGGGAAAGTGAAGTCTCTGGAGAACCGGCAGTCCCCCGCCCAGCCGCCGTGGCCCCTTTCGTTCGCCTCTGGCACACAGTAACATGTCCGTGCCTCTGGCGAAGTCCGGCTAGACACTCGCGGGGCAGCTGAGCAGCGGAGGCGTGCGCATCTGTACCAGTTTGCCCGAGATCTGCGAGGAACAGTCCGAGCTGATGTTTTTACAGCGAAGCAAATTGTTGTGTGTTAAAGTGCCTCGGTTGCATAGTGGTAGAGTGCCAGACTACAAATCCAAAGGGCACGGGTTCGATCCCCGCCAGGTCCTAGGATTTTTATCTGTCACTTCCCACTTCTTTCACCTCTGGCTGTATTGCTTATGTGAAAATACCGAGTAGCACCGTGGTTCGGAACCCACGTTAAACTGTAAGTCCCCCTATTAGTGGCTGGGTAAGTCAGTTCGAAGGTCGAAGGAAGGCAACGGCATACCACCTCCAAACAGAACCATGTCTAGTAAAGCACTGTGGTGTTCAAACCAATCTTCGGATTGTTGACTGCTTTACCTTTTTACCCGCACCACAGCATGGGGAAGAAAGCCGCGCAGAAGAAAGCTACTGCAGTGAAGGGGCTGGTCGATTGCACAACTCATCGAATCTGCCGATCACGGCAAGAAGGCAGTAGAAGATTGTACACCTGTACCGCCCTTGTACATCACGTGCAAGGGCGCATGGACGGAACTGTACGATGTCATAGCCGGCTGCTACAAGCGAGAGGAAGGTATCGAGACGGTCGACTCAGAAGCCACCATCTCGCTACAGGTAGCGACTACGGCAGATCACAGGGCAGTCAAGAGCGCTGTGGCTCCCTTCATAGTCGACGCGCCTCCCCTGAAGACGTTTACATTTACATGGGATACTCTGCAAATCACATTTAAGTGCCTGGCAGAGGGTTCATCGAACCACCATTATACTATTTACCTCCCATTCCATTCTCGAAAAGCGCGCGGGAAGAAAGAACACCTGAATCTCTCCGTTCGAGCTCTGATTTCTCGCATTTTATTCTGATGATCATTTCTACCTATGTAAGTGGGAGTCGACAATATATATTCGCATTCGGAGGAGAATGTTGGCGATTTGAGTTTCGTAAGTAGCCCACGCCGCGGCGATAAGCGCCGTTGTTGTAATGATTCCCATCCCAGATCCTGTCTCATTTCCGTAACGCTGTCCCCCCTGTACCGTGACAATACGAAACGAGCAGCCCTTCTTTGGACTCTTTTGATGCCCTCCGTCAAACCCACCTGATAAGGATCCCACACTGGGCAGCAATACTCCAAAAATGTACGGACAAGCGTAGTGTATGCAGTTTGTTTTGTAGTTGTGTTGCATGTTTTAAGGGTTCTGCCAATAAAACGCAGTCTCTGGTTCGCTTTTCCCACGATATTATCTACGTGTTCTTTCCATTTAAGTCTGAAGTAATAATAATTCCTAGGTATTTTGTGGAGTTTACGGCCTTGACGTTTGATTGATTTATCTTGTAAACAAAGTTTAACGGATTTCTTTTCGTACTCATGTGGACGACTTCACACTTCTCATTATTTAGAGTCAATTGCCAATTTTTACACCAAACTGATAACTTATTCAGATCGTTCTGCAGTTGGTTTTGATCTTTAGATGATTTTACTAGACGGTAAATGACGGCGTCATCTGCAAACAACCTAAGAGAGCTACTTAAATTTTTCACTAAATCGTATATGTAAATAAGGAACAGCAGAGGACCAATAACACTACCCTGTGCAACGCCCGATATTACCTCTGTTTTAGTCGATGCCTTACCATCTACTACGAACTGTGTCCTTGGCGACTAAAGGGGCCCTCACACGTTCAATAATGTTGTCAAACCGTCAATATTTTGACAGTCCGAGGGCGCTTAGTGACGTATTGTCAATACTTAAAATATTGACGAAAAGTATTGATGGCCACAAAATTATTTTCAGTATTGTCAATATATATTGAGCGTGTGAAGTCCAATACTGACGCTTTGACAGTATTCGCCTTTCAGATGTTGGCACAGCTTTAAAGTTGCACGCATTACACAGCTGATTTTATACAGCCTCTGTGAAACGATTCAAGTGTGTAGTAAATGCGAAATGGAACATTTCCTGAGACACTCTGTGTTATCACCATACAGTAGTTCTGCACACTGCAAGTGAAAATGAATATTTCTGGATGTACAACGCATGCAGGACTTGAGACAGCGAAATGTTTTGATTTTTATAAATTACCTGTATGTATCCTTGCAGAGCAGATATAATTGTTTCACAGGTTTCAATGACAGTTTTACTAATTGTGTTAGCAGACTTGACTACGCTGAACTTCATTCAAATGATCTTCCTGTGGTCGAGAACCGTTAAGTGACAATCTTTCATCGGCAGGAATCGCGGATCTCATAAGTGTGTCTTTTTTTCCCCTCAATTGTGTCCCGTGTCATATGATTCTGGGCTCATTCTAAAATAATTTAAAGGATCTTTTGGGTCAGTAGTTCGGATTTCCGTAAGCAGATTCACATGCGAAAAGTCGCTCCTTTTCTTTAACCACTCACGAACCCATTTCCTCCTTTTCGTCGTTCTCGGTTGTCTTTCTTTCGCAGCCATCGCTAAGATTATTAAGGCACACGCTTTCTGCCGGTCAGACATTTTTATTTCACGAAATCGCGTCGCCAATTCAAAGAATTGACAATATTATTGATGGTGTGAGAACCACTGAAATGTATTGAAGGTTTGGCAATATATTATTGACATCATTATTGTCAAAACGTATTGACCGTGTGAGAGCCCCTTAAGGCAGATCACAGGGCACTCGAGAGCTCTTCATAGCTCATGGCTGCCTTCATAGTCGACGCGCCTCCCTTGAAGACGACGTCCATAGAAGGGAAGTGCGATGTAACAATCCATTATACCAGCTTCATCAAACAATTGCGACGTAACAAATATTGTATGTCGTCGCATCACAGTAGTCGCAGTAATAACAGTTTTTAAGATGTAGGTTCCTCCACTATCTGCGAAATAGTCGCAGCACTAAAAGTTTGTACAATCAGTGTTACCTTGATATCTCGGGGATCGGTGTAACTGCTCGGAGATCTGCATCTAAAATTTCAGTAATGCAGAAACATGTGGAATTCTCCAAAATACATGCAGCTGGAGCAAATTTTTGTTTAATTTTCATAACTGTTCACAATTATGACCAACACTTTAACAATGCAAATACAATAAGCTGACCTGTATAGTGGCGGCCTCGAAAAACTCAATCAGAACTGCCTTCCTTATGGCCTCTGCTGGTCCTCCTTATATAGTAATCTTAACAATGCCTAGCATTGTTGTGAACACTTAATACATGGAAATATTTGATTTGTAATTCCCTTTCCTAAATTATGTGAATGTTAATAATCTGTAAACAAAGTTAAATCCTGTCTTAATCTTCCTAACAAATAAAAACACTTGTACAGATACTCAATCATCTAATATATTCATAAATACGAAATCAAACAATAGATATTACATTTGTATAAGTATCATGAAATATAATGAATAGCAAATACTCCTATCATGTATATAGCTGAGGTAGGAGTGGCTATTAATTTGTGTCTTGTTAATGATTGGAAATAATACGTCCTATTGTGACTTTATCTACAATACATGCTTTACGCCTTCTTTCCTTAATCAGCTCAAATATCACATAGAATTGAATATACATTAAAGGTTGTCTGTTTATAAGATTTGAAACGTATTCCATTACTTTACTTAAGTTTCTGAGCACTAATTTGTTATGACTCTATGGTCCACCATGTGCTTTAACATATTTGCACATTTATGTTAAACTACTGTTTTATATGTTCCTACCAATGGATAGGTTCATTTATGATGTTTACTGTCTTTTGACATTGATTTGGTAAAACACTGAGAACTCTGATGTGTCCTAAGGACATATGTTTACATTTGACTGCTGGTATAAATCCACAATAAAAATGTTTCTTAAGTAAATGCATGAAATACTGCCAAGATCTTGCTTGTTACATATCAGAAGCGAGGGAAGGACACCAGGACGCTCCTGAGGGGGCTGCCACGGTGCTGCGATGATGCAGCAGTCCGGAAAGGCCTGCGGCGAGCTGGGTTTGGTGGTGCGACTGTAAAGTTGCACAACCGGACCATCAGGAAGCGGCCGCCGATCTACGTTGTCGCCGTGCAAACGGTCGACGATGGGGGCCTTGGGGCTCTTCTGGGCTTCCCAGTAACAGTGGAACCTCTCCCTGCCGACATGGGCCCTCTCCCCCAGTGCTACAAGTACCAGGGAACGGGCCATTTGCGACTGGATATGGGATTTTCTGACAGAGAGGACACAGTTCATAGTAATCGATGGTAAGGCTTCGAATAAAAGAGAGATGATATCCGGCGGTCCACAGGGTAGTGTTATTGGTCCTCTGCTGTTCCTTATTTACATAAACGATTTAAGGGAAAATCTAAGTAGCTCTCTTAGGTTGTTTGCAGAAGACGCCGTCATTTACCGTCTAGTAAAATCATCTGAAGATCAAAACCAACTGCAGAACGATCCGAATAAGTTATCGCTATGGTGTAAAAATTGGCAATTGACTCTAAATAATGAGAAGTGTGAAGTCGTCCACATGAGTACGAAACGAAATCCGTTAAACTTTGTTGACAAGATAAATCAATCAAAAGTGAAGGCCATAAACTCCGCAAAATACCTGGGAAATACTATTACTTCAGACTTAAATTGGAAAGAACACATAGATAATGTCGTGGAAAAGACGAACCAGAGACTGCGTTTTATTGGCAGAACCCTTAAAACATGCAACAGAACTACAAAACAAACTGCATACATTACGCTTGTCCGTCCATTTATGGAGTAATGCTGCCCAGTGTGGGATCCTTATCAGGTGGGTTTGACGGAGGACATCGAAAGAGTACAAAGAAGAGCAGCTCGTTTCGTATTGTCACGATACAGGGGAGTCAGCGTTACGGAAATGTTACAGGATCTGGGATGGGATGCTCTTTGATGCAGGTGAGAGCTGGATGGGGAAAGCGGGGGTATACCAAATAAAGTGTAATGATTGTGACATGAAGTACATAGGACAAACGGGAAGGAATTTTAAGGTGCGGTTTAAAGAGCACAGTAATAGAGAGAATGGCTCATCTACAGTACCAAAACACCTGAAACTCGAACGACATTCGTTGGGCTCCATAAATGATAGCTTGAAAGTCATGCACTTTGAGGACAAAGGTTGGTTATTATCAAATCTCGAAGAAATTGAGGTCTTTTGTCGTTGAGAGAGGATTTCAGCAGCATGCTCAACGAAAAGCCAGAACGGTCTACAAACCATTACTGGGCACATTTTAGCAACCTCCTCCTTGAGAAACACTGATGTGTGTGCATGTATTAAATATTGACTTCGTGCTTTTAACTTCACTGAAAAATTTGGAAGCGTATTTCCGTTTAAGAAAATCCTTTAATTTAATGACTGATTTTATGAATAATGTTAAGTATCATGATTAGAATATCTTTGGCCACCAATGACAGAGGTTGAACATATGGACAATCTTTGAAGTTGGATCAGCTGTCCGTTAGTGCACAACCTGCTGCCATCAGACAAACATGTGGTACTGCGCAAAGTTTTATTTTTGACAATGTACATACAAAGCTATTGTGTTTGACGATGCTTCCTAGCAGCAGATAAGTTTTATGGACAGTAGGTTAATTTCATTGTTGGTACAGTAGTTTGTATTTAGTGCCCTTATTATTCTACGTTTCCTTGTTTTTCAGAACTTGGTAATGGGATAATGTCGTCCCGAAACATTTCGTGTTGACATATATATTTTATTATCGACAATTGCTGCGTGAAGTACAGTAATAATAGGACTTTTAATGGTTGGAATAGTTGTAGCGGTACACCTAGCATGTATTATGACCGAAATAATACCTGGCAAAGGAAAGCATCTCGCTTGCGAGCATCGTGCCCGACGCACTGTTTACTCGTCGAGCGTCGAAAGCAGCACAAAGTTCACACGTGTGTAGAATCGAAAAAAGTTAACAAATCTGGATTCTGCAAAATGAAGTCTTCTCCAGAACGTAAGTACAGTATGAACGTGTAGCTTGAAATATATATATATATATATATATATATATATATATATATATATATATATATATATATATATATGTAAAGGAATTGCTGTTCGTTAGTCTCGCTAAAAGTCGAGAACGGCAGAACCGATTTGGCTAATTTTAGTCTTGAAATATTCATGCGAGTTCAGGGAAGGTGATAAAATATGGAAAAGTTTTCCGGAAAAGAGGAAAATCTGAAAAAACTTAAACAGATTTTTCCAGTTAGCTATCAATACCGCTCGTCCAACTGCGATAAAATTTTGTACATTTCAATTTTAAAGAGGAGGGTTCCCATCAAATAAAAATTTTGAAAAGTCGCCCGGAAAGTACGAAAATTTAAGAAAAACCGAAAGCGATTTTTTTCTATGAATAAATATCAATTGGTACATAGTTGTAAGAGCATCACTTGAGTACGGCTTGACAGGACAAGATTTGTATGAAATAAAGGTTTTGGAAAATCTACCGGAAAATTGGAAAATTAGAGAAAAACTGAAAGGGCGTTTTTCAGTGTGCTTTTGATTGAATTTAGCACTATAACTGACTATTCGCACGACGGAAAGGAGTAATTCTTTTTTTGTTTTGTTCGTTATGGTCTTGGAAAATTTTTAAGTAAAAAAAAAAAAAATAATAATAATAAAAAAATAGGGACAATTAAAAAGGAAAGTCGCAAAATTCGAACCAAGTTCCTTTTTCAATTTGTTTATAAATGTACTTACCACTATGAGAACCGTTCATCGGATTGCTATAAAATTTTGATCATTTGACGTTCAACGAAAGATGACCGTTCTTGTGAACTAAGAATTTGGGAAAGTTACCCGGAAAATTTGAAAATTCGCGAGAAACTGAAATAGCTCTTTTCAATTGGATATCAATATCATTCGTTTGATTGCGATAAAATTTTGCATATTTGACTTTCGAAGCAAGAGTACATACATATTGTCGCGTTGAAATGGAAGCAGGCTTGACTTGGAAGGCAACTGAACATAGCACTTATACTGATAGCTGGTTTATTACGAACTTAACGTACACGCAGCGCTAACTGCCTCTCGGGTAGAGTGCTCTGCTATTTATACACAGACAGTATGTATCAGAAATTAGAAGAACAGTTAACATAAGAAACAAGTAGAATTTACAAGTGAACATAAGAAAGATACAGAACATTCTGGAATTGTTAATTGCAGAGAAATAAATTTTTGTAGGTGGGCGGAATTCAACCGGCGACCTTCAGTACCGCAGTCCGTGATGCTATCCCCTGCGCCACGCCGGCAGTCGGTGTATGTAGTCTCTCGCGGCATTGCTCCTTCTCCTGGAAAAACAGCGACCCGCTGTTATGTTTCCTGTGGAGCCAGCTGCAATGTCCTGGATCTTAACCTTGTCATGAATCCTTCCCTTCTACACGATTATCGACGACAGATGTTCCTGTCGTGGCTTCATTAGTAAAATTGCCGTCCTTAGAGTCCTTGAACAAGAAGCGATTGTCACCTAGCTGCTCTTCAGGATCGTAGTAAGGCTTCATGCGCAGGACGTGAACAATGTCTCTTCGTTTTTGTCGTTTCGACGATCGCTCATAATCTTCAACTTCGTATGTGACGTCTGACAGGCGGCGTATGACACGATACGGACCGAAGTATCGCTTCAATAACTTTTCTGACAGTCCAACCTTCCGTACAGGGGTAAAAATCCATACCATACCAGATCTCCTGGGCTGTACACAATCTGTCAGTGCTTGTCGTTATACCGCTGACGGTCCTTCTCCTGCGCGTCCAGTGTCCGTATGCCAGCCAGCTGTCTTGCTTCTTCGACCCTGGTGATGAGCTGTTTAACATAGTCATCCTGAGTGTCGGCCGGTTGGAACGGGAACAGCGTATCCATTGTCGTCTCAGCTTCAGGGACATGGAGCAGGAAAAACGGCGTGAAGCCTGTGGTGTCTTATCTTGCGGTATTGTAAGCAAATGTCACGACTGGCAAAATTTTATCCCAATCCTCCTGCTCAACATCGACAGCATATCGGCTAACGTCTTGTTAAAACGTTCCGTAAGACAATTTGTCAGAGGATGGTATGCAGTTGTCATTCTCTGTCCAAGTCGCACCGTGACATTACCTCTGATACTAGTTTTGACTGGAATACTTTTCCACTATCAGATATCATGACACGTGGTGTTCCATGCTTCAAAATAATGTCTTCTACAAGGAATTTGGCGATCTCTGGAGCTTCTGCAGCTAATTGGTTTGGTTACAGCGTAGCGTGTGAGGTACTCAGTGCAGACTATTACCCAACGGTTACCGGTTGTCGACTTCGGGAACCTCCCTAAAAGATCGATCCCAACTCTGTGGAATGGAGCTGCTACCGGCGGAATCGGTACGAGATGTCCTGGAGGTAATTGCGGCACATGCTTCCGTCGCTGGCACTCTTTACAGTGACTCACATAGTGCTTGACAGATCGCTAGAGACCTTTCCAGTAATACCTGCGTCTGATTTTGTCTAGGGTCTTCACGAATCCCAGATGACCGGATATTGCAGCATCGTGGAAATACGTGAGAATAGCTGGCTGGAGATGATCTGGAACGACCAATAGCCATTTGGGGCTCAGTGGATCGTAGTTGCTCTTATACAATGTTCCGTTTATAAGTTGGAACTCTCCATTGGTCGGATCTCCTTTCTCCAAGGCCTCTATCGTTTTTAATACTGCTGGGTCTTCCCTCTGTTCAGCTGCAACATCATCTAATTCAGTGAGGGCTGAAATTTCATTCATGCTGTTGTATTCCACTAATGGAGTCCTCGAAAAGCAGTCGGCATCCTTGCGCCCATGCTTGAATACCACTGTGACATCGCACTCTTGGAGTCTTATTTTTTTATTATTGTTATTTTATTGTTTTTTTCTGTTCCATAGGACCCAATTGAGAGTGAGACTCCATGGTCATGGAACAAGTCAGTACATTAATTGTTACACAAGAATGGTAATAGAAAAATTTTAAGTAGTCCTTTGCACACGACAATCTTAAGACAAAGTGAAAAGAATCAATAAAGAAACAAGATCCTGAACATGGGCTCTCCATGAAACCCAACTGTCTATATGAACACCTAGAAATTTGAACTGTTCAGTCTCACTTATCACATGTCCATTATGTGTAATCAGAATGCCAGCTTTCGTCAAATTATGTGTTAGAAACTGTAAAAACTGAGTTTTACTGTGATTTAACATCAACTTGTTTTCTACTAGCCATGAACTTATCTCTTGAACTCCATTATTTGATACTGTGTCAGTATTACGAGCAACAACCTTCACTACCAAGCTGGTATCATCAGCAAACAAAAATATTTTACAATCACCTGTTATATTCGAAGGCATATCATTTTTAGTGCCCATCGACCTGATGGATCCTTCAAGCTAGTCAGCCAATACAATGAATGGTGGTCTATCACGACGGTGAATGGTTTGCCGAATAAATACGGCCGGAACTTGTTGATAGCCCTGATAACTGCGAGACATTCTTTCTCAGTTGTAAAGTAGTTTATCTCGGACTTTGAGAGTACTCTTGATGCATAGGGTATCACTTTTTCAGCACCTTCCTGAACTTGTACAAGCACTGAACCAATCCCATAACCACTGGCGTCTGTGTGAAGTTCCGTTTCCGCATTCTCGTCGTACAAGGCTAGCACTGGTGCGGAAGTTAGAGCCTCCTCAAGTGCCCGGAAAACTGTTACCTCCTCCCGGTAAAACTTGGCGTCTCCCTGCAGAAGTTCTTGTGATGGACCTGCCTTGTTACAAAATCCTTTTATGTAACGTCGGTAGTATAAGCACAGCCCGAGAAAACTTGTCACATCACGAATGTGCTGAGGAGTTGGAAATTCTGTGACTGCCCTTACTTTAACTGTATCAGGACGGACACTATCTCCGTTGACTAGGTGCCCCAGAATTTTTCTCTCTTTGGCGACGAAGAGGCACTTCTTTGGATTGAGGCGGAGTCCCGCAGCCTGAACACACTTCATCACAGTTGATAGGCGACTCAGATGTTCTTCAAATGTTTTCGCGAAAACGTCAATGTCATCTAAATAGCAAAGACACGTAGTCCACGTAAGGTGTCGAAGCAAGTTGTCCATCATGCGTTCGAATGTGGCCGGAGCATTACATAATCCAAATGGCATTACTTTAAATTCATAGAGGCCGTCAGGTGTAATAAAAGCCGTCTTCTCCCTGTCAGCTTCGTCAACCTCGATTTGACAGTAACCTGTCTGCATGTCCATAGTTGAGAAGTATGTAGCTCCTTTCAAGCAGTCTAAGGTGTCGTCAATACGCGGCAATGGGTAGACATCCTTCTTTGTGATACTGTTCAGCCGCCGATAGTCGACACAGAATCGCCACGTGCCATCCTTCTTCTTTACGAGGACCACTGGAGACGACCAAGGACTCTCCGACGGTTGAATAATGTCATCTCGCAACATCTTCTCCACTTCCTCCCGAATTATCCGTCTTTCAGCTGGCGACACTCTATACGAACGCTGGCTAATTGGCGGATGATCCCCAGTATTGATACGGTGCTTTATCGTGGGCCGTTTCGTCTGACTTTTCCCCTGCTGTGGTGTGAATGCACCCGAAAATTGGCGTAGTATACCTAACACCCGCTGGTGTTGTTCCTTGGTCAGTCCAGGCCCTATTGGCACTTCCACGTTTGTTTCCTCTAGTGTGTTGTCTGTACTAACAGCAGAGCATGGGTCTTCGTTGATGACGTTGAGCTCACCGTCCTGGATTGATTCAGCTGTCCCGATACACATTCCTTTGTGGATAAGTTGCGGCTGCTCGTGACAATTAGCGATCCAAATCTCTCCTCGACCCCCGGTAATGCTTATGATAGCCGCTGGTATGTAAATTTCTTTGGTGAGACTGATAAACTTTTTCCTATCAACAAGCACTTCACAGTTTAATCGCTCATCTGTGTTTGTGACTGCAACTCTTCTCATCGTCAACGGCGGGATCGTCACATTCACAACGGTAAATAACTTCCCAGAAAATTCTGTACTACGTGTACCCGTCAGCGGATTTGTCGCTGGCGGTCTCCAAACGTCTTCTTAAGTTCCGCCTGGAACGTTTCCCAGTCATTCAATTTGTCTTCGTTGTTCTCGAACAATTGCTGGGCTGATCCGTCCAGGTAGAAATAAACGTTGGCCAAGCACATTGTATGATCACACCTGTTGTACTTGGCGACTCGGTCGAAACCTTTTAGCTATTTGTTGGGATCCTGTCCAGCGTCTCCAGAGAACACCGACGGGTGTCTGATTTGTAGCTGGCTTACCGCTGGTTTCGTGTCCATCGTTCTTCTGATATAATTATTTCTTTGTAATTTACAATTCCAGAATATTCCACATCTTTCTTATGTTCACTTGTAAATTCTACTTGTTTCTTATGTTAACTGTTCTTCTAATTTCTGGTACATTCTGTCTGTGTGTAAATAGCAGAGCACTCTGCCCGAGAGGCAGTTAGTGCTGCGTGTACGTTACGTTCGTAATAAACCAGCTATCATTATAAGTGCTGTGTTCAGTTGCCTTCGAAAGTCAAGCCTGCTTCCATTTCAACGCAACATTGTTTGGTGGAGGCGCCGGGTATCCTGTGCAACAGCTGCATCACCGTGGCTCCGATTAGGCAACGTAAAACCCGTCGCTTGCACGGACTAGAACCGGCGACCTTCAGCACCGCAGTCGGTGACGCTATCCCCTGCGCCACGCCGGCAGTCGGTGTACGTGGTCTCTCGCGGCAATATTAGCAATTGCGAAGTATTGCCGGAACGAGTAATTGTTATTGAAAATGTATGAAATAGTGAATAATTAATGGAAGTGGTGGTATTTTTATTAGTCGTTTTCAGAGAAGTCCTGTTGAAAAAAGCAATACGTCAAAACTCTTGTCGACTCCTGCTCTTAAACCGAATGGAAATTGTTCCTTTGACATTTCTTCAAAACATATCCAAAAGTTAGATGCAACTAGCTGCGACTTCGGTATCAGTTACAATTTTTATTCGATGATGTGCGGTCTCTTCGTAGTTTTTCGTAATTTTACCGCCTGTAATATTTTATAGGAAACTGGTCAAAAAATTCTCATTTTCTACAGGACCTCTGTACAAGAAATTTCTTTCGCGAGAAAGGAAATTTTCGTATTTCTGAAAACGATATTAAACGAGAATATCAACGTGGTCACTGACATTGTTGAGATGAAAGTGTCAAACAAACTGAAGCATCCATAGAGTTTGCCGAAAAGTTTGAAAGGGGCCGTGGCTAAATTGGTATCGGTATTCAAGAAGAGGTGGCAACAAGTGAGCAGGAACGAAATCAAATACATATAAAGCACACTTACTTCAGCCAAGATCGCTAAGTTATTTAATTTGCTGGTATTTTTTTTCCGTTTCAATGAGCTGTGTCATAATCTTCACAAAAAATAAATATTACAATGGTCTCCCATTTTCAATAAAATAGAGTTACTGGTGAAAATGTAATATAAGAAAAAGAACATTGTGAAACGATTAAAATTTGCATCACCAAAGTGAATCGTCATCTGCATTGCACACTTAAAACTTGTGAGTGTTCTTGCCACAAGTAACAAGGAGTCTTGTGGCAAGAACACACACAACTTTTAAGTGTGCTATGCAAATGACGATCCACTTTGGTGATACAAATTTCAATAGTTTGACAATCTTCTTTTTCTTATATTACATTTTCACAAGTAATTCTTTATTTTATTGAAAATAGGAGACCATTGTAAAATTTTTTTCTGAAGATGATGACATAGCTCATGAAACCGGAAAAACCAGCAAATTAAATAAATCAGCGTGCTTTATATAAATTTTTGATCGCTCTCCATAGGCGTAATAAGCCACTTAACTTATATGTTTTTAAGAGATTTTCCGTCGTATTTCATCCGCCATTTTTTAATTTATTATTTAACATGCCCTATTACATAGTAATATTACATGTTTGATGGTTAGATTCAGGCGGTTACACCAGGTACTCTTGCAAACATAAGCACAGTACATAAGTTGACAAGGTTTACTAAGGAACAAACTATTTTATACATCAGGAAATCTTACTGAATTACAGAAATTGTAAAAGTCTTTAGTGTATTTATGTACCAAATCATATATATTGACGGGCCATCCTCCTCCTTTGTCAGCTATTTTTATTTTTTTCCTGAGATGGTTCCTCCCTTTCAATAAATTGCAGCAGTCAAAAAGCACGTGGTCAATAGTTTGGACAGCTCTGTTAGATATGCACGTTCCGCCTTCAATTATTTTGAACCGCTGATAATAGGCTTTCAGTTTCCCACCACCTGTTAACATAGCTGTAAAATTCGGAGATATTGGGAGTTTAATCATTAAACGTTGTCGGATCGTAAGAAAATACGATTTAGTGCTTCCCCCGTTTTTGTGCTTTGCCACTCAATGTCCCATTTGTTCCTAAACTCTTCTCGAAGTTTCTTCTTTACGGCACTTGTAGGTATTTAGTTGTAGCGTATTGATTGTCGTGATCGACCTGCTCTTTTAGCAAGGTTGTCAGCTAGTTCATTCCTCCATATCCCTCGATGTGCCTTAACCCATTCAAAATGCACCAGCCAGTTGTGTGTCTGCAACCTTCTGATGTTACATCTTATTCCTTCAATCAGGAAGTTGTGGTTCTTCGGATTTCGGAAAGAGTCCAAAGTAGTCCTGCTGTCGGTGAGAATTACTGCAGTTGTATCAGTATTCGAGAGATTGTTTATGAACTCAAGAGCATTGAGGATGGCAAATTGTTCCGCTTGATTGTTAGAGCATTCATTAGACAGTTTTAGCTGTATCTGGTAAATAAGCTTATTCACAAATATTTTGTTTTTAAAAATTTTGGCTTCGAATTCGTAAAAAGCGACGCCAAAAAGGGCCGAGTCGAGATTTTCAGCCGATTTTATAACGTTTTCGACTTTTGGCCAGCTTTTTGGATTTGGAACTTTGGTGTCTCCTGTCGGTGGCCGAGTGGAGAGAGAGCGACACAGGAAAATAGGACGCACGCGTGTGCGGGTAGAGTCTGAGGTCACCAGCCGGTGGGACAGTAGAAACTAGAAACACTGAGCTAGATTAGATCATCATCATTATCATCATCATTAGAGACTGATTATGCCTTTCAGCGTTCAGTCTGGAGCATAGTACCTCTAAGGAAATTCCTCCATGGTCCCCTATTCAATGCTAACATTGATGCCTCGTCTGATGTTATGCCTTTTACTTCAAAATCATTCTGCACCGAATCTAAGTACTTTCTTCTTGGTCTACCTCGACTTCTCTTTCCCTCCGCTGCCGAGCTCATGAGTCTCTTAGGTAACCTTGCTTCTCCCATGCGTGTAACATGACCCCACCATCTCAGTCTGTTCGCTCTATCTGCTTCATCTATGGTGTTCATTCTCAGTTTTTCCTTGATATCCTCATTATGGACACCCTCCTGCCATTGTTCCCATCTATTGGTACCTGCAATCATTCTTGCTACTTTCATATCTGTAACCTCTATCTTATGAATAAGGTAACCTGTATCAACCCAACTTTCACTCCCATACAAGAAAGTTGATCGAAAGATAGAGCGGTGCACCGCTAACTTAGTCTTGGTACTTACTTACTTCTTGCAGAAGAGAGTAGATCTTAGCTGAGCACTCACTGCATTAGCTTTGCTGCACCTCGATTCCAGTTCTTTCACTATGTTGCCATCCTGTGAGAAAATACATCCCTGGTACTGGAAACTGTCTACCTGTTCTAGCTATGTTCCTCCTATTTGGTACCTAATCTGTTTAAATCTCTTTCCCACCAACATTTCTTTCGTTTTGGAGATGCTGATCTTCATATCATAATTCTTGCACCTCTGATCGAGCTCTGAAACTTTAGTTTGCAACCTTTCGATCGAAAGGGCCATTACAAATAAGTCATCCACATATGCGAGACTGCTATTTTAATCCCGCCCTGCCAGTCTACTGTTTTCAACATATGATCCATGAATAGTATGAACAACAGTGGTGACAGGTTACAGCCTTGTCTTACCCCTGAAACTATCCTGAACCATGAGCTTAATTTGCGATCTACTCTAACTGCTGCCTGACAGTCTACGTAAAGCCCTTTAATTGCCTGCAGAAGTTTGCCTCCTATACCATAATCTTGTAGAACTGACAGTAGCTTCTTCCTAGGAACACGGCCATAAGCCTTTTCTAGATCTATGAAACATAGATACAATTCCCTGTTCCACTCATAGCATATTTCTATTACCTTCCGTAAGCTAAAGATCTGGTCCTGACAGCCTCTAAGAGGCCTAAACCCGCACTGATTTTCATCTAACTTGTGCTCAATTAATACCCGCACTCTCTTTTCAAGCAGATACATAGTTTAAGTAGATAGAGGCCTGCCTACTGATGAGAGACTTTCCTAGTGCCTGTCTTAATCCCAAGTGACCGATCCAGTTCAGTGGTGGCCACGAGCGGAGTTGCAGCAGAGGGCGCTCGTGGCCGACGTCGTAAGAACGCCGCGCCGTGCTTGCTTGGCGGCGCGCGGCGAAAGTACGTGGCGCGCACTTGAGACTTGTGCGACCCACAGGAACCTCTGTGCGGCGGCGCGGACCGGCCGAGAACGGAAAGGGGACCGCCGGCGCGTCCCGCCCCAAAGAAGACAACGCGGACCGCGGACGAAGCAACAGCGGCTTTCAAAGCCGCCAATATAGTCCAGTGGAATTAACATTTAAATCAGAAATAATTGCCACAAAAGGTTTTATTGTTTAATGGCTTCGTTTGTGTCCTAGTATGACTATCCTAGGTTTACCCCCTCGGCGGAGTTGTGCATAAGTGGTGAGGGGCAAGAATGTAGCCGAAAAGACCTTTTTTTTTTTTTTTTTTTTGGTTTTTTGGTTATATCTCGTATACGACTCACAATATGGAAAACATAGTGCAATTAAAAGTTGTAGCGCATGAAATTCTGCATTGAATGAGACCATCCGCATATTTTTTGGACCAGCCGTGTCCATACTAGTTCTCTTCAAAACTGGAACAATTTTACACGTTCTTGAAAAATTTCCGTTTTAACCTCTGATTTTTGGTAATATCGTTGAAACTAAGTTGTAGTATTACATTTAAAAAATTTCATTCGACAAATATTTTATTCACGATGCTTATCGCTGACCACAGCTTTCTCTGGCAGCTAATTACGTTCGTCCTTTTTTTTATGTTCATCTGTCTTTTACGAGCTGCCCAGAACGCGGTTGTGAACTTGGTATTTCATCTTTCTTACCTCTTTCAGAACAGTCGCACGTCAGGGACTTCTCCATTATTAATTGTAAGTGTGTGTGAGATTGTTTTTCTTACGAAGTATGATGAAAATACATTTAATTACGTAAAAATCTTTCACTTATTTCAAATGACCCACCTTTAATAATTCATGAAGTGCTTCTATTTTTCCAGCAGTAATCTTGATTATGTGATATGATGCTTGGACCCATTGTTGGAATTGTATCTATAATTTACTAGATGTACTTCGAGATCTCATTACTTGTAATTCTCATGAATGCGACTTTCTAGTAATGCCTGCAAAGAAATCTTCGGAATTAAACGAAATCCGATCGATCTAAGAAGCCTTTTGCCACGAAAGTTAACTTAACATTTTTTTTAAATGGTCATTCAGTTAGTACAATCTGCTCCAAGCCAACCAAGTATCATTTTACACAATGCAGTAAGAGTTTTTACAGCTTCATCTACTACATCCAGTCAACATAATCATCATGGTAAGAAAGGTCATCTCAGAATCTGCTAGTTTCTTTGTGTAATATTGTGCTCAGATGTTGCTTTCATTCGAAATTACTACTGCCGCTAAACTTTAAAGTCAGGTTCCGCCTCCTGTTTTGATTCTTCTAATTATAAAGTTACCTAAATGTGTCAGATCCACCAAATTATTTTCTTGTATTATTGTACCGTTAGGGAACTTTAATAGCGGCTACGAACAGTAACTACTACTCAAACACCTGATCGGAAGAAAGAAAACGCAATATTACAAACTCATCTATCAATAACGTGGTACATAAAAAAAGATATAGAGAGATAAATTCTGCATTCGATGAAACCAAAAGATAATTTCTTGGACCACTACCTTAGGAATTACAAAAGATACAGTTTTCTCATTATTACACTAACTTGCCAGGCAGAACATGTACACAAATGCAGAATAACAAGGTGTAAAAAGGGTTTGCCGTTTAATAAGGTATTTCTACAGTTGAAATAAATTTTTTGTCACGGAATTTACCCCTGCCTTTGAACACAAAAAAAAAAAAAAAAAAAAAAAAAAAAAAAACCGTTCAAACTTTACTCATGATAATTATATTTTCGAGTTCTCTACATAAAACTGATCTAGAGACCTAGATTTGTAAATGTGCAGTACCTTACATGCATACCAATGAATGTAGAAACTTAGCTGTACAGAAACGGGTGGTCCATTTCACTTTTAGTCTAATCAAACCCAAAATTTATTCGTCTATATCGTTTGTATGAACCACTTGATTGATATATGGGTTAGTTTCAACGATATTACCAAAAACCAGAGGTTAAAACGAAAATTTTTCAGGAACATGTAAAATTGGTCCAATTTTGAAGAGCACTAGTATGGAAACGGCTGCTCCAAAAAATACTCGGATAGTCTCATTCAATGCAGAATTTCATGCCCTACAACTTTTAATTGTACTATGTTTTCGATATTGTGAGTCATATACGAGATAGAATCACAAAACCGAAAAAATACCCCTTTTTCGGGTACATTTTTGCCGCCCCCCACACTTACGCACAACTCCGCCGAGGTGGAAAACCTAGGATAGTGATATTGGGCCACACATGAAGCCATTAAAACAATAAAACATTTTGTAGCAATTATTTCCGATTTGTATAATTGTTCAAATGTTTGTATAGCTCATGGGACTTAACTACGGGGTCATCAGTCCCTAAACTTACACAAGGACGGCACAAATATCCATGCCCGAGGGGGGTTTCGAACCCCCGTAAAGCTTGTGTTTATATTTAATTTGTAATTGCTATAATGCTTTTGACCTGCCATAAATAGTGTGTATATTTTGCGAAACTGTATCATAACTTTGCTTATGTGAATGTTATATCCTTTTGTAATCTGGAACACTTAAAATATTAAAGTCCTAAAGAAATTATATACTACTTACAAGTATTACTCATTTACCTCTGAACCTCTATAATCAAATTCAAAGAAATGTGTGAAATTTGTGTTCATATTTGAATTTAAGTTCTGTATGATCTATTAATAACCTGCCATCAGTAGTACAGATCATTATGTGAAAATAGTAACTTTTTATTAGGTTCATTTTTATTGTCTTCTACAATTTTTTACGGTGCTCATTGAAAAGTACTAAAGCAAACCAACTTCAACTTACGTGAAAAAAAATATGAAATTTGTCGTAATAGCCACATAAAATTGTGTACGCTATACTACTGCAATCTGCACCCAATGATATGGCAGATTATGTTGAAATATATAATTAAGTGAAAATGAACGAAAATCCTATAGTGTCCTGCATTTTATTCATTTGCCCTCAATTTTTGGGACTTATTTTGAATATGTCCTGAATTTTATTAAAAACAATATGGGAACCCTACGCATGATACCCAATACTAACATAACCTACCCCTGCATGAACTATCGCAGTTAGCAAGGAATCCTCTACTGCCCTTAAGGTCATTTCACACCGGCGCACAGTGGCCTGAAAGGTAAAAAGTCGAAAAATAAAAATAATAATTCTGGGTTTACTCCAATACGGTCATGTTTAGAGGACAGAGGGCAACACTGTTTATGAAGCCACAGGTATGGGAAGCTACCTTTGATATTGAAGAAAGTAGTTCAAAGTTACGGTTGGCGGAATAACACACGCTACGCAGAACTGCTTCGTGTACCGCAGCTACTATATTCTAAGGAAGGAATGGGACATGCACATGATTCACTGTCTGCAATAAAGCTTTATTAACAACAAGTATAATTATAAACAATCTTGAGTGAAGCACCTCTTAGGACAGGCTCAATACCTAGAACACAAATTATCCTAAGAAACAGTTTAATGATTTGCAGTAAACACTAAAAACAATGATTACAGTTTAAAACAATAACAGATTCCTTCGGAGATTTCTGCAATAAATATGGGTCTCAGCCCTTGCCATCTCAATACTACTAATAATAAGAACGAATCAGGAGTCTCTACTCAAACACTAAGTTTAGCACCTTCAATTAAAGATTAATTAAAATAACTAGGGTATTAAATCAACAGTAGGTTATTAGAGCTTTTATGCAACCTAAGCAAGTGAACGACTGGATGAATGAACAAACTAAACTCACCAATCTTCTGCATTATACATTGATGCAGCCTACAACAAACGCTCAATGGCATTGAGTAGCTTAGCACTAAAACATGAAACGTTCATTTACAGAAATGAAAATTAGTTCAAAATTTCTGACAAGAAGTTCCATTTAAGTCAAAATCTTTAACTTAAGTGAAATATTAATTTCTCTGCTGAGACTAAGTCTCTCCCTAAAGGCATAATGTCATTTGTTTATTTTTCACTTTTCAACTAAACATGATTTTTGGCGAATGCTGAGCCGGAAAAAGTCTCGATCAGCGGCATGGCCTAATGTCCTTACGTGACGTGGTGCGACAACGTTGGCAACAGTTGCTGTGGACGCTGGGATGAATGGCGGCACACAATGTAGAAGATCGCACATTACAAAACTACGTTTCTCCACATGCACTGTCTTTCTGTTCAGATGCAACACTTTGTTGCTACGTAAATCGAAATACGTCTCTCTGTCTCAAATGATTCGAATTACTATAATTTTTTCAATGTTCATAGATTGGTAGAACGTTTGCAACAATTTAACCTGTACTTTTCGGTTCCTGCCTATCCACATCCATTACAATCAGGACACGTTCGTAATAACCATAACATTCATTGACAACAATGGAAGCTGTACTCTTAGACGCGGCGGAGCGGCCGAGCGCATTGCGGCGCTATGCTTCGATGCGTGAGGCCGTTCCCCATCAGGGGTTCGAATCCCCCCTCGGGCATGGATGTTTGTACCGTCTTAGTATTAGCTAGTTCATATGTAGTTTGTAAGTTTAGGGACTGATGACCCCGTAGTTAAGTACCTTAAGCTCTACAAACATTTGAACATTTTTTTACTCTAAGGTTCCTGCCTAACCACATCCTTTAATATCATGACATTTTCGTAAATATCATAACATTGGCTTGTTCACTCGCAACAATTTAAGCTGTACTCTTACGTTCCTGCCTAACCGCAACCTTTAAAATCATGTCATCTTCGTAAAATCAAAGTTAAACGCCATTCGCTACTCGAAATGTACTACATTACCAACCTAACGGTGCTACGGACGCACCGCGACGCTTTCCATGCCGGCTGAGCCAGCAGGGCTGATGACTAAAGGTAGATTCCGTTCGTGGGAAAAGGACAACGACCGAGAATAACTTGACACATAAATGGCAATCAGAAATACTGGGTTGTCAAACCGATATCAAACAGTGGTCACCCATTATCACTCACAGTTACACTTTGCCACGTTGTCTCCACTGGTATGAAGAATCAACAAGTCACATCCGACGTGCTTCCGCTCAGACCACAGCAAGAAAGATGCTTGTCAGACCCGAGCAAACGGCCGCACTCACGGCGGCACACACACTCCTCCGGGCACCGCGCAGATTTCTATCAGTACAGCAATTGCAATTCAACAACTGCCCGTACTCGGAGCAGAAGTTAGACCAGGCCGGCACGACTCCGTATTGACAATGCTTGCCATCCACGCGGTCACTTGCCAACAGCCCCGAGCTACGCAGCCAGCCCGCTTTCCACCGGCCCCTCCGGCCAACGAGCTATATATACTACATAGAGAGGCTATCTCTTAAAGCTCTGTATAGGGAAAGTATGGCCAGCCTGCCTGTGGCAGCCATCTTGGGCCTATTCCGCTGCTGCTTACAAGCCGACCGGTACAGCGCTTGACAATACTTATCAACCGATTTTGAGAAAACTATTCAATGAAAAAATTTAATTTTTTCACGAGTTATAGTGTGATATATTCTCTCGATAATGGTCTGATTTTCTATTCATTATTACTTACAGTTTACGTGCTACATCAAATTAAATAAACTACTGAGCAAAAATTTGAAGAGTTTGCAGAGGAAAAGTCGCATTGCGTAGACTTTGCGTACGGTTGATTTTAGCACATACAATACTGCGGACGAAATGTAGGTAAGATATCGAAATTTTATTTAAGGTTGAGAGCAGAACGATAACTCATTTTATTCTAGAGATACAGGGTCTTATATTCGACGGACAAATGCGGGAACTTCGCGTAGTTCTGTCCATGCGGACCTGGCTGCTCAAGAAATACTTATCGTCCGATTTTAAGAAAACTGTTTCGTTTGTGGCTCCAGATCTAGAGAGTTCACATATAAATCCATATTGACCTGTACTGTAGCCAAATATTCCAATAGACCGTAAGCATGTCGTTATCGGAGCATAGCGTAAATTAAGAAAACAATTCAGATTATGGACAAGTGTTTCACGAATACTTTCTTCCGTATTATGCACTTGTATCTTAAATGAACTACGAAAAATGCAAGGGGATACCCACTACGTGGCTTCTAGCAAAAACAGAAATTAAATGTGCTTTTACAACGCCAATTACATTTGAATGTCTAATATTTGTCTTGTTTCAATTCTTTGTTTCCTGTAATGATACACTTAACACATGAAAATCAATAAGATAAGCTTGCTTCAGGCACTGTATATAAATTTCATATCTAAACGAGAATCTAGTTCAGTCACTAATATGTCCAAAATTTGTATTTTCGGCAACTACCTGCAGATAAAATCAACGACGCGTGAATAATAAACCTCCCGACATTATGCAGGAATTTTCTTCACAAATTTATTCAACTTAAAAAATATATAGGTATCTGCTGCGTGATCCATTCGTCAGTGAATCTTCAATCTATTAATTTACATTATGAATTAAAATCATCACAGTGCAAGAACCGAAATTCGCTTCAGGACTCCTAGTTTTCTCTGACGTCTTTCATCAGTCAGACTGTTCATCTTCCTGCATTTCAGATATTTAATGGAAGTACTATAATGTTTGCCTCTTCTTCGCTTTTTAACAACACCCAAAAGTACAACACTGTGGCATTATTCAAACACAAACACACGAATATTCACAAGGCTTCTCACGGCAGCCAAGCAGTGTAAAGGACCAAGATGGCGGAAAGAGCCACGTGACTCGATTTCAGCCAATCACGAGCCGCAGACGGCGGCACGTGGCGCGGAAAAGTATGGCCATACTTTCCCTATATAGAGCTTTAGCTATCTCTGGGTTATCAGCGCTCTTTGTGGCAGCAACCAGGAACTGTGGCAGCCATTTTTTTCAAAGTCTAGTGCGCCGATTAAGAAAGTTACGCCGACGCTATTTACTTGTTTTGGTTTCACATTTTATGTATCGCGCCCAGTGTATGCGCATCATATAAATGTACGAATAGCTGTAATAAGACTGTTGGAATATCGTATTTTCAGTAAGTATTTGTATGTTTTCGTTTATAATATTTCCTGTACTCGTCTTTTGTCCTACTACATTTCTGCATACAATAGTCCCACTGTAACTAAAGTAAGCTGTAATTATAATTTTCAGTTTTCCTTTGAAAAATGAAGAACTTGCAAAACGATGGTTAACCAATATGAGGCGAGATAAGTGGAAACCTACTGCATACAGTTGCATTTGTTCATCGCATTTTGAGGAGAAATCATGTATGCAACAAATGATACAAAGCGGCTTCTGGCTAATGCGTTTCCGACGATAATTTCTCTTCCTGAACATCTTGAAAGAGCAAAAACGCCAGCAAGGAGATCCCCAAAGAAACGTCAGCTGAATCAGCTTCATTTGAAGATATGTCATGTAGCCAAGCAGGAGACATGAAACCTCTTTTATTATCTAAATGTTCAAATGTCTGTTAAGCTTATGGGACTTAACTACGGGGTCATCAGTCCCTAAACTTACAAACTACTTATGAACTACTTACGAACTAGGACGGCACAAATATCCATGCCCGAGGGGGGATTCGAACCCCCGAGCGTAGTGGCCGTGCTGACCGTGACTGGAGCGCCTCAATCACCTCGGCCGCCGCGGCCGGCTTTTATTATCTATTGCAAATCATGATTTAAGTCATTCAGAGAGCAGTAGGCACTGTGACCATGACTATGTGGCAGAATACGAAATGCTGACATTATATTCCGTAAAAGTAACTGAGTATTTATCGGGAAGCTAGATTGCTTGGAAGTTCCCCTTGCTCCTAAAAATGAGAATAAAGCAGGATTAATCGGATTATAAGGAATAAAAAACAGTCTGTTAAATCCCTCTAAAGATCTTGTAGAAAAATTTTCTTTTGCGAATGTATGTAGATGTATTTAGAATGTTGGGAAACAGACCTACTTTATTTACCACATACAAGTACTTAATGGTATCATCGGAATTTTGGGAGGAATCACATTACTCCAGCCTAATAAAGTTGTTATTAAAACATTACTTCAGTTGTAGAATACAACGTTTATGTAAAGCCAAATCTGCGCAGGGAAGAGGTAAGCAGATTAGGCAAATGTACACGAAATTAATATCGTTTAAAAGACAGTGAAAAGGCGTGTTTTTTTGTATGAATGAGACGATGTTTAGCCGATATAGTGTATACGCCATTTGTAATTAAACTTTTCGATTTGCCTGCCACACACTTGTTTTCTATCATTTATCCTTTATCCATATTAGCTTGGCTATAAAAGTAACAATAACAAAGTGAATGTGACATGCTTCAGTACTATAGCAGACGACTGGTTACGCCTACGTGATGTTGTAAAACATGGCTGCCGAGCTTTCAATTTGCTTCAAGTATGGCTGCACCTTAGCCAGTCTATGTTGTTTATGTAGGTCATTGCCAACGGCACAACTGCCGTCAAAGTCACGTGCCCACTCCGGCGTACAAAGATCCGTACAGAATCCGAGCAAAGACAAACAGCCGATCACCGACAGTCGACCAGCGATCCGGTTCAGTTCGGATTACATGCCATGCTTAAATTGAGAATAACTTTTGTTGTAAGTGATCGTTTTCAATTGTGTTTGATGGAGGATGTTAAGGAAGGTACAGAGTATTTGTTTATATGTTACGAGATCATAAATTTATGCTCGGTATTTGATAAAAGTCACTTCGAAACGTAACCTCATAAGGTCCTCCATTTACACGTAGATCTATCTTAAATGATCGAAAAGATAATGATCACCGGAGATCCTGTGACGTACGACAGTGTAATATGTAGCGTAGGATGTCTTCCGTCAGAATGTACAAGAATTTAATGAAATAAATCGCAATTTGCGATCACTTATGGCTTCACTTTACTAGGTTTAGATGT
The DNA here is from genome assembly GCA_026315105.1 of Locusta migratoria. Lineage (NCBI taxonomy): Eukaryota > Metazoa > Arthropoda > Insecta > Orthoptera > Acrididae > Locusta > Locusta migratoria. The sequence continues at coordinate 974,931,747 of CM048744.1, read as the reverse complement.
AATACCAATGTGCGGCGAATGAAAATTTGTGCCCGACCGGGATTCGAACCTGCGATCTCCTGTTTACTAGGCAGACGCGTTGACCATTCCGCCACCGAGGACACAGAGACCAGCCCGACTGCAGAGGACTCTTCCCTGCACGTCTCCCGCAACACACAAATCTCCATTCGCCACGCTGTCTCTTTCCTATTACCACAGCCTCTTAATTCTGCAGCCGGGTTGGTCACTCTGTCCTCGGTGGAAAAGTGGCGATGCCGGGTTAGAATCCTGGCCGGGCACAAATTTTCATTCGCCGCACATTGACATTACATCTAAACCTAGTACAGTGAAGCCATAATGATCGCAAATTGCGATTTATTTCATTAATAATGAACGCTGCGACGTCGTCAAAAATATATAATTGTACAAGAATTGTCTGCGACTTGTTGCGAGTCTCGTTGTTATTGCCTTGTTTACTAAGACCGTGCGCGGCGAGCCAGCTAGCACCGAGTGCAAAGGTAACTTAGACAAAATTTCTAGTTGGTGCGAAGAATGGCAGCTAGCTCTCAATTTAGAAAAATGTAAGGCGATGCGCATGAGTACGAAAAACAGTCCCATATTGTTCGAATACAGCATTAGTAGCGAACTTCTTGATGCTGTCGCGTCGTTCAAATATCTAGGCGTAACATTGCAGAGCGATATGAAATGGAACGAGCATGTAAGGACAGTTGTGAGTAAGGCGGACAGCCGACTTCGATTTATTGGGAGAATTTTGAGAAGATTTACTTCATCTATTAAGGAGACTGTGGTGTCGCACAAGTCTAAAGTGCGCGCCACCTACTTTCGCCGCGCGCCGCCATGCACGCACGGCGCGGCGTTCTTACGACGACAGTCACGAGCGGCCTCTGCTACAACTCCGCTCTTGGCCACCACTGAACGACATCGTTCACTTGGGACTGAGACAGGAACCAGTTAATACTTCGGAATCAGATAGGCACCAGTGAAGACTTGGCTATCGGATAGGCTCAACTATGTATCACCGCTCTGCAGTACTGAACTGTGTAAAAGTTAAGTATTATATAAATTCTGTGCAATATATATCTCGTTCTAATTTACTCTAGTGTGTCTAGTTTCTGCTGTCCCACTGGCTGCTCACCTCCGTAACAGCACAAGCGTGCATCCTTTATTCCTGTGTCGGTCTTTTTACTCGGCCACCGACACCTACGACGGAAACGAGACACAAAAGCGGCAACAAGGCTGGGACACAAAAGAGACCGCTTATAAAATGCTTGTACGACCACGTCTTGAGTGTTGCTCAAGTGTTTGGGACCCGCAGCAGATCAGTTTAAAGGAAGACATAGAAGCAGTTCAGAGGCGAGCAGCTAGGTTTGTTACTGGTAGGTTCGACCAATGTGCGAGTGTCACGCAAATGCTCCGGGAACTCAATTGGGGATCGCTGGAGGAAAGACGACATTCTTTTCGTGAATTTCTGTTGAGGAAATTTAGTGGGCCGGAATTTGAAGCTGGGTGTAGTCCGATCTTGCTGATGCCTACTTACATTTTGCGTAGTGATCACAAAGACAAGATGAGAGAAATTTTGAACTCGAACGGAGGCATAAAGGCATTTTTCTTTCCCACGTTCTATTTGGGAGTGGAATAGGAAAGGAAATGCCTATTAGTGGTACAGTGTACCCTCCGCCACGCACCTTACGGTGGATTGCGGAGTATGTATGTAGATGTAGAATGGTCCGCTATGGGTATTCTATATTCAGCATTCACTTTGAGAGTTAAGACAGTGGTCAAATATCACTCGTCGCTTCTATTACTTTCACGGCGTTCATTAATTAATAGAGTTGGCAAAATAAGACAATATTGAATCTTGTGTACATTTCGACAAACTACATATGATTAAATAATTTAAATCTGCTTCTGTTTAGTATTACATGGCATTACTTTACTTCCCCGGGTCGGGTGGCAAACAATTAGTATGCACTCGCAAGGAAGCCTACATCATGATACAAATTACTTGGAGTCGGATTTGAAAACGCATCTCACGGTTTTGGAGTATAAAAGTGGCTGAAAAGGCCAAGACGTATTTCAAAACACACCGGGATACATTACATGACGTGAAAAAGCTGTAGTACAGTTTGAGATCGAGATAGAAAGTACCATCTAGGAGAATCGAACGATTCTTTCAGCAAAATGAAAAATAGCTTAATTCTTCAACAACTTTTACGATTAGTAAATCTACTTGTAATGTCGATGATTTTAAAAGTTTCAATTACTATTACAATGCGCGTCTTTTAAATATTTCAATTACAATTTACGTGTAATAAATGAATTTCATGTTTTTCTTAAAGTGCTTCTACTACTGAATCTTCCATGGTTCACGGAGTTCACAGGTGCTAGTGATCGAAAGAAAAGAAGACGATATGAACAACTGCGCGTTAAATACAGGACAGAACAGTTAGCATCGCAACTGCAATGGAAATCAGTCTGTTTTTGTTTTGTCTGATAATTATGACTCAGCCTCAGACTACGATACAGATTAATTTCGTAACGCCATTTTTTTTGCACGGTTTCAAAATGAATACTGTTACCTTATTATTGCAAAATCTTGTAATCAGCGATCCCAAATATCCATATTTTACAAATTATATTAAAATGTAATACGTTTTTATTAAATTACTTGGGTATATTCGATCCGCCATTTGTATTTTTTTTACTTTTGCCCCCCAAATTGAATTCAGCGACCCCAAAAACCTTTATGTATAAATTTCCAATCTTATCGGAATATTTTTTGACTTTTGGCCAGCTTTTCGGCCGTTTCAGACCACTGTTCGACGTACGTATCTCGAGCTACGTCTTCGGAAAGACGTCGCAGACGTAATGTAATCAAATGGGGCATTTCAGACCGACGTAGCTCGCGTCGCGTACAACCGGGACACATAAAGGCGGCCCCACACGTAACAGCATGCTTGACAAGCACGCTTGCGCAAGCGTTCAAGCACATGTGTGCTTGAGCGTGTGTGGGCCGGCCGCGGTGGTCGAGGGGACTGAGGCGCTTCAGTCATGGTATGAACGGCCACTACGGTCGGGGGTTCGAATCCGCCCTCGGGCATGGATATTTGTGCCGTCCTTAGTTGTAGTTAGTTCATAAGTAGTTTGTAAGTTTAGGGACTGATGACCCCGTAGTTAAGTCCCTTAAGCTTAACAAACATTTGAACATTTGAGCATCTGTGGACAATAAAAATGGTTGTGCAAGCATTTGACAGTCTGAGTGAGAGTGCGTCCTTTGCTTTCGATAAGTTTCAATTAGTGCTTTAATAGAAATGTCTGAATTAAGAAACATAAGTCACGACCTCTTAGAGGAATTTATTAGACTGTGTGAAACGCATCCCTGCTTGTGGAATATTGAGTGTAAGGACTATCATGATAAAAATAAGAGAGACGCAGCATATGACATACTACTCGCGAAATATCTCACCAAGTACCTTTGCGAAATAAAATTAGTATATTTGAGGTCTTCATAACTTCTTCCTGTCGTGAGAAGTCGCAATTCTGCTGTTAGTCTTTCATGTGGTGTTATAACCTTCCTCATTATTGTATCCTGTTTCTTGATCAAAGGCATAATGAAAGACAGAAGATTCAAATAAGATCTTCATTCATCCTGAGATAGTTATGCCAATCATGAGGATATATCTTCAGTTCACTGAGTAAATTTGTATGTGAATACGATTTTCGTTTTCTTAACCACTCTTTACACACAGTTTTACGTTTTTTTTCTTTTCTTTTTTTTCAACACGAACATGAAAGCTGCCTCAGCCAGCACATCGTCGTCTGAGCTCGAAATTTCCAGTTGTAAACAAACCGTTGCTTGTACAAGCATGCTTGAGCCGTGTAGGTGCGTGAGCAATATGTGCTTGCTTGCGCATGCGTGCTTGTCAAGCATGCTGTTACGCGTGTGGCCGCCTTAATACACGTTTATGCAGCTACGCCTGCACACGTAGCGTCGCTGCGTATCTCGGCCCGCGCATGCGCACTTCCGAGCTCCACAAACCACATACTCTGTGTTGAACAGCTGTATTACTGCGTGTTTGTATATTGCGCAAAATGCCCTCCCATTTTCGCGAGACATCCTGATTTTCAGTAGTATGTTGATACGGCCCGATTCTCCCTGGACGCAGAATTTCTTGATTTTGCATCAATCGAAAATTATGAAAGTTGCAATGCTAAAACAGTGGCGATAAACAGACATTGCATTATGAAAATTAACATACACAATTTTGTGTTCGTTCTACAGGTTTGTTTATATTGTGAATCGATTTTCGGCTTATTAGACCATCATCAGACATTTACTGAAGTTCAGTCAAAGAACTTGTGTTGTCAGTAAACCAGTAGAGATGTTACATACAGAAAAGTAAATTAACTTCTTTGATGGAGCAGTTACAGTGTAAATAAATATTTGAATGTAATCAGTAAATTAATAGTACTGAAAAAAGGAAACTTAAATACCATACATAGAGAAACAGTGGAAACATAAACGTCTGCTTTCACATTTGTATCTTAATGAACCTGTAAATTTGTATGGTAAAGACTGGTAATACTGTATCCACCTTAAAACACTAATAACGAAAACTTTATATGAAAATGATACACTATTTAAGTAAAGTAAAGGAAACCACAGAAATTAAACACCAAGAGAGAATTAATTAAGTGTGGGAACAGTTGTATCACTTTAACTATAATATACTTTTCTTATACTAATAATATTTATTTGTATTCATTCTGTATTATTATTATTTTCAATAAAGTATAACAGCTGCAATGTAACACATATAAATGAGGAGTAACTGGTTCACCTCCACGTGGTGGGACACGGAAACGCCACACCCGGGAGACATTGGATATCGTGGGGTGACGGCTAAGACACCAGCCTCAGAGTAATACGACCCATCTTATGTACAAAGATGGTGAGTCCAAATGTGTAGCAGCAGTGAAAACAATCGCACTGACGTGTTTTACGGCCCACTTTAGATTTGTAGTTGTATAAGTTTCTGCAAATATTTTGGACCAAAATAATAATCTAAATAATAAAAAATCAATTAATAAGAGTGACTGAAACGCTTTTAGAAAAAAAAAAAAAATAATTAGGTAGCGGCGGGTTCCGAACCACCGCCCTTTAGCGTCATAGTCCCACACCTTGCCCACTACGATACGACTATCAATCAAAATATTAGCCCTTGAATCTCATACTATTGATGGCCGTTGTTAACTGATGCTAATATGGCATTTGTAGACATTAGATTATCATTTATCGTACGAAGAACGATGTGTTTTTGTTAATTCTTCAGTGCGCTATTGCTTTGAAATGACAACGTGTTAGTTACAGTAAGAAAATCATCAAATACGCAACGCGAGATGGCGTATACCACAGAGAGTTCTGGGCGAGGAATGTCACGTGACACATCCGAATTCGTTAATTCAATGGAGGGGGTCAAATCTCCGTTATTTTTGCAAATCTGTCTCAAACGATACGAGATATGAAAAAAACATAAGGGAGTTAAGTTGTAGAGAATTTTCTCCTCTATCAATTAGGTTATTCAATTTTCGTGTCAGATGAACGGTTCATTTGCAATTACAATTATATTACAAACGGCTTTTTTGTATTACTACCGTATTTTTGTCCGAAAAAAATGAAAAAGGGAGGTTCTGGTCTCTGGCGGCCTACAAACATGTCTGTAAAATTTGGTGCCGATCGGTTGAAAGGTTCGTCTTAAAAACAGGGAACAAGTTACGGACAGACAGACAGACTGACATACATCCAAAAATCGCCGTTATTTTTGCAAATATCTTTGTAACGCTACGAGATATGACAAAAGCATAAGAGAGCAAAGTTGTAGAGAATTTTCTCCTCTACACACTCGGTTATTCAATTTTCGTGTCAGATGAATAGTTAAGCCGTTATCTTCATTTAAACTTCGAACTGTCAAAAGACGATCGCAAATGCCCACTTTTAGTGTTATTACCGAAACCTAAAGTGGGCCAAAAATCGTAGGTTAAGGGGTTAAAGGACATCTCTCATAAACGCGCGTGAAAAGAATGCTCTTATGGCCGTAGCCAAGTGGACTGGCCTGGGCTTCATGTAGCGTGAGAGAAGCGCACGGGTGGCCATTAATGCTGCTGCAGCGCGTGTTGCGTTCGGATTCCAACAAATTCGCGCATGTGTAAAAAGCTCTTGTATTTAATAATGGAAACTGTAGGCTGGGACTCAACAATACAGTAAGGACAGCTTACAACTTACGGCAAAGATGCGGCGACTTGCCACGACAGGCTCGTAAAAAAGACACACACACGTAAGCTATCGGCCGTGGCCTACTTCAGAATTAACTTTCACGCAATCACACAGGCACACTTCGCACACACACGACTGCCATCTCCGGCTGCCGCACACAGATTCGGAAAGTTCTTAATTCTGAAGAAGGCCACGGCCGATAGCTTAAGTGTTGTATGTGTGTGTGTCTTTTTTATGTGCTTGTCGCAGCTGGTCGTCACGTCTTTGCGGTGAGTTGTAAACTGTCCTTACTATATTGTAAAGGTCGTGTATTCTAAAAGAGCTACCGTGTTACTGTGCGACGTTTGCATAACCGCGATAAATATTATTGCGCTGGATTTAGCCGAATTTTAGACGTGAAACATGTTTTACTTAATTTATCTCACCGTTTTTCACTGTTTTCTGCGGAAAAAATTACGTGACATTTGCTGAGAACCACACTCTCCTGCACGTGACATTTCGCGAGATTTGGGTCTACCCTCTCCTTCCCTCTAAACACCTCACATAGTTAATGTTCAAATTCAAATATTATTCCTTTAGTAAAACACCGTCTTGATTGGAAATTGTTTTATTCTTTATTTAATGACGCGTTTCGCCCTTTAGCAAGGCATCTTCAGATTATCTGCGTGATAGAATTTACACAAAATTACAAAACGTGGATAAGGGGAAATGGGCGTATTTTGTGTTAGAAGACAGTAAAAATGGTAAACAAAGATTACAATGCGCTCTCCGTGGTGTGACACCGCTAAACAACTGACAGTGTCACATCACGAACAGTGCATTGTAAGCTGTTTACCATTGTCTTCTAACACAAACTAAGCCCTTGTCCCATTATCCCCGTTTTGTAATTACGCCTTGTAATTTTGTGTAAATTCTGTCACGCAGATAATCTGAAGATGGCCCGCTAAAAGGCGAAACGAGTCATTAAATAAGGAATAAAACAATTTGCAATCAAGACGGTTTTATACTAAAGTAATATTTATTCTCACTGATGGCTGTACTCCATGAACTGGAAATCATTTAATTCAAATGTTTGTAAACCTATGGGACTTAACTGCTTGGTTATTAGTTCCTAGCTTACAAACAACTTAAACTAAGTTAAACTAACCTGAGGACAACACACACACACACACACACATATCCATGCCCGAAGGAGGATTCGAACCTCCGACGCGGGAAGCCTTGTGATCCGCAACGTGACACTCCCGACCGCTCGGTTACTCCCGCGCGACCATAGTTAATGGATGCCTCCTAATAGGTATGGAAGTGACGCTCTGGTTAGTTCCAGAGGTTTTTTTTTTTTTTTTGGTACTAGTATTGCCTCTGGTCGAAAAACGACCACTTGTGTTTACAATGGTCTCTGGGGGTGAAATTTTACGTATCATGTCGGCGGCCTCGCGTGATTATGTTGGCAACATCAACAACACGATAGAAAATCTGTGCCCATTTTCCTAACCACATAGAATGACTCGATTAGTGTATCGTACAGACCATGAAGTAAACAAATAATGCTGTTCCTGCTTTATGGTTGACAGGTTCTTGTATGTACCCTCGTCCGCTCAGTAAAAAATAATTGCCATCGTAAAGCGAAGATTCCATGAGAAAACATCAGCGATTGGCTAAAATTAAGACTCACAGGATTCTCACTATTCAGCATCTGTTGCCAACATTATCATAGGAGGCCGCTGGGATATTTGGTAAAATTTAACCGGCACTGGGAGGTATGAAACGGTATCTTTTACGTGTTAAGGAAAATGCCTGACACAATAACAACAAATAAAAACGGAAGTATATACTTCTCATGCCATTTTCGAATTATATAACTTTCATTAGCCTAATATTTGAAGTGGAACTGCAATTTCGGTGTTCGTTTATTTATACAATGCCAAGAAATAATGTTATTTCGATACTGCGATATTCAGATTCCAAAGCTGACAACATGTCGACTTCGTAGTTCCACCCGTGCATCGCTACATGCCTCTCTCGGCGCATCATGATTTATATCGGCATTCTCGACTTCGTAGTTCCACCCGAGCACCGCTTAGATGCCTCTCCCGGCGCATCATCCTTTATATCGGCGTTCATATGAAAACATCAATTTCCTTTAACCACTCTTCATCACTGCGAAAATGAAGCATTTGAACGGTACAAGAAAGTGAGTTGGGAGCACTCCATGTTTCGATATTCACTTATTGTAATACTGCAGATCCGCTGCATTACAGCGTCTTTGGTTGAGGCGAATAGCCAGTCAGTGAGCTGATAGTTGGAGAATGTAGAACTTGATCCAAGCTGTAGATAGGAAAATTTCTACCTCCTTTTACCACTTTTAATGGCTAAATGCACACATAATATTTATATTCGTGAAATCTACAACAAACAGTCTTTTGAATTATGTAACTTTCATTGGCCTTCTTGTACGAATAAATTAGTAATCTGTACCACAATTTTCGTGTTAGCGTATTTATATACTGATTATTTTTATAGCCATTATATAAATTTTGACCTCACAGGAAAAGACTCTCATAAGTTGTGACTAGACTGAAAATGAGCCGTGATTTTTGATCTGTCATACCTCTTGATTTTTGAAAACTGCCTCTCAAGATTTTTGGATTTCAAAGGTTGGCAGGTATGTAGTATCATGTAATTGTCTTATTTTGATATTTGATTGTTTTCAGGGCGCTGGGACTTCCGGATCACGCATCCTGTCATCTGGCGAGAGAACTGGACGTTCAAAAGACCCTACCTTGACGCCTGATACGATCGCAGTGACTGGTGAATCAGTAAGCTCGCGGTCTCTCGTTATCACAGCTATTGCAGCCCGGTGTCACCACCACTGCCACGAATACTGCGTCAAATAACAGTCGTACTTCAAAGTATCTGATTCAGGATGAGGTTACGAGGGCGGAAATACCGTGGACTTTGCAGGCTGTAGAACAGTGCTTTCCAAACTTTCCCTCATGGTGACACCATTTTACAGCTTACAGTTTTGCGCGACACCCTATTCACTAATATAAATACATATGGTGGAATTTAGATGGTTCTAGCGGGGGGGGGGGGGGGGGGGCGGAAATAAAGTATCGCTTAAATTAATTTGTAAACGAAACTCAAATCCTCATAGGTACCGACATTTTTAATGTTGATCCTGACTGAAGCAATTACGTACACTTATCGCAAGAAAAGGAAACATTAGGAACTACGGAGATGTGCAACACAGTAACACCGCAGACAACAATGCCTAACTCACACAGTAATACTTGCTTCTTCTACATGCGACCCAACTTCCGAAACACGAAAACCGAATTTCGGAAACCGTTTTTCGCTGTCGTGTATACATATCAGGGCCAGATACGGTTTTGCTGGATCGATTGGAAACGGCATCTGGAAATTAGCTGCTCGGATTTTTGATTTAGACAACTCAGTGGCTGTTCCCTTTCAGTTCAATATTATCACATTATTTTCAGAAATAAAGAGGATGTATTTATGACAAGTGATGAATTATTATTTAAGTTCTATTGTTAGCTTCTTGCTTCACTACGACCTCGGAAGTTCCGACATATTCGGAAAAAATGGTTAAATATTTGTGAAAAGTAAGAATATGAATGTCATTTCTGGTCTCAGAATCTGTTACATACAGGAAACTGAGGGAAGAAAATATTAAGGCATACCAGCATTCGAACCAACGATCACTGCATTTCAAATACTACTCTCCGTTAATCACCCGGCCACACCCCATACTAAACATCGCTACTGAATAGCTTTAGTCGGTGGACAATGGTGACTGCTTTTACAATCTGTGACAGCTTTTATAGCCACTGTCACTGATTGACATTTAATTGTAAGAAACGTTACCGAGTGTGACGTGTCTTTGATAAATCCATTAAAAAAAGCTCAGGTCCAGCTTTATGAGAAGGAAAGCAGACTACAGTGAAGGTTCGTTCAAGCAGCTGCCAGCTCCAGCAAACTGTGCATGGGAAGAGCTGTTATCGAGTATCAGCAGCAGCTCTGCGCATGCGTAGTTTGCTGGAATCTGACAACTGGCAGCTGCTTGAACTAATCCTGAGTGTCTACTGCTGCCGCCTAGTGGCTGAGCACGCAATTAATGTGCACCGATCATTCCTTCAATACGTGATCTGTGGAGCACTGAATGAAGAGAACGATGATTAGCTGCCGGTGAGTCTTCAGGGTGGTATGAAGAGAAGGATATTTTATGTTATTTTATGACAAGTTTTTTTGTTTAGAGTCCAAAATTGTTTGTCTCGCGACACCCTTGATACTGCTACGCGACACCCCAGTTTGGAAAGCTCTGCTAGTGTAGAAAATCATGTGTCTTTTTCTACTACAGGAATGCAGACTGTTTTGTTTTCGGTCATGTTCAAGTGTTTGTATAGTTTATGGGACTTAACTACGGGGTCATCAGTCCCTAAACTTACAAACTACTTATCAACTAGCTTATACTAAGGACGGCACAAATATCCATGCCCGAGGGGGGATTCGAACCCCCGACCGTAGTGGCCGTTCAGACCGTGACTGGAGCGCCTCAGTCACCGCGGCCGGCGTTTCCGGTCATGTTCCCTAATGATAAATACCTAGTAAGATACGGTTTGCGCGGACAAGACATCATACAGTATTGTTCATGGACTAGCTCCGCACTTCAGGAAAAATATTCTTGAAGGCCTGTAAGGGGAAGTTCTTTTTGTAGTCTTATTTGTTGAGAGCTTTAAGGTGGCTGAGTTGCAGCAAATGGATATTGCTCACAGATATTGGCACAAAGTTAACAAAGAGGTTTAAATGCACTATTTTTCATCCGCATTTTTAGGCCATACCACTGCTGCCGATATGTTGAGTGGTTTTAAGATAGAAACTTCTGATATGACCCTTACCAACATTCTTCAGGTATCAACAGATGGGCCTGGTCCTTCCTAACGGTATTCATCAATAATACTTGGGCAATACATAACTCAGGACAGTAAAAGGTTTATGGGTTGTTGTCTGTGTTCATAGGGGTGAGTTATGTATGTCAGTTTCTATGCCCTAAACAGCTACCCAAACTGTTTAAATAAGATCAATTATTAACCTGCAGTTTAGCCAGTCTATCACTCTGCATATGATGACGCGAAAATGTATTTAAACAAACATAAATTAAAGATCTGAATAACCAACAAAATTGATTCTAAGATAATGTTCAGAAGAGATTCACTTACGAAGTAATTTTTTATAAATGTAGTTTATTACTCTTTTTGGACATTAAAATGCGGAGGTGGTCCTACTTTATACATCGGAAAATAACTGAATATTTCCCAAATTATTGTTCATGAGAGGCACAATAAGTATCACACGCACTCGAGAGTAAGAGAGTAAAAGTAAGTCCATCAAACGTTGCAATTCCAAATTAATCCACAGTTAATTACAGTATTTGTTATAAAACACAGTTTGTCATCACACGAGTACACGAATGGTGATTTATCACAGTTCCACAGCCCTACGACCGTCCACAGTTTATCAGTTTTCAACCAGAGACTAAGTTCTGCAGTCACAGTCCCGTAAATTTTCTAACTTCACACATGCCTATCTCTTCAATTCACAAGTACGTAACGCGGCTTCAGACCGCCCCTTCACAACCTTTCACCACCGCATCCACGTTACGAGTCCTTTCCCAAGCGTTCGAAAGCGTGCTCTACCTGCTCCCAAAATTGTATCCTGCCGCGCATCCGAACACCTCATCTTTTAAATACAATTTCCCTTTCAAAATATTATACATTTGAATATTACAGAATTAAATTCTTTGACCACCTCCTTACAAATGTTTACATTTATAAAACAAATACATATTTAATAATACTAAAACCGGTTGAGACTGAAGCTCTTTGCTCGGGTAGGTACTAAGCGTGCCATCTCACTGTTCAAATATACTGCCGCCGTCGAAATATAGTTACACAATTAATATTGAATTTATCATGGCTTTTTATGCAAATATATTCAGTTGTTGTCCAGAAATACATATAATTGTTTATATATAAATTATCTGCTGCATATCTACTATTTTTAATCGGCCATGATATATTTAAGAGACAGTCTACAACATAAAAAACGAACATTACTAAGAATAATATTAAATATAATAAAATACATATATAAATGTAATGCGCTTGCTGGGTTCATGTATTGTGTTTATGTGGTGGAATCTATGTTCTGAGATGAGAATATTACTACCTCAACGAAAAGCATAACAAGAGAGTAAAACAAAGTTTACTGAAAGAATACGGAAATAACGTGGTACGTCTTTTAAAATAGGTAGCGTGGTGCAATGCTGCCCATTTGCTTCTTAAACTGAATATAGGTCTTCTAATATTATTGTTGTAGTACAGAAATTTATCGGCTTTTTATCTGTAAAGGATATTGAAATTGTAATTACAGCGTTTGATTCTCCCAAGTCTTCTGAATCTATACATATTTGCCACATGATCATTCCCTGATTTTATATGGGTTTTTACAATAATGTGTGTAGCTATATTGTATTTAAGTTGCAATCTGGAATAGCCGCCCTCGCACATCCAAGACCGGGTGAGCTGGTAAGTTGTGAAAACGTACCCACTTTCATGGTAATTGGTCACACGACGCTGAAGTCTGTTGTAACGTACCCTCCGCCATGCACTGAACAAACTTTTATGTAGACAGACCTTCCTCTTGTTTTGAAGGTTAAGTGTGCAAAATTTTATCAATATCAAATTAAAACTGTATATTTTGTCGAACTCCACATGTAAACTACCTTCCAACGTGTACCATACGAAATTTTAGATTAAGGATCAAGTGAACACAATTTCATCACTATCGATTCATCACTGTGGCTTTTGTCGAGGTCAGTAGGTAAATTACTCCCCACCACGCACCATACGAAATTTTATGTAGACTGTGGCCTTCCACTTGTTTTGAATGTTAAATTTCCCATATTTCATCAATATTGGAACAAAACTGCAGATTTGAATGCAATACTAACATACGGCGTCGCCCTGGAATCTATTTATTCCATTCTTATGTTGGTTGATCTCCTTATTACCCTTCTGTCCATCGCCTATCCGACTCTACTCAGCTGCATTTGTACAAAATTACAGCCTTTAGTTTCACTTTCATATAGGCCAAATCATAGGACGTCATTTCTACTGCACAATGTGTCATACAATAATGAAATTTTCCAGGTTCGTAGAGTAGAATATTATGAAAGTACAATCGGAAAGTTTTATGAATAGAGTTAGTAGTGAAGAAGTTGCAAATTAAAAGCTTTTGCATAAGTGGTCAGTTTAGCACTAATGTCATTTATATGACTTAATATCTCCTAATGTACGTGTCGTAATTGGCTCTTACCCCTATAGCAATAATTAACTCACTCTAAGAAATATGTGCACCAAATTTGGTTGATATCGGTTGAGTGGTTTAGGAGATGTGCAACATTGTCGCATGGAGCAGCAGTTTTTCGCGCATTTCACTGTTTATGACGTCGTATCTTCTGAACTATAGGGTTAGGTGGTACAACTGCGATCATTTCGGACAAATGTTATCGTAACTGGAAATATATTCAGAAAAGAAATAATTGTAACTATGTCACTTGTTCTTGGATGTTTAATGAATATGTAACACAAATATTAGACAATTACAAATGTTGGTATAAACACAAGAAAAGGTCGCCAAATAAAACTTCCGGGCTAAATTGTTAGAAAATTGAGAAAACTAGATCGAAAAATGTAGCACAGTAGGTACAATTGTGAACACTTCCTAGCGAAGTTTTATCACTGGCATCTTCCACATAAAAAGCACTTTTACCTCGGTCACCAACACATACTTCGTGGTACCAAACAATGCAGTTTTGACAGCGAATTTAGTCACCCTTAACTAGAAAATTTATAAGAGCGCATTAGACTAAGTAACTTCACTTTCCTCGTAAGAGGAAATAATTTATATCTCCGTAGAACAAGGTGGTGTATTTATGGAAAAGACAGGAGGAGTTGTAGAAACCTGCTTACACTACAATGCCACACAAAAGCGAGAGCTACCAACATTTCTAGACTGACAAATTATGTTGATCGGAATTATACCTATATCGAATTTGTACCACCCTACCCTATTCTTACACCCATTGTGACCTTCCCCTTGGGCTGAAGGTCAAGTGTGCTAAATTTCAAGATTGGAACAAAATTGTAGATCTGTATGCAATACAAACACACAAACACCCAGACACTGTATATATAAAGATGTCCTGTCCGGTTCCACCTACATCTCGAAGAGAATGATCTATTGGCCAAAGGTCAACACGGATTTAGAAAATATCGTTCATGCAAAGTGATGGGCGCTATCGACAAGGGTTCTCAAATTGATTGCGTATTTCTTGATTTCCAGAAGGGTTTTGACACCGTACCTCACAAACGGCTTTTAATCAAATTGCTTGGTTATGGTATATCGCCCCAAATTTGCGACTGGATAGGGGATTTCCTGTCAGAGAGAACACAGTTTTTAGTATTCGATGGTAAGGCATAAACTAAAACAGAGATGATATCGGGCGTTCCACAGGGCAGTGTTATTGGTACTCTGCTGTAACTTATTTACATAAACGATTTAGGGGAAAATCTAAGTAGCTCTCTTAGGTTGTTTACAGATGACGCCGTTATTTACAGTCTAGTAAATTCATCTGAAGATCAAAACCAACTGCAGAACGATTTGAATAAAGATATCACTATGGTGTAAAACTTGGCAACTGACTCTAAATAATGCGAAGTGTGAATTCGTCCACATGAGTACGAAAAGAAATATGTCAAATTTTGTTTACAAGATAAATCAATCGAATGTGAAGGCCGTAAACTCCACTAAGTACCCAGACTTAAATTGGAAAGAACACGTAGATAATGTCGTGGTAAAGGCGAACCAGAGACTGCGTTTTATTGGCAGAACACTTTAAAAGATGCAACAGAACTGCTAAAGAATATACGCTTGACCGTCCCTTTTTGGAGTTTTGCTCCCCAGTGTGGGATCCTTATCAGGTGGGTTTGACGGAAAACAGCGAAGAGTTCAAAGAAGGGCAGCTCATTTCGTATTGTCACGATACAGGGGAGACAGCGTTACTGAAATGATACAGGATCTGGGATGGGAATCATTACAACTACGGCGCTTATCGCTGCGGCGTGGACTACTTGCGAAACTCCAATCGCCAACATTCTCCTCCGAATGCGAAAATACATTATTGACTTCCACTTACATAGGTAGAAAAGACCATCAGAATAAAATACCAGAAATCAGAGCTCGAACCGAGAGATTAGTGAACACAGAGCTGTCGTAGCGAAAGTGAATATCGAAAGTCACAAAGTTACCAAAAATAAACCAAAAGTATACTTGTTCAGGAAAGCAGATAGAAATAAAATACATTGCTTCTTGAAAGACAGCTTCCACTCGTTTCTAACACTAAACGTAGGTGTAGACCAGATGTGGCTCAAATTCAAAGAAGTGGTATCGACAGCAGTTGACAGTTTCATACCAAAAAATTAATTAAAGAAGGACGCGACCTCCCTTGGTACACAAAACAGGTCAGAACACTGTTGCAAATGCAAAGGAAAAGGCATACTAAATTTAAACGAACACAAAATCCCCAGGATTGGTGATCGTACTCAGAAGCTCGAAATTTAGCGAGGATTTCAATGCGAGATGCCTACAACACTTATCACAACGAAACTCTTTCTCGAAATTTGACTGAAAACCAAAGGAGATTTTGGTCATATGTTAAATATACTAGGGGCAAAACACAAACAATACCCTCACTACGTGATAATAATGGCGATCCTGCCTATGACAGCGCTACTAAAGCAGAGTTACTAAACTTAGCTTTGCAGATGACGCCGTCATTTACCGCCTAGTAAAATCATCTGAAGATCAAAACCAACTGCAGAACGATCTGAATGAGATATCAGTATGGTGTAAAAATTGTCAATTGCCTCTAAATAATGAGAAGTGTGAAGTCGTCCACATGAGTACGAAAAGAAATCCGTTAAACTTTGTTTACAAGATAAATCAATCAAAAGTGAAGCCCGTAAACTCCACAAAATACCTAGGAACTACTATTGCTTCAGACTTAAATGGAAAGAACAGGTAGATATTATCGTGGGAAAGGCGAACCAGAGACTGCGTTTTATTAGCAGAACTCTTAAAACACGAAACAGAACTACAAAAGAAACTACATACACTACGCTTGTCCGTCCATTTCTGGAGTATTGCTGCCCAGTGTGGGATCCTTATCAGGTGGGTTTAACGGAGGACATCGAAAGAGTTCAGAGAAGGGCAACTCGTTTCGTATTGTCACGATACAGGGGTGACAGCGTTACGGAAATGATACAGGATCTGGGATGGGAATCATTACAATAACGGCGCTTATCGCTGCGGCGTGGACTACTTGCGGTACTCTAATCGCCAACATTCTCCTCCGAATGCGAAAATATATTGTTGACTCCCATTTACATAGGAAGAAATTATCATGAGAGTAAAACACGAGAAATCAGAGCTCGAACGGAGAGATTCAGGTGTTCTTTCTTCACGCGCGCTATTCGAGAATGGAATGGGAGATAAATAGTATAATGGTGGTTCGATGAACTCTCTGGCAGGCACTTAAATGTTATTTGCAGAGTATCCCATGTAGAGGTAGATAAAGATCTGTTGCGAGCAGTTCCGTGTCTTTAACGATGTGGCTGTTTAAACTAATCCTCTTTCTTCCACCTCGTTACAAAAATTACTTTGCCGAGAAAGGGCGCGGTCCTTGTGTACCAGCGTCGTCTGCAGGTTGTTATGCTGTGACGGATGATGACGGATTGTGGGGCCATGGCAGGGTTTGCCTGGAGCACAAACACACACCGTTCTGAGTCACGAGCGACCTCGAGCCTGTCATCATACACAACTCTGCACAAGCTGGGACCGCTCGAACGACACACACACTTCTAATTGATTCAGTTCATGGGGCTGCAATGTTTCTGTGCTCATTGCATTGTTGTGATGGGGTACCTGACCGAGTTTAAGGTTTAAAAAGCGACTGGCGGGTCTTTGGTCTTTTTCGTTCAGTCAGTTTTTTCATACGAATGAAACAGTTATAAAAATAGCTAAGTGAAAGATTTCACTCACTCTTCGGACTAGAGTTGTGTTATTTACTTACTTATAAGTCAACGAAGATGGTGACAATGATTTATTACAGGTAAATGAAGTTATGACAATGCAAGAGACCTGTGACCACTGGAGATATTGCAACAGGTCAACCTAACCTACATGTACTCAGCATACTGTTATTCCACCTGATGATAATGGTTTCAACCCTTGAAACGCGTTGTGGGTACAATAAACAAAGTGACTGGTAACAGAATACCTCGTGTTTTAATCAATTTCAAATAACAGTCACGGTTAAGCCTAAACCAAAATGTTTTCATTTAAATTACTATTTTTAGCTTTTTCTGTTATAGAAGAACCAGCGCTGGAGTTCTTACTTTTCTTACAGAAAGTAATGTATAGTAGGTGGACAAAATGCTGCATCTTACGTTATCGTTAAGGCATCATCTTGGCACCCATTCAAGTGCAAGAATGCATTTTTCCGATCTATGACCCACAGACTGTGGACCTATCGCTGTAAAGAAGGAATTAGACATCTTAAAACAAACTGCCACTGCTAACGATTTTAGCCGGCCGCGGTGGCCGAGGGGACTGCGGCGCGCAAGTCACGGTCTGGACGGCCACTACGCTCGGGGGTTCGAATGCCCCCTCGAGCATGGATATTTGTGCCGTCCTTAGTGTTAGCTAGTTCGTAAGTAGTTGTAAGTTTAGGGACTGATGACCCCGTAGTTAAGTCCCATAAGCTATACAAACATTTTTTAACCATTTTAGTACTGATGTAGTTGATAACTTACTTCATAGATAACTATTACGTTCGCTGCCAACTTTGTGTTACAAACTAAACTGAGGAACACAATTGGCGCATGTAGTAATAGATTTTTAAATTCAGTGGTATATAGAATCTCATTTCAAGACTGTGATAAACAGTACATTGGACAGACAAGAAGAAATTTTGCTGTGCAGCAAATCTCTGTTTGGTCAACATTAGATACAGAGTAACCATTCAGAAGGTTCCATTGACATCACTTAATGATTCTGCAAACGAACCTAAGGGATCACTGCTGAATACCCTCGAACAGATGGAAATTTATGCACATTTTAAAAACAAACCACTATCTTTGGTGAATGAACAATTCCATTTTTGAAAAAAAAAAAAAAAAAAAAAATCCTTTTTTACGGCCTCTTGTGACTGTTCCTTGAATGCCACCTCCATCTTCTAATGATCCTAAGAAATACATGTAAAGAATAGCATTCCTGTACACACTTCTGTAACAAAGTTATATCCATGGCTCAACATAATGAACATTTTGTATTGCGTTTAACATTCTTTTAATCAGCGTTTTAACGTTTAAGTATGATTTATAATTTTGACAATCTATTCTCAACAACAGTTATTTATTTTGTTGTATTAAATAATCCAACACATTTTATATTGATACAAATGTATTCCTTTGAGACACGATAAGTATCGCCTGTGAATTCGAAAGGGAACATCAAGTTTATTTCGTAAGTATTCAAAGACTGTCATCACCTGTGCACAGTTGTTACGAGTGACGGTGCCAATGTCTAGGTCCGGGAACCAAACTGTGTCAGTTAATGAACACAATTATGAATCACTGCTGCAATATGACGATTCTCTCCAGAGCATCAACGCATCGTCCATTTCTACGAGTGCCGCGACGAGCATTGCTGGCGTTCAACCATCAATACGCGCAAGTCATTGCAATAGCAAAGAAGTATTACAGACTATGGTACCGATATGCCCAGCGAGAATCTTCAAATGCCAATAGAGGGCAGCTAGCTATCAAAATTGATAAAACCAAATGTTTTTAATATTTATTCAAACCGATTTTCTCTAAACGGTTACCAGTCACAAAGAGTGTATTAATATGCACGTTCTTGTATATTTATCCCCCGTTTTTAATATCATAACTGTAGCCTGTAAGACAACAACAACAACTACAAAATTATTAATAAGTACATTATTGACTCTCTAAGCAATTGATTTCCATAGACAACGGTTCCCGACCCGCTCACAATCGACTGCCATGGGTATAACTTTTCATATTGTTATTATTTTACTGTTTTTATTTGGCCCATTAACCACAGACATTGCCGAGGTGGGGTGGCTTGCGTGCCTCAACAATACTGATAGCCGTACCGTAGATGCAACCACAGCGGAGGGGTATCTGTGGAGAGGCCAGACAAACGTGTGGTTCCTGAAGAGGGGCAGCAGCCTTTTCAGTAGTTACAGGGGCAACAGTCTGGATGATTGACTGATCTGGCCTTGTAACATCAGCTAATGTGACTTAGCACAGAGTTACTGCGAACTGCTGAAAGCAAGGAGAAACTACAGCCGTTACTTTTCCCGAGGACATGCAGCTCTACTGTATGGAAATATGATGATGGCATCCTCTCGGGTAAAATATTCCGGACGTAAAATAGTCCCCAATTCGGATATCCGGGCGGGGACTACTCAGGAGGATGTTGGCACCAAGAAAGACAATCATTCTACGGATCGGAGCGTGGAATGTTAGAGCCCTTAATCGGATAGGAATATTTGAAAATTTAAAAAACGAAATGGATAGGTTGAAGCTAGATATAGTGGGGATTAGTGAAGTACGGTGGCAGGATGAACAGGATTTCTGGTCAAGTGAGTACAGGATTATAAATACAAAATAAGTTGGGAGTATGACAGGAGTAGGACTGATAATGAATAAGGAAATAGGAATGCAGGTAAACTACTATGAGCAGCACAGTGATCGCATTATCATTGTCAAGATAGATACAAAGCCAACACCGACAACAGTAGTACAGGTTGTATGCCAACTAACTCTGCCGATGATGAGGAGATTGAAGAAATGTATGAGGAGTTAAAGGAAATTATTCAGATAATTAAGGGAGAGGAAAACTTAATTGTTATGGGAGACTGGAATTCGGTAGTAGGAAAAAGAAGGAAAAATAGTAGGTGAATATGGACTGGGCAGAAGGAATGAAAGAGGAATTTGCATGGTAGAATTTTGCACGGAACATGATTTAATCGTAACTAACACCTAGTGTAAGAATCACAAAAGAAGGTTGTATACGTGGAAAAGACCAGGAGACACCGGAAGGTATCAGATAGATTTTATAATGGTAAAACATAGATTCTGGAACCAAGTTTTAAACTGTAAGACATACCCAGGTGCAGATATAGAATCTGACCATAACGTATTGGTCATGAACTTGAAAGACGCCCATTGTCGGCTTCTATATATTTTTTGTAATTTATTTGATGTCGCTAGATTAGCGTTTTGTTAAAACTAGAACCCCACTCTTTTCAAGGCATAACGAGTAGCATTTTTATTTCACGTTTTAAAATATTTGTTGCTGTAACGTTAGTTAATATCGCTAGGGTTTTGTTATTTTAATAATTTATTATTGTCCCTGTGAGAATGTGTACTTGTTTTACTTTAAAGTGGATGTGTGAGGATCTAATGGCTGTCTGAATGTGGGTGGTAATAGCTCGCTTTGCATGGTTCTCTCTGGCTCAGAGTCAATAGTTAGTCGTTACCAACCCCTGCTGCTGATGCGACCAAAGAGGTTTCTACATCCTTTGGTTACAAGTTAGTCGACGAGCCTTCTCCAGGGCGAGTCACGCGATCTTCTCTCCCCACTATCGCTGTATTCGAGGTTTTCCCGGTTTCTGGTAGCTTTCCCGCGCCTTCTGGCCGCTAGGATTTCATTTTGTGCTAGGATCGTGGTGAGGTAAGGTTGGTACTTCTCTTGTGCCTGTGGAGATGGGAGCGATTCGTTGTCTAGCATGTTTAACTTAGACTCTTGAGCTTAGTTTTATTTTTTGGAATATTCCTTCCGATTGTGCGCGGAAATGTGTTCTAGTCTTTCAATCCAGTGATTTCCAACAGATAAATGTGGTGTATGTGTTACTAGTTGCAGTTTGATAACGGCCTGGTATATTCAAACATTTTGTGATTATGTGGCGGTGTAAAGTATCTCTAGCTTTGTGGGGCCCAATTTCTAACAGACGATATGTTCATTTTGGTACAGTGCATGTAAAAAGCTTTTCTTATCGTTTCCTTCCGTGAGTGATATGTGTGTTCCACGTGGTAGGTTCTGAGAACAAAGCCTTGAGCTTCCACTGTTTGTTCTGTGCCCATCAGGCAAGTAACTATGCGGGTATCCTTCTGATTTCCACTACCGTTTCATGATCTTCTCTCCCCGCCTATTTTAATTTTGCTGTTTCTTCTCCGAACTTGTAGTATGCACTCAGTCTTTGTCAGTAATTCACTCCAAGCCTTGTACAACCTCCTTCAGTAGCTTGCTTATGAAATTCTATGCATTTCTAAGGGTTGCGTGCCGTAGTTTTTATTTTTATTTTTCCGACTTTGTAATTATTTCACTTTTTCCTGTTTTGAGACTGGACTTTCTCCGTCTCTGTACACGCTCCCAATCGCATGTTGCTGCATTTCAGTAGCTTCTTTATGAAATCCTGCGCAGTTCTAGGGGTTGCATGCCGTAGTTAATTTTCTTTACTTTTCGAAAATTGAATTTATACATTTTTATCGGTTTTCGGAACCACATGGGTCCGAACTCCGACTTCAGGGGTTTGCAGCTAGTCACATGAATTCCCGCCACTTCTCATAAAACCAGTGCCCAGATAGTTTCCTCGCAGGTTGCAACTTAAGACTCCGCCGTGTTTTTGTGTAATGAATCCGATTTTAACCACTTCACCTTCAGTGGAGTGCAATCAAGTAACGTAGCCATGTGTCGGTGTTAGCGTCTTTGCTCGCGGTATAATCTAAATGCAACTTAACTTTGGTATACTCACGCACCATCTCAAATCAGGCATGACAGGCCAGAGCCATCTTCGCAGTTTTATTGTATATCGTGTTGTATGGTACCTCCGGGCTTGATGAACTTTGCCTACGATAGTGGCGCGTGATTCTGCCTCGTTTCAGCACGCTGATTTTGGTGAGTTTCGCTGTTGCATTGCGTGTGTGTGTGTGTGTGTGCGAGTGAGTGTTTCTTGTAAATCCTCCCCCCGGTAGCGTTAAGTTTTGTGTAGTTTATGTTAAATTCACTGCTGGCATCGTCAGTATTAACTTATGCAAGGAGATGCACTTTTATTGTATTAACATAATTGTTCCCCATTTTGCTTGTGTTCGACCTGAATAAACAAGTTCAGTTCAGTATAATTTTGACTTGCCTATAAATAGTAGTTTTCGACCACTTTCCCCTTTTTTATTTAAAGTTGTTTTTCACCAGTGCTGAGAACAAGTACAGATTCAATTTTTTATGTTTAAGTTCCGTTGCGCCATAAATGATTTCCTTTAGCCACCTTTATGAAATAACTTTAATTGTGGTGGCTTGTTTATTAATGACTGTGTGTAATTTCGTGTGAGCTGATACGTATATTGGCCACTGTTATGTTATCTTCCTGTTATTAAAGTAATTTGAACCAAGTCAGTTCTCAACGTGCGCCTGGGAACAAGGCTTTGCAGCTGGGAGTAGACGGTAGTTCACACGGACCCTTTTGCTAGTTTTACTGCTAAAATTAAGCTTTTTATGCAACAGTAAACTCTTATCTGGGTACCTCCTACCTCAATTAAACTGTTATTATGAACAGTGGTCTACTTTGAAACTGTAGGTTGAAACTGAAAAAACTGCAGAAAGGTAGGAAAATAAGGAGATGGGACTTGGATAATTTGGGAGAACCTGAAGTTCTTAAGTATTTCATAGTAAGGTTTAGGCAACAATTGACAGGAACGGGGGAAAATAAAACAGTAGAAGAGGAATGGTGGGTAGCATTGAGAGCTGAAATAGTGAAGGCAGCAGAGGAAAAAGTAGGTAGGAGGCAAGACCTACCAAAATCCTTGGATATCACAGAAAATACTAAATTTAATTGATGAAAGGAGAAAATATAAAAATGCAGTAAATGAAACAGGCAAAATGGAGTACAGACAACTAAGAATTGAAATTGACGGGAAGTGCAAAATGGCTAAGCAGGAGTGGCTAGAAGCCAAATGCAAATCTCTAGAAGAATGTATAACAAGGGGAAAAGTAGATACTGCCTACGGGAAAATAAAAGAGACATTTGGGGACAAGGAAAACAGCTCTACGGATATCAAGAACTCAGATGGAAAACCAGTTCTCAGCAAAGGGAAATCTGAAAGGTGGAAAGAGTACATAGAAGAGCTCTGCAAAGGATATAAACTTAGAGACAATGTTGTAGAAAGGGAAGAGGATTAGATGAAGATGAAATAGGTGATACTATACTGAAAGATGAATTTTACAGATCCCTGAAAGACCTAGGTCGGAACAAGGCCCTGGGAGTAGGTGACATTCCCTCAGAACTACTAAAGTCTCTGGGAGAACCAGCCATGACAAAATTGTTTCACCTGGTGTGTAAGATGTATGAGACAGGCGAAATACCATCAGACTTTAAGAATATTGTAATAATCCTCATTCCAAAGAAATTAGGCGCAGACAGGTGTGAAAGTTACAGAACCATCTGTTTGATAAGTCATGGTTGCAAAATTTTAACACGAATTATCAACAGGAGAATGGAAAAGCTGGTAGAAGCTGACCTCAGGGAAGATCAGTTTGGATTCAGCAGGAACGTAGGGACCCGGGAGGCAATACTCACTTTACGACTTATCTTAGAAGACAGATTAAAGAAAGGCAAACCTACATTTTTAGTTTTTGTATATTTGGAGAAAGCTTTTGACAGTGTTGACTGAGGTATTTACATCTTGTACAAAAGCCAGACCGCAGTTATTAGACTCGAAGGGAAATGAAAGCAAAGCATTAGTTGTGATGGGAGTAAGACAAGGTCGTGGCCTTTCTCCGATGTTATTCAATTTGTACATCGAGCTGGCGATGAAGGAACGTAAGGAAAAATTTGGAATAGGGATTAAAGTTCAGGATGAAGAAATAAAAATTTTGCGTTTTGCTGATGACATTGTAATTCTGTCAGAGACAACAAAGGACCTCGAAGAGCAGTTGAATGGGATGGACAGTGCGTTGAAGACAGCGTATAAAATCAACATTAACAAGAGAAAAACAAAAATAATGGAATGCATTATTAGAAAATCAGTCGATGCTGAAGGAATTAGATTAGGTAACGAAACAATGAAGGTGCTAGATGAGATCTGTTACTTGGGTAGTAAAATAACATATGACGGTCGCAGTACAGAGGATATAAAATTCAGAATGGCAATGGGAAGAAAAGCATTTTTGAAACAGGGAAATTTGCTAACATCGAATATTAATTTAAGTGTAAGGAAGTCTTTTCTGAAGGCATTTGTGTGGAGCGTTGCCTTGTACGGGAGTGAAACATGGACTATAAACAGTGCGAACAAGAAGAGAATAGAGGATTTTGAAATTTGGTGCTACAGAAGAATGCTGAAGATTAGGTGGGTAGATCGCATAACAAATGAAGAGGTACTGAACAGTTTGATCAAAATTTTCATCCTAATCAAGGGCAAAACTTCAACCAGGATTTCAATAACCATAATTTCCAAAATTCATCCTTTCAAAATCAAAAGGGTAACTTTCAAAATAGAGGTAGAAATGGATTTAGACAAAACTCTGAAAGCGGACCTGGCAGAGGAAACCTATTTCAAGGGTAGAACAGGAACCAGCAGCAGCAACAGCAGCAACAAAATTTTGTACCACTTAATGCCAAGATCAGGGAGGTAAACTGAGCCACTCTCGATTGGCGACCCATAATACAAGAGATTTGGAGAAAGATAAGGTAGGAGTCAATGATGTAAAGATAAGTGAACAGGTTCAGCATAAGGAAGGTAAGACTATAAAAGTAAATACTATATCAGTTGATGAAGTATTTTGGAAAAATTATTGGAAGAAAAATGTATCCATTGAAAATGTGAAGACTAGTAAAGAAGAGTTTTGTTTAAAGGAAGGAGACTTAACAAATGTATTTACTCAGAATTTTGGGGGTAGTATTAATAAAAATGAAAGTGAGAAGATTAACTTTGAAGGAACTTTTGAGCCAAAGGTAGACGTAACAGCTGATGAGAAAGTGTGTAATGTTACTGTAATGGGAAAAAATTTAGGTAGGATAGTAGATATAAGTAGCACTGTTGAAGGTAATAAGGTAGTTTCAAAAAGTGATATTAATGTTGATGATGATGATGTTAATATTGTTGGTCGTGATGAAGTTGGTGTTGATAATGAGGAAGATGAATTTAAGTATTTTATAAGTGTAAATGAAGAGTTGATGTTAAGTGAAAGTGATGAGGTTTTAGAGGAGTTTAATGTTAAAGATAAGAAGGGGGTTTTTGCAGAACATTTACTTTACTTAAAGAACAAAGTGTTGAAGATGCTGGAATGTGCTCAATGTTCATTAGAAGATGGGGGTTAAGTTGTAACGGAAGTTCTAAAGTAAATAGTGTTAAGTCACTTGAGTCACAAAATGAACCAAACAGTAATATATTTAATATAAAAACAAGTAAAGATGATAGTGTTGCAGAGGTAAATTTAATAAGCGAAATAAAAGATACTAATAACTTTGATGAAATTGAAAAAGACCTGTTAGCTGAACCTGTTGAAAATACAAAAGGTGAAATTATTGGTAGTCTGTTTATTAAAGTAAAAGTAGGAACATGGGAAGGGAGATGTTTATTGGATAGTGGAAGTCAAATATCAGGCATATCTGAAGCACTTAGTAAGGAGTTGAAAAGAAGTAAAGACTATTTAGAGGTACCAGTAGTTGGAGTAAAAGTAAGAGGGGCTACAGGGAGGCACAGTAACCAAGTCAGAGTTCAGGCTTGGGTTACTTTTCAAATAGGGGACGAAAAGTATGATCACGGATTTCTTGTTATACCAGACTTAGGAGAGAACTTTTTAGGAGCTGATTGGCTACTGAAGATAAATGCACTAATAGACTGGAAATAGAAATATTTATCTATGTTGAATCAGAATGGTGAGAAATCACAGATACATTTGTTACAGGAGGGTAGTGAGTGTCAAAAAGGTAAGATAAATAAGTTGTCTTGTATTTTAGAAAATGTTTATGTAATAGAAAAAATTAATGAAGGAGGTGAGAAGCTAGATTTTGAAAAGTTAGTTGAAGACAAAAGTGTCAAGAGCTAGTGGATTAAATGAGGAACAAAAACAGAAACTTAGGTCTTTAATATTTTAATACCAAGATGTGTTTAGTGATGTATCTGGCATTGTAAAAAAATTTAGGTGTGAACTTAAGTTAAAGCAACACAAACCTTTTTTCCAAAAACCATATGATATACGTAAAGCTAAGAGACCAACAGTGGAGAAGGACCTACAGAAATTGAGTGAGTCTGGAGTAATTGAGAGACGTAGTAGTGAGTATAATAATCCAATTGTGATTGTAGCCAAAGCAAATGGTAATGTAAGGATAGTCTTAGACTCTAGGTTACTTAACAAGTGTATTCAACGAGAGAATGACCACCCTGAGAACATGGACGAGTTGTTGCACAAATTCACCGATGTTAAAATTATGTCAAACTTAGACTTGACTTCAGGATTTCACCAAGTATTATTAAAACCAGTATCTAGTAAATATACAGCATTTTTGTACAATGGTAAGTGTTATCAGTATTGTGTAGTCCCGTTCGGACTTACTGTTTCTCTCGCTGAGTTTATCAGAGCATTAGACAGTGTACTAGGACCTGAATTAAGATCAAAAGTAGCCATATATGTCGATGACATACTTGTTAGTACTATAAATTGGGAAGACCACTACAACCTACTCAGATAAATTTTCAGTAAATTAAGTGAAAGAGGGATGACTTTAAAACTTGAAAAGTGTAACTTTGGTTTAAGTGAACGAAAATTTTTAGGACATCATATCTCAGAAAAGGGCATTTCTCCTGATCCAGAGAAACTAAAAGCCATTTCACAATTACCAGCACCTAGAAACAGGAAGGAATTGAAATCTTTCTTCGGATTAACAGGGTTTTACCGTAAATTTATAAGTGGACAGTTCATGAATGCACCGTGTTTAAGTAATCTCCTTAAAAAGAGTACACTTTGGAAGTGGGATGCACAGTGTCAGGAGGCTTTTGAAAATATTAAACATGCATTGTGTAACTGTGACTTTTTAGACAGACCTAGTTTTAAATTACGTTTTTACTTAAGTTGTGACTCAAGTGACTATGGATTAAGTGCCCATCTATTTCAAATGTGTGAGGAAGATGGGGCAAAGAAAGTTTTCACTATTGCGTTTGCAAGTAGACTAATGTTGAAACATGAGCGGAATTACACTGTCACAGAAAAAGAGTTACTTGCCGTTCACTGGGCTTTTACTAAGTTTAAAAGTTACGTACTAGGCCATAGTGTGATAGTTTTTTCAGACCATAAAGCATTAAGTTACCTCCAGGGATGTAGACTGTACCATGGCCGATTAACAAGATGGGCAATGTTTTAGCAACAGTTCGATTATGAGATTCAATATGTAAAAGGTTCTGAAAATGTATTAGCTGACACTCTGTCAAGATTACCAGTAGATAATGAACAAAATTTATATGATCTGGCAGAAGAAAGAGAATTCACTTTAATGTATATGTAGGAGGTGAAAGAGGAAAAAAGTATAAAAGCAATTTGCAATGAGATCAGGAGAAACCAAAATTATGACGACAATTGGAGGTTGTTGAAAAGTTTGTTATGAAAACCTGGGGAAGATAAAGTAGGAAAATAGTATAAGGTATACAAGGGAGTTTTATTTAGAAGAACTGATGTAGATTTTCATATGATTGGAAACTTTTTTAGCCAGAGCAGCTCATTGAAAAACTAGTGATGTACACTCACGAGAGCTATGGACACTATGTGGCACAGAAGTGTTTACACAAATTGTAGGAGAATGTTTATTTTTATAGCATGTCTAAACAGGTTAGGAAAATTATAGCAACATGTGACAAGTGCCAACGAGTAAAGGTAAGCAACCAGATATGTCAAGGTCAGATGCAAAACATTAGCCCAGATAAGCCTTTGAGTCTAGTAGCAACTGACCTTTATGGACCTTTACCAACCTCAAAAAGAGGATACAATTATATTATGGTACTAGTAGATGTGTTTTCAAAGTACATTAGCATGTTCCCAATAAGAAAAGCCACAGGACAAGCAGTAGCTGCAATAGTTGAGGATAAGTGTATTTCACAAATAGGTAAACCCGATAGTATCTTGTCGGAAGCGGCTCACAATTTCTATCAAGCATGTGGAGATACATGCTGCAAAGAACAAAAATTAAACACATCTTAATTTCAGCTTATAACACATCTAGTAACTGACGGAAAGTCATCGAGTAAAACAGAATGGGGTTCCCCATGGAGGTGTTATAGGGCTCCTACTGATCCTTGTCTTTATTTAGCAAATAATCTGAGCTACTCTATTAGACTGTTCGCGGATGCTACTGTCGTTTTATCGTTTAGTAACGTCACCAGAAAACCAGAAAGAACTACAACACGATTTAGATAAGATATCTGAATGGTGCGAAAATTGTCGATTGACCCTAAATGGTGACAAGTTTGAAGTCATCTATATGAGCACTGTAGGGAATCTGTTAAACTATATTTGATAAATCGGTCAAATGTATATGTTGTGTTCCTCCGATCTGCTAACTGCAGTGAAGAACTGTATCTCTCGTCGACACAACAGATCTGGTGGACCGAACACGTGGGAGTAGGGCAAATAGGAACTCTGCAACCTCAAGATGTATCGCTCGCTTGTAATAACAATAATTTATTTTGACAGAAACTTCAGATTCACATAGCTGCGGCGGCATCTGCGACTGTAACAAAACTGAACGATCTCTACTGGGTATATCACAGTTAACGTCCAAGACAAACGAGTAAGCCAAAGCATTATTCCATGTCACGTGGAGTGCTAGAACTGTCTTTACCACCTGGTGCACTCGGCTAAGCCACGTGTTTGGGTCTCCCGCCAAGCTTCAACTCAACTCTTAGCCCAGTCAAACTGTCAGAATAAAGCCTATACCTTGCAAAAGGTGAGGTAGAAGATTTAATTTTTTTAACTCGTTAATATGATTGGAAACATTAGAAAACCCATTTTTGCCAACAAAATTTTTCTTGGGAAAACTTTCTACGGTCAAAAATCTTAGAAAATTTCGGACTTTTTTCAGTTTTTTTTCAAAATATCTCCGTTATTTGTGCTGCTACCGCTTTTACGTCTCACTTCTTTTTTAAAGAGTTCGAAATTCTCTACAAATTTGATTCTAACCGTTTTTTTCTACTCCCAATACCTAAGACGCTACAGTCCGTCAAAATATGTCGATTATTCAAAATTTGTGCAAAGTGGCAAAATAACTAATTTTTGAACACTGTTATTTCAATTTCTGTTTGTGTAATATATATATATATATATATATATATATATATATATATATATATATATATATATATATATATATATGTTAGAATTTATCATCTCATTTTCAGATATTCAATTTTTCGTATTGTAGCACGATGATTTCTGGCCTCTCATTCGTACAACACTAGCCGAAGTTTACTATAGACTACGTTACGATTGTAACATCTGCTATTTCAAGAACTAAATATTTTAGAAGTGTTGTCATTGTGGAAGAAGATGTTGACCTGTTTGTGCTCATGTTCGGTTTAGGACAAGACATGGAAAACATTTACTTTGTAAGCCTGGAAATGGAAGTACAGAAGACAAGTGGTTTTCGACTGCATGTTACAAGTTTGACAGTGAGTATAATCTGTTCACTAACGCTGTTAGCGGATATGATACAACATCCCCTTTTTTCGGTCAAGGAAAAATGAAGTGCTGCAACATTGTTAAGAAAAACGAACAGCTAACTCCACGCTTGGCATGTTCAATAAACAACAAGCTACTCGTGAAGAAATAATAACAGCAGGAGAACAGGTTACTATCGCACTGTATAGTGGAGGTGTCAGTATTTCTCACACTCTAGGTCATTTGCGGTACCAGCTATTCGGCAAGTCTGCAAAAAAAGCAAATTTAATCTTGCAAGGTTGCTACCACCAAGTCCAAAGTTGATGGGAAACTGGAAACTCCCTGAGAAAGGGGGCTGTAAACACACTGACATAGACCCGATGCCCGTTACAATGAGCTAAGCCCCAGTATCTGAAGCACTTCTGCACAATAATTCATGCACATGCAAGGTGAGCCGTGTGGGAACGTGCTCCTGCAGAAAAGTGGGTTTGAAATGTTCTTCAGTGTGCAAGCAATGCATTGGTGTCAGATGTGAAAACGTACCACAATTTTTATATAAAGACAGTGGAGAGGATGTTATGGAGGGTGTTGAGGATACCGACGACGAAACATACGAACTTGAAGAATATGACTCGCTGCTGAAAGAAGAGGTCAACCTGGGACCAAATATATGTACATACCCTGAATCTGCAACCCAAGGTATTTCTGGTGACACCGAGGAACCTGACACATCAAAACGTCGTAAGTTATGCTCATATCATTCTCAAGTGCGCTAAAGTTGAAGTACAATAATACGAGTATTTCACATCCAGAAGTGCCAATATTTGTTAGTAAGTCATTATGTACTTTGATTGTAATAAAGCTATTTACTTTTAATGTTAACTGTGTGCTTTTCAATACACAAGAGAATTACTTACCTAATTAGGTCATCTGTTGAAACTAATAATAGTTCATTGCCGCGCAGGAGTAGCCGAGCGGTCTGGAGCGCCACGTTGCGGATCGCGATTCCTCCCACGTCGGAGGTTCGAATCCTCCCTCGGGCATAGATGCGTCTTGTCCTTAGTTTCTCCTTAGGTTAGTTTAACTTAGTTTAAGTAGTTTGTAAGCTAGGGACTAATAACCAAGCAGCTGAGTCCGATAGATTTACAAACATTTGAACATTTTTGAATAGGTCATTTTCCTGTCACACTTTGTGTGTGTGTGTACCTATATCTCTTAATTAAATGTTTTTATATTTATAGTTTCATAAAATCCAGGGCTGAGGTGACCTATATTAAACTTCGGATAGTGATGTACGAATCAGAATAGCTGGGTGCCCAGAAATCACCATGTTGCATACAGAAAATTTTGAATACCTGAAAATAAGATGGTAAATTTCAACATATAACATTATATATATTATATTTACATTACAAAAGCAGAAATTGAAATAACAGTGTTCAAAAATTAGGTACTTTGCCACTTTGCACAAATTTTGAAAAAATCGACATTTTTCGACGGACTGTAGCGCCTTAGGTATTGGGAGTAGAAAAAATGGTAAAAATCTAATTTGTAGAGAATTGTGTGCTCTTTAAAAAAAAGAACTGTTTTTGACCTAGAAAGTTTCCCCAAGGGAAATTTTGTTGGTAAAACTTGGTTTTCTAATGTTTCCAACCATATTAACGAATTAAAAAAATAAAATCATCTACCCCATCTTTTGCAAGGTATAGCTACTATTTGACTGGACTATCTGCGGCACGGCCAAACACTGCTCGCTTCCTATGGAGGGTGCCAGTTCTTCGCCTGTCTAGAGAGCCTGTACAAAGAGACAGTGGCCATGCGAGAGACTGCTCCAGATTGGCTAACAGCCCAGGATGCCATGCTTTTACCAGATTTGGCGGGCTTTGTATATGTGCGTTTCTGTACTGTGTACTGTCTTAAAAGGGTCTGACAGCGATTTCACTGAATAGTTACATGCAGGTTCTCTTACCCTAAGTAATTTACTGAGTGTAATTAATAATGTGCAATACATAATCATTAAGGACAGTGAAGAGAAATGAGTCGTTGTTCCTATGTTGGTTGTAAAAACCGATTGTTATATGACGCTTGTGTTCGCAGGGAATGAGGAAAAACGGAAAGAGTTGCCGGTAAAAGTTAACAGAGAAAGCGGGAACCGTAGAGGAGACTTATGGAAACCAGTGAATTATTCCTGCCTGTGTATCATAAATATTTTATGCTTCCCTCCTCTCCCCCCCCCCCTTCCACCCAGCCCAATGCATGAAAGGCATTCATGAAAATCAGTAATAGAACTACTGCATGTGCAATTCCCGCGTGGTGTAGTGGTTGTGTAATGTGAAGGTCTTGAGTTCGAATCCAATAAGCGGGAAGTTTGTTTTTTAAATAGTGTTTTTGTTAGTTCATGGTTTTGGTTTTTGACATGTGCTAAAAGGTATGTCTTAACATGGCTAAGGCACCTCCTCCTTGGCTCTGTATTATTGGCTATTCACAACCTTATAATTGGTTACGAGATGTAACATGAAAAAGCAATGGGGCAGGACTATTGACTCGTTGTAGATATTCAGTTACCTATTTTGAATCTGTTTCTGCTGTTTCAGTAGAGATAGTGGCGGTATTCTTCCGATTTTCTGTCATACTGTGTCCCTAAAAATATGTACGGAATGACGTTTTTGGTATTTCCCAGTGTAGGAAAATAAATTCGACAGGAGCACAGTTATATGCATTATATCGGAACAGAAATCGATGTACCGATTTCAGCGATGAACATGCAGGCAGAAGATTCTGAAGCAGCATCATTTTCTTTGAGATACATTGCACGAAATGCCTCTCTTTCTTATTAATCAAGTGCCGACTGTAGAAGTTCCAAAACATCGTAAAATATGGTATTAACATTCGACAGTCATGGAAACTGTTTCGCGAGACTTATTTGCTTACACATTTATTAGCCCTTTATAAACATAGATGAACGACATCTCTTTAACAACGTAGTGCTTAGTAAGCTAAAGATGTGCTTTGGTCTAATGGGTGGAACTGATGCCTTTTTCAGTCGTTAAGTGTCCTTCATTCACATGAAGTGATAAGTGACATCGACAAGGGATCTCAGATCGATTCCTTATATCTGGATTTCCCGAAGGCTTTTGGCACTGTACCTCACATGCGGCTTCTAATGAAATTCCGTGCTTATGGAATATCGCACTAATTGTGCGATTGGATTCCCGATTTCCTATCAGAAAGAACACAGTTCGTTGTAATTGACGGTAAGTCATCGAGTAAAACAGAAGTGATGTCTGGCGTTCCACATGGAATCATTATAGGTCCCCTACTATTCCTTGTGCTTATAAACGATTTAGGAGACAATCTGAATAGCTCCCTTAGACTGTTCGCGGTTGATGCTGTCGTTTATCGGTTAGTGAAGTCAACAGAGGATCAAAAGCAACTGCAAAGCGATTTAGACAAATTTTCTTCATGGTGCGAAAATTGGCAATTGACACTAAATAAAGAAAAGTGTGAAGTAATACATATGACCACTAAAATAAATCCTTTGAACTTCAATTAGGCGATAAATCAGTCAAACCTTAAGGTGGTAGATTCTACCAAATACCTAGGAGTTACAATTACGAACAACTTTGACTGGAGAGAACACATTGAAAATATTGTGGGGAAGGCGAACCAAAGGTTACGTTTCATTGGCAGAACGCTTCGAAGATGCACCAGCTCCACCAAAGAGATTGTCTACATCACACTTGTGCGTCCTCTCCTGGAGTACTGTTGTCCCTTGTGGGCCCCTCACCAGGTGGGACTGACGGAAGACATTAAGAAGGTTCAGAGAAGGGCAGCACGTTTTGTTTTATCACAGTAGGTGCGGGGGGAAGCGTCACGGAAATATTGCACGAATTGGCGTGAAAATCATTAAAAGAAAAACGTTATTCATTGCGGCGTGATCTGTTTGCGAAGTTTCAATCGCCGACTTTTAGTCTGAATGTGAAAATAATTTGCTAGCACCTATCTACTTAGGTAGACATGACCATCCCAATAAAATAAGAGAAATCAGATCGAAAACGGAACGATTTAGGTGTTCTTTCTTCCCGCAGGCTATTAGAGAATGGAACGGTAGAGAAAAGTTATGGAAGTTATGCCAGGCACTTACATGTGATTTTCAGAGTATCTATGTAGATGTAGATTATCTGCTAGGCTCGCTATCTAAAGACCTGCGCGTGGACTGGTAAAAACATGGCGGCCTCTGATCGGTTCGCACTCTCCCCCTATACAGGCTCTCTAACCAGTCTGTCCTGTGGCACCTCTATAGCGATGATGCCGTTTAACTTGCGACGCCACAATCCGCCCCTCCCCCTCCCTTCGGAAATGTCGCACCGTCGTCGTGTAGGGCTGTTGTTCGAGACGGCGGCGGGGGGAGGTCTGGAGGCCAACGTTATGGAGGGAGCCGAGACTTGATGCTGCGACAGGCTCCCGTCCGCGCCCCGGTATCCACCCTGCGATCACAAGGCAACGCTCGTAAAACCTAGTGAGTGATCTTATATGGAAAACCACATTACACGAAGTATGTATAATCAAAATTTATGTAAATATCGTGTCCTGTGACTTTTATATTATCTCACGACTTTTGTATTACACAATTGCAGTTAACCTGATAACGGCTTTGTAGCCGAAATGGCCATCGTTAAATAAACATAAAATATTACGCAGCGATTTGGAATCATTAGAAATTACATTATCTCGTTAAGTGACATATTTAACGCTACAGGACCCAAATATTACGAACTATTTAAACATATTTCACTGATTTTTTAACAATTAAAAATAAAATAATGTAATATATATATAAGTGTTTCATTTATTATATACAGGGTGTTTCACTAAGAGTGTTTGCCTCTATAACTTATAAAATAATAGGTGACGGGAAATTTAAATGCGGTAGGTCAACACAAGAAATGTTACACTTTCTGCGGAGCTATGAACATAGTCTATTGTATCATTTTCCAAAGAGTTACAGCACAAAGATATAATCTTTTAAATGGAACAATAGTTTTTTCTATCGTGCATTGGATTCGTTGAAACCAGCTGCGGCCAAATCAATTTGAACTACATTCCTATCACTGGTAGTTTGGGAGTTACAACCCTTCAAAGTTTCACGGGCAGATACAACAAACGCTGCGCATAATGCAATGTGCCTTCTAAATGTGGTGCGGCCGAGTTGTAACGTCGCCGGTGTCACGGAGCGAGAAGCTTCCTCGATGCGCTGTTAGACTGCCGACTGTCGCCGCACACGGCCGAATACCCGACAGTTGGAGCCACACAAACAACCGGGGCTCAATATACCACAGTTACTGACTTCGGATGACGATGGCATACACGAACAACGAGTACATTGACATGTTGCTGATGCTCGGCGAGTGCCGACACGATGCCACTGAAGCAGCCACGGCTTATGCCGTGAGATATCCTAGGCGAAGAGCCCCGGCAGCCATTACGTTCTTACGTGCCGAACAACGACTTCGGGAAACAGGTAGCTTGGTAATGCGCCGCAGTAACAGACGAAGACCTGCAAGAAGTGAGGAGAGGGAGGTGTTTGTTTTAGCTGCACTACACCACGATCCTCATATCAGCTTACGAGCCGTTGCTGCAGTCGATGGTGTCAATCTCACATCTGTGTGGCGTATAGTACACGGTCACAGGTTTCGCTCGTACCGCTTGTCACTGACCCAGAAGCTGCATGGGAACGATTTCCGTGCAAGAGTGACGTTCTGTGTGTGGGCCATGCGTAATTTCACGCTGGAGTCTTTACAAAGTGTTATGTTCTGATGAGTCCACGTTCACAAATTATGGTGCAGTGAATCGCCATAACATTCACTACTGGGCCGCAGACAATCCTCGGTGGGTACGACCTGTCGACCGTCAACGTAGGTGGTCTATTAAAGTGTGCTGTGGAATCCTTGGTGATGAAATCATCGGTCCACGCTATTTACCAGGTACACTGACAGGTGAGTTATATCGCGCTTTAATACCCGACAGTTTGGGTGGTCTCCTTAACATGTGTGTCTACACACGAGAGTCCGTATGTGAATGCTGCACGATGGTCACCCAGTCCATTCTGCGCGTGCTGTTGTGGAAGAACTAAACAACAGGTTTGCAGGAAGATGGTTGGGGCGTCATGGTCCTCATTCATGGCCCGCAAGGTCGCCCGATTTAACACCAGTAGATTTCTTTTCGTGGGGATATCTAAAGGATCCTGTTTATTTCACTGAGCCCACATCCCCAGATGATCTAAAACGGCGCATCGAGGACGCATGTCGCTCCGTCACACCGGCGATGTTACATCTCGTCCGCAGATCCTTTCGACGGCGCATTGCATTATGCATTGAGAACATGGACACACATTTGAACATCTCATGTAAATCAACTTCCCACCGCCATAACATCCATCACCCACCACACAGCAATGTATTATTTACAGCGTGTGGTATCTGCCCCTGAAACTTTGAAGGATTGTAGCTCCCAAACTAACAGTGATAGGAATGTAGTTTAAATT
This sequence comes from Locusta migratoria, assembly GCA_026315105.1. Taxonomy (NCBI): domain Eukaryota; kingdom Metazoa; phylum Arthropoda; class Insecta; order Orthoptera; family Acrididae; genus Locusta; species Locusta migratoria. Next base: position 974,895,052 of record CM048744.1, on the reverse strand, counting down.
GATTAGGACGCAGCTGGTTTCAACGATTCCAATGCACGATAGAAAAACTATTGTCCCATTTAAAAATTATATCTTTGTACTGTAACTCTTTGGAAAATGATAAAATAAACTATGTTCATAGCTTCGCAGAAAGTGTAACATTTCTGCCGGCCGCGGTGGCCGAGGGGACTGAGGCGCTCCAGTCACGGTCTGCACGGTCACTACGGTCGGGGGTTCGAATCCCCCCTCGGGCATGGATATTTGTGCCGTCCTTAGTCTTAGTTAGTTCGTAAGTAGTTTGTAAGTTTAGGGACTGATAGCCCCGTAGTTAAGTCCCATAGGCTATACAAAAATTAAAAACATTTTTTGTAACATTTCTTGTGTTGACCTATTATTTTATAAGTTACAGAGGCAAACACACTTAGTGAAATACCGTGTATATTTCTAAAACTAGCCTAATAATAAAAGATCTGTAAAGTCGTTTAGCCGCGGTGGAGTAGCCGAGTGGTCTAAAGCGTCTCGCTGCGGAGCGCGCGGTTGCTCGCCGTGGAGGTTCAAGTCCTCCCTGGGGCATGAGTGTCTCTGTTTGTCTGTAGGTTAGTTTAGCTAGGTTTAAATAATTTGTAAGCTACGGACTGATGACTACGCAGTTTGGTCCGATAAATTTACAAACATTTGAACATTTAAAGTCGTTTATAGTATTATCTTTGGTATATTAATAATCGATATATTTCTTGATAGACGTCAGATGTTCGCATGTTATTACTTTCATATTGTTGCTTCGTATATGACGTCACTCGTCAAAGCCGACGTGTTGTATCGTATTGTTGGCTATTCCCGCTGGGACTGCAGCGGAGGGGCACGCCTTGGAGAGGGAGGCGGGGCGCCGAGGCGGCGGCAGCGGGGACCTTTCGGATGCGTCCACGTCTGGCTGCGCCGGAGGTCGAGGTCGCCGACCCGGCTGCGTAATCCATTGAAAGTAAGAGCTGGGCGGCAGGCTCACGAGAATGACGCGAGTGCAGCGGTGTTAGGAGTACTGCAGTAACATTTTCTGTCTTGGGTCGATTGCTGTGGAAACGTTACAGGTGTGTCGACAGCACGGGGAAGGAAAACAGTAGCTACCTTGCGTCGTACTCACTGGATCAACCTGACAGGAATGGAGGCACTGAATAGCACACATCAGCGGAAGTTAAGGGGAACAGTACGAGCTTGCGGTAAAGCACTAGATATACCGAGCTGAACAATCCGCCATTTTGAATTCCATTACGACGACAGTGTTGTATGTTTTGTGTGGTGTATCGAAGTGAATCAGCGAATATTTCGTGATTTTATTGTTTCACAGTGGTTGGTTCTGATGCTCCAAACTGATCAAATTGTAGTACTCATGGTCGCTGTAAGTTTTATCGGTTTCCTTCAAACATAGATCGCCGTAAAAGGTGGCTTGTAAATTCCAGACGCAAAGTATGGAAGCCAAAATCGAGCAACTACGTGTGTAACGTTAAGATCAATTTTTTTTTAATTTGTATTAGAAATAGTTATGCTCACAGAGAAATAGCAATGAAAATATAGGCTTATACGTGTAAGCTATGGTTTAATTTTACTACATATTGTTAAATAACACCACATATAGCGGATTTGAAGTAAGCTACTTTTCTTGATTTTATTTACACCAACTACGGAGTCATTCTAAAGGCTGTATTAAATGATGCATGAGTGCAGCTGGCTTTAGTCTGCTAGTGATATTTAAATTATATTATTTCGCATTAGTTCAGTGTTTGATTTAAATGTGACTCTCAACACGGAAATAAGCCAAGCTGTGAACAGGATGTCTGAATGAAAGAAAAAACAAATGAATGCGAATATGAAAGAAGTCGAATATGACAGGGATTAAATACAAATCTTAGCACGCAACATTCACTTTATTTCAAAGTGCACGCTACCAGAGAGCTTTATTTAGTCGTCATCTGACGAAACTAGACGTTCAAAGTTGTTAAACACTATTTGTGGCGTAAAATCGTCTCTGAAATACGATGTGTGTAAAATATGAGAGACATTAGAGAGGGCTAATACGGAAAGTACAGTATCGCAATTTAACATTATTCCGTAACTGTTTTAGAATGCAACTCTTAGCTACGGTAAACGTATATGGACGTACCATATATAAGGCATAAAATACAATAACTGTTACGTATTTTAACTGTATGAGGTAAATATTTAGAACGGCAACATTTGCGTTAATTTGGAATGTAAATATCTATCTAATCTCTAACTTTAAGTTGCTTCTCTGTTATACTTAAATGTAAGCCAATAAATTTACTATGGTGTAATATTTTCTGCGTTAGGAATGTATATTTAATGGCCCTAAGAGCATGTTAAAAAGCGTAAGAGTTCCGTAGTCTTTAATTGAGCGCCTTCAATGTGGGATTCAAAATGGCGGATTGTTCTGCTTGAACTATACAGTGCTCTAGCTTGCGGTATCACGTCACTTCGTTACGTGAGGAAATAATGCCTAAGTCTACAGGCTAGTCTACACGACGACACTAGGTTGCGACACTTGTTGCATGAAACGAATTTCGCGCAACTGCTTCCGTGTATGTCTGTAGACACGGCGCCACTACTATACAGCCGGCCGCGGTGGTCGAGGGGACTGAGGCGCTCCAGTCACGGTCTGCACGGCCACTACGGTCGAGGGTTCGACTCCCCCCTCGGGCATGGATATTTGTGCCGTCCTTAATATTAGTTAGTTCATAAGTAGTTTGTAAGTTTAGGGACTGATGACCCCGTAGTTAAGTCCCATAAGCTATACAAACATTTGAACATTTTGAATACTATAAACTTCAGTTTCGTTGCTTTGTGAGTGCCGTAGTTGCAGTAAAATGAAAGTTTTGGTAGATGTAAGAGTTATGGCGGAGCTATTGTTTCCCTGTGTGAAGTCGCTGCATAAGACTAATCATAAAAAGAATAAGTAACGTGTTTGGATTCGTGACTGGATTAAAAAAAGACGTCATCTAGGTTGCTAAGCGACCTTGCTGAAAGAAATTGTGATTGAAGACCCTATAAGTTATTTTAATCAACTTAGAATGTAACCAGAGCAGTTCACGTTCCTTTAAAACAGAGTTAGTAATGCAGAAAAAGAAACAAGATACTGTTATGTGTGAAGCATTGTTACCAGAACTGAAATTACAAATTGCATAACGTTTCTCGTTATGTAGATATTCGTTTGTACGGTACCTGTACCGTGTTCCGAAATCCACAATTGCCATAGATCGTTTGTATAGGTGTTTCGAATTGAATGTATCTTAGTCTGCTTTTCACTAATCGTCAACCCATCAATATTTAATTCACGAATAATTGCTTCAAGAGCACCAACACGCCGCTGCTTATTCCTGAAATGGCACAAACACCTATGCATCGCATATATGTTCAAAAACCGTATTATTTCTTCCTTTCCCCCCTTTATATTGTGTTTTATTCTGTATTCGTTATAACCTACCGTAAAAGCACTCGCAATCAGTTTCGCCAAAGTTGGAAGATGCCGAAACTGTTTAGTTTCGCCAACGAGTTGCGCGAACGCCTGCCGCGCATGCGCACTGGCCAGTAGCGCAGTTTAATGAAACCTAGTGTCGTCGTGTAAACTAGCCTTAACACAACAACGCGTATCCAGAGCATTCTGGAACCACCTCATAACCTGTTAAGTGAACATCGCAGGAATTAAAACGCCAACACATTCGTATGACAGGGCATGACTAAGTGCGTAAGGCAAATAGCCGCTCCACACGCGCTATATATATTCCAGCACTTGAGCTCATAGTCGGTCGGTCAGATGAATCGATGGGCTTACCGTTATTAGCACTCGATTCCCTGACATGTACTAACGCCGGTACAAGTCTGTTACAGAGCTCCAGCACTCTTCTACATCAGCTGACCCGGCGGGATCCAGATTTCTGCATTCGACTCATGTGCTTCAACTGACTACGGACTCAGAAGAAAAATCTGGGAGGACTACCATGGCCTGCACACCGAAACCTCTGCGTTCCTACGAGAGACGCCTACCTGCCGGTAGGCCAGGAGTCAGCCCACATCACGACCACACGACATCCGTCACCGCGGTCCAGTGTGAAGATGAGACGAGACAGCACTTAGGGTGGGGAACGAGAATCACCAGACGGGACGTGCGAATCTGTCATTCAAACGTTCCGCCCTACTTCCGTACGGTTCCACAACAAACGGCGCGGCAGAGAGGTAGCATACCTCCGCCAGCTTGGCTAGTGCGGACGCAATCGCACTGTCAGCACACAATACGTCGGAAGGCCACCGACGTCATTGACCCGGTACGGTGGCCTGGAGTACGCAGCAATGTGTACCACTAAAGAATAAATGTTTTACTGAACAATATTCTTTCATTACACCAACGGCGGCACCGGGACAACCCCTACCTCTTCCTGCACGGCATACCGTAGCGGTGCACCTGAGTGCACGCCTACCAAGGGGTGAGCCAGCAATCTCTAGACCCCATGAAGATTAGCATGACAGCGACACAGCAACCCTGTGGCAGAAGACAAAACCAAAAACTTGTTGCGGCCGAGCACGCGACGCAGGGTGCCGGCTTCCCAGCGTCGACGTCCGCCGAAACTGCGCATGAGTACGGGATCGCCAACCTCAAAACGCAAGACGCGATACTGATCCGTACTGTGTGCGGGACGATGCAGCAATTCAAGAAGTGTACGATGCGAGCGGCTGTGCAGGAGTTTGGTGGGCGAAGGTCCGTCTCGTGGTTATGGTATGTCGCCCCAAATTTGTGATTGGATAGGAGATTTCCTGTCAGAGAGGACACAGTTCGTAGTAATCGATGGTAAGACATCGACTAAAACAGAGGTGATACCGGGCGTTCCACAGGGTAGTGTTGTTGGTCCTCTGCTGTTCCTTATTTACATAAACGATTTAGGGGAGAGTCTAAGTAGCTCTCTTGTTGTTTGCAGATGACGCTGTCATTTATCGTCTAGTAAAGACTTTTGAAGATCAAACCCAACTGCAGAACGATCTAAATAAGATATCACCATGGTGTAAAAATTGACAATTGACTTTAAATAATGGGTTGTATGAAGTAGTCCACATGAGTACGAAAAGAAAGCCGTTAAACTTTGTTTATCAATCAAACTTGAACGCCGCAAATTCCACAAAATACCTAGGAATTACTATTAAGTGAGACTTAGACTGCGTTTTATTGGCAGAACCCATAAAAGATGCAACAGAGCTACTAAAGAGACTGCGTACACTACGCTTGTCCGTTCATTTTTGGAGTATTGCTGCTCAGTGTGGGATCCTTATCAGGTGGGTTTGACGGAGGATATCGAAAGACACCAAAGAAGTGCAGCTCGTTTCGTACGATACAGGGGAGACAGCGTTACGGAAATGATACAGGATGTGGGATGGGAATCATTACAACAACGGTGCTTATCGCTGCGGCGTGGGCTACTTAGGAAACTCCAACCGCCAAAATTCGCCTCCGAATGTGAAAATATACTGTTGACTCCCACTTACATAGGTAGAAATGATCATCAGGATAATATACGTGAAATCAGAGTTCGAACGGAGAGATGCAGGTGTTCTTTCTTCCCGCGCGCTATTCGAGAATGGAATGGGAGATAAATAGTATAATGGTGGTTTGATGAACCCTCTGCCAGGCACTTAAATGTGATTTGCAGAGTATCCCATGTAGATATCGATGGCATTGCACGATACGTCGAAAGGAATAAATGCAATGCTTGTTCTCTGGAGTGAGTCCCGCGAAGCTTGTCCACGTGTGACTTGAAGGAGCGCACAAAACGTTCTGCCTCTCCATTCGGCTGCGGGTGAAACAGCGCTGTGGTGACATGTTCAATACCGTTTGCCTGGCAGAAAGTGATACAATTGAGGTCCATTTTCGGAGACTAGAGTTTCTGGTAACCCTTCATTGCAAAAGATGGAGGTCAGAGCACTGGCTGCCTTTGTCGACGTTATGGGAACGACAAACGAAGATATGATAAACGCATCAGCCGCCATAAGTAATCTGATGTTCCAAAAGGTGTCCAGCAGAATCCATATGTAGTCGTTGCCAGAGACCGCTGTGGCGTGGCATTGCATGGAAAAGTTGAGGTGGAGCCGCTTGGTGCTCCGCGCAAGCAGTGCAGCAGGACGTCATAATCTCAATTTGCGAGTCCATTCACTGTCAACTGCTTAGTCCGGACAACACCCCAGTGCCCCTGATGTAACAACTGAAGAACGTCCCGTTAGAGGAAAAGGGAACAAACACTCTAGTCAGGTCACTGTCAGTTTGTAACAAAAGCACCCCTTAGCGGGCGGATAATGCGTGTGCGTGTGTGTGTGCGTATGCGTGTGTGTGTGTGTGTGTGTGTGTGTGTGTGCAAGAAAAGTGACGTACAAGCGGAGAAGCGACATCCTTGGCCCCGCAGGCCAACCAGAGCGAACAAGTTGTAGGAGCACAAGAAATCGGCATCGGCAGTAGTTGCTTGCGCTATTCGTCGATGATCCAATGGGAAATCCTGAACAGCGTCGGCGGCATCAATGTGATAACATGCCGCTTCTGATGAGTCGAACTGTGCGTCCTGACCTACCGGCAAACGGGACGAAGTGTCTGCGTTGTGTCATGGGGCGATACAAGATCTCGTAATGGGAGTTACATAAAAGCAAGGCCGATCGTTGCAAATTTTGCGCAATCCTCGGAAGAAATGTCTTGCTTGGACTGAACAGCGAAGTTAACGATTTATGATCCGCAAGCAAGTAGAATAGTGGTGGAGGTTTGTGACTCCATACACGATAGCTAAAGCTGTTTCTATCTGACTGTAGTTTTCTTGGGTTTTGGTCAAAAGCTTCTACATCTACATCTTCATGGTATATTCTGCAAATCACATTTCAGTACCTGGCAGAGGGTTCTTCGAACCACCATTATACTATTTATCTCCCATTCCACTCTCGAATAGCGCGCGGGGAGAGAGAACACCTGAATCCCTCCGTTCGATCTCTGATTTCTCGTATTCTATTCTGATGGTCATTTCCACCTAAGTGGGAATCAACAACATACTTTTGTATTCGGAGGAGAATATTGGCGATTGGAGTTTCACAAGTAGCCCCCGCCGCAGCGATAAGCGCCGTTGTTGTAATGATTCCCATCTCAGATCCTGTATCAATTCCGTAACGCTGTCCCCCCTGTATCCTGACAATACGAAACGAGCTGCCCTTCTCTGAACTCTTTCGATGTCCTCCGTCAAACCCACCTCATAAGGATACCATACAGGGAAGCATACTCTAAAAATGGACGGACAAGCGTATTGTATGCAGTTTCTTTTGTAGTTCTGTTGCATCTTTTATGGATTCTGCCAATAAAACGCAGTCTATTGTTCGCCTTAACCACGGCATTATCTACGTGTTCTTTCCAATTTAAGTCTGAAGTAGTAGCAATTTCAAGTTATTTTGTGGAGATTACGGCCTTCACTTATGATTGATTTATCTTGTAAACAAAGTTTAACGGATTTCTTTTCGTATTCATGTGGACGACTTCACACTTCTCATTATTTAGGGTCAATTGCCAATTTTAACACCATAGTGGTATCTTATTCAGATCGTTCTGCAGTTGGGTTTGATCTTCAGATGAGTTTACTAAACGATAAATGACGGTGTCATCTGCAAACAACCTAAGAGAGCTACTCAGATTTTCCCCTAAATCATTTATGTAAATAAGAAACAGCAGAAGGCCAATAACACTACCCTGTGGAACGCCCTATATCACCTCTGTTTTAGTCGATGCGTTACCATCGATTACTACGAAACTGTGTCCTCTCTGACAGGAAATCCCCTTCGATGCAAAAGCAGTTGGACAGTCTGTAGATCCGATCCTATGGGACAAAACTGCACCCAAGCCGTACGAGGATGCGTCCAAAGCAAGAACTACTGGCTTTTTAAGATCGAAATGTGTTATGCAAGCGTAACTCAGCAAAGAGTGTGGGTTCGTCGAGTGCTTCCTGACAGTCCTTGGACTACCCAAATGGGACATTTTTTCGACGCATCCGGTGCAAGGGGGCTGTGATTTGCGAAGCCTGGGGGATAATTCAATTTTCCCATCACCGCCTGCATCTCCTGAAGGCAAGTTCTTGCGCGAAGGTGCGTTTGCAGTGGGTGGATGCCTTGAGTATTTATTACATGGTCAAGATTATTTCGCTTTGGAAGTACGAGCACTTATTACTATAGCATTTGAGGCCTTCTGCCGACATTACTTTGAAAAATCATTCCGGATGCGACCTTACACTACGATATCATCCAGGTAATTCGAACAACACGGTTTCGTCAACTGTTCCAGAAACACCTGAAAAATCGCCGGTGCGGATGCACTTCCAAATGGAAGTCTTTGGAACTCAAAAAGGCCGGTATGTATATTTATGATGAAAAACATCTTCGAATATTCGACCAACGGCACCTGCAAATAGGCCGCCTCCAAATCAATCTTGGAAAAGAACCGTGCTACACCAAGCCTGTCCATTAATTCCTCCGGAAGAGGCAAAGGGTATCGACAATTGTCTGAGGGTTCACTGATAACTTGAAATCGGCACACAACTGTAGTTTGCCAGAAGGTTTCCGTAGAATCACTAGGGGTGAAGCCCACTGGTTAGCAGAAATGGGCTTAATAACTTCATTATCTTTCCAACGTCTCAATGGTCTTAATAACTCCATTATCTTGCCAAATTCTCAGTTCCTCGGCGACTCTGGGGTATACGGGGTGCAGCCAAGACTGGAGGGTTTCATCTCTCTTGGGAAATTGGCCTCAGTATCCCAGGCCGAAATCACTGCCATCAGGGCGTGTGTGGAGGAAAATATGCGTAGGTGGTACAAAGACCGTAGCATCTATATCTATTCAGACAGCCAGGCAGCCCTGCAACAAGGTCTAAAATTGTTGCAGAATGTCACAGGGTTCTGGTGGAACTAGGGGACAGTAATAGAGTAAACATATTGTGGGTCCCTGGCCACTCGAGGATCAGTGGCAACGAAGATGCCGACAGATTAGACAGGATGGGGGTAGAGACTCCATTTATTGGACCGGAACCTGTCCTGACAATCACCAAGGCAATGATCAAATTGGAGCTACGTAACTGGCTCAGAAGACAGCACGTAGAATATTGGACCAAAGTCAATCAACAAAAACATGGCAAGGTAATGATGCCAAAGCCATGTTTTAAAAGAAACTCTGCAATCCTGGGCCTGGACAGGAGAGAGAGATTAGACTCATGGTTGGATTGCTGACAGACCATGGGAATTTCAAAAAACACCTACATACAATGGGAATAACAGAAGAGGACCTTATTGTAGGATCTGTGATGACGGTGATGAAACTGCATCACATCTAATCTTCGAATGCATTGCATTGGAGATTAAAAGGCACAGAACATTTGGGACAACCAGATCCAAAAAATTGGGTCTAATAAAGAACTGGTAAAGGGACTCCTTGCACTGTTCAAGGGCATTGGTTGGCTTTACTAGATATACAGGGTGCGATACCGCACAATAAACTTAGTTTCCGGCAGTGGTGGGTTGGACCCAAACTGTTTTTGGCTTCCCTGAGAAAATCAAATCAAATCAATCCTTGGCGACCTGCTCACGGATTGCGATTGGCAATGGTCTGGCATTACAAAAACTTTTGTTTTGCATTATCGTCGAGAGAGACATGCACAACGAAACTAGAAGAACATCCCATACCTTCCGCAAGTAACTCTCTATACTTGACACACAATTCACTGATTTTATCCTGAGGCGCAAATGACGAATAGACAACTTCTGAATAGACAAACCACAGAGATAAAATGCATCCAGTCCGAAAATATTTTGCGAAGAACGTGCCTCAACGTTCAACTGAAAATGCTATATATACCTTCACTGATGAAATATTAAATGCTTTGAATAGCCGGACATCACCAGTTGGGATTTTTTGTGATCTATCACAGGCTTTTGATTGTTTAAATCATTGGATTCTTCTAGATAAGCTTAAGTATTGTCGTATGAGTGGAACAGTGCACAAATGCTTTAAATCATACTTAACTGGAAGAGTGCAGAAAGTTGAAATAAGCAGTTCACATGATATAGATGAAACAATTAATTCTTCTAACTGAGGAGTTATCAGAAATGGGGTCCCACATGGTTCGGTCTTGGGTCCTTTGCTGTTCTTAATATATATTAATGAGTTGCCATTCTACAATCACGAAGATGCTAAGCTAGTACTTTTTGCTGATGATACAAGTATAGCTATCACACCTGACGAACAGGAATTAACTGATGAAATTGTAAATGATATCTTCCAGAAAGTTATTAAGTGGTTCTCTACAAATGGACTCTCATTAAACTTTGATAAAACCCAGTATATACAGTTTCATACAGTATATGGCATGACACCGTTAATAAATTTAGACTTTGAACATAGATCTGTAGCTAAGGTAGAATATTCAAAACTTTTAGGTGTTTGCAATGACGAGGGACTAAATTGGAAGAAACATATTGAAGATCTCCTACTTATGCTATCAGAGTCATTGCAAAATTTGGTGATATACATCTCAGTAAATTAGCTTACTATGCCTATTTTCATTCATTGATTTCATATGGGATCATATTCTGGGACAATTCAACAATGACTAAAAAAGTATTCATTGCACAAAAGCGTGTAATCAAAATGGGATCTAGGGATCCTCACTGTAGCTTCACAATATATATATATATATATATATATATATATATATATATATATATATATATATATATATATATATATATATATATATATATATATTCACTCATGAAATTTGCTATTAACAATCCGACCCAATTCAAAAGTAACAGCAGTGTTCATAGCTACAACACTAGGAGAAAGGATGATATTCACTATTCAAGGTTCAATCTGACTTTGGCTCAGAGAGGGGTGAATTATGCTGCAACAAAACTCTTTGGTCACTTACCAAGTAGCATCAAAAGTCTGACAGATAGCCATCTAGTATTTAAGAAGAAATTAAAGTAATTTCTGAATGGCAAATCCTTCTACAATGTAGATGAATTTTTAGATAAAACTTAAAAAAAAAAAAAAATAAAAATAAAAAAATAAAAAATAAATATAAAAACAAAACAAAACACTCCTTAAAATATTGATTGTCAAGTGTAGACAACATTTGCTAAACTGACACGTTCCACATCATTACGAAATGTCGTATATGTGATCTATGGAACAAGTATTGATCTAATCTAATCTAATCTGCCTGCAAACCGAGAAAGGAAACTGTCTTTGTCCCATCTTAAAATGTAGCAGGCATACGGAATGAACCAAACACGGGATTGACTTCTCCGTGGTATGCACACAGACCGTCCCTGACAGGTGAAAGCTGTGGGGAATCCCACTGTTCGAATGTGTGCCGGTGAAGCAACGTCGCTGACGCCCCTGTATCTAATTGAAACTGTACATGCCTGTTGGCCACAAGCAAAGAAACAAACACTTTGTTTTGACATCGTTCAATTTTCAAAGCACGACGAGCAGCAGTACAACCATTCTCAACTAGAACTTTGTGGCGTGCTTTATTTTTATGTGATATGACAAACAGTTTCTGGGGAATCAGTGTGCGCGAGAGAGACGTAAAAACACCAACACTGTTCTCACATGCAATGTCACCTGAATGTAGCCACAGTTGTTGTTGTTGTTGTGGTCTTCAGTCCGCAGACTGCTTTGATGCAGCTCTCCACGCTACCCTGTCCTGTACAAGTCTCTTCATTTGAGAATACGTTCGCAACCTACATCATTTCGAATCTGCTTACTATATTCGTCCCTTGGTCTCCCTCTACAATTTTTACTCCACACGCTTACTTCTAATGCCAAGTTGACAATTCCTTGATGTCTCAGAATGTGTCCAACCAATCTATCCCTTCTCTTAGTCAGGATATGCCAGAAACTCCTTTCCTCCCCGATTCGGTTAAGCACCTCTTCATTAGTTACGTTATCTACCCATCTAATTTTCATCATTCGTCTGTAGCACCACATTTCAAAAGCTTGTATCATCTTTTTATCTGTATTCCTTATCGTTCACGTTTAACTGCCATACAATGCTACAGTCCAGACAAATGCTTTCAGAAAGGACTTCCTAACATTTAAACTAATATTGGATGTTAAAAAGTTTTTCTTCTTTAGAAACGCTTTTCTTCCCATAGCCATAGCCATTCTGCATACTGCAAAGAGGGGAAAGATGAACTGTTGAAGGAATATATAGACGGTCTATACAAAGGAAGTTAACTTGAAGGCAGTATTCTAGAAATGGAAGACGAATTGGAGGAAGATGAGATAGGAGATATGATACTGCGAGAAGAATTTGACAGAGTCGAAACAGGGCCCTGGAGTAGATGATATTCCGTCTGAACTGCTGATGTCGGTAGGAGAGCCAGTCGTGAAGAAATTGTATCACCTGGTATGCAAGATGTATGAGACACGGGAAATACCCTCCGACTTCAAGAAGAATATTGTAATTCCAATTCCAAAGAAAGCAAGTGCAGAAAAGTGTGAAAATTACAGAACAATCAGTTTAATAAGTCATGGGTGCAAAATACTAACACGAATTATATACAGACGAATGGAGAAATTTGTGGAATCTGACCTCGGGGAAGATCAGTTTGGATTTAGGAGAAATGTAGGAACACGGGAGGCAATACTCACATTACGACTTATCTTAGAAGATAGGCTAAGGAAAAGGAAACCTACGTTTTTAGCGCTTGTCGATTTGGAGAAAGCTTTTGTCAATGTCGACTGGAATACACTCTTCCAAATTCTGAAGGTATCAGGGGTGAAATATAGGGAGCGAAGAGTTATATTAAACCTATACAAAAACCAGACAGCGGTTATCAGAGTCGAAGGGCAACAAAGGGACGCAGAGGTTGGGAAGGGAATAAGACAGGGTTGTAGCCTTTCCCCAATGTTGTTCAATCTGTATATTGAGCAGGCAGTGAAGGAATGGAAGGAGAAATTTGTAGAGGGCATTAAAGTGCAGGGAGAAGAAATAAAAACATTGCAGTTTGCCGATGACATAGTAATTCTGTCAGAGACATCTGGAAGAGCAATTGAATGGGATGGACAGTGTCTTGAAAGGAAGATATAAGATGAACATTAACAAGAGTAAAACGAAGGTAATGGAATGGAATGTCAGAAAATCAAGCGATGCTGAAGGAATTAGGTTAGGTAATGAGACAATAAAAGTAGTAGATGAATTTTGTTATTTGGGTAGCAAGATAACTTCTGATGGTAGCCACAGAAAGAACAAAATCTGAAACACGATTATTAACACGATAGGGAACCAAACCAGTAACACTAGGGGCGTCAGCTGTAGCAGTGTTCGCATTACCAATATGCACGCAAGCATGAGGAGCAGTGGGGATAGCAGTACAAGTCGTAGCAAGCGCAGCTTTTGTAGCTATAGCATCATTTGTACCAATAGCATCATTTTTTGAGATTTGATTCTATCTTTTGGAACGATGTGCTCACAAAACAATAAATACAATAAGTATACTATGCGGCATTGGTCGTTTTTTATCAATATTTTCGCAGATCGATTTCGATCACATAGTGAACATCCTGAATGCACCAGTCATCGTAATATCAGCTATTCATAATCATATGTCAAATTAGCTGAATGTAAGAGACTTTTCTTGATCATATCAATGTAGGGCCCAACCACACTAATTTGACATATGATCATGAATAGCTGATATCACGATGACTGGTGGAGGATGATCACTATGTGATCGAAATCGATCTGCAAAAACATTAATAAAAAACGACCAATGCTGCATACTATAGTTATTGTCTTTAATAGCATCATTTGCATCAATAGCAGCATTTGCACCAATAGCAGTATTTGCACCAATAGCTGGTGTAGGCACGCTGGCTGCGGTGGCCGAGCGGTCTGCGGCGCACCAGTCACGTTCTACACGGCCACTACGGTCGGGAGTTCGAATTCCCCTCGGGCATGGATATATGTGCCGTATTTGCTAGTTCATAAGTAGTTTGTAAGTTTAGGGACTGATGACCCCGTAGTTAAGTCCAATAAGCTCTATAAACATTTGATTTTTTTGGTGTATGCACAGATGATAAGCAAAGAGACTGTACGTGTGAATCCTCGCAACAGTCATGCTGAACAACTGATTTTATTACGTTAATGGAAGGCACTTGTTTGTGGGAGGAAGCGATCTGTCTTGTGTGCACTGTTAGCTTACTCATACACACGGCTTGCACATGTCCGGTCTTGTTACATGCAAAGCAAATAGCGCTCCTAGACGGGCAATGCACCCGCTTGTGACGGGAAATCCATTTAGGGCAAGATTTAACACCTTTAAAAGTCCTGTCGGCATGCTGTTGCCTGGAGCGAGCCACTCTGTTTGTTGTTCCATGCGCCGTGGACTGCCTATTAGTAACGCCCGCAGGAACCTGTTTATCACCGGGATCACGCAGCCTGTGGTGGCCTGGGTTCCACTTCACCAGATTGATACTAAGAACTTGACATTTCCACTCAGCAACGTCAAAAGCATCTTGAGGCTCACTTAATTGCAACACCGTGTCAAGAGAGAGGTGAGGCTGCCTCAAAATAGCCGCACGAATTCTAGAATCCTGAATGTTTTGAGCGATACTGTCCCGCAACATATCACTCTACCACTTCCCACAGGAACACAAAAATTTACACTACCTAGTAAGACCCCGTAGTTCCGTAGGACATTCCTTATTCGTCTGTCCTGGCAACTTTTTCAGAGGAAAGAACTTACGAGGCGCGTCCAGAAAGTAAGTTCCTTTTTAATTTATCTCCGCTGCAGCGCTGCGATTGCAGTTCCGCACATGCGCTGTAGACGATATGTATCAAGGAGAAGAACGTTCGACATTTGGAGATCGCTGTCCGTTACGTATTTTGTTGTGCTTGTTTGAAATGTCGGCGTTGATTGAAAATCCCGCCGCCTGTGAAATCAGGTCGGTGATTCGGTTTCTGAATGCGAGGAAAGTGAAATCAAGTGAAATTTTTCGGCAAATTTGGAATGTTTACGGACCAAATACGATGAGTGATTCGATGGTCCCCGTAGTTATGTCCCATAAGCTTAACAAACATTTGAACATTTGATTCGATGGTGAGAAGATGGGTCCGACAGTTCAATGGCGGGAGTAGTGATGTGCACGACGAAGAACGAAGTGGGCGTCCACCTTTGGTTACAGAAGAACTGGTTCACGTGATTGATGACAAGATCCAGGAAAACCGTAGGTTTACAATTAGTACTCTCGTTATGGACGACGAGCTGATTGAAACTGTTTCCAGCTGGTTGAAGACACAGGCGGCAGATTTCTATGAAGAAGGTATACAAAACCTGGTGCCACGCTATGACAATTGCCTGCAAAATTTCGGCAGTTATGTGGAAAAGTAGTGGCCGAGCGGTCTGCGGCGCACCAGTCACAGTCTGCACGGCCGCTACGGTCGGGGGTTCGAATCGCCCCTCGGGCATGGATGTTTGTGTCGTCTTTAGTGTAAGGTATTTCATAAGTAGTTAAGTCCTTTAAGCTTAACAAACATTTGAACTTTTTTTTTTTTGGACGAATTTGAGTACCAAACGCAAGTGACAAGAAAACACCGCTGTTAAAAATGCGCCTAGATCTGGCACAAAAGCATTCCACGGCGAAATGAGGTGTCATTAATAACTTTCGTTGTTGCCACGCTCAAATAAGTACATATTTGTTACAAAGACCCCAGACATATACAAGTGAAAAAATTCTGTCTGTCACTACTGCCTCCACACATTGTACTGGTTTCATGTCAATCATGCTGGATCAGGTATTGTCAACAACAAATCAAAATATTTTTAAAGAAGGTGTGGAAACTCAAAAGCGTAGTTTCATCAACCACAGGAGCGACTGAAGAACCAACACTATGTAGAAATATACATGTGGCGTCTGTTCCGAAAGGACAGACGTCACTTGTGATCCTGCAGCTGTTATTATTTACTAATCATGGAATATATGACATCAACTGCGATTGGGCAAAGCTGAAAATGTGTACCCAGCCGGGATTCGAACCCGGGTCTCCCGCTTTCTAGGCAGTTGCGCTGACCCCTACACCACTGGGGACACAGTGATCACCGCACCTGCAAGGACTACCCATGTGCGCCTCCCGGCAGACACAAATTCCCAGCTTCGCCCTGCCCATAGTACTCAAACTCGTAGTTTAACTAATTCCCGTAAGAGTAAGGGCTTCAAACTTGCCCATCCCTCCCTACTAACGATAGGATCATTGCCCGTCATCGGCATATTATATATATATATATATACATGTGGCGTCTGTTCCGAAAGGACAGACGTCACTTGTGATCCTGCAGCTGTTATTATTTACTAATCATGGAATATATGACATCAACTGCGATTGGGCAAAGCTGAAAATGTGTACCCAGCCGGGATTCGAACCCGGGTCTCCCGCTTTCTAGGCAGTTGCGCTGACCCCTACACCACTGGGGACACAGTGATCACCGCACCTGCAAGGACTACCCATGTGCGCCTCCCGGCAGACACAAATTCCCAGCTTCGCCCTGCCCATAGTACCCGGGTTCGAATCCCGGCTGGGTACACATTTTCAGCTTTGCCCAATCGCAGTTGATGTCATATATTCCATGATTACTATGTAGAAAACTGAGCATTTTTTTAATGCTGTGTACTTCAAGGGAATTGCAGGATAGGCCATTTGAAGCTTCACTCTTGGGGCAGCTAAGTGTCATTAGTCAGGAATTTTATTTCAGTATAGACAGACTGAGATCGAACAGGGCACAACATTTGGTGTTCTTGCATGAAGTACTTGTTGTTACATCACTTCGATTTGTGCATTTAAATGCTGAACACACTTTTGACATATTTCAGCAGAAAAAATTGTACAGGCAATACACACAAAGAACAATATATACTAAACACAACATTCCAAGCTCAAGAACAGCATACTCCTCTGAAGTGTTCTGACCACCAAAACTATGGCGGTCGAGTTTACACAGGTTGCCGCAAAGAGTGCTGTAGCTCGTGTTTTAGCCACTCTATGAAGTTTAAGCTCGTTGGGCCCAACGCTGCTCGCTTCTTGTGGAGGGCGCCGCTTCTTCCCCTGTCTTTAGCGTGGCGTCTCTATAGCGATGATAGCCGACTGTAGCGCGCGAGTTTAACTTACGACGCCACAGTACAGGCCATAAATTCGAAGAAATACCTAGGAATCACAAGTAAGAACAAGGTTCACAGAAGATATCTTTTCATCGGGGAAACAGTTGGAAGATGCAGCTGTTCTACTAAAGACACAGACTACACTATACTTTAAAAGTAGGCCACTGTACGTAATAGAAGCTTAATTCTGGGAGGAGGCAAACAGATAAGAATTTGCTGTAATAAAAAAGCTTAATTTTAGCAGTAGAATTAGCATGAGATCCGTGTGAACTACCGGCTACTCCCTGCTGTAAATCTTGTTCCATGGCCCAAAATGAGAACTGACTTAGTTAAAATTATTCTAATAACAGGAAGTTAACGACACAGTAGAAGCTCACACGAAATTACACACAGAGATTAATAAACAAACCACCAAAATTAAAGTTATTTCATAAAGGTGGCTAGGAAAACATTAATGGCACAACGGAACTTAAACATAAAAAATGGCATCTGAGTTTGTTCTCAGCACTGGTGAAAAACAATTTTAAATAATTATGGGGAAGGTGCTCGAAAACTACAATTTATAGGCAAGTCAAAATTATACTGAAATTATACTGAACTTAAGTGATTTATTCAGGTCGAACGCAAACAAAATGGGGAATCAATTTTATTAATACAATAAAAACATCCTTTGTACATGTTCTAATACTGACGGTCCCCAGCATCGAATTTCATAAATTACACAGAACTTAACGCTACTTGGGGGAGGATTTACAAACAACACTCACTCGCTCACACACACGCAATGCAACAGCGAAACTCACCAAAATCAGCGTGCTGAAGCGAGGCAGAAGCAGACGAAATTCAGCAAACCCCAACGTACCACAAAACACAATATATAATAAAAGTGCGAGATGGCTCTAGTCTGTCGTGCCTGATTTGAGATGGTGCGTGAGTATAGCAAAGTTAAGTTGCATTTAGATTAGATCGCGAGCAAACACACATACGGCGGCACACGGCTACGTTACATGATCGCACTCCACTGTAGGAGAAGTGGTTAAAAATCGGATTCATCACACAAAAGCACGGCGGACTATTAAGTTGCAATGTGAGAGTAAACTACCTAGGCACTGGTTTTATGAGAAGTGGCGTGAATTCAGGTGACTAGCTGCAAACCACTGAAGTCGGAGTTCGGACCCACGTGGTTCCAAAAACCGATAAAAATGAATAAATTCAATTTCCGAAAGATAAAGAAAATTAACTAAGTCATGCAACCCCTAGAACTGCGTAGAACTTCATAAGGAAGCTACTGAAATGCAGCTACATGCCATTGGAAGCGTTCACAGAGACGGAAAAAGACCAGTCTCAAAAGCCGGAAAAGCGAAATAATTTCAAAGTCGGAACAATACAAATAAAAACTACGGCATGCAACCCATAGAAATGTTTAGAATTTAGTAAGCAAGCTATTGAAGGAGGTTGTACAAGGCTCGGAAAAAATTACTGACAAAGACTGAGTGCATACTACAAGTTCGGAGAAGAAACAGCAAAATTAAAAATAGGCGTGGAGAGAAGATCGCGAAATGTTAGTGGAAATCAGAAGGATATACGCATAGTTGTTTGCCTGATGGACATGGAACAAACAATGGTGGACGCTGAAGCCTTTGTTCTAAGAACCAACCACATGGAACACATATCACTCACTGAAGGAAACGATAAGAAAGATTTCACATGCACTGTACAAAAAATGAACATAACGTCTGTTAGAAATCAGGCACCACAAAGTTAGAAAGAATTTACACAGAGTTCGTACACCACCACATAATCACAAAAGGTTTGAATATAACAAGCCGTTATCAAATTGCAACTAGTAAAACATTCACCATGTTTATCAATTGGAAATCACCGGATTGAAAAACTAGAACACATTTCCGGGCACGATCGGAAGGAATATTCAAAAAAATGAATCGAATTTCAAGAGTCTAAGTTAAACATGCTAGAAAATGAATCGCTACCATCTCTGTGAGCACAAGAGCAGAACCAATCTTACCTTACTGCGGTCCGAACACAAAGTGAAAACCTAGCGGCCAGGAGGCGCGGGAGAGCTACCGGAAACTGGGATATCCATGATAACAGCGTTGGTGGGGAGAGAAGATCGTGAGACTCGCCCTGGAGAAGGCTCGTCAACTAGCTTGTAACCAAAAGGTGAAGAAACCTCTTTGGTCGCACCAGCAGCAGGTGTTGGTAACGACTAACTATCGACTCTAAGCCAGAGAGAACCATGCAAAGCGAGCTATTACCACCCACATTCAGACAGCCATTAGATCCTCGCACATCCACTTAAAAGTAAAACAAGTACACATTCTCACAGGGACAGTAATAAACTATTAAAATAACAAAATACTAGCAATATTAACTAACATTCAGAAACAAATATTTTAAAACATGAAATAAAAATGCTATTCCTCATGCCTTGAAAAGAGTGGGGTTTTAGTTTTAACAAAATGCTAATCTAGCGACATCGAATAAATTACAATTTTATAAAGAATATATGGAAGACGACAGACGCATTGTGCGATCCTCATCAGAAGGGACTGACGGGGGATACAGAGAAAGTTCAGGGGAGGGCAGCTCGTGTTGTATTATCGCGAGTCAGGGTAGAGAGTGTCACGGAAATGATTCTCGACTTGCGGTGGAAATCATTAAGAAAGGCGTTATTGATGTACAATTGTTTGTTAAGCTTTGTAAGGGAAGGTAAGGATGGGTTGCTGTTTAGATCATTGAAATTAATTTTTGATTTGACAAGTAAACGTGTATTATGTGTAATAATGGTTATGTAACGTAATTGACCTGACCTTAAATTCGTTGTTAGTTACGTTTAAACTCGTAAATAAAATGTCAAGTGAATTAATTACATTAATGTTTGATTAATTTACAAACCAATTAAAGTAATTAACAAATCTATGGCCCGATCTAACAACTTTACAAAAGATTTCACTCACCTTTACCTTCCTTACAATCTCCTTTCGGAGACGTGCACACACCAGATAGCTGAAAATAAATCTACTGCATACATGCAATGCGTATTTTGTAATTTGTACGCATATGATAGCAATAATTTTGAATAATGACCTTTTTCTATGATAATCAAGGCGACGTGGTTGGTTGGTGGGTGCGAACCAACCTCTAATCTTACTATTTTATAAATAGCACTTATTTTGAGAAAATTGCAAGTTTTACGTATGTTAAGCTTTGAAAATATTTACATTTGTTAATTGAAAAATGATTGGTTCTGGTAAGATAGATTTTGGTGGTGGTAAGAATTGTTGAACTCAGTTTTCTGTGAGCGTCCAAACATTAACATTCAGTTATCCAATTAATAAAATTTGAATTATTATTATTATTTTGAATTATTGTTTGATCAATATTAAGGATTATAAAACTATTATCCGAGTTCATTTACTGATCATCAATAGGTATCGTAATAATGGCGTCTGCCATTCTAAGTTAAAGTGCAGTTAAGTTAATCAAGTTTCACAGTCAAGACAATCATCCATTACTGAACCTGCATTCAAGTTATCTCTCTGTCTCTCTCTTTTTGTAAGGAAAGGAAGATTGTGATACTATCGTCAATGTATTTTGTTACTTAGCTCAAGAATGGGGTTACTACTCATTACAAAAAAGGAGCAGTTACATAACTTTAACTTTATATTTGAAAATAATTAATTCACCTAGCAAAGTTACATTTAACATTAATTACAATTAGTTTGACATGCATAGGCAGTTGCTACTTATCTCAGTCAATTGACCAGCGATGTCCATTACAGTCACATCGACAATGTTTCTCTCCATTACAATCATCAGCTTACAAGATTTCTCTTTCACATAAATTTTTCTTTTTGCTTTTCCTTTCACAGCTTAACAGCAGTATGATGATTTAGTTTCGCGTACCGCGTATTTCTTCGCGTCCGTTAGCGTCCGCGACGACGCTACACCCGTCGCGCACGACACGACGGAAACCGATTTTTGCACGCACGAATCGTGCCTTGAGCAGGACGAACGAATGACTTGTTTATTATTATTTCACTTCTTTCACTTTTAACACTTGTAATTCTAATACTTTTCACTTTCAAAATAATGCTGTTTCACTAGCAACTCCAGCACTTCGCGAGCCACGATTCATACGTCCGAGAATTGTCATGGGGCGGAAGATACTACCTGCGAGAAGAACGCCGGCGATTGGCCCACAAAAGTCCTTTTCCATCACGACTATTCACCAACAGACACCTCAGCAATTGTGTTCGCAAAATTATTGTATTCCAACTCGTTTAACATCTCCCCTATTCTCCAGACTTGGCTCCCTCGGGCTACTATTTGTTCCCCAATTTGAAGAAATTGCTGGCGGGACGATTTCATCCAAACGAGGAGGTGATTGCAGAAACTAATAGCAATTTTGGAGTTTGGACATTTCCTATTATTCGCAAAGGATAACAAATTAGAACAGCGTGGGACGAAGTATATAAGTCTAAAAGACGACTATGAAGAAAAATAAAAATTGTTTTCCCCAAACTCGTTAGTAGTTTTCATTCTTGCACAGACTTTTTACACGCCCCTCGTGTAAGGCTTCCGATGCTTTTCTCGTGACAACACTTGTGTGTCACCTTGTGAAATTGAGTATGACACTACTTATACCGTATATTCATGTATTACAATGGGGTGGCAATCACAGTGAATGTGATTTCATTCCTTTGGACTGTAGGTTTTTTCGGCAAGGATTGGGCCCCTCCACGCCCAAACCAACGTGGTGACCATCACAAAAGTTCTACTGTCACCTCCGTAATTAAGTTAGTTTGCTAAGGTGGATCACGGGATGTGGGAACCGCGATGTTATCCGTACGTGTGGGCGCGATCACCCACTAATACGGTGCATCTGGAGATAGAATTGGGCGAAGGGTATACGAAGGGTAAAGGTATGTAAGGGCAGAGGAAAAAAAGTGCCAAGCCTCTGCGACAGTGGGGTAGGTATGAAGGGCAGTAGCGGTATGCTATCTGCGACAGATCATGCAAGGTTTGGTAATGTTAGTAATGGGTATTTTCTCAGTACCATTAACTTTGCTAGGTTCGTCATAAAGAATCAGTCCGTTTTGATGCGAGGTTCTGCTGCAGCTGAGCTCCAATGAAGTCTCCTGGGTCGGCTGCGGCAGTTTACCCGTTAACATCGGCTGTGGCAGAATACCTGTAACATAGCCAAGTCTGTCATGGTAGTTAGGCAGTTCGGTCATAGAACTGGCTAAGTGTGCGGGACTGTTTAGGTGTGTTTGTGTTTAGTGCGATGAATATGGTTTCCCTGCTTAGCCTGTAGGTCGGCTGTGGGCTCAGCTGGCATTGCCAGTCAGATTGCTGTTTTGCAGGGGTTTGCCATGTTCATCGTGTTTGTGAGTTGGTGTTCCCTACGACCGTAGGTGGTTAGTCGCTGAGGAGAAGCGTTTTTGGGCGATTATGTTTCCACCTATGGTTGTGATCGTAGTTCCCAAGCGTAGGATGAAGGGGTTGTTCGAGTGTCTCGAGTTTCTGTATAGTCGTGTGGCGAGTTTCTTGAATACCACCGAGAGGCGCTCTAGGCGGTATTCATTGTGAAGGTCCACGGTGCGTGTGTATCGTGGAGCGTTGCTAATGATGCGTAGTACCTTGTTCTGTATGAGCTGCAGGCGGCGCAGCCGTGTTGGCGCCGCGTATGCCCAGCACGGAGCACCGTACTTCATCAGAGGCCTAATATGTGTCATGTAGAGGTTCCTCGACACCCGGCTATTCAGTTTGCTTTCCCTGTTGAGCATCGGGTAGAGTTGTTTGAGCCTCGCGTTTGCTCTGTTGGTCATGTGTTGTATGTGGTCCCCCCATATGAGTTTCCGGTCCAGCCAGACACCAATGTATTTGACTTTCTCGCGGAAACGTATTGGGCGTGTACGTAGAGTAATTGGTCTACAGTATTGGTGTTTGCGCAGGTGTTTCGGTCTGCGTGTGAACAGAACTGCCTCACACTTGTCGACGTTGACTTTAACACGCCATTTCTCCAACCAAGGTTCGGCAGTTCTGAGTGCTGTCTGTAAGCGTGAGCTTCCAATCTTGCGCCATGATGGCGGTGTCATCTGCGTAGATTGCAGTCATCGTGTTATGTGTGGATGGAAAATCGTTAATGTACAGGTTAAACAAGAGGGGCCCCAGGATGCTGCCTTGGGGTACTCCGGCTTGAATACCATGTCGTGTAGACTGTTTGCCCTGCACGTCAGTGTTGAAGCTTCTGTTGGTGAGATATGAGTGTATGAGATGCACGAGTCCGTCGGGAAACGCGGCGTCGTTAAGTTTGCGTATAAGGCCGTTGTGCCAGGGACGATCGAAAGCTTTTTCGATGTCCAGGAACACCGCCCCAGTGGCTTTGTTTTTGTTGTAGCCGTCTGTTATGTGTTCAGCTACGCGGAGGAGTTGTTGTGTTGTGGAGTGGTGATTCCTAAATCCGAATTGCTCCGGTCTTAGGGTGTCATTGGTGATGCAGTGACGAGTGAGACGTTTAAGTATTACATTCTCAACAATCTTACTGAGCGTGCTCAGCAGACTGATGGGTCGGTAATTTTGTGGGAGGGAGTTGTCTTTCCCTGGCTTCCTGAACATCAGGACCTTGGCCGCCTTCCAAAAGGCAGGGAAGTGTTGGTGTTGCAGGATGGCATTTGTGATGTGTGTCAGGTACTCTATTGCTCTATCCGTGAACTCCTGGAGAACCCGGTTTTGAATGCCAAAAAGATTTATACTTTATTAGCCATCCTGTTTCCCGCTTTGCTGTGGGGTGATCAGTGACACGATGGAAGCAAGTGGCTAGAGGGGGGGGGGGGATGAGCTACATCTATAAATAAAACGGGAAATTGCCTCTTTAAGGGCTCCGCAACAACCTTGTTGCCACTCTTACATCTTTGTTCGACATCTTATCTTTTGTTGATGCAACGGAAAGTTTCTGGAAGATTAACGTTGTGTCCGGGACTGAAACTGGGACCTTTGCTTATCGCGGGCAAGCGCTCTACCACTGAGCTATCCCGACACGACCCACGGTGTCGCCCCACAACTTCAATTCCGCCAGTACCTCGTATCCTACTTTCCAAACTTCAAAGTAGTTCTTCTGCAAACCTTGCAGGACTAGCACTCCTAGAAGAAAAGATTTGGTGAAGACATGGATTAGCCATAGCCCAAGGGATGTTTCCAGAATGAAACTTTCACTCTGCAGCGGAGTGTGCGCTGACATGAAACTTCCTGGCAGCTAGCGCCGTTGAGGTAGGCATCCCTTTCGACATCTCAGGATATCACATGCAGACACCAGGCGCAAGTCCAGCGACAACGTACTATTCATTTCTGTGGTGTCGAGAAGTTTTCCGGTCACACCGATCCCTAGGAACCAATAACTTACTGCATCCGAAATGTACAATATTTAATGCCTTACAATGTTGTGTTGTTCAAGGAATTTCTTTGGGTAGCTTAGGAAATGAAATAATTTAGGGGCAGCAAGTGAAAATTTGTGCCGCACCAGGATTCGAGTGCGGGATTTCCACTTTGCTATCCGAGCACGCGTACCGTCTGCCAGAAATTCCCACAAGTTCCTCGCTAATGCAATTCACACCACACTAAGATGCAGGTTGTGGAAAAAATAATGTGAACAACTAATACAGACACAATATCCATTTATTAGTAAGAATTTCGTACACCCTTGGCTTTTAAAACAGCTGCTACTATTCGAGAACCAGATTCGTAATGTTTCTATACAGTATCCAACAGAATGATATCCATTCTTGTACCTAAACATCTGTCAATTTCAAAGACGTTGGAAATGTAAGTTTGGTCCTCACTCCATGCTAAAAATTCCCTATAACACTTTAGTTATGTTGAGACAAGACGACTTTGTTCCCAAGGGAGAAGTCTGATAAATTTCTAATGTTGTGGAAATCACATATGAACATTTTTGGCTGTTTTGACAACTTTGTTTGCGTGGCCATCTTTCGAAGCAAGTAAAGTAATTTTTATTTACGGAAATGAAACAGCCATTTTCTTTATCAAATACTTTCATTTCTTCCACACGCGTTATGGCCTCTATTTTAGGGCCTGATTAGAGGATTTAGTATCTGGAAATTATGTTTTTGCTTACTGATATAGCCTCTACCGTTTATAAACAGTTAATTTTCTTTTAATAGAAATAAATGAGGGTTACGTTTCATAGTCTCGCTATTTTCATGATGACTTCCCACCTGGTCGCCAAAAATCCACAGAAAAAAAGAGAAAAATCCTCTTGCATGACCAACTGACATTTCATACACTAATTGATCACATTAATAGATAAAATATAATAAGGCCAATCCCTTAGACTTTCCCTTTAATCTCTCTCTACAAAATATCGATATCAATGCTCAAATCATCACAACACAACACAACTATCTGAGGTTACACACACACGAATAATCCATCATTTTCGTACGTACACAAACTTGAAGTTAGGATGTCAATACATGATGTAAACAAACGAATTCCTAAACTGAAAACACTTTCAAGCCTGTGAAATTGCAAGCAATGAAACAGTAAGTGATAAAATGAAGAAAACAAATTGTGGCGAAACTACGAGAATTCTGGAGTGACTATATGAGAAGAACACCACGAAAATTGCTAGATTATAAAACGTGAGTTGCCTATATTCAAAATGTTCAAATGTTTGTAAATATAAGGCACTTAACTAAGTTGGTCATTAGTCGCTAAGCTTACAAACTACTTCAAAAGTGAAAATGCCAAGATCGCGAAATACTTATTTGATTTAATAAAGACCGGTTTCGAAGGACTGTGCCACCATCATTTGGTCATATTATATTTTATAAGTTGGTCATCTTATTTAAAAATGGAGATAAAATAATGAGTGCAACATAGCACTTAGTCTACATGTGAAATACATGAATTAACACATTTCAGTTCTCCGTATAATGGAAACTGTGATGTGTTAATTTGGTGTTTTCACTTTTGAAGAATACTGAACTGTTTGTAATCTATTGAAGCTACATGAGTAAGCAAAAATGTAATTTTCAGATATAAAATCCACTAATGCAGCCCTAAAATAAAGGGCGATACGCATGTGGAGGTAATAAAAGAATTCCGACAAGAAAACCGAAGTTTCATTCCCAAAATCAATTATTTTTGGCTGCTGTGAGGGCATTATTAATTTCGAATATAGCATTATTTGGTAGCAACAACAATATCAGTAATAGTAAGCAGTTTACTGTCGAGGATAGTTATGCATTCATTCACAGTTTTGTGATGTGTGGAGGAACGATAGGAACAGTTGAATACCATGATACAGATGTCCAAATCATTACGAAATCTAAATGTTCAAATGTTTGTTAAGCTTATGGGACTTAACTATGGGGTCATCAGTCCCTAAACTTACAAACCATTTATCAACTACCTTGTACTAAAGACGGCACAAATATCCATGCCCGAGGGGGGATTCGAACCCCCGACCGTAGTGGCCGTGCAGACCGTGACTGGAGCGCCTCAGTCTCCTAGGCCACCGCGGCCGGCAATACGAAATCTCTCCCACGCATGACGTTAGGAGCAGGCATGCGGAATGGTACAATTTTGGGATTACCATATATAAACCCGTTTTTTGTAGAAAACTATGCAAATGCTGATTCACCGGTCCATCTGACATACCTGCAGTCACTATCTGTTCATATTTTATGATCGTGAGACCACTTCCTTCGCAGCTTTGCTTTATCTTCCAGCTTTAGCAACTGTAGGTCTTCCATGACTTAAGTTTCATCCATTATGTTTACATAGAACAGTATTATGTGAGTGTTGAGTTTTGCAGGGTTAGTTTTATTTTGTCCGTAATTCTCGTCTCTCGTTGTCAATTAACTCCGAGATTCGCCCACAATACGTCTTCGCCAATGCTGTTTTACATTGTTTTGTGTACGCTCTCATTACTGAAGATCCTGTCATTGGTGAAACGTTGAACAATGTAACCGAACTAGTCACAGATGCCCGCAATAACTGCGTACCAAGGGGCTGGCCAAGTCTGAAAGATTACCCATTTCACCGACTACGTGCGTTGACTGTCGCAAAGGAAACGTATAATGCGAGGGTCTTCCACAAAGTAAGTTCCGTTTCTATTTCTATCCACGGCAACGCTACGATCGCAGTTCCGAGCATGCGCGGCAGTTACTCTGACTCTTGGAGAAGACATGTACGCCATTTTCAGAAGGCTGCTGTCGACGTGTGCTTTGTAGTGCTTCTTTATAATGTCATCCGTAATAGAAAATGCCGCCGTGTGTGAAATCAAATCTGTGATTTGTTTTCTAAATGCAAAGATACGTAAACCAAAGGAATTTCATCGGCAAATGTGCGAGGTTCACGGACAAAATGCTATGAGTGATTCAATACTTAGAAGATGGATCACACTGTTCAATGAAGCACGTGATAAAGTGATCGCCTGTCTGTCTTTACTGATGAACTGGTTCACGCAATCACGCAATCGAAGACAAGATTAAGAACAGCCGTAACTTCACACTTAGTGCTCTTGCCATGGAAGTTCCGCACTAATTCATGAAATTGTTACCGAAAAAACTGAAATTTCGGAAACTTTGCTCACGTTGGGACCAAAAATTCTTACTGAATAAAAAAAAACAAAAAAAAAAAAAAAAAAACAAACAAACCGGCAATCAATGGAATGGAGACACACTTCATCCCCAACGAAAGTTAAGCCTAAGCAAATCTTGATACCTCTAAAAGTCATGCGCACCGTTTTTTGGAACAGAAGAGGAATTTTGCTGATTGATTTCGTACCACGAGGCCAAACAATCAATGCACATGGTTACTGCGAGACCATTAAGAAATTGCGCCGCGGAATGCAGAACAAGCGCCGAGAATTATTGTCTAAAGATATTGGTTTTTACGCGATAATGCCCGACTTCACACGGCGAATGTGACTAAACAACATTTGCGGGAATTTCGCTGGGACGTGTTTAAAATTCTCCGTACAGCCCGAACCTCGCTCCTAGCGACTTTTCTTACACCTAAAATCTGTCCTTGGTGGTCAACACTTCACCTATGATGACGAGCTGAAAGAATATGTTACCGCATGGTTGAATATACTGGTGGCAACCTTCTGTAAAGAAATTGCTAAACGACATATTGACCATAGCTGTTTGGAATTCTCCGTACAGCCCGAACCTCGCTCCTAGCGACTTTTCTTACACCTAAAATCTGTCCTTGGTGGTCAACACTTCACCTATGATGACGAGCTGAAAGAATATGTTACCGCATGGTTGAATATACTGGCGGTAACCTTCTGTAAAGAAATTGCAAAACGACATATTGACCATAGCTGTTTATTTTTTCTCAATGCTACCGGTTTCGGTTAGTTTACCACTATCAAGCGTTAGCCTGAAGTAGGTGAAAGTTATCAAATGCATTAGTCAACCATATAGAACATTAATAGAATAAATATTATGGTATGTTACTTGTGAGATACTAACAGAGTTTAACTGATAGCTTAATATGTCGTAACACAAAAATTCAAAATTGTAAAATAAGTATTTGTTGTTATTACTCTACTTTTGATTGATATTACCACAGTGGCTGACTGCTACAAACTGAAGTATACATTGATGAGTGTGCAATAAACAATTATTTTAAACCCAAAGATAACGAACATGCAATGTGTATGACCATCTTCGGTCTTCATTAGGATCTGTGACTGATGATTGTTGATAAACATAGCAATCACATTATTTACATCAATCATAGATCCTAATGAAGACCAAAGATGGTTATAGACATTGCATAACTGTACATCCTATAATCTTTACACAATGAGATATAATGTAAGCATGTTCGTTATCTTTGGTTTTAAAATAATTTTTTATTGCACACACTTATCAATGTATACTTCAGTTTGTAGCAATCAGCCACTGTGGTAATATCAATAAAAAGTAGAGTAATGACAACAAATACTTATTTTACAATTTTGAATTTTTGTGCTGCGACATGTTAAGCTATTAGTTACACTCTGTAAGTATCTCACATGTAACTTACTGTAATATTCTATTAATGTTATATATGGTTGACTAATGCAGTTGATAACTTTCATCTACTTCAGGCTAACGCTTGATAGTGGTAAACTAACCGAAATCGGTATCATTGAGAAAAAATAAACAGCTATGTTCAATATGTCGTTTTGCAATTTTGTCAAAGCTCTTAAGCCTCACCCGTTCGCCTTTCTATTCTATAAAGAAGGCATACAAAAACTTGTCCCACGCTATGACAAGTGAGCGCAAAATTTCGGAAGCTATGTATAAATGTAGTTGAAAGGTTGTAGATTTTTTAACAATAATTTTTTTTCTGTATCTGTCCAAGTTGGTTTTATATAACCAAAGGGAACTGACTTTGTGGATATACCACGTTAACTGCAAAGTGATCTCTAGCACAACGTACGTCAATAGTGCAAAGCGGTCGCGTCTCCCAAAGGTATTCACGAAGTGTCTCGAGGGCATTGACCCAATGTTTGGTACGTAGGTACAACCGATCCACAAGATCGTGATAACAAAAATTCTAGTTGAACACACCAGATGTATTTCGCAGCATTGGCCGCTAATGTTATATTAAAAAAAAAAAAAAAAAAAAAAAAAAAAAAAAACCGCTGATCGATTTCAATCACCTAGTGTCCATCTGTCCATCTTCAGTCTCCTTCAAACAAGCATTATGAATGCCCTGAATGAGGTTTCCTGGAGGTGCTGCACGGCCACACAATGATGAACACACCAGATGTATTTCGCAGCATTGGCCGCTGATGTTATATTAAAAAAAAAAAAAAAAAAAAAAAAAAAAAAAAAAAAAAAAAAAAAAAAACAACCGCTGATCGATTTCAATCACCTAGTGTCCATCTTCAGTCTCCTTCAAACAAGCATTATGAATGCCCTGTGCCCTGAATGTAACTCATTCAGGGCATTCATAATGCTTGTTTGAAGGAGACTGAAGATGGACACTAGGTGATTGAAATCGATCAGCGGTTGTTTTTTTTTTTTTTTTTTTTTTTTTTTTTTTTTTTTTAATATAACATCAGCGGCCAATGCTGCGAAATACATCTGATGTGTTCATCATTGTGTGGCCGTGCAGCACCTCCAGGAAACCTCAAAAAAATTCTAGTTGCCCATGGTCACTGGTGATTAACAGACCGTCAGTTGCAGGTAATTCGTGCGCGCGGCAGCATAGTGCTTTGGCAATGCCAGAGCACTGTATTCTGATTACTGTATTTGTGTGTGAGTGTTATAGTGAACTGTAGGTGGACATGTTTTAATTCGTGTTTTACTCGACAACACTGATATTGAACTCCATAGTGGCAACGTTACCATGAGCCTTCATGCACTCATCAGTTCACTGCTCCCATGTACCAAAAGATGATCAAGAATGGGTGGAAGGAAACTACATCTCTAGCTGCATATGATTTTTTTTTACGCTCCTAACAGTATTATTTGCAACACGGAAGATTCAAATTGCTCATCACCCAACTGTAGAACCGTATCATTTATCCACTACGCATATTGTCGGTTGCATTGGTGTTTAGCAGATTTCTATACCTGGACCTACAAACATGCTTCCGCGCTTAACGTAACCGCTATGAAATGTAAATTAAAACTTAAGAAACTGAAAAAAAAGGTAGAAAAGTAAGGAGATTGAATCTAGGTAAATGGGGGGAACTAGAGTTTGTTGAGCATTACAAAAGAATCGACCGAAAGTAGGAGACGAAGAAGAATGAGCAGCTCTGAGAGATAGAGTAGTAAAGGCCGAGGATCATATAGGCAGAAGGACAAGGCCTAATAGTAATCCTTTTATGACACGGGAGATACTGAATTTAATTTATGAAAGGAGAAAACATAAAACTGCAGCAAGTGAAACAGGCGAAAAGGAGTACAGACGGCTGAAAAATGAGGTTGAAAAAACTACAGACTGGGAATGCAGAAGTGCCTACAGGATAAATGCAAGTTCGTAGATGAATGTATAACTGGGGGAAAGATAGATACTGCCTACAGGAAGATAAGAGAGACGTTTGGAGACAAGAAAAGTAGCTACATGAGTATCAAGAGCTCAGATGGAAAACCAGTAATAATCAATGAAGGGAAAGCTGAAAGAAGGAAGGAATACACTGAGGATCTAGACAAGGGAAATGAAGACAGTATGGAAGTAAGGGAAGAGGAAACGGATGAAGGTGACATAGGAGATACGATACAGCGAGAAGATTTCTACAGAGCACTGAAACATTTGAGTCGAAATATACGATATCCTTCCCCCCTTCCGAATTGTTGACATCATTGGGAGAGCCACTCATGGAGAAACTGTTCCATCTTGTGTACAAAAATGTAATTATTCTAATTCCAAAGAAAACAAGTAAGACAAGTGTGGAAATTACAGTTGTTTAAAAAGTCACGGTTCCAAAATACACGTATTATTGATTGACCAATAGAAAAATTGGTAGATTCCGATCACGGGGAAGATACGTTTGGACTTACGAGAATTGTAGGAAGACGCGAGACAATACTCACTTTACGACTTATCTTAGAAGAAGGGAGGAGGAGAAAGACAAAGGGAAGGGAAAGAAAGAAAGGTGTCAACAGAGAGGAGGAGGTTAGGATGCATATGCAATCCCCATACATATTAGAAATTTGCGAAATATTGCCAGTTGCAATAGTTAATATAATGAAAGACGTCATTAGACATCGGGAAAGCATGAAGAGTCAGTAGAAATGTAAATGGGTACAAAACCTTTAATCTCCTAACGATCTTGACCGATTCCTTTGACATTTTGATACATTGTTACAATAGATACCGCCTACAGGAACATAAGGGAGACATTTAAGGTCAAGGAAAATAGCTGTACGAATATCAAGAACTCTGACGGAAAACCAGTTCTGAGTAAAGAAGGGAAACCTGAATGATGGAAAGAGTATATAGAAGGGCTTAACAAAAGGACATGAACTACGGATAAATATTGCAGGAAGGGAAAAGGAAATAGATGAAAATGAAACAAAGAGAGATTAATCTGATAGACACTGAAAGACCTAAGTCGAAAAAAGGCTCCTGACAGCATTGAAGTCTCTGCGAGAACCAGCCAGGACAAAACTATTTCACCTAGTGAGTAAGATGTATGAGACAGGCGAAATACCCTCCGACTTTAAGAAAAAGTAATATCCTCCATTCCAAAGAGAGCAAGTGCAGACAGGTGTAAAAATTACAGAACCATCAGTTTAATAAGTTATGATTGAAAAATTTTAACACGAATTATTTACAGAAGGATGGACAGACTGATAGATGCTGACCACGGGAAAGATCTGTTTGGATTCAAGAGAAATGTAGGAACACGGGAGACAATACTCACCTTACGACTTATTTCAGAAGATAGATTAAGGAAAGGCAAACCTACATTTCTAGCTTTTGTAGATTGGGAGAAAGTTTTTGACAAAATTGATTGGAATACACAATTTACAACTTGTACAAAACCAGTCAGCAATTATCAGAGTTGAAGGGTATGAAAGAGAAGCAGAGGTTGGGAAGGTAGTAAGACAGGGTTGTAGCCTTTCTCCAATATTATTCAATTTGTACATTGGGCAAGCTGTGAAGGAAAGCAAAGAGAAATTTTGAGAAGGAATTAGAGTTCAGGGTGTAGAAATAAAAACTTTTCTTTTCTGGTGACAATGTAATTCTGTCAGAGACAGTAAAGGACCTGGAAGAGCATTTGAACGGAATGGACAGTATGTTGATTAAATTAACATAAATTTAGTTAAGGAAATGAAAATCAAATCATGCTGAACACGTCATCAGAAACTGAAGAAACCTCAATCACTATCTGCAGCGGTCGTCCGTCCGTTCATCAGAAAAATAAACCTATCTTCCTTCAAATGAAACACTGCTGAGAATGAAATGCAACACTTCTACTGGCCAAATAAAAAACAATTTTTCGAAGCAAAGAAGAATCCGTTTTTATGGGAACTTGTCTTTTCCAAAGTCATGTTGTCCTGAATTCTTGCTGTTTTATGTTTCTTGGAAAATTTACTTTGAAATAGCGTTTCAGATTCCAAAAATCCAAGAATATTGTCCTTTTAATTTTATTACTTTCAAGTTTCACATCCAAAATTAATCTTCTTGTTACATCAATCTCAATCCAGGCCAGTTTACAACTCTGTAGTAAAACTTAAACAGACTTCTACCGACTCATAAACAGGTAAAAACTTCCCTACTAATAACAGTATAGAACTAGAAATGAACTGAACTGACTGCACTGCCTTTGCACCAGCTTATATATACTGTGACAAATCATGTGATCAGTTAAAACATTTGAAGTTATGATTATATGCATTATTAATTTAAATAAAAATTAATTATTTAACACAATATTGAATTACGATAGTATTCTGATTAATTATGCTGTTAAAGTTTTAAATTTTAACATATCATTTTATATTAGCAACAAATAATATTACTACAGATTTTATTTTATGACGAATATTACATTTATCACAAAGATAAAACAATTTCATTTAATTTACAAGGTTTTAATATAGTACATTATTTCACATTGAATAATAATTCAGATCGTTTACATGGAACATGAATCTAGATCATTTACATCTTAAACTGGCATATCTTTTCTTGAAGATCTCTGACCCTATGTCTAGTAAACAACATGGCATTCTCGCCAGTCAAATGTCAAAATACGTGAATTAATTTGAACGTACATGTTTTGGTGTGCTAAACACAAAAAGAGATCGTGATGAATATCTTTAAATAGATTAGATTAGATTAATACTTGTTCCATAGATCATATATAAGACACTTCGTAATGATGTGGAACGTGTCAGTCTCGTAAATATTGTCTACACTAGACAATATTTTAAGGATTTTTATTATAGTTTTTGTTGTATTTTATTTTTCTTTTCTTTTTATTTTTTTAAAGTTTTTTCTAAAAATTCATCTACATTGTAGAAGTTGCCATTCAGAAATTCCTTTAATTTCTTTTTAAATACTAGTTGGCTACCTGTCAGACTTTTGATGCTACTTGGTAAGTAACCAAAGACTTTTGTGGCAGCATAATTCACGCCTTCTGAGCCAAAGCTACATTTAACCTTGAATAGTGAATATCATCCTTTCTCCAAGTGTTGTAGCTATGCACACTGCTATTACTTTGAATTGGGTCGGACTGTTAATAACAAATTTCATGAGTGGATATATGACTTGTGAAGCGACAGTGAAGATCCCTAGATCCCTAAATAAATGTCTGCAGGATGCTCTTGGGTGGGTTCCAGCAATTATTCTGATTACACGCTTTTGTGCAATGAATACTTTTTTACTCAATGTTGAATCGCACCAGAATATGATCCCATATGAAAGCAATGAATGAAAATAGGCGCAGTAAGCTAATTTACTGAGATGTAATCACCAAATTTTGCAATGACTGTGATAGCATAAGTAGCTGAACTCAAACGTTTCAGGAGATCTTCAATATGTTTCTTCCAATTCAGTCCCTCGTCAATGCAAACACCTGAAAATTTTGAATATTCTACCTTTGTCATGCCATTTACTGAATGAAATTGTATATACTGGGTTTTATCAAAGTTTAATGAGAGTTCATTTGTATATATTTTTCTGAAAGATATCATTTACAGTTTTATCAGTTAATTCCTGTTTTTCAGGTGTGATAGCTACACTTGAATCATGAGCAAAAAGTACAAGCTTAGCATCTTCGTATATGTAGAATGACAAGTCATTAATATATATTAAGAACAGCAAGGGACCCAAGACCGAAACTTGTGGGACCCCATTTTTTATAACTTCTCAATTAGAAGAATTAATTGTTTCATCTATATCATGTGAACTGCTTATTTCAACTTTCTGCACTCTTCCGGTTAAGTATGATTTAAACCATTTTTGCACTGTTCTACTCATAACACAATACTTAAGCTTATCTAGGTGAATCCCATGATTTACACAATCAAAAGTTCAAATGTTCAAATGTTTGCAAATCTATCGGACCAAACTGCGTGGTCATCAGTCTGTAGCTTACAAACTACTTAAACCTAGGTAAACTAACCTACGGACAAACACACACAATCAAAAGTCTTTGAGAGATCACAAAGAATCCCAAATGGGGATGTCCGGTTATTGAAAGCATTTAATATTTCATCAGTTGAAAAACTTTTTTGAAAACCAAACTACAGATTTTGAGGTAAGTTTAAGAAAAACATATTTAAATAATACGCTTTGGTAATTTTGAAGCCAAGAAGGAAACTTCAAATTCGTCATGTATATATCATTGAGACGTTAGATATTTAACAGTTGTGTCTTTTGTGAGGAATATATATCATATACGCGACTTCAAAGGTGAAAACTTCCGTGATCGCTTCTTTGCATCGTCACAAGGTACAAACACTGTAGATGCAGTGGACGCCACGATGTGGGTTAGTAAACGAACAACAACCTTCAGCGATCTTCAGATCGGCCATCAAGTGGACTTCACTCAGAACTCCAGAATTCCTGCCCCCTCGAGAGAAACAGCCAAGAGCAGTCTAGTCGACACTTGCCGCAGTCGCCGTGGCTGTCTCGGCAGAGGCCAGAGTCCGCTCCTGTCTCGAATCTCAGTGCCCGTATCCTTGCTTATCCCCATCAGAATGTCCGCAACAGACAATCGTATAAGTTTGAAACGTGTCGATAGAAAATGTATATTGCTGAATTTGTAAGAAAATGTCTAATATTGTGCCTCCTGTTTTGTGTCGAGTAACTTACTCGCAAGAAAATGTATAATATTGCATCTACTGTGTTATCGATATGTGTACATAAATCTGTGAAGTTACATCTTTGGCAAAGATTATGTATCGCATAGCATTGTCGCTCGTGCAGAGAGACGGAGTCAGACTTGTGGTTCAGCTCGCTTACTGGGCAGTTGTATATGTGGCTCCGATGCAGAGCAGAGGCTGCTGTGTCAGCAAGTTGATTTGATTGTATTTGGAATATATTGCATTTCATATAATAGTGGAAAAGGTTGTACCACCCCTGGAATGAAGGTAATAGCATTTCATGTAATTATGAAAGGTTGTATCATTTAGGTAATGTAATGGTGATTATTAATAATAAGTAACAAAGTTGACCTTTCTTTCCTGTTTCATTTACGTGGTTAGAAGATTAACCTACTTGCTTTATTTGATAATTTGTTATTTGTGGATTTAAAGTGCAGTATTGAATTTGGTAATCTTGTTGAACAGATTTCGTTATTGGTAACGTAGTAAATGATTGTTATGCAACACTACAGTTAATTGAGTATGATACTGTATTTTGATAATCAGGTACTTATCTGCATAATATTCTCGTAGTCAAACAATATGAAAGTGGTTTGTGTGTTTAATATCTTTCTCACAGTCAAAATTTTTGAGTATAGTCAGTGTGTGTTTCATGTATGTTACATGTCACAGTTGCTTTGTTAAAAGATCCGTTGCGCACTTAATCAGTTTAATGCACTGTTTCTCATTTAATAGTATGTACATCAATATCAGGGCCATAATTAAACAATATTAAAAAATTCCTTTCCTGGGATTGGGGCATACTGTACGCTGAAGTTTGATACAGAAATTCCAGTCTGACGCCAGAAGACGACAAACTAATCGAAACTTCATCAAAGTCTTTTTTCCCCACTAACCGTGTTCTCGTGAAGTAACACGATGTTTCGTGCCACTTTCCCCCATAGTACCAGGAGCCCTATCTCGAAGAGCAGAGAGTACTAGGAATGCTGATATTTTTAAAATTATCGAGCATCCAATAAATCAACATTTAAAAACATACACTGTCAGATCTGAACATCGAAAAAGTATCTGTATGTCACAAGCGAGGACTAGAACGTCCGGCGGGAACGGCTGCCCAATCCGTAGCATGGTGCCCTAGACCACCCGGTCATTTCCTCGCAGCGCAGAAGTAGGAAAGAGGGCAAGAATACTGCGAGATTTTTTTTTTTTTTTTTTTTTTTTTTTTTTTTTTTGTTGGGGAGGGGGGAGAGGAAGCACATATTCGGTGGTGGACAGTTAACTTTAAAGTAATCGACGAGAAAAAATTACAGAATTTTCGTTAAGCTTCGAAAGCTTTGAAACAGTACTCTTATTTTAATAGACAGCGTAGCGCAGTGGATATATCGTCTGCGTAATGTGCAAGAGATTACGATCTTGTTACGTGCTTCATAATTTTCTTCTCATGTCGTCACATTTTTTGTTCCTGTAATTCTTTATTCATTTGTAATCCTTGTGAGTGTAATTTCAATTACTTTCGTGTGTTAACTTCGATTTATTGTTTTCCAATTGCATTATTATTATAAATAAAAAGAATTTTTAAACCAATCAACCGGATAGAAACAGTAACCAAAGTCATATAGATACTGGTTTAGAAATGTAAAATATTTATGGCAGTATTCTCTGGGACAGGAAACAGACATGGTACTCACTAAGCTACCACCACAGACAGTAGCGCTGTCCTGTATGAGAGCTCTGTGGTACCAAGTGAAATTTCGGTTTTTCGGCGATTATTCGTAAAGCAGCACTTCACCAGCCATCTGCTGGGCCCGGTGGTTTCTGTACGTCATTTCGTTAGAACCACTGTTAGCACGATTACAAGCAAAGCTGAGAGGGATAACCTTAGCAGGCGTAAACACAGTTACAGGAGCTTATGCTGATGTTGGTGTGGTAGTCAGGGATATGGATGATGTCAGTGCGCTAGAGGCTGTCCTTAGAAAATACTGTGCCGCACATGGAGCACAAATAAATACAAGAAAAATTAAATTTTCAAATCTCAGCGGTGTTGATCGTGTTCAAACTACTTGTGTTACAGAAGATGAAGAACATAAAGAACTTGGTGTAGTATTGAAAGCGGTAACCTTAGAGATGACAGCATCAAACTGGCGTGGAGTGGCTCGCAAAATCAACGGTGTACTAATAGACAACTACCCTCGAAGCCTTAACCAATTTGACAGGATTAAATTGATTAGACCTACGTGTTATCTAAGGCCTACTATATGGCGCAGGTCCTTCCATTCCAGTAACAATTGCCAAAAATATCATGTCACAGGTGACTAATTTCATATGTAAAGGGGAGACATTTCGGGTGGCTGCAACAACAGCTATATTGCACTCCAAAAAGGGAGGATGGGGTTAGTTAACCTAAAAAGCCAAGCTGTGTGTCTTTACGCGAAACGAACGGAAACAATAATAAAGATCGAACCTACATCAAATACATCACAGTTATTTAATGCAGTCCAGCCAAACATCCTAGAGCCCCCGATGAATGTCCAGACTGTTAATTACCGGTTAATACATGTTAGAGTGTACTACCTTGAATGCAGATACATCAGCAAAGCCTTAATCCGGTCGCAGCATTTAACAGCGAAAGCAATTCTAAAAGAAAAGAAAAAGACTGAAGGGAAGAATCTAATTGTGGAATAGAATGGGAAGCAGTGTGGCAAAATATATCATGTAAAGTAGTCTCTACTGATGCTAGATCTGCGTGGTACAAAACCGTAAATTATATAATTATTACTAACGAGAGATTACACAAAATACGAGATAGTGATACCAATATTTGCAATCACTGAAAATTAGTGGATACGTGTGGGTGTGATATTACAGATACCGGGGGAAGCGGGTTTTGCCAGACTGTTGGGTTCCCCAGCCGGCCGGCTACCAGTTTGTACCTAGTGAATGCATTGCAGCAGGTAGTCAGGTTTTTCCTAATGTGGTCAGAAACCGGAAGCAACGCTCTTGAACGAGCGAGGGCGGCTAACCCAGAATGCAACTGAAATACAATATAGTCACACACATTATTCTAAAAATCCATAAACAATCAGGAAATGATCATACGGCAAATATAATTATATGAATGGATTCAGGAGACTTGGGAGAATCAAACGCCGTAATTACAATTCAAATATGCCTTACAGATAAAAAGCCGATAAATCTAAGTACTATAATAATAATATTGTTGTTGTTGTTGTGGTCTTCAGTCCGGAGACTGGTTTGATGCAGCTCTCCACAATACCCTATCCTGAGCAAGCCTCTTCATCTCCACATAAGAACGGCAATCTACATCTGTCTGAATCTGCTTACTGTATCCATCTCTTAGTCTTCCTCTGCGGTTTTTACCCCACACACTCCCCTCCAACGCTAAATTCACAATTCCTTGATGTCTCAGAATGTGTCCTACCAATCTATCCCTTCTTTTAGTCAAGGTATGCCAGAAATTTCTTTTCTCCGCAATTCTGTTCAGTACCTCCTCATTAGTTACGCGATCCACCCACCTAATCTTCAGCATTCTTCTGTAGCACCACATTTCAAAAGCCTCTATTCTCTTCCTGTCCGCACTGTTTATCGTCCATGTCTCACTCACATACAAGGCAACACTCCATACAAATGCCTTCAGAAAGGACTTCCTTAGCCTTAAATCAGTAATCGATGTTAACAAATTTCTCTTTTTCGAGAACGCTTTTGTACCCATTGCCATTCTGCATTTTATATCCTCTGTACTGCGACCATCATTTGTTATTTTACTACCCAAGTAACAAAACTCATCTACCTCCTTTATTGCTTCGTTTCCCAATCTAATTCCTTCAGCATGACCTGATTTTCTTACACTGCACTCCATTACCCTAGTTTTGCTCTTGTTAATTTTCATCTTATATGCACCTTTCAGCACACTGTCAGTTCCCTTCAATTGCTCTTCCAGGTCCTTTGCTGTATCTGACAGAATTACTATGTCGTCGGCAAAACGCAATGTCTTTAATTCTTCACCCTGAACTTTAATTCCTTCTCCAAATTTCTCCTTGCTTTCGTTTATAGCTTGCTCAATGTACAAATTGAATAACAATGGAGAAAGGCTACAACCCTGTCACACTCCCTTCCCAACCACTGCATCCCTTTCATGCCCTTCAACTGTGACAACCGCTGTTTGGTTTTTGTACAAGTTGTAAATAACCTTACGCTCCTTATATTTTACTCCTGCTTGCTTCATAACTTGAAAGAGTTTATTCCAATCAACATTGTCAAAAGCCTTCTCCAAATCGACAAACGCTAAAAACGTAGGTTTCCCTTTCCTTAGCCTATCTTCTAAGATAAGCCGTAAAGTGAGTTTTGCCTCCCGTGTTCCAGCATTTCTCCTGAACCCAAACTAATCTTCCCTGAGGTCGGCTTCTACCAGCTTTTCCATCCTTCTGTATATAATTCGTGTTAATATTTTGACCATGACTTATTAAATTGATTGTTGTTGTTGTGGTCTTCAGTCCGGAGACTGGTTTGATGCAGCTCTCCACAATACCCTATCCTGAGCAAGCCTCTTCATCTCCACATAAGAACGGCAACCTACATCTGTCTGAATCTGCTTACTGTATCCATCTCTTGGTCTTCCTCTGCGATTTTTACCCCACACACTTCCCTCTAATGCTAAATTCACGATTCCTTTATGTCTAAGAATGTGTCCTACCAATCTATCCCTTCTTTTAGTCAAGGTATGCCAGAAATTTCTTTTCTCCCCAATCCTGTTCAGTACGTCCTCATTAGTTACGCGATCCACCCATCTAATCTTCAGCATTCTTCTGTAGCACCATATTTCAAAATCCTCAATCGTCTTCCTGTCCGCACTGTTTATCGTCCATGTCTCACTCCCATACAAGGCAACACTCCATACAAATGCCTTAAGAAAGGACTTCCTTAGGCTTAAATCAATATTCGATGTTAACAAATTTCTCTTTTTCAAAATTGATTATAAGACTTATATTTACAATATAAATTTACAATTTTTCAAAATCGATTATAAGACTTATATTTACAATTATTGATACGTTGTGTTTATCAGTGACAGATTAAGAAGCAAATGGACAGCATTGCACGACGATACCTATCTCAAAAGGCGTACCACGTTATTTCCGTATTCTTTCAATAAATTTTATTTTACTCTGCTTTTTGTTGAGGTAGTAATATTCTTGTGTCAGAACATAGATTCTTTGTAACGTTCTTTTTTATGTTGTATTTATGTTAAATATTTCATGGCCGACTAAAAAAAGTAGATATGCAGCAGATAATTTATATATAACCAGTTATATTTG
Source organism: Locusta migratoria (assembly GCA_026315105.1). Lineage (NCBI taxonomy): Eukaryota > Metazoa > Arthropoda > Insecta > Orthoptera > Acrididae > Locusta > Locusta migratoria. The sequence continues at coordinate 974,853,677 of CM048744.1, read as the reverse complement.
TGGACAAGAACTGAATATATTGGTATAAAAAGCCATGATAAATTAAATATTAATTGTGTAACTATATTTCGTCGGCGGCAGTATATTTGAACAGTGAGAGGCCACGCTTAATGGCTATCTAAGCAAAGAGCTTCAGTCTCAACCGTTTTTTAGTATTGTTAAATATATATTTGTTTGTTGAATGTAAACAATATTTGTAGGAAGGTGTTCAAAGCATTTAATTATGTGATATTCAAATGTATAATGTTTTGGAAGGAAAATTGTATTTTAAAGATGAAGCGTTAGGATGCGCTGAAGGATACACTTTTGGGAGCAGGTAGAGCATGCTTTCGAACGCTTGGGAAGGAACTCGTACCTTGGACGTGGTGGTGAAAGGTTGTGATGCTGGGCGGTCTGAAGCCGCGTTACGAGCTTGTGAATTGAAGAGATAGGCATGTGTGGACTTTGCTTGAAAAGTGATAAACTATGCACGGTAGTAGGGCTGTGGAACTGTGATAATTCAGCAATCGTGTACTCGTGTGATGACAAACTGTGTTTTATAACAAATACTTCTATCGCGGATTAACTTGGAACTAATTACGAGTGATAATTTGGAACTTTTACTCTCGAGTGCATGTGATACTTATTGTGCCTCTCATTAACAATAGTACAGTTATTTGCCGATGTATAAAGTAGGACCACCTCTGAGTTTCATGTCTAATAAGAGTAATAAACTCCGTTTATAAAGAATTACTTCGTGAGTGTATCACTTCTTTATCTTAGAATTAATTTTGTTGGTCATTCAGAGGTTTAAGGTATGTTTGTTAAATATATTTTCACGTAATCATTTGCAGATTGATAGACTGGATAAACTACAGATTAATTATTGATCTTGTTTAAACAGATTGGGTAGCTGTTCATGGCATAGAAGCTGACATACGTAACTCACGGCCATGAACAAAGACAACGAGCCATAAACTTTTAACTACCCTGAGTTATGTATTGCCCAAGTCTTATTGGTGAGTACCGATAGGAAGGTCGCATGCAGACCGTATCCATAATTGGAATGGAATAAGAGAAAAATTAGCCCTTATCACTAGGACTACACCTAATAACGATCCCTTGGGACTCCTGTACCAACCTGATATTAAGTTTTATCCGCAGACGACAAGTCATGTGGCTACTGGGCAATTAGTCCAATTAAATAGTTAAAAAAATGAGTGGAGGTGATAATCATTTGGAATTCAGGGTGTACATGGACATCGGATTCGCCAAAACACGCAAATACATGAACCATGGTAAGTTATTCGGCAACATGCTGAAAATTGTTTTTGAAAGACTGGGTGTTGGTAAGAGGCGAGTGAGTGCTTGGAAGCGGGGGTGGGATAGGTCGCAGAACACCAGAAGTGCCGGGGCTGTACACACAGGCCCCTGTTATCGTGTCCTGGCCAACTCTCAATCACGTCTGTCAACTGCCAATTTGTCGACAGGATACAGGTTACAAACAGGTTACAAGAGAAGAATTTTTATTCCAGCAATCGCTAACAGAAGATGTCACATGAAATAAGAAGTGTTTCAAAATGTTCAAATGTTTGTGTAGCTTATGGGACTTAACTTCGGGTCATCAGTCCCTAAACTTGCAAACTACTTATGAACTAAGTAAGACTAAGGACGGCACAAATATCCAAGCCCTAGGGGGGGGGGGATTCGAACCCCCGACCGTAGTGGCCAATAAGAAGTGTAATGAGTTGCCTATGATTATGTATTGTTTTACATTTTGAGAAAAAACTTAAATTTGTGCAAACAAAAAATATTGTGAATAAGACAGAAGTTTTGATTTGTTGATTTGGTTCTTCAGGGCAAATGAAGATGCGTCCTTGAGTTCATTAAGATTTTTAAACTGAAGGGAAAATTAATTTTGCAAGTAGGCAGCCATAGACTGAAGTTCATTATTTAAGGATTTTTAGCTTCATTTCTGTGAATCTGAACGCGTATCCGCCTTATAGCTTTATTTTGTATGTGAAAGTCATCCATAATCTCAGTCCATGTTTGTAACTACTGCACATTATAATGTCTTTGCAACTGCGACGTAGCATCTGCGCTACAGCAGCCTCTTTGACCGCTGAGGCGAGGAGTAGAGAGTGAGCTGTTGAGCAGAGGAGTCGATTGTGGGCCAGGCTAGCTGACAGACGTATGGCTACTGTGTTGTATACTAAGGTTGAATTGGTCAGCAATGATTGTATTGAGTTTGATTTATTTCACTCTATATTTATGAATACAAACGTATTATATTTTGTATCAAGAGGACGAGAATATTTGTATGGAACGGAATTGTATAAAACCATTGCATTATATTGAAGACTCAACAAAGGTATGTTTCTTTTATTCAATAAATAACTTAATGATTACTAATTTTTCTTATTTCAACTCAGCCTCGTCCCTCATTTTCCTGATTGTGGCATTTTTGATTTTGTTGTATGGTACGTCTGAAGTATGGTACGTAATCAGAATGATGTTCACAGTAGTACAGATTGTTTTACTTACAGGGCCTAATTTTGTTTGTTAAATCCGTCACGCGCATATGATTAGAGAAACTCCTTGATTTAAATAGAAAGACTTAATAAGAATAGGAAACTTTCATCGGGCTTTCACTTTCACTTAATAAACTTACAACAAGAAGCTTTCTATTTAATTTAATATTGTTTATATGTGTAATCCACCCCCATGAACCACAGACATTGCCGAGGTGGGGTGGCTTGCGTGCCTCAACGATGCAGATAGCCGTACCGTAGGTGCAACCACAGCGGAGGGGTATCTGTGGAGAGGCCAGACAAACGTGTGGTTCCTGAAGAGGGGCAGCAGCCTTTTCAGTAGTTACAGGGGCAACAGTCTGGATGATTGACTGAGCTGGCCTTGTAACATCAGCTAATGTGGCTTTGCCACACAGCTACTGCGAACGGCTGAAAGCAAGGGGAAACTACAGCCGTTACTTTTCCCGAGGACATGCAGCTCTACTGTATGAACATATGATGATGGCATCCTCTCGGGTAAAATATTCCGGAGGTAAAATAGTCCCCCATTCGGATCTCCGGGCGGGGACTACTCAGGAGGATGTTGTCATCAGGAGAGACAATACTGGCATTCTACGGATCGGAGCGTTGAATGTTAGATCCCTTAATCGGGTAGGAAAATTAGAAAATTTAAAAAGGGAAATGGATAGGTTGAAGTTAGATATAGTGGGGATTAGTGAAGTTCGGTGGCAGGATGAACAGGATTTCTGGTCAGGTGAGTACAGGATTATAAATACAAAATCAGTTGGGGGTATCACAGGAGTAGGACTGATAATGAATAAGAAAATAGGAATGCGGGTAAACTACTATGAGCAGCACAGTGATCGCATTATCACTGTCAAGATAGATACGAAGCCAACACCGACAACAGTAGTACAGGTTTATATGCCAACTAGCTCTGCCGATGATGAGGAGATCGAAGAAATATATGAGGAGCTAAAGGAAATTATTCAGACAGTTAAGGGAGAGGAAAACTTAATTGTGATGGGAGACTGGAATTCGGTAGTTGGAAAAGGAAGAGAAGGAAAAATAATAGGGGAATATGGACTGGGCAGGAGGAATGAAAGAGGAAGTCGCCTGGTAGAATTTTGCACGGAACATGATTTAATCGTAACAAACACGTGGTTTAAGAATCACAAAAGAAGGTTGTATACATGGAAGAGACCAGGAGACCGGATGATATCAGATAGATTTTATAATGGTAAGACATAGGTACCGGAACCAGGTTACAAACTGCAGGACATACCCAGGGGCAGATATAGACTCTGACCATAACTTGTTAGTCATGAACTGTAGGCTGAAGCTGAAAAAACTGCAGAATGGTAGGAAAATAAGGAGATGGGACTTAGATAGATTGAAGGAAACTGAAGTTCTGGAGAATTTCAGAGGGAGCTTTAGGCAACAATTGGCAGAAACAGGGGGAAATAAAACAGTAGAAGAGGAATGGGTAGCATTGAGAGATGAAATAGTGAAGGCAGCGGAGGACAAAATAGGTAGAAAGGCAAGACCTACAAAAAATCCTTGGATATCACAGGAAATACTAAATTTAATTGATGAAAGGAGAAAATATAAAAATGCAATAAATGAAACAGGCAAAATGGAGTACAGACGTCTAAAAAATGAGATTGACAGGAAGTGCAAAATGGCTAAGCAAGAGTGGCTAGAAGCCAAATGTAAATCTCTAGAAGAATGTATAAGAAGGGGAAAAGTAGATACCGCCTACAGGAAAATAAAGGAGACATTTGGGGACAAGAAAAGCAACTCTACGAATATCAAGAACTCAGATGGGAAACCAGTTCTCAGCAAAGAAGCGAAAGCTGAAAGGTGGAAAGAGTACATAGAGCAGCTCTACAAAGGAAATGAACTTAGAGACGATGTTGTAGGAAGGGAAGAGGAAGTCGATCAAGATGAAATAGGAGATACTATACTGAGAGATGAATTTGACAGAGCCTTGAAAGACCTAGGTCGGAACAAGGTCCCAGGAGTAGATGAAATACCCTCAGAGCTACTAAAGTCTCTGGGAGAGCCAGCCATGACAAGACTATTTGAACTGGTGTGTAGGATGTATGAGACAGGCGAAATGCCCTCAGACTTTAAGATAAATGTAATAATCCCCATTCCAAAGAAATCAGGCGCAGACAGGTGTGAAAATTACAGAACCATCAGTTTGATAAGTCATGGTTGCAAAATTTTAACACGAATTATCTACAGGAGAATAGAAAAGCTGGTAGAAGCTGACCTCGGGGAAGATCAGTTTGGATTCAGGAGGAACATAGGAACCCGGGAGGCAATACTCACTTTACGTCTAATCTTAGAAGACAGATTAAGGAAAGGCAAACCAACATTTTTAGCTTTTGTAGATTTGGAGAAAGCGTTTGACAATGTTGACTGGAATACACTCTTTCAAATTCTGAAGTCAGCAGGGGTAAAATACAGGGAAAGGAGAGTTATTTACAACTTGTACAAAAGCCAGACCGCAGTTATTAGACTCGAAGGGCATGAAAGGGAAGGATCAGTTGGGAAGGGGGTAAGACAGGGTTGTAGCCTTTCTCCAATGTTATTCAATTTGTACATCGAGTAGGCGGTGAAGGAAAGCACGGAAAAATTTGGAATAGGGATTAAAGTTCAGGGGGAAGAAATAAAAACATTGCGTTTTGCTGATGACATTGTAATTCTGTCAGAGACAGCGAAGGACCTGGAAGAGCAGTTGAATGGAATGGAAAGCGTGTTGAAGAGAGCATATAAAATGAACATTAACAAGAGCAAAACAAAAATAATGGAATGCGGTCTTAGAAAATCAGGCAACGCTGAAGGAATTAGATTAGGTAACGAAACAATGAAGGAGGTAGATGAGTTTTGTTACTTGGGTAGTAAAATAACATGCGATGGTCGCAGTACAGAGGATATAAAATGCAGAATGGCAATGGGAAGAAAAGCATTTTTGAAAAAGAGAAATTTGCTAACATCGAATATTAATTTAAGGGTAAGGAAGTCTTTTCTGAAGGCATTTGTGTGGAGTGTTGCCTTGTATGGGAGTGAAACATGGATGATAAGCAGTGCTGACAGGAAGAGAAAAGAGGCTTTTGAAATGTGGTGCTACAGAAGAATGCTGAAGATTAGGTGGGTAGATCACATAACTAATGAAGAGGTACTGAACAGAATTGGTGAGCGAAGGAATTTTTGGCATACCCTGACTAAAAGAAGGGATCGCTTGGTAGGACACATTCTTAGACATCGGGGAATCGTAAATTTAGCATTGGAGGGAAGTGTGTGGGGTAAAAATCGCAGAGGGAGACCAAGAGACGCGTATAGTAAGCAGATTCAAGTGGATGTGGGTTGCTCTTCTTATGAGGAGATGAAAAGGCTTGCTCAGGATAGAGTAGGGTGGAGAGCTGCATCAAACCAGTCTCCGGACTGAAGACCATAACAACAATATATGTGTAATATTTGAAGAAGTAAACGGGAGACTATTTTACATTTTCGAATTAACTTTGAAGAAGAAGAAATAAATGAAAAAAAAAAAAAAAAAAAAAAAAAAAAAAAAAAAAAAAAAAACACTCGAAGGCTCGCGAGTTCAAAACCCGGTCAGACCTCGGATTTTTTTCAGTCTGCGTTTTAACCCATCCTTCACCTCTCAACGATGCGAGGAGTCGCCAGAAACGACCCGTGGTTCGCATTACACGTTAAGCTGTAGGTCCCCTTTCCCCGGTTGGATAATTGGGATAGACTAGGGATACGCAAGTGGTATCCAATTGAAAGACTGGCACCAGGCCAATGAGCCACACGAAATTATTATTACACCTGCCATCTAAAAGGGATCTAGGGATTTATGCAAAATACCAAATGATTTTTTCGTCGGTGAGGTCGATGAGGTGTCATTAGGGTGGATGACGAACCCTCACTTCACGGTTTCGTACTCATGTGGACGACTTCATACTTTTAATTATTTATAGTCAATTTACATTTTTACACCATAGTGATATCTTATTTTGAAAACGTCTGATCAATGGTGGTCGAGCAACTGGCACGTGACAATACGCCAGTCACTACTCTTGATGAACCGTGGTATCGTGTTGAAGCTGCAAGGGCATCTGTACCTGTACACGCCATCCAAGCTCTGTTTGACTCAATGCCCAGGCGTATCAAGGCCGTTATTACGAAAAGAGGCGGTTGTTCTGGGTACTCGTATCTCAGGATCTATGCACCCAAATTGCGTGAAAATGTAATTACGTCAGTTGTAGTATAATATATTTGTCCAATGAATACCCGTTTATCACCTGCATTTTTTCTTGGTGTAGAAATTTTAATGTCCAGTAGTGTATGTCTAAATATTTGTGTATCGCACAACAGTCACTCGTAGACGACACCTCCCGAACTCTTGCCTATCACGTGCAAACAGTTGCAAATTGGTACTCACACTGTCATTTAGTAACACTGGACTTACTTTAGGAACTCCGAACGAGACGATTTTGTAGAAAATGTGAAAAGTCTAACAGCGATGATTGCCGTTCGTAAGTTTCGCGTTCTGGTCGTAGAAGGGCTGTTCCATCTTCACCATTAGGCTGAGTTCCCAGTCGCACGCGACTGATCACGCGCGACTTTTTACGCGCGACTTTTTTTGCATACGACTAAACGTGATAAGAATCCCCTTTAGTTTAGAAATTGGTGCTGAAGACGTAGCCAGCCACTCTGTTATTCCATCATGTTCGTCGCCGCAAAAAAGGCAATCGACGATAATGGGTACATAACATTTCTTGGAACGTACCACAAAAGTTGCGTAGGTCGCTTGACCTCCGAGGATGCCTTCCGCAGACAAGGGCGAAACCTCAGAGGAAGGTTTTAGGTATGGACCACGGCATCTCAGTCCGGAAGCTTTAAGTAATGACGATACATGCCGCGAAAGCCTTTATTCTATGAACATAAAGACAAGTTTTACAATTTCACAAGAATGAGTGTGGAATCATAAAGGATGAAACAGAAGGAATGGATACAATTTTTCGACAGAGCATATGCCCCGAAGAAAACCCTGACGTTACTTTAAGGTATGTAGCTACTGTTAGTTTCGTTACACTGATGAAAAGAAGATTTTGAATCACAAGCTTAATCTTGCTCGACGATACATCGAATGTACTTTCGGGATTTTATCTAATAAATGAGGAATTTTGCATCGTCCACTAGATGTAAAAATTGATTTTGCAATTGATATTGTCAAGACTTGTTGTGTGATATACAATTTCATTCGTATCAGAAATGGCATTAGAGTCGATGACGGACTACATTATTATCAAACAACAATTGAAACGCCACAACATCACACTAGAAATGCAAGACGTCCTGCTCCTTACCGAGATTTCTTTGCTACATATTTTACAGAAATCCCTGTACATAAAAGTCTGAATATGCATACGTATTTATACTCACAAAGTGCTTGTTTTTCTTCCACATCCTGTAGCTGACCTCCAAATCTCTCCACTACTTTTTCCGACAAAGGTTTTCATTTATTTTTGTCACGGTTTTCCTTTATAGTACAGTTCCGTAGTTTTGGTCTTTGTTCCACTTCCATTATAAGCAAATCTGTATCGATGCAATTCTCTGATATCGCCGTTTTTAAACTACTTCAGCTTTTTGGTTTCTCTTGGGCGTGCAGCACTATAAGTGTCATTTATAGACATTATGCGATAAATCCTAAATGCTGCTTTAAATATAATTATTTTATTACACTATAGGCCTATTTCGGCTTTTAGCGCCATCGTCAGGTGATATGCGAAAAATGTTACATTACAAATACATCAAATTTTCGTACATTATCGTAATTGTAAATACTATTACGAAATATTAACGCATTACAAAAAGACACAAACATAAGATTTGCTTGTCAGACAAGACATAACGTTTCGTCACAATTAAAATCTAGTAAAACTTATTTCCCACTTTTCTCGAACCCAGGAATATACAAAAATACATGTAGCAACTGCAGTAAATTTTATATAGACCAAACACGCAGAAATTTCAATATCAGGTACCGGGAGCACACCAGACAAAGCACAAATAACCCATCTACGTTTTACCAACATTTAAAAACAGAAAACCACACAGCGGATGATATAGAACAGGCAGTCGAAATTTTACATGTAACACCTAAAGGACAAGTTATGGACATTCTAGAAGAAATCGAAATATATTTACACTCACTACACCACCACTCTGAAGTACTAAATGAACAAGTCGACTTAAAACACAAAAACTACATAGAAAATTTTATTGATATCGTAGACCAAGAAAATGAGTAAAAATGTTAGACCATCTTAGATTACACACGAGCGAAATTTCAGTAGCAAAGATTAATAAATTTATGATACAAAGATCACACATGTCAATGACGATTCGGCTAAGATAATAAAATTTCTCGACATATGCAGCGACATACATTAACCAACCTCTCAAATACCGGTAGCAAAGATTGTCGTAATAATAAACAAACAGTCTGTAACAATATTACATCTCTGGTTATCAAAAAGCTGTCACATCAGAACGTAAATAAGTCATCAGAAATATTGCAATAATTAAAATTAAAACAACATACGTCTTAAGAAATATTGCAATAATTAAAATTCAATGTTATAAATAAATGACTGACAGCAATAAAACCATCGATGTATATGGATGTCAGGACCAACAGACGTATGTAATATTTCGTAAAAGCGCGCGACACAGGACGAAACAAAGCTGAAGTAGCTTAAAAACGGCGCTATCAGAGAATTGCATCGATACAGTTGCTTATGGAAGTGGAACAAAGACCAGCCCTGTGGAACTGTACTATAAAGGACTACAGTGGCTAAAATAAACGAAAAGCTTTGTGGGAAGAAGTAGTGGAGATATTTGGAGGTCAGCTACAGGGGTGGAAGAAAAACAAGCACTTCGTGAGTATAAATACGTATGCATATTCAGACTTTTATGTACAGGGATTTCTGTAAAATATGTAGCAAAGAAATCTCAGTAAGGTGCAGGACGTCTTGCATTTCTAGTGTGATGTTGTGGCGTTTCAATTGTTGGTTGATAATAATGTAGTCCGTCATCGACTCTAATACCATTTCTGATACGAATGAAATTGTGTAAAACACAAGTCTTGACAATATCAGTTGAGAAATCAATTCTTACATCTAGTTGACGATGCAAAATTCGCTATTCATAATATAAAATCCTGAAAATAACAGTCGATGTATCGTCGAGCACGAGTTAGCCTGTAACTGAAAATCTTCTTTTCAGTAGTGTAACGAAGATAACAGTAGCTACATACCTTAAAGTAACGTCGAATTTTTCTTCGGGGCATATGCTCTGGCGTAAGTTTGTATCCATTCCTTCTATTCGATTCTTTATAAGTTGTAGCAGTTCGTCAAATTATTCCACACTCATTCTTGTGAAATTGTAAAACTTGTCTTTATGTTCATAGAATGAAGGCTTTCACGGCAGGTATAGTCATTACTTTAAACTTCCGGGCTGAGATGCCGTGGTCCATACATAAAACATTTCCCTGACTTTTTGCCCTCGTCTGCAAAAGGCATCCGCGGAGGTAAAACGGTGTACGTCAGGGGATAGTTTTATGTATGGACTACGGCATCTCATCCCGGAAGCTTAAAGTATTGTCTGTATGTTTTCGTAAATCATTGTAGAGCGAACAAAATGCACCTTATGTGGTACGTTCCAAGAACATGTTATGTACCCAGTAACGTCGATTGCCTTTTTTGCGGTGACGAACATGATGGAATAACACGGTGGATATCTGTTCAGCATCCATTTCTAAACGAAAGGGGATTCTTTGCGCGTGTAGTCGTATGCAGAAAGTCGCGCGTAAAACGTCGCGCTCGATCAGTAGCGTACGGCTGCTCGCGTCAGTCGGAACTCATCCGCGGCCACAGACATACATTACTAGACCGGCAAACTTGCCTCTGTGACTGAAGTTTAATGCCGCCATCTTGCCTCACCTCACGTCAAAAAGTTTCCGTATGGTACTACTATGATCTTCTGACGCGATATGACGTTGTAAGCTTTACTAGTTGCTTTGAACATGGTTTGCATTTGAGCTAATACTTCCGCATTTTCGAATCGTGTTATGAGAAGAACCTGTTTTGTTCGGTTAAACATTAACATTAACATTAACATCTAGGCAAAGACTTTCTAACATTTTGTTGTGTTGCCAACATAATCATGGGAGGTCGGCGTGATGATAGGTAAAATTTTACCGTTATGTACAGTTAAAGCAGAAGTAGTTATCTGAAAAACACTAACAAGAATAAAGCTATGTGCTATCGACGACAAACAACACATTTATAACGGTTATACTATTGAATAAAAAAACCAAAGTTGATCGAAATTGGAAACAGATTAATATAAACAAAAAAACGCGACTCAGTGTATGCGTCAAAGCAGACTATAGATTTCGTAAGAACTCTCGAAAGAATAAGAGTACACTTTTATAATGACCATACTACTGAAAGAAAATCCGAAGTTTAATGAAATTGGTAACAGATTAATAATAAGAGCAAATCAATGCAACTCATTATTGTATGTGTTAAAGTTTACTCGAGCTTAAAAAAAATTCTGCCATATACAAAACACGAATTTCCTACATGTCAAAACTAAGGGCAGCATAGTTACGTCAATTCATCGGTATTTTTACGACTGTTTTCTGTAATAACTCACACGACTGATCGCACGCTATAGTATAGAAATATGGCGGCGAGACTTCACTGACACCAATGATAATGTATATGGCATTGCCAGTCTAGTAATATATGTCTGTGTCCGCGGCCAACGGAAAACACAGGCCTAAGCGCGCACCTCATGCAACGAATAGCAGAAACAAAGAAAAACGCATGCAAAATTTAAAAAGACACAGAATCCGCAAGACTGGCAATCTTTTACTGAAACTCGCAACCTAGCGCGGACTTCAATGCGAGAATCTTATAGTTGTTTCCACAACGAAATCCTGTCTCGTAATCTTGCAGAAAATCCAAAGAAATTCTGGTCATATGTGAAGTACACTAGCGGCAAAACACAAACAATACCTTCACTACGCGATAGCAATGGTAATACTACCGACGACAGTACTGCTAAGACAGAATTACTAAACACAGCTTTCCGAAATTCTTTCACCAAAGAAGACGAAGTGAACACTCCAGTATTCAATCCAAGAACAGCTGCCAGCATGCGAAACTTAGAAGTACATGTTCCTGGAGTAGTAAAACAACTTAAGTCACTAAACAAAAATAAATCTTCCGGGCCAGATTGTATACCAACTAGATTCCTCTCAGAGTATGCTGATGCAATAGCTCCGTACTTAGCTATAATTTACAACCGATCACTCAGCGAAAGATACGTACCCAAAGACTGGAAAGTTGCCCAAATTACTCCAATATTCAAGAAAGGCAATAGGAGTGATCCCCAAAATTACAGGCCTATCTCATTGACGTCGATTTGCAGTAGGATTTTGGAACATATACTTTGTTCGAATATTATGTACTACCTCGAAGAGAACGACCTATTAACCAATAGTCAGCACGGATTCAGAAAGTATCGCTCTTGCGAAACACAGCTTGCCCTTTATTCACATGAAGTGTTAAGTGCCATCGACAAGGGATCTCAAATCGATTCCATATTTCTGGATTTCCGGAAGGCTTTTGATACTGTACCCCACAAGCGACTTCTAATGAAATTGCGTGCTTATGGAATATCTCCCCAATTGTGCGATTGGATTCACGATTTCCTGTCAGAAAGGACACAGTTCGTTGTAATTGACGGTAAGTCATCGAGTAAAACAGAAGTGATATCTGGCGTTCCACAGGGAAGCGTTATTGGTCCCCTACTCTTCCTCGTGTTTATAAACGATTTAGGAGATAATCTGAATAGCTCCCTTAGACTGTTCGCAGATGATGCTGTCGTTTATCGGTTAGTGAAGTCAACAGAGGATCAAAAGCAACTGCAAAGCGATTTAGACAAAATTTCTACTTGGTGCGAAAATTGGCAATTGACACTAAATAAAGAAACGTGTGAAGTAATACACATGACCACTAAAAGAAATCCGCTGAACTTCAATTACGCGATAAATCAGTCAAACCTTAAGGTCGTAAATTCTACCAAATACCTAGGAGTTACAATTACGAACAACTGTGACTGGAGAGAACACACAGAAAATATTGTGGGGAAGGCGAACCAAAGGTTACGTTTCATTGGCAGAATGCTTAGACGATGCACCAGCTCCACCAAAGAGACTGCCTACATCACACTTGTGCGTCCTCTCTTGGAGTACTGTTGCCCCTTGTGGGACCCTCACCAGGTGGGATTGACGGAAGATATTGAGAAGGTTCAGAGAAGGGCAGCTCGTTTTATTTTATCACGTTACGGGGGGGGGGGGGGGAAAGCGTCACGGAAATGTTGCACGAATTGGGGTGGAAATCATTAAAAGAAAGACGTTATTCATTGCGGCGTGATCTGTTTGCGAAGTTTCAGTCACCGACTTTTAGTTCTGAATGTGAAAATATTTTGCTAGCACCCACCTACTTAGGGAGACATGACCATCCCAATAAAATAAGAGAAATCAGATCGAAAACGGAACGATTTAGGTATTCTTTCTTCTCGCGCGCTATTAGAGAATGGAACGGTAGAGAAAAGTTATGAAGGTGGTTAATGAACCCTCTGCCAGGCACTTAAATGTGATTTGCAGAGTATCTATGTAGATGTAGATGTAGAACGTAAGCAAGGTAGTTGGGAGCCGGCGCGATCGCTAGCCGATTGGCCGGCCGCTGGGGCACTGCCCACTGCGTCATAGCGGGCAGCCACTGACCTAGCGATCGCGCCGGCTCGGAACTACCTTGCTTACGTTGCATGATGTGCGCTCTCAGGCCTGTGTTTCCCGTTAGCCGCGGAACCTTAGCCTTAGATTGTGCAAGAAGATGGATATGGTCAGAGCTCCAAGTGGCTGTCGAATTCCTTGATCTCCAGACCACCAGTCGAGCAGCTCCTCAGCTGGCCGAGAGCTCCCCGTCTCGTACCTGAGGACTGGGAATCGATCCCGGGACCGTGCTTAGCCTTACCCCGCGTCCACACGTTGGTACCAACGCTGGCGGCAACATTGGCCAATATTTTTGAGACAGCTTCCACACATTGGAGCCAATATTCAGTTGAATTCGTCGAGAGCCAACGAAAACATATCTGACGCTCAAATCGCGGCCGATGCGTTAACGCTTTCGAGTGTGAATAATTACATTTTGTCATTGTAAATCAAAGTGGGAAACATACGTAAAAGATGAAGGGGTGTTGTATCACTTCCTACCGAACATTAATTACGGTACTAAATCATTATTTTTTTAAATATATGCTACAAGTAAACGATACACTTTATAAAAACTTAGACCTGCTACTTTAAATGATTGAAAAAAAAAAAAGAGAGAAAAAAAAAAAAGAAAAAAAAAAGAAAAAAGAGAGAGAGATGTTTTAGAGGGATGCTATGCTTTTGGTATTACGCTTCGATTTCTTGCTAAAGGAGACAATTTTAGAAGCCTACACTTCCCTTTTTAAATAACCAGTAATTAATATCACTAGCAGTGCTTGAAGTTTGCAAAACAATATTTAAAGCTTGACAGGAAATATTAAGTACTGTACTGTTAATTTTAAAAATTAAATTCAGTAATGGAGTGTGTCGAAAGTCTAAAAAGTTTTTAATTTATTTCATAGTTCGAGCCTAAGTTTTTCTGTGGCATTCCATTTTTGAGGTTTCTTTCACAAATGAATCACTTTCTGATACAGTTCAAATATTTACAAAGAGATTTCGAAACTTTAAAACGGCGACGAAGAAAGAAACAGTTTGGAGATGAGCAGACGACAAAGACAGAATGAAACGTTGGCGCCAATGTGTGTACGACGTACCCATATTGGCCCAACGTCCTTTGATGTTTGGTCGAAATACCGACAAGCAACGGAGCTGTACCAACGTTGGCGCCAACGTTGGTTCCAACGCTATTTCACCGATCCACACATTGGACCAACACTGTTGGCGCCAACGTTGGGTCCAATGTGTGGATCCGACCTTAGCGGCAATGTCCGGCCGGTCAGCTGTGGCGGCAGTTGGGTCCGACACGCGCGGCGGGCGCGGTCGCCTGTGGCGTGGTGCCTCCTGGTGCGGCAGCGGCGGCCGTCTGCACTCTGCAGCCGAGGGCGGCCAGAGGCGGCGATCGATGGCGGCGCGTCCGCCAGGCGGCGCTGGCGTCGCCGCGTCCCAGCCCGGGGCCCAAGCATGCGCCGACGCCAGTCGAGGGAGCGTCGTGGGCCGGCGGCCGTCGTGGGCGACCAAGGCGGCGGGCGTCAAAACACTGTGCGGTACCATCGCGAGGACTCGGCAGCGCGCGACCTGCCGAGGAGCCGACAGTGACCGATCCGACAGAGACCTCCGACAGTCGGCGTTCCGCAGTACGGAAACTGTGACGCCAGTTTGTCAGAACAGCCGTATATGGCTCCCTGCAACCGTGTGTCAGATAGGCTACTTCTATCTGTGGAATTTCATTTGTAACTTGGACAGTGGTTGTAACTTGGAAGTGTCAACTCTGTTCCATGGGTGTAGTTGCTCAGCTAAAGCATCTATGTGTTCCAATGACCAATCTTGTCGTCGTAGAAAACAAGGCGTAACCTCACTACACTACCATAGTTTGGACGTGTTGTCGGGTGGTGCAAATAAAACATGCGCCAACAGCGCCAAGGTAAATCGACTCAATAGTAATATCGACTGCTCCGAGAAGTGGTTCCAGTGGTTCTAGGTGAAGAATTCTTCAGGGAACTGCCGGAATTGATTATTAATACCGGCGGCTTTAGAGGGAAGACTGTAAGACGGAAATATGCTTGTTGAATACAGACTAAAGATGTAAATTTACGCTGGTGCCAGCTGTAAAAAAGTGCATTACAGGCGAGAAGAAACAATACCAGTATTCAGTGAAAAGTATAGTTTCGCAAACACCATGTGTCAGTTTCTTTAGAGTAAGGAAAAAAAAAAAAAACAAAAAAAAAAAAAACTCTGTTGTATTTGGTGCGTTTTGTGTGCCAGTTAAAAGAACTCAGCCCTAGTGGTGTGTTACGTGCGTCAGTTCCTCTCTACGAAAAGATTTGGGCCTCTGCAGGTCGAATAACGTCTTAGAAGAAGTCATTGTTGGTAATACTGTGAAGTTTGTTGAAACGTAGGAAAAAAAACTAGAAAAAAATTCACTAGTTTCAAGAGTGTCTTCCTTTAAGGTCTGCCTAAAGGGTACACTTCGTTACTCTGTCAAGAGTGATGCCCGAGACTTTCGAAGTCAACATATTTTTGTGTAAAGTGTTTTGAAATATTCTGCTGGCTACGGAAGGGATTGTTTCTTTCGTGGCTGTTGTTCAGATCGCTTTGGAAGAAGAGTGAACAATAACAGACGATTTAGCTACGTTTTTCTGTAGGGAAATTTTGTAAAGCGTCCAGCCAGATGTGTGAAATATGCACATTTTCGAGTAGCTGTCAGGCTGTAAACAAGAAACGGAAGAGTGATTCTAAAAACGGCCCGTTGTTGTCCGAAGACTGTTCACGAGTAAAGGGACATCTAGTGTTTTACGAGTGTACAGAAGTAGCGAGACGATACGTTTGAATATGTTCCACATGATGACTTTTGAATACTGAAAAGTGGCGTTTCAGCTGATTTTTCAGCAATTGACAAGTGAAATAAATTGATGTTTTGAGGGTCCAGCGAGGTGTGAGTTTCGAGTACATGGACGTGGGAGAAAGGCGTGTTGCCACAGAGGATACCTGAAGGACCGTCGAGGTGGGATCAGCGTGCAGCGTTTGAAGTTAGCCGCCGACGCCCGCGGCACCCGCGCATTGGTGGCGGCGCGCCAGTGCTGCCACCACACCGCGACCGCGGCGGCAGGTGGGCCAGTGCTGCCACCACAGCGCGGCAGTAGGGCGGCGGAGCTCCCAGCCTCAACAGCTGCGCGGGCGCACTGCGGCCTCCCAGACGCACGATAACAAGCCGCACTGGGTCAAGGCGGCGATAGCGCGGCGCGCGGGTGTTGGCAGCCGTGGCGCTGCGCGGTTTAAACATAGAGCGGCCGCCGTCTGCGCCGAAATAGCAGCGGCCGGCGAGGCGTGGACGCAGTCGGTGTCCGGCGGCCGTCGACCGTCGATAGGTGTGTGGCCAGTGCGGGTGTGTGAAGGAAGCATGCGAGGATGAGCACGCGGGAGGTGGTGCTGGACGGCGGCTCGCCGTGGGGCTTCCGCATGCACGGCGGGGCCGACACCGGCCAGCCGCTCAGGATCTCCAGGGTGAGTGTCCGCTGCTGCTGCCGCCGCTGCCCGCTGGTGCAACACCATGCAACAATGAAAACATTGCCGGCCTAGGAGGCGATTTATCATTGTTGTATATTCTTCAAAATCGAAATGCCAAGATCGCGAATTAATAGTTATTTAATGACTACCCAACACTCGCACCACAAATATTGCGTAAACGAAAAGTGCGATTGATGTGCGGTTTTCAAATTCAAATGTTCAAATGTTTGTAAATCTATCGGACCAAACTGCGTGGTCATCAGTCCGTGGCTTACAAACTACTTACACCTAGGTAAACTAACCTAAGGACAAACACACACATCCATGCCCCAGGGAGGACTCGAACCTCCACGGCGAGCAACCGCGCGCTCCGCAGCGAGACGCTTTAGACCACTCGGCTATTCCACCGCGGCTGTGCGGTTTTCACAGACTGGATTGGTAGTCAGGGGCTCGTGTTGTTATACAAGAAACAGATTGTAAAAATACCCAGAAAGTTTTTTTTTTTTTTTTTTTTTTTTTTTTTTTTTTTTTTTTTTTTTTTGCAGAATTATAGTTTTTCAAACATTGGCGGTGCTAGACGAAAACTGGGCCTCGGCGAACTCGTCTTTGCGAGGCCCCTTTCATTTCTCCAGTAAGGAGGAAAATGTTAAATGAAATGAGCTGTGTTATACACCAATAATCATTATACTATCATTTTATTATTATAATATACAAGTATTATTGGAATAATAAAATACAATAAACAAACACAGCCGCGGTGGAGTAGCCGAGCGGTCTGAAGTGTCTGTCTGCGGAGCGCGCGGTTGCTCGCCGTGGAGGTTCGAGTCCTCCCTGGGACATGGGTGTGTCTGTTTGTCCTAGGTTGGTTTACCTAGGTTTAAGTAGTTTGTAAGCTACGGACTGATGACCACGCAGTTTGGTCCGATAGATTTACAAACATTTCAACATCTGAAACAAACACAAATTAAAATATAGAAATATTTCGGCTTTTCGCCTCCTACAATATTTTTAAAGATCACATCTTAATTGATACTAGCCGCTATTTTGGCTTCAATTGATAGTATTGACAACGAAGATAATCTTTATTCGCTCATTGTGCTTCTCAAGTATGTCTTCATCAATTTTAGCTTTGTGAAGCTTCTCTCCGCCGAAGCTGTACTGACTGGAACTGTGCGCAACATTCTGATTTTTATATAAACATTAGGATATACTTCTTCTAAATTGTTTTCTAAAATGTACTGAAGAAGTTGTTTTGCAAGTATTTAACTAAAAATTGCATCAGTGCTGCACTCATACGGAAATAAATACGGACGGGAATGGCCGAGCTCACTAAGGCGACATACCACGGTGAGCGAGATCGCTCTCGTCGGGGGTCGAATCTCACCATTCAGTACGGATGTTCGTTCTTGGGTTAGGCTAGTGTAAGTTAGATGTAGGCTGTCGCTACATAACCCAGGAGTTGAAAAGCGCCGATAAACAACAAATGTAAAAACAGCTAAAATTTTATCAATCCTTTGCGAGGCCCCCACAGGCGCGAGGCCGTCGGCGGTTGCCGACATCGCCGACGCCTAGCGCCGCCACTGTTTTCAAATTGAATAATGGTTACAGGGCTGGGCCGAACAATCTCGGCGCCCTTGGCAAATTATTCTAATGGCGCCCCATTTGATAAAACCGCAACAGAATATCAATATCAGATACAAATTGCATTTTGTATTCAAATACATAATCACAATATATACATTACATAAACACAATTCCCCACTAAAGAAATTACACATCATACACTTTCATACAACAATGTTACTTTTTCATCGTTTTTACATACTGTTTTTTAAAAAGGTTTTGTTTGATAGTATACAATCTTCTTCTATATCTATAAATGTGAATGTCTGTTCGGTGTACGTTTATCACGTCTGATGGATGGATGCTTAGGGTTTAACGTCCCGTCGACAGCTTGGCCATTAGAGACGGAGCTAACGCTCGGAGGTTTTGGGTTACGATGAGGAAGGAAATCGGCCGTGCCCTTTGAAAGGAACCATCCCGGCATATGCCTGGAGTGATTTAGGGAAATCACGGAAAACCTAAATCTGGATGGCCGGAGGTGGATTTGAACCACCATCCTCCCGAATGCGAGTCCAGTGCGTTACCACTGCGCCACCTCGCTCGGTATCACGTCTGAACCACAAGACATAAAGAGCTAAAAATTTGTACAGTTACTAATGTCTACCCGGGGAAGGCTTTAGGCACGGTTTTATGGCAATCGGATGTGTGTGTGTGTGTGTGTGTGTGTGTGATTGTTTGGTGTCCGCTTATCACGTCCGAACGACAAACCGCAGATACTTAAATGTTTGTGCAGATACCAATTCCTACCTGAGGAAGGTTTTAGGCACGATTTTATAGCGATCTGATAGATATTTAGTAATTTGAAGAATATAACGCGAAATCCGAAACAATAATTACTCTTTGAAAATTATATTTACTCTTTGAAAATGTATTTTACTGGTTGTATTGTTTCTTTATGGTTGATAATGATAAAAGGGTGGAGTATATTGAGATGGAAAGTTATCGGTGTATATAAAATTCTACGCGTGTGTGTGTGTAAATATTTCGCTCTGCAGCGAAAACTACAGAACGCAAAGGAATGGTATGTGTGTAATTGTTGTCCGAAGTCCCCCGTTGTACAGCATAGCAGTTCCATGACGATAGCTATAAGGGGGTGGAAGATACGGTGGTTGAAAGTCGTTAAATTATAAAAAAAGTTCGGACTGAAGGCCAGCGATGCCACAGACCATATCTTCGGTCTATGCGTGCTACAATGTCTTCAGCTCTTGCTCTGTAAGGGTAAGCATACGAATAAGGAAATATAAGAATAAATAAAGCAGTAAAAAAGAAATTTCTTTTAATACATCTCTTTAAAAAAAAAAGTCGATTTGACTTTCGAGCATTACATCACGTGATCGATCTGTGATATTATTACAATCATTATTGTTGAATTTTGTGATTGGATTCTTCGAAACGAGTGCATTTTTACGCGTGACTTGATCTACGCTACTTACTTTCGTGATAAACGGTAAGGACATAGACTTCTGCAATCTGATGGGAATATTTTTCACTTCCTCTTTATCAGCGACATTTCCTCAAAAATGAGTGAAATTAATTACATTAATTTGTTATTTAAACTTCGTTTCATGTATATTCTCCAATAATGTCTTGAGAAAGAAGGAAATGGACAGATAGAAGGCGTAGGAGAAGTACTAACTCAAGGTAGCAACAAATAAATAAATACCCGGGCAACGCCGGGTTTTCAGCTAGTAACTGATAAAATTATAATTTTCACTATACGAACAGTCACACAAAATTTCATTTTTCTTGCCTTGGTAGTTTTCAAAATCTGTGACGATCTCATTTAAATGGATTGTGTATGCTGTTTCTCGTTCACTTAACGAAGCTGCCAACCCCTCAATTCTTCCTTGAGTCACTGTGGGTCGCAGATATGTTTTTATGAGTTTTAATTTCGAGAAGATGCGCTCACCACTGTCTACAGACACCGGAAGTGGAAGCAACACTCTTAGTACAGCAACTAAATTAGGTACAATGTTTGTAAGTCCATTTTCACAAATATAGCTCAGAACGTCCTGTGGCCCTGAGTTGTTGGGTACTCAGCAATGGCTTATAATTCAGTGCATAGATCAGTAGCATAAATATCTTTAGAGTTTTTTTGTGAGTTAGAGACTCTTTTAAATGAACACATTTTTCAAGAACAGCTTTGCGATTATTTTTGTAAATCATGCATTTACACGAATACACGATTTAGGTTGTCAATGTGATGAAACGTCAATAGAAATTATTGCAGTATCCAACATTTCGAAATAAAAATTAATTTTGAAATGATTTTGCGCGTCACGAATAGGTTCACCTTCTGCTTCATAACCAAACTGTCTTTTCTTGTGTCTTAGACGGACTGGTTCCATATGTAATGAAAATAGTGCGGAAATATTGGCCTGCTTCTGAAATTTCACTTGCTTCTACCAGCATTTTTTCAAATCCTAAATCATCTCTACACTCTTACAGGAAGGTTTTTGTTTTTAGCAGAGCATTTGTTGCAGTGTTTAGATCAGTTTCCCTTGATTGAAGAAGTCACTGTACACTACAGCTGACACGATGGGCGGCACGCCAGCTATGATCGCGGGATGGAAACTTGCAAACTGCTACTGGTCTATTCATTAAACGCTTACTAGCAAACTTCTGAAGAGTCAAGGAGAATGACTGAAACATTGACTTGTGTCTTGTCTCTTGCCCGTTGCTCTGTCTACGTGTAGTAACTGGAAACTCAGTGCTCCTGGAACCGCAGCGCCACAGCAAAGTGAACTGCGTCGCGAGCGCACGAGGGTTGGTAGTGCACCACAAATCTGCCGCCCCCCAAATTCCTGCGCCCTAGGCAGTTGCCAAGTTTTCCTACATGGAAATGGTTGTTTCTAACGTGCACTGGAGTTTTTGACACCAGCTGTGTACAAAGACTTTTGTTCAAAATGTTCAAATGTTTGTTAAGCTTATGGAACTTAACTACGGGGTCATCAGTACCTAAACTTACAAACTACTTATGAACTACTTACGAACTAGGACGGCACAAATATCCATGCCCGAGGGGGGATTCTAACCCCCGACCGTAGTGGCCGTGCTGACCGTGACTGGAGCGCCTCAGTCACCTCGGCCACCGCGGCCGGCAAAGACTTTTGAATGACATTTTTATCACCTTTAGTTTGGCAGATACAATCATTCAACATTTTGGGGGCGGAGGCTACGACAGCGTAGCTGACTGCCTGGTAGAGACGGTGGGCCGTACCCAGAGGCTAGTCACTCGGCCAATCAGCTACGTAATCGCGCCCCCTAAACTTTTAACGGTTGTAACTGCCAAACTAAACGTGATAAAAACGTCATTCAAAATTCTTTGTACACAGCTGGTGTCAAAAATTCCAATGCATGATAGAAACAACCATTGTTCCATTTGAAAAACTGTATGTTTGCATTAAAAATACACTTTCTTAGTAATATTACAATCTGTTCTTTGGCTAAAAATATGAGTCCCTGACTACCAATCCATTCTATGAAAACCGCACATCAACCGCACTTTCCGTTTCCGCAATATTTGCGGAATAGGTGTTAGGTGATTCACCCCGTATACAGAGTGTTCTAGCTATCTTGTCCACCCAAAATATCTCTGGAACAATAACAGCTATTGGAAAACGACTTTCACCGGTATCAATGTACGGCTAGGGCCCATGAATGTACATATTTGGAAACATTCTAAAACGAAAGAAAATGTGTTTTTTAACACAAACTTACGTTTTTTTAAATGGACGCCCTATATTTTTTCTTCAGCAATCCATAGCATGGCAAATTACATAAACAATGGCGTTGATTGCATCGCAATATTCCAATTACATCCCGAGATATTGCGACGCGAAGTTGACGCTTGAAATACGCGAAACGCGTGGCTAGCGCACATCCTGAGCAGCATGGGGTTCTATCCATTTTTTTTAAACATAAGTTTGTGTTACAAACACATTTGATTTCGTTTTAGAATGTTTCCAAATATCTAAATTCATGGGCCCCAGCCGTACATTGATACCGGTGGAAGTCGTTTTCCAATAGCTGTTATTGTTCCAGAGATATTTTGGGTGGACAAGATAGCTGGGACACCCTGTATATGACCAGATGATGGTGACACAGTTCACAGAAACCGGTCGTCGTTCAATAAATTATCAATGAGCGACCTTGGCAATTAATTTTGAGGACTATAAAACTATCAGATCGCCTCCAAAACCGACAGTGTCAGGTAATATTAAATAAACTATTAATTCGCGATCTTGGCATTTCAATTCTGTAGAATATACAACAATTAAAAATATTTTCCCATTGCAAGAGTAGATATTCCTTATCTATTTGCCCTGCCCCCCTTTCCCAATTCGAAAATGATACTTGAGACATCGCATCACTTACTATTTTGTCACAGATCATGAAGTTTTGCCAATACGTATGTCACTTGTTGAACTAGTACTTGTATACCAGTGACGATGGTCAGGTGCCAAGCCGTAGTTGCCGATGTCGCGATGTTGATACTGGCACATGCAAGTGAATATGTCGTCAGCTGCGGTCCATAGATAGATAAGTCACTGCTGTTTACGTGAGAAACAGTCACATTTTATCTTTTAATCTAATATGATGACCTATTTTGATAACGTATATTTTAACAAGTTGACAATGAATTTTTATTCATTTTACGTTTCGACTAGAAACTGCTTATTTCACATGTTCTCCTAAGTGAAGAACTTGTAAACCCTTCTGAAGATGATGATTTAAATCATCGAAAGCGGTAAAGAGTAATGAATTTATTTTATCAGTGATCTCGGCTTAATAACGTAAAAAAGGAGTATTTTTAATTAACATTAATGTAAATATAAGTAAGTAGTCTTCGAATAATATTTTGTATGAGTTTTGCTGCACATATTCAGAGGAGAATTTGCACTGAAGCCCCTTTTAATTTACTGGGATCAAGCTTTTCATGTTAACAATAAATTATAAAAATGCATATTAAAAACTGGCCCGAAATTCACTCCACTAACACCCTACTCCCGTCACCAATACACTGAAGTATCCAGAATGAAGAGCAGTGAATGAGCAACAGCTCTACCGACTGAGCTATTCCGACACGTCTCACGATGCCGCCTCACAACTCAGCACAGGAGTGCTAGTCTTGCAAGTTTCGCAGGAGAGCTTCTGTAGTAGGAGGCGAGGTACAGGCGGAAGTAAAGTTGTGAGGCGGCATCGTGAGTCGTGTCGGGATAGCTCAGTCGGTAGAGCGCTTGCCCTCGAAAGGCAAAGGTCCCTGGTTCGAATCCCGGTTTCGGCACACAATTTTAATCTGCCTGGAAGTTTCACAGTGAAGTATGTCTACCACGGCGATGACTTTAAGCGACATTTATTAAACTGATTCAGTATCATTATAAATAGAAATTTATACACCCTGAGACTGTTTTTCGTCTCGATAATGTCAGAGACGTTAATGATAAAGTCGAAGAATTGAATTAAAATTTGTGATGCCTGAGGTTAAAGACAGGAATCCGATCTGTTCATTGCCAAGGTGCTATTCCGCTGCATGGAGAGCCTTGGCAGACGTAGAGGGAAATCGTGCTTAGACTATTCCGAGGCGGCTTAATCGCTAGTGATGCGTTGGTTTAGCGGTAAGACGTCTGCCTAGTCATCATGGAGGTTCGGCTTCGATTCCCGGCCGCATCACAAATTTTAAATCAGTGCTTCATCTTTATATACCCCACTGGCTCAATCCCTCGACGTTTGGGCATTGTGTCGAAATACTTCTACAGACTCAATGGGCCATCATAATCTGCCCTCCGTCAGACCCAGATTTCGCACATTCCCCAGACGGCAGGACCTGACTGATACTAAATGCATCTTGCGTGTGTCTAGCCAGCAGTCATTCCTCGTTAAGATGACGCTTCTGTCACCTGGAGGGGTTTATATGTAGTAAGTAATCATAATTTTGTAACTGATCAATGTACGAGGCGCATCAAAGAAGTAAGTTATCCTATTTTCTATACAATCATAGTTAAATGTAAAACTTTATTGGCAACAGGTACAGTATTGT
The DNA here is from genome assembly GCA_026315105.1 of Locusta migratoria. Lineage (NCBI taxonomy): Eukaryota > Metazoa > Arthropoda > Insecta > Orthoptera > Acrididae > Locusta > Locusta migratoria. Next base: position 974,829,133 of record CM048744.1, on the reverse strand, counting down.
ATGAACTTCATCAGTTACTTTCCATGGTTTGCGCTCCACGACTCAGAGTTTTTTCAGCTATCACTCGATCTTTTTAAAAAATTCCGTATTGGCAAATCATGATTTCGGCCAGTAACCGGCCATTATCAATGCAAGTGTTTAACTGTAGATGTTATTAATGTGGAAAAACTCACACCACGCCAAGTATGATAACTGGAGTTTTTCCACATTATCAATGCATGTCGTTAACTGTAGATGTTATTAATAGCCAGTTACTGGCCGAAATCATGATTTGCCAGTAAAGAATTTTTTAAAAAGTTCGACTGATAGCTGAAAATTCTCAGAGTATTGGATTTTATGAAATATTTTCTGACATACAAAAACAAACTGAGATACTTGCCACATAGTGGGATCAAATTCTGTATTGCTATCTTGTCAAATACTAACATTTTAACCTCTTGGTTTAGTATAAAATACAGGACAGTTTTTAGAATCAAGAGACAGAAACCAACAACATTTCATTATGCTATTTATTTACAAAATAGCTCTGTTGCCGGTTTCGAACCTGACGGTTCATCATCAGGCGGCTGTTCACTACATACATTTGTCATTTACATTCCGGTCATAATTTTACTTTGTGCCGAAACGTTCTTGGGTAGGCAGTGTCCTACAATACAAAAATGTGATTGCAACGACTTATTTTACCGTAACTATGAGTATGTTAGATCATCATTACTCATTAGTCATACACATGTTCAAAAAAGTTAATTTTTGAGCTGAAACCTGTGATAGATGGTACATTCTGTTATTTGTAATTTACGAGGATAACTACAGAGTATTTATTATCTACAATACAGAAGTATTAAAATATGGCGTATATGGGTTTTCCGACATGTTGATGACGTCATGGGTAAAAACTGACAGGTGCTATCCCAGTCTTCAGTTATGCCAGAAGAACCCAAATCCATAACTGTTGCTACAGATGAGGCAAGAATATTAAAATAAACATTAGCTTTTTAGGCTGAAGTCATTACACTCAAAAGAATACGCGCGTATAAGAAAGACGAGTGAAGTGTATAGTAAGAACACACCCTAATAGAAATTTATGATTCTCTCATGTTTATATGCTACTTACTTTCAGCGGAATAAGCTACAAACATACATACATTTGTAAGTATTTCTTCATGACAAAAGACTTTATAACTTTGTATCAGTTAAATTCGACTGTTTTTACATTAATTTCGGGATTATATATGTCTGTTGATATTTTAAGAATGATTGTAACGCAAAATTATACTAATTATTTCATTCATTATGTACAAAAGTAGTTATAAACAAATATCACTACGTAGACTGGTTGCCCACCGCTAGGAGCGCTAGTGCCGTTGCAGCTGTCAGTTGGTAACAAATGTTCAAATGTTTGTTAAGCTTATGGGACGTAACTACGGGATCATCAGTCCCTAAACTTACAAACTACTTATCAACTACCTTATACTAAGGACGGCACAAATATCCATGCCCGTGGGGGGATTCGAACCCCCGACCGTAGTGGCCGTGCAGACCGTGACTGGAGCGCCTCAGTCACCTCGGCCACCGAGGCCGGCGGCATATGAGGAATCGCACTGCGAAGACGAGTGTGCGAATTTAGCTTCACTGTATATTACGTTCACAATGTGAGTCAAGTGCAAGGATACGTTACCGTCGGAAGTAAATATGATGAATACTGAGTGTTGGGTACATGCCGCATATACCTCTTACAGCAATGGAAACACCATCTCCGCCGTACACTGTAGTCATCTGACGTTTGTTTCGTTCTGTGCCAATGTTTACGTGTAGGATCCTCATACCAGAGCACGGTTATCTCGCAGCAGACCTACTGCTTCCAGTGGGTACCGAACCACAAGCATTCTACATCTTGTGTGTTTTTATCGCTACCCAGCACTGGGATCTATTGATCAGAAGGTGATGAATCTCGAGATTTACGTACCTCCTATTTGCTCTATACAAGTACCACATGTTATGTGTGACTCTTGCCTTCCGTTTTGGAAATTTTGAATTCATTTGTTGTAATATAATTTCCAGCCATGTTTTTGTTTTATATCACCATATATCACATTTACTTGTGATGGTAATATGAGGACTGGAACTTAAATAGTGGCAAATATTTATTCACAACCGATACAAAAGCGTTAATATTCTTCAAAATAGTCATCAGCTTTATGTAGAACCCTTTCCCAGCGATATGGAAGGCGTAGTATATCGTTATACTCGACGTCACATACGAATGCGGCCCAGTTTTCATTCGTTCTGCGCATCCCCCTCCATTACCGCAATGACAGCCAATAACGTTCATTCTGTAGGTGCGTGGCTGGCCGCGAGTTACGCAACGTTTCTCCCACAGGCTCCAGTGTTGGCGCTCGGCCGTAGCTCCTCCCCTCCATGCTTCCCTATCGCTCCGCCTCTATGCGCAGAAGCGCCTTCTTACATGACACTAGCTATAGAAGAGCCTGTTCTGTTGATGGTGCGAATGGAGCGGTCAACTGCCGGTCGAATCTGAAGCAAATGCCGCGAAGTGGTTCCTTTATCTTCGGAATCAAATCAAAGTCACAACGACTTTAGTCCGGGGAGTATGGTGGATGGTACAGTTTTCCCAGTGCCATCGACAAAACAGAGCCGCCACAGCTTGCGCTGTATGCGTCCGCGCATTGTCGTTCAAAATGCTGGGTGAATTGCGGAGAAAGTGTTGCTGCTGCTTTCGCAAAAATGGTCACAGGTGATGCTCCAAATACTAAAAGTAATACTGTACATTGACAGTCTACCGTGGAGGAGCGTAATGTGTTAGGGTAACACCATCACAGTCGCGCAACATAATGGTCACCTTACTGGGGCTCTGACGCACTTTCTACTTTCGCGACGACACATAATGAAGCCATTCGCTGGATTGCCGTTTCTGTTTTTTCTCATCCAGGGTTATGATACGACGCTCACAGCGCTCCAAGTGCGTCTGAGCAGCGTCGTAACGCATCCATTTCTGAACTTCCGTCAATTCATGCGGAACCCATCGTGATGCAATATTTCGCTTGCCCAGAAGTTCCTTCAGGATGTGAAGCACAGTCGTATGCGCTAATCCGGTTTTGTGGGCGAGCTCACGAATCGTCTGACGTCGATAACTGTCCACTAACGCGGCAACAGTATGCACTTCTTCCTCAGAGACGCTAGGACGATCTGCCCGATGCATGTCTGCCACAGTTTGCCGACCTTCGTTGAAGGCTTTTTTACCCAACGTGCCACTGTTCTGTACGGCAGTGCAGATTCCCCACACGCCTCTAGAAGACCTTGATGCCACTGTCGTGCCGTACGACATCTGGTACATTAAATCTTGATCTAACTCCGTTATTCTTGTTTCGAAACCTTGGTACCCCATCATCGGGAAACTGAGTAAACTCTGTCTGTAAATATGTCGTTGTAGTTGATAGTGTGCCAAGACCAACATTAGCTGCCAAAGGCTTTTAATGATTTCAATGGGGAAAATTATAAATCATGTAGCAAAAATTAGAATTCCGCAATTCAAAGTTTGAGAGTTAATGTAAATAATCGGTACACAACTTTATTTACAGAATAATGGAAGGACTGTAAGAAGCAGATCTGTAAAAAGTTCTGTTTACGTTCCGAATAAACGTTGGAGCAAGAGATAAAATACTGACCCTACGAATAGAGACAGAATGAATAAACGCGATTTTAATATTCGTTGATCAGAGAAGGCTTTTTACGGTGATGATTGCTGAAGGCAGCAGGGATAAAACGCAGGAAGGCAAAGGTTATCACTCACTCGTGACGGAGTATGAACTGCGGTTATAAGACTCTAAGGTCATGAAAAGGAAACAGTAGTTGATATTCCTGACGCTGTTAAACTTGTACTCTGAGTAGGAAAGAAATTTCGGGGAGAAGAAGTACTTTAATGTAATGCTGAGAGAATCAGTTATAAAATTGTGACATGAGAGAAAGATGTAAACAGAAAAAGAAAGAAAGAAGAAGCTATACAAATTGGAGTTACCGCCAGAAACTATTGGACTCGTTTTCCGAAAAGACTTGAGCAGTTAAACCGACAGCCCACACGCAACGGAGATGTTCCTTATAGCTACATACAGGTCCGATCTTATTAACGATGTCAGTATAGAGACAGGAGTTAGCGATAATGATATCGTCGTAGCGTCAATGGTGACCAAAGTTAATAAACCAATCAAGAAGGCTACGAGCGTGTTTTTGTTACAAAAAGCCGACAAGCAATATTGTTAGCATCACAGAAAATGAATGGACAGCGTTTAGTTCCAGTGCAATGGATGTAGAGGAATTGCGGACTAAATTTACAAGCATTGCAAATGAAGGGTTAGAGAAATATAAGCCTTTAAAGTCGATTAAGGATGGAAAAATCCACCGTGGTGTAATAATAATATTATAAAGCTACTGATAATTTTGCACACTTGGCCTTCAAAACAAGAGGAAGGTCACTGCCTACAACAAATTTCGTACGGTATATGGCGGAGGGTACAATCGAGATAAGCGCCGTGTGACCAATCACTATGAAACTACGTACATTTCCACCGTACTACAGTTCACAATAATGGTAGATATACGTAATTTTCCGTAGACAGAGGCAGTAGGAGACGGATAGAGTAGGAGATGGACTGTGAGAAGAGATGTGAGGGGGAGGTGAACAGAAAGAGGGAGAGAAGGAGATGGACAGAAGAAAAGATTGGACAGAATAAATACCCGGGCAACACCTGGTTTTCATATACGAATACTTACTACGTGTGTGTCCTTTACGTCATATGTACAAAATTATGCGTTTGGGTTCGTGCTTTATGTCCAGTTACCTAAGAATGCTAGTCTGTTGTTTCGTAAAGTTGCCCTAATATGAGGAAAAATCAGTAGTACAGGTTTCCTTGTTTTTAAGCCTTAAATATGAAAGTTTTCTTTCCGTAATGGGGTCTAGAATCCATAAATAAGACCGCGCCATGTTATTATTCCTGTTATAACCATCATACATGCTTTCCACCTCATCCCCCAACTACAACCGACATCAAGTGGGGCATGAACGGCGGAAAGGAGTGTCAGTTACCCCTTCCTCACTTTTTATTTCACAGCTCTGAAACTTTCAAGTGGCTTAAAACTGAGCGCCTACCTCTTCGTTTCGCGAGCGGGTGGCCGCCGACGATGACCCGCCTTCACAGTGATACTTCCGCCAGTAAGCCCTACCTTCATACAAATGTTGTTCTGGACTCTCTCAAAGACTTTATGCCATGGTATCTACATAGTCCCGTCTACTTTCGTTGTGATGTGTAAGGTTAAACTATGCTACAGCGTCACACATACGTCGATCACACACCAAAGTATACAATATCTCTTTTTCCGTTGTCGCCTACAGGAATATTAATTTGTGATCGTGTGCATTTATTCTTTTCTTTAAAAAGTAGTTATGATATTAGATTTTCCTCTGAGTAACCAAACTGGTTAAAGTATCTCCAGGCAATTTAGCTACGGACTACACACACACACACATACTGATATATATATATATATATATATATATATATATATATATATAGTGAGGACAGTTTACAACTCACCGCAAAGACGTGGCGACGAGCTGCGACAGGCACATTTTGTATGTGCCTGTCGCAGCTCGTCGCCACGTCTTTGCGGTGAGTTGTAAACTGTCCTCACTATATTATTTATTCCAACCTGGACTTTCCATTATATATATATATATATATATATATATATATATATATATATATATATATGTGTGTGTGTGTGTGTGTGTGTGTGTGTGTAGTCCGTAGCTAGATTGACTAATGTAACTTTTTCTGACTGATAGATTTTCTACATGTTGCCATAGTGGCTATAATCTGGATTTTTTTTTTTTATTTTATTTTATTTTTTTTTTTTTTACAATTTTTGGCCTACGGTATTAACACTAAAAGTGGGCCTTTGCGATCGTCTTTTGACAGCTCGAAATTTAAATGATAATTTTTGTGTCCCATCCTCGTCGCCGCTTTTGTGTCTCGTTTCCGTCGTAGGTGGCCGAGTAGAAAGACCGACACAGGAATAAAGGGTGCACGCTTGTGCAGGTAGGAGGTGACCAGCCAATGGGACAGCAGAAACTAGAAACACTAGTGTGAATTAGAACGAGATATATATTTCTTAGAGACTTAGTAATACTTAACTTTTACATAGCTCAGTACTGCAGAATGCTGATACATAGTTGAGTTAGAGGCCTGCCTAGTGCCTATCCGATAGCCAAGTCTTCACTGGTGCCTATCTGATTCCGAAGTGTTAACTGGTTCCTATCTCAGTCCCAAGTGAACGATGTCATTCAGTGGTGGCCACGAGCGGAGTTGCAGCAGAGAGGGCTCGTGGCTGTCGTCGTAAGAATGCCGCGCCGTGCGTGCATGGCGGCGCGCGGCGAAAGTAGGTGGCGCGCACTTTGGACTTGTGCGACACTACAATAATAAAGGCTTAACTATTTATCTGACACGTAAATTAAAATAACCGAATTTATAGAGTAGAAAATTCTTTACAACTTTGCTCTCTTACCTTCTTTTCATATCTCGTATCGTTTGAGAGATTTTTGCAAAAATAACCGAGATTTGACACCCTCCATTGAATTAAAACCAGCCGTTCGGAGATGTCACGTGACATTCCTCGTCCAGAACTCTCTCTGGCATACGCCATCTTGCGTTGCGTATATGATGTTTTTGTTATTGTAACTTACACATTGTTATTTGAAATCAATGGCGCACTGAAGAATTGACAAACACGTAGTTTTTCGTACAATAAATGATAATCTAGTGTCTAAAAATGCCATATTGGCATCAGTTACCAACTGCCGTCAATAGTACGAGATTAAAGAATGCAACTTGTGATTGGTAGGCGTAGCGTAGTGGGCAATCCGTTGGGCTCTGATGTTAAATGTCAGTTGTTCGAAACCCGCCATTGCGATTTTTTTTTCTAAAAGGGTTTCAGACACTCTTATTATTTAAATTGTTCTTCAATGTTAAGAATTGTGCAGATGTAAGAATGCTCCCTCTAAAATGCGTGTTTGTTGTATTCAGTGAACATGCCGTAAAATACGCAACAACGAATTGAGCAATGGTTTTCTGAAGCATATGCACGTAAACTGGGAGGATAATAAATATTCTGCACAAAGTGCTGATACAGGTAGTTTCGTATATAAAGGAAGTCCCAGATTTCCGTGGAAAGTGTAGTTCCTTAATGAAACAGAAGGGAAGTGTATACATTGCAACAAATTACCTTGTTTATTTTTCTTCTAAGCGTTTATTCACTATTTGTGGAATGTATTGAAAGTCATTAATTGGAATCAATGTATCTACGCCAAATGTACGCTGTGTTCCATCCAGGCTATAGTCACTCGTCCGAACGCCAAATGTGCGCTACGTTCGTTCCAGCCTAAAGTCATTCGTAAACAGTACAGGCAAAGAAAATAAACTTAGAACTACCAAGGCAAGACAGGTGATAATATTTTAACGGAAAAATATAATGAAAATGTGGGAGAGATATTAAAATGATAGTTCAAAGAGGTAAAAGTTCAAAAAAGAGTATGTTTGTCAAACCTAAATTCAAACATCATATAATTTTGTCTGTTTGTTAAAATACGGTCAGAAAGAATATTACGTACTGGGTGCATAGATATTACCACAATAGTAGAGTCGTAATCTTATCACCATAATTTTTTTGTTATTTGGATTATTATTTTGGTCTAAAATGTTTGCAAAAACTTATAAAACTACAAATCTAATGTGGGCCGTAAACACGTCAGTGGGATTTTTTATATCGTATAACTTGAGAAGGACGTTGCTGGATGCTTATACTATCACATACGGCCAATTTTACTATAGTTACTTTACTTTTCTGTTTCACAATGCGGTAAGTTGTTCTCAGTAATCAGATAAATAAAACTCCGTATCAGTTTTTTTGTAATTTCACTCTCACACCTTGCGTGACAATTTTGTTGAATTTATTTTTACGATGCATACCAACGTATATCCCACATGTATTTAAATAAATTTTGCAGTATTGCGACTTGAAAACTTCTGTACCACAGCAGTTTTTTACAGTACGGACAGAGTTTGTATCTTATTTCATCTCGTTATGAACAATGGTTCAGTAGAAATTGTCTTTATATACTGACACACTAAATTTACGAAAAATATTATTTTATTTGCAAGTGTGCTATAAACAAACACTTTAAAGTTGTTTATAACGATACATGTGGTCTTCTTGCAGTCCGAGCCTTCGGAGTTCCCTTTTGGGAAAAAACCTCCACAGACATTTCAAGACTAGCAAGACTAGCAATATGTACTATATCAGTCTTCACTGAAGCAACCTGCATCAAATACCATTCACGTAAAAGTTCCGATTTTTCCACTGCTACCATCATCGAACGCCAGACACGCATCATGAGTGACAATTTCAACTACAGGAAATGAGGTTATTAACGCTTTCATAAGAGATTTGTGCTATACCCTGCGTCCATTTCTTTTATAAATATTATAAATTTTAATGAGTTAAAACCAGAAATAAGTCTTTTGAGCATCTGAATTTTTCAGATACTTCGTGGTCGAAAAAAGACGGCTTTTACATCATTTGTAACACGAATTTGCTAACTGGAGCCATAGTTTCTAGCGAACTAATTATGTGGTACGGGTATCTCCACGACTGCGTGTGTGTGTGTGTGTGTGTGTGTGTGTGTGTGTGTGTGTATGTGTATGTGTGTGTCTCAAGTACAAAAGAGGTGAATACAAGCTACGTCCACTAGTAATTGTGTCACGTACAATAGGCTAAGCCATGTCTCCACCATATCCTTTCTTCCAGGAGTGTTAGTCTTGCATGGTTCGCAGGAGAACTTCTGTGAAGTTTGGAAAGTAGGAGGCGAGGTACTGGCGGAAGTGAAGTTGTGAGGCGGCATCGTGAGTCGTGTCGGGATAGCACAGTCGGTAGTGCGCTTGCCCACGAAAGGCAAAGGTGCCTGGTTCGATTCCCGGTTCCGACACACAATTTTAATCTGCCAGGAAGTTTCATATCAGCGCACACTCCGCTGCAGAGTGAAAGTTTCATTCTGACAATAGGCATTTTTTTCGCAAAGCTGTGCGTTAGTGTATAGTGGGTTCGTGAATGTCCACCACCTTGTGTCAAGTTCGACCTTGTTGACACGACACATTCTTCTGTAGGTCAGTTGTTGTGGGGAGTGTCTATAATGCGTCCGATCTGTCTTAATTGTCCAAGCCGTCGTCAGAAAATTTTTCAGTTTTCTGAAGAACAAACGTTAGCAAAAATAAATCTCGTAACATCAGATCCCGAGCACAACTCATCAGAGTTGACATTCAACAAGATGATCTCATTAATAATCTCAAAATGCACAATCTGGAAATTCTTCATTTTTATGAACCAGTAATACTGCAAGGAAGCTGAACAGGTCGCAGTATCGAAACTCATACATCACACAAAATTGTTATTTATGACGCGTATCGGATTTTATGCATCAGATCTGCTCCGACAATCTGATAACTGATTGTGATGCCGTACCACATTAAATAACGTAAAGGGTTGTTTTTATACTTTTTATTCCACAACTTCAGCCATATAGCTCATAAAATACGTGATAATATATGGAATGAAACTCAGTTTTTATTTCCTTCTGAAGAAGACACCCACAGTGGTGTCGAAACCTTGACCGTGGCGGAGCGGCCGAGCGCATTGAGGCGCTATCCTACGATTAGCGAGGCCGTTCCCCCTCGGGGGTTCGAATCCCCCCTTGGACATGGATGTCTGTGCTGTGTGTAATAATACTAATATAGTATGAGTACCGATACATGCATCATTTGGTACAATTTAGAAATTCACTAATGGAGTATAAGGAGTTGGCCACTAGAAAGTATTTTAGGCTCCTCTTAAACTGATCTTTATTTGTAACTAAATAGTTCCTGAGTAGTGCACCCCTTTTTGAACTAAAGTAAGTGCTTTTAAGTCCTTGTGTAGATAATATTTATTCCTAGTATTGTATGTATAAACTGAGCTGTTTGTTAGGAAAAGGGATATATTATTTATGACAAATTTCATTAAGGAATAAATATACTGAGAGGCAGTAGTTAATATACCCAGTTCTTTGAAAAGGCTTCTACACGATGTCCGTGCATATACTCCACAAATAATACGTATTAGGCTACACGCTTTTGGACTCTGAAGACTTTTAACTGACTTGAAGAGTTACCCCAAAATATTATACCATATGACATTATGGAATGAAAGTAAGCAAAGTATCCAAGCTTTGTTATATCCTATGTCTGATAACACTCGTATTGAAAATACAGTTTTGTTGGGTCGTTTCTGAAGTTCTGTGGTGTGCTCCTCCCAACTAAATTTATTATCAAGCAGTAATCCCAGGAATTTAATACTGTCAACCTCTTCTATCTGCTCTTCTGCATATGATGCTTATGCATATGCATATGCTGAACTGCATGTAGTGAGTCTTTTCAAAGTTTAATGACAATGAGTTGGCTTTAAACCATTTACTAATGTTCATGAAAATATCATTAGCAGACCTTTCTATAACTATGCTTGATGTACTTTTTATTGCAATACTTGTGTCATCTCCAAACAAAGTTTAGTTCATAAGTAGTTTAGAGGCTGATGACTCCTCATTTAAGTCCCTTACGCTTAACAAACATTTGAAGATTTCGAAACGTGCCTTTTAATCTGAAGCCTCGTACATGTGCCGACGACATACATCTTGAAGACTGTAATGGATTTTCAATACGTAACTCCATACCTACAATTCAAATGTTTGTAAATCTAAGGGACTTAACTACGTTGGTCATTAGTCCTTAGGCTTACAAACTACTTACACTAAGTTAAAGTAAATTATACTAAGGACAACACAAACACCCATGCCCGAGGGATGACTCGAACTAGACTTGCGCGGAATAGTTCGCGGTCGGGAGCGCTCACTTTAGTTCGCGGCTCTGCCGCGAACTAGTTCCCTCTTTTAATTCGTCCGCTCCCAGTGACGGCTGAGCGGCGTGGTCTGCGCGTGCAGGTGGAGGGGAAAGTTCTCCCACTTAGCTGCTTCATGCGCTTGCTGCTTGAGCCGCTAACGATATCACGGAAACCAAAAGAAACAGTTTGTCGATAATTTCTCGCGTTTAGAGTTATCTCGACATGTTGGCATTATGGAATTTATTAGTCAGATATTGCAGAGTGCAGAATACTTCAGAACAGAAATTTTGTAGCACTGAACTATGTAATCTAGCAGGCAGACGCACACCTCGAAATGATTCATCAGCAGAAAGCAAACACGTGATTTTTAATTCTGCTACGCGCCCTCTCGCTATTGCCCGTCGATCTTCGGAAAAGAATCCAACGAACTATGAAGCGAGATACCTTTGGCATAATCGTCCGCTGCTCCTAGTTCGTCCGATGCTCCTAGTTTGTCCGCTGCTCCTAGTTTGTCCGATGCTCCTAATTTGTCCGATGCTCCTAGTTCGTCCGATGCTCCTAGTTCGTCCGATGCTCCTAGTTTGTCCGCTGCTCCTAGTTTGTCTGCTGCTCCTAGTTTGTCCGCTGCTCCTAGTTCGTCCGCTCATTTTGGCTTTTGCTACCGCTACTAAAAGAGCTCGTTGTTTATGACAGCTTTTTTATATAATGAATCAGTGTTGCCAAAGTGTGTGCTATTACCAGTATTTTTGGGCAATTTGACATCAAATACTTAGGCAAATAAACCAGATATTTAAACGAATGGGTGATACAATGGTATTCAACTACTTTGCATACAGAGTACTCGTAGTACTTTATTTTTGAAACAGATTTCTTGTGGCAGTGAACTATGAAACTGCAGTTGAGCTGCATCTCAGCTCGAAATGACGGTAACTGTCAGAAGGGAATCATGCGATTCTGTGCGCTCTCGCGTCCTCTCGCTGTTCCCCGCCAGTCTTCGGAAAAGGAGCGGACGAACTAAGAGGCGAGGGATCTGCCCCACACCTACACATATCCATTGATAAACAATAAGTTTTGGGAAAAAAGAATTTCTCGGCTACGGTGTCCTCTTGAAAATAAAACTACAAAGATTCCAATAGAGGCAGCACAGACGATATCAACTGAAGAAAGACCAGCCACAAGTTATTAGTTATGGAATTTCACTGGTAAACGAAGTAATCTGTATGATTCCGCCAGCATAGGCCGCGGGGGATTAGCCGTGCGCATTGGGGCGCCGTGCTGCGGTGCGCGCGGCTGTTCGCCGTCAGGGGTTCGAGTCCCCACTCGGGCATGGGTGTGTGTGTTGTCCTTAGGTTAGTTTACCTAGGTTTAAGTAGTTTGTAAGCTACGGACTAATAGCCACGCAGTTTAGTCCGATAGATTTACAAACATTTGAACATCTGCCAGCATAGAAAACAACGAACTTTCAAATCTCTTTTAAAGTATTACGAACTATAAAACATTTCGCCTGAAAATGATTTCTCCAGTTTCCCGAGGAACTTACCAACATCGAATATACTGGTACAGATGATAAAGTGGCATGAAATTCTTGTAAATAGCTTCAATATGTGCAGTGTTTTTTCTTTTCCAGATTTTATATAGAGTAAATGATTATATATGGATATCTAAGCTTCATCCGTTAATTCGTTAATCAGTATTAAGAACAATGTCCTTTTAATCGTTTAATGTTGGAGCTACAATCTAGAATGAAGAATTTCATGAGTGTACAATGGGCCAATACCACACTTGTTAGCGCACATTAAGTTTAATTTTGAATATTAATGATTTGAATCGAAAATTAATTTCAGCAACAAGCATCAAAACGAACACTTGTCACCGAAATTTCTTTCCTACTCAGAGTACAAGTTTAACAGCGTCAGGAATATCAACTACTGTTTCCTTTTCATGACCTTAGAGTCTTATAACCGCAGTTCATACTCCGTCACGAGTGAGTGATAACCTTTGCCTTCCTGCGTTTTATCCCTGCTGCCTTCAGCAATCATCACCGTAAAAAGCCTTCTCTGATCAACGAATATTAAAATCGCGTTTATTCATTCTGTCTCTATTCGTAGGGTCAGTATTTTATCTCTTGCTCCAACGTTTATTCGGAACGTAAACAGAACTTTTTACAGATCTGCTTCTTACAGTCCTTCCATTATTCTGTAAATAAAGTTGTGTACCGATCAAAACTTTGGCATGACTACCAACCGTTATATTTTTACACGGCGTGGCTGCTTCTCAGAAAGTTCGTTGTCAGACTCCTCTTTGTACTTAACGCTCCTCAAGTTTCAAAAGTAAAGCCCTGTGTGGTACACAAGGCCTGTCCTGTAGCGTCTATCAGTGCGTTTACGTAACCATATGCATTATTTTCTCCAGATTAATAACGAAAACGTTATAAATGGATTCTTCTGTCGCTTCTTGGTAGAACGCTTTAAGGTTGAAAACAAACAAACTGTTTCTGTTCTACTAATTTTTTGTTTATTTACTAACTAGTTTTCGGCTTATTAAGCCATTATCAGGTAAACACATTATATATCAAATATTAAATTATAATATTACATAATAATGTTAACATATTCATTAATATTTGATATGTAATGTGTTTCACCCTGTTCATTCGCAAATTACAATGTAATAATGTTAAGGAGGGCACTGATTACGCGAACATAATTCTACATGGCAACAGATATTGTTTGCAATTCCAACAAATGTTATATGCAAAGACAGAGTAATCTGTGTGTTGTATCTTTGTTTTACCATCTTTGAGAACCGAAGCAATAGCGTCTTTGTCGACGCATGTCAGCAGTTTACCTGAAGATGGCCTAATAAACCGACAACTAGTTAGTAAATAAACAAAAAATTAGTAGAACAGAAACAGTTTGTTTAACCTTAAAAAAAAAGAAAACAATAAAACGCGCCGTTGTATGCTTTATATTAACCCTTTCGTAGGCTGTGGGGGCTGTATTTCCCAGATTAAAAATACGGTAACGAAAATTCGTCCATGGGATAAGCATTTCCGAAGATTGTGACGTTCTGCCATCTATGGGGCTCTTTTGGAAACTCACTTCCACCAACCGTTTTCCGTTTCGCGCCAGTGCTTCTGGTTGTTGCCGAGTTGTATATAGTATGACGTGTTATGGTGTCTGTCAGTAGTGCTGTTTTGTCATTTCTTGATTTATCCCGCTATAGTGAACAACCTTTTTGTTGTGGAAGATCAAAAAGCGCAATACATTAAACCAGGATCAGTTAACATTCCGTCTGAAACTAGCACGGCGGGTCATTGCTAGATATTCTAATAGGAAACGTCGTGGCAAAATACCAACATACCTTGTAAAAAAAGGGAGTAGTTCCTATAGACGTCCGGCTGTCACAGGTTGGAAACCATCGTCCTATTTTGGGAGGCACTAATCGTAGATGCAGGTTTTGCTTAGTAAGCAGATGCTAAAGCGAACTCGCTACATGTGCACAGATTGTAATGTACCGCTGTTAGTGGATCCATGTTTCGGCCACTTTCATGGGAAATGATTTGTTTCTACTCAATACTGTGTGTTATTTGCATCAGTTTCTGTCATATTAACAATACTGTCATTATATTTCCTCCTGGTGGAAAGTGCCAGTGGGAAAAATACTTCGCACTTGCTGGTATGAGTAAGCTGTAATTGCAAACAAACAAAATTCAGTTTCGTCCCTATTTTGCCCACAAAAGGGTTAATAAATCTTGGCAGTAGTCGCAGAAACACGAGCTATTATCAGTCCAGCCGCTGTGGAGTAGCCGAGCGGTCTAAAGCGTCTCGCTGCGGAGCGCGCGGTTGCTCGCCGTGGACGTTCGAGTCCTCCCTGGGGCATGGGTGTGTGTGTGTTTGTCCTTAGGTTAGTTTACCTAGGTTTTAGTAGTTTGTAAGCTACAGACTGATGACCACGCAGTTTGGTCCGATAGATTTACAAACATTTGAACATTTACTTTAGGTTTCTTCAGTCACGATTATCTCCTCCTTCCGGATACTTTTCTGACCTCACCCCTTTTCCACACCTACTTAAATTTCTGGAACATATCCTCACCCTCTATGTCTCCCGAAAAATAGTGTCCCGTCACCCTCTGCCCTCCCCCCCCCCCCCCTTTCTCCTGAATCTCGGGCCTCTGCCACGCCAATATCTATACAGGAATAAACAGATTGTAAAAATACCTAGAAAGTAAATTTTTTATGCAAACATACAGTTTTTCAAATGGAACAATGGAATGAAACTTTCACTCTGCTGCGGAGTGTGCGCTGATGCGAAACATCCTGGCAGGTTAAAATTGTGTGTCGGAACCGGCCTCGAACATGGGACCTTTGCCTTTCGCGGGCAAGCGCTCAACCATTGAGCTATCCCGGCACGCCTCACGGTCCGTCCTCACAACTTTATTTCTGCCAGTACCTCGTCTCCTACTTTCCAAACTTTCATTCTGGAAACATCCCTTGGGCTGTGGCTAAGCCATGTTTCCACCATATCCTTTCTTCCAGGAGTGCTAGTCTTGCAATGTTCGCAGGAGAACTTCTGTGGTTTGGAAAGTAGGAATCGCGGTACTGGTAGAAGTAACATTGTGAGGACGGATCGTGAGTCGTGTAAGGATAGCTCAGTGGAAGAGTGCCAGCCCTCGAAAGGCAAAGATCCCAGGTTCAAGTCCCAGTTGCGAAGCACACTTTTAATCTGTCCGGAAGGCATATTGAATATGCCAGAGGTCGTGCAGCACGCGACAGTGCCATCAAGGTCTTCAAGAAGCGGCAACATTTTCTCCGAAAGCCACCCATCATTTTGCACGATAATGCGCGGGCGTATACTGCTCTGTTCGGTCGATGGGACTGGGAAGTACTGTACCATACACTATACTCCTCGGTCTTAAGTCCTTGTGACTTTGATACCGACTATAACGTTGCCCTTGCTTCGTATGATGCCACAATTGTTAAAGTAGATTCCGCGATTATATTTTTGACAAGTAATTGACGCTACCGAATTTTTGAATTTGAAATAATTTAGTTAAAGTACAGCACAAAAAGAACATTAAAGCAAATAAACCGCGAGGTGCATATTAAAGTTGGGCACCATACAAGCAACAGCACGTTGTAAGACCTACGGAAAGCATCTAGCTGGATCCTGCGCTTCGTATTGTAGAAGTTGGAAATGATAACTTTTTCTTATTTAATACGTGAACGTTAGAGATACTTTCCGTAGGAGATCAATGTTCAGACTGTTCACTTCGCTTTTCATTGTTGTGTGAGCGTGGGTGAAACATGTTCAAAAATGTTCAAATGTTTGTACAGCTTATGGGACTTAACTACGGAGGTCATCAGTCCCTAAACTTACAAACTACTTATGAACTAGCTAACACTAAGGACGGCACAAATATCCATGCCCGAGGGGAGATTCGAACCCCCAACCGTAGTGGCCGTGCAGACCGTGACTGACGCGCCTCAGTTCCCTCGGCCACCGCGGCCGGCGGTGGAACATGAAGTTAGTGGTAATGATAGAATAACAATAATAATAAAAAAGATCGGACTTCGTGAAATTACAAAAGAAATGACTGCAGGTTCTAAAATCAAGCAGAGTATTGTATAAGGATGATTGATAGTGACTGAAATTTTGCAGACAATGCGAAGCGATTATAATGGCGCGTGACCATTAAACTAATACGGAAGTAGAGGAGCTGAAAACATTAAGAAATTAAATATTTTGACGTGGAGGAGTTTGATTTAAATGAAAACCAAAGAGAGGGAATGCTTTTAAATTTAAATAATATGTTTTCAGCAACAGCTTGCATTATTCTTACTTACATGAGTGGATACAGGTATGAAAGACGTCTTGACACAACGGATACAGACAAGAGAGTGGGTAAAATTACTATCACGGTTCCGTCTTCTCGCTTGTTCGGAAGTAAAAAAATGACGAACGAAATTAAATTAATTGTATTGCGAGTCAGAGGGAACCGGAGGTGATAAGCATCGCTGATCAAAGATAAACAAAAAAATAAAATTTTTAGTGTATCGTTACACGACGATGAAGGAACCACTTCGTGGCATTCGCTTCAGAATTGTTCCAGAGATTCGTCAAGCAGCAGACTGGCTCTGATAACGGTATACTACGCATTCCACATCGCTGGCAACGGATTCTACACAACACTGGTGAGTACTTTGAAGGACAAAAACTGTTCAGGTGTTTGTAAATCTATGGGACTCAATCACTGGGTCATTAGTCCGTAGCTTACAAACTACTCAAACTAAGGTAAACTAACCTAAGGGCAACACAAACATCCTTGCCCGGGGGTAAGCGGCGGGGGGACTCGGACCCTGACGGCGAACGGTCGCGCGCGCCGCAGCACGGCGCACCAGTGCGCACGGCCTTTCAAGGACAATAACAGGTGCAAACATGTAACTCTTTTGTATCGGTTGTGAATAAATAGTTGCCGCTATTGAAGTTCCAACCCTGGTATTTCTGTACTGAAGGGCCGGTGTCCCAAAGTTTCATGGCTTCGTTATTTCTGTTAAAATTGTCCCCATTCTCGTATATTTCGAGGCCTTGCCTGTATAGTCGTGGATTATAGTTCGTCATTGTAGTTTCGGAAAACTTCATTTTATGATTTACGTAATAAAGTGCTAACTTTTCATTTTTACAAAGTTGGCCAAGGCTTTACGTTCTTTCAGTTTTGCATCCACGCTTCTCTTGATAGTTCCATTGTGGGTAGAAAGTTCCCCAAAACCTTATTGATTTTCTTTTCATGCCTGTACAATATTCCTTATTTATAATTTTCTAAATAGTCATCATTTGTGACCATACAACGTCAATGTTAATGTTAAATTCATTATAGCACAATTTTGTGGTTTCCATAAACAAATCATAGAGTGTAGAGCGTTTTTATGTTGTCAGAAATCAACTTTTTTACAATGGGTCTAAAGTTCAAAAAAAATGTTCAAATGTTTGTTAAGCTTATGGGACTTAACTACGGGGTCATCAGTCCCTAAACTTACAAACTACTTATGAACTACTTACGAACTAGGACGGCACAAATATCCATGCCCGAGGGGGGATTCGAACCCCCGACCGTAGTGGCCGTGCTGACCGTGACTGGAGCGCCTCAGTCACCTCGGCCACCGCGGCCGGCGTCTAAAGTTCAAAGGATCTTTTTTTTACAATTTGCAAAATTTATAAAAGCTGTCCACAGAGCACTGTCAGTCCATTTGTCTAAAGAAATTAATGTCATTAAAACAGTAGCCATCAACAATTCTTATGAGACTAGGTTGGTTGATGAAATCCTCAAAAAAAAAAAAAAAAAAAAGATTAGAAAAACGAGCACTACTCTTGGCTCTGTCACAAGTACGTCAGTACGTCTAGGTCCTGTGTCCTATCGGATTAATAAACTGCTTCGACAAAAATACAAATTTAATATCGCCTTTTCCACTTATAACTAATGAAAAAGAATGTCATCCATAATACGAAGTCTTTCTCTGACCCCTTACTAAACTCCGGTGTCTATAATCTCTCATGTGCTACCTGTTCTACATATTACATCGGACAAACAGGACGAGCCTTTTCGGTTCGTTGCAAGGAGCACTTTTTGAGGAAGAACAGGTCTTGACCCCCTAATTCCTCGTTTGCAGATCACTTGTTAACTGCAGTACATGTCCCCGAAAAAATTGTAAATGTAGACATTTTGCATATAGAGAAGAAGGGGCGTAAATCTGGGAAGAGTTAGAAATTTTTAAACGCTTGTCCACGCACGACGGACTGTTACTGAATGAACAGGTGCAACTTCGTGGTAGAGGTTTCTTTAAAGGCATCAAGCCACTACTTTAGATAGTCAATTTAAGTTTCACTGACCTACTCTTGCAGTTTCCGTGATATCTTTTCTTTCACATTAATATGTGTTGGTATTTATGTTTGGTTATTGCATTTCGTTAAATATTGTTCTTGATGTACCACTTATGCTTCTATATGTTTAATGTGTAGAATATTTGACCTATATCGGTTTGGTACGCAAGCTACCTGCCACATTGTATCATAACTTGGCCACTAGATGGCGTTAAGCTAACATACGCGCTTTGTACATATGCGCGGGTAGTTACCTGTCGACGTTGGCAGCGGAGACATTGCAGCTCCTAGTGATTGCTCCGCCTGGCTACAATTATTTACTTTTTAGGTATGACTATCTGATTATGTCAGATATTATTTGTATTATTTTAGATCTTGACATGTAGTTTTAACACATTTATCTTAGTCTGAAGAAGGTTCCCATAGCGGAATTGAAACCTGGTTACGATTATATTCGTACTTTGCGACTGAGGGCGAGGTCGTACCACCCGCTCCTTCCGTCTCCATGATTTCTACCTCACCCTCCACAACCGCCCTATCCGCCACACCCCCACCCTGAAGTACCTTGACCTAACCCTCGACCGTAACCTCTCCTGGACCACCCACCTCCGCACTGTCCGACAGAAAGTCCTCTCCCGCCTTAACCTCCTCAAACTCCTCACCGGCCGGACGTGGGGTCTCAGCCCCTCCACCATTCTCTACACCTACCGGTCCCTCATGTGTCCTGTCCTTTGCAGCTTCCATCCTGCCTGGATCTCCGCTCCCACATCCTACTATAAAACCCTCCAAGTCCTCGAGCGCCACGCCCTCCGCCTCGCCTACCGCATCCGGCTCCCGTCCCCCACGCGGATCCTGTATGACCTGATCCCGTTTCCCCACCTCCTCGAATATCTCCAGCGTATCCGTATCCTCTATACCACCCGTAAAATTGACTCCCGCAACCCCCTGGTCCACCCCATCCTTACCAACCCTGGGCCTCTGCCACGCCTCTACCGCGTTATACCCCCTTCCCTTCATCTCCACACCCTCCATGTCCTCTCCCAAGGTAATTTCCGCCGCCTCCCCCTTCCTGATGACGTCCTCCGTTCCGACATCTACCCGTCCTACCAGCTCTGATCCCCCACCCATAGATAAAGTGCCCCCTCTCCTCCCTCCCCTTCCGCTCCCCCGCTTGGCTACCCCCCTCCCTGCCCTGGAGTCCCTACGGCTCTTCCCTGCCGCCCCCCTTTTCTTCACCGCCGTTTTTTTTTTTCTCCCTCTTCCCCACGCTTTGCTCCGCCCCCTTTTTATCGGGGTCCTGGACCGACAGTTTTACAAGTGCTACGTCAAGTGTTGTGTATTGTGCTACAGTGAAGTGTGTGTTTTTTAACTGCGTCCACCGTAACCAGACAAGCGTCGCACCGTGTATTCCGTGTACTCGCCGTCCTGTGTTCTTGTCGTCCAACATGTGCTTTTTAAGTCACCGTGGCTCCTCGTTTTTAACTGACTACATCCGGTTTTTGTTCACCTGTCAACTGTTTGTACCTCCAATTGTCGCCATGTATGTGTCATTGTTCCTCCGTTGATTTTTCGCCTGTCATGTATTTTAAATTTCATCTCATCAATGTATTTTATTCTCTCGGCTGAAGAGCAGCCTCTGGAGCTGCTGCCAGCCTACTGGTGTAATCGCTGGTGTAGAAATACAATAAAGAAAAAAAAAAAAAAAAAGAAAAAAGAAAAAGAAAAACTGAAGGCTGCCCCTCAAAAGTTTAATTAGTTTAAGTAGTTTGTAAGACTAGGGACTAATGACCAACGTAGTTTGGTCGCATAGAATTACAAACATTCGAATTGATCTGAAATCATTATTCAGCGTGGCGGAGTTCATCCGAGCTGAAATCCGTGATCAGCGGTCATCAGCCTTCGAGCGGCCAGAGCGAGGCAAAGCATCCACACTTCCTGTACCTTTCACCGCTTTGGTTCACAGTGAGACGTCTCGAAATTTTCCTTGATGGGAATTCCTGTAACAAAGCGGATACGATCAAACCTCCAAATTGACATTCCAGGTGTGGCAGAACTACCCTTAACAAAGCAGTGTACTTACTTCCTTGTGTTAGGACTGCAAATGATCGTCTCTTTTACCTCACTCAGTCTCAATGAAACTGATCATGCTTGGTTGTTTACATATTTGTGAGAGTTCAAATGTTTGTATAGCTTATGGGACTTAACTAAGGGGTCATCAGTTCCTAAACTTACAAACTACTTACGAACTAACGTACACTAAGGACGACACAAGTATCCATGACCGAGGGTGGATTCGAACCCCCGACCGTAGTGGCTGTGCAGACCGTGACTAGCGCGCCGCAGTCCCCTCGACCACAGCGGCCGGTTTGTGTGAGTTGAGATACATCTACGGACAATCTTGATGCAATATACACGTTGACTTCAGTTGTGAAGACACCATTGGGCTACCGGTGATAACACATTTTTGCCGTGTGTCTTGAGTCTATGTACATGTAATGGCCTGGTTCGATCTAAGGAAGGGTCTTAGATTCCTGTTTTCCTTTTTTCTTAAGATAGATAAATAAATAATGTTTTTAATTTATTGCTGCCACTGTGAAGCGAACACACTGCTTGAACAGCCTTGCCATTGCGAGATGATCGACTGGCTCTTTCCATTCCTTTCCTCTTCTTGTTTTCTTTTTTCATTTATTTTCAGGCTGCTTGATGTCAGTTCTCGCGTGATTGCGTGACAAGCGCAAGTAAGCAGGCTTGAGATTTCACACCCGGCCACGACGGGAAAATTTATCCGGCCGTAGCATGCAGAAATAGGGCACACCGCAACACTTAAGGCCTCCAGCGTATCGCTGGCGGAGCGCCTGTCGCGGAATTTTGTACCGGTGTGTCCGTTACGTTTACAGAGCTTGGACAAGACGTTAACATGATTACCTTGTGTGTTTAGATAAAGCACTAATAAGGAAAGTACTTGGGCTCGAACAAACACATATACACCAAAATCGTAGCCGGCCGCGGTGGCCGAGGGGACTGAGGCGCTCCAGTCACGGTCTGCACGGCCACTACGGTCGGGAGTTCGAATCCCCCTCGGGCATGGGTATTTGGGCCGTCCTTAGTATTAGTTAGTTCATAAGTAGTTTGTAAGTTTAGGGACTGATGACCCCGTAGTTAAGTCCCATAAGCTTTACAAACACACACCAAAATCGTATGAGAGATAATGCAAAGATCCCTTATTGCACTAGTGACACTCCCGCATCTGCAAAACTCTGCAGTCGTCCGTTAGAGGCCTCTGCGTGTACCTTGACACATTGCACTTTGACCTGTCGGTTCGCCAGTAGGGACGGTGCAGTGTGCCTCCGAAGTCGCGTTTTGTGACGTCATTTGTGTAGTGAAGCGTCAGATGGGGCGACGATTGGTAATCAATCCTGCTAATGTATTGAGATTGGTTGAGATGAAGTTATGAAGAATCCTTCTTCGTGAACATGGTATTAGTGTAGAAGATGAATCATTTGCATGCTTTCTTGTATCTGTTATGGTGCAGAAAAATGAGCATAAGTTAGATACTGTTGTAACACTAACACATAATGATGATAATAGGGATGATAATGACGAACAACTCATTGCAAGCGGTAGTGCTACGGTAAGTGCAGGAAGAGGCGATGGAAGCAGTGGCAGTGAATACCAACAGTCGTCCGAGAAGAAGGTTAAAGTTGCAACTGTCATCACGGCTTTTGATGAAAATTCGCTAGAGAACATGTACGATGATTATTACATAAGATATCTGCATTACGTATGACGTCTACAATTATATATACAGTGCTATCTAGAGCAAAGTTTTGCATAAAAACGACACACACCAGCACACTGAGGTGTACGTAGAGATCCTGTAAGCAAACGTTCATACAGATATGTTTGTTCGATCCCATGTACTTTCCTTGCAAGATCTAAATAAACACTGAACCTCGTACTCTTCTATTTCGTCTTAACAATTTCCGGATGTAGTGAGACGATACATTTCACTGGAAGAATTCACAGAACAAGAAAATCATGTGGATAGCAATGTGTCTTTTCTATTTCATTTGTTAAAGATGGGATAGTTTCTTTTTATGTCAGATTAAGTACTTACTGAACACAGTGATAATCATTTTCCCACCTAATTTCGGAGCCTCAAGTGTTCAAATGTTTGTTAAGCTTATGGGACTTAACTGCGGGATCATCAGTCCCTAAACTTACAAACTACTTATCAACTAACTAATCCTAAGGACGGCACAAATATCCATGCCCGAGGGGGGATTCGAACCCCCGACCGTAGTGGCCGTGCAGACCGTGACTGGAGCGCCTCAGTCCCCTCGGCCACCGCGGCCGGCTTCGGAGCCTCAATACCGTTCACAATTACTATTGGTGTAGACGTCAGTCCAAATACTGGTTTCAAGCAGCTGTTCATTTTTTTTTTTTTTTTTTTTTTTTTTTTTTTTTTTACGCTGTGCAAGTCTTTTTTATGTGCATAGCTCCCGCACCAAACATTGAAATTTTTATTATATTGAAGCCTTCGTATCCGTCTACGGCACCTTACCTTCCATCTTCCCTTCATCATCCTCCCCAACACATACAAATCCTACAATTAATCAACTATTGCCGGCCGCGGTGGCCGAGGGGACTGAGGCGCTCCAGTCACGGTCTGCACGGCCACTACGGTCGCAGGTTCTAATCCCCCCACGGGCATGGATATTTGTGCCGTCCTTAGTATAAGGTAGTTGATAAGTAGTTTGTAAGTGTAGGGACTGATGACCCCGTAGTCCCATAAGCTTAACAACCATTTGAACCATTTAATCAACTATTTCTTATGGCCACATATCCTATCAACGTAATTTATTTTTGTGACATATCTTAATTTACATAATGAAGTATGAGTAGACATTTTCTCGGCGAGTCTTACTGATCTCTCGGGCTTCCAGCCGCATCAAGTGATTGGAAATTCACGAAGCTTTTGGCCGTTGTTCACAGGCTAGTTGTAACTGTAGGTATTGCTCTGACCGTCCTTATATAGCTTCCGGTGACGTCACAGGTGCTTGAGACTTCTGTGAGAGGAAAGTCACTGACTCGAAAATCTACAGGAGCAAGTGTTCCACTTACGGAAAGTATTTTGGGAAAAATGCTACAGCAACTATCAGATTTCGCAAGCTACCTTTCAGAAGACACGGAAGCAGAAGACACAAAGAAACCTAAGATTTTACCTTCAGTGGGTCAATAACGGAAAAATTTCACGACTCCTTCAGAGCCACAGGATCGAATCTATCTTCAGGCCTCCTAGAGAATTGTGACAGCTGACGAGACTGATGATGTAGGCCTTAGAAGGCCATGCGTCTATAAAATAGGATGTATAAAAATACCATGTGGGTGTGGACAGTTTTATATCGGACAGTCAGACGGTGCATACTATTGAGCTACGCTATATGCAGAATGAAGATGTTTTCGCTCACGTTTCCCGAAAAATCAGAAATTGCGGTGTCTCAGACAGAGAGCATGCCAGGAAGGGCGGATTGTATCGCACTGCACACTGGCATCCTAATGCACCATCGTGATATCGTGCAACCTGTTTTCATCCCATATCTGCGTCAGTTGCTGACGGCTATATAGCAGCAGAATAATGAACAACAACGCGTGGCTCGCAATGTTCAAGACTTCCTCGTTGCTCATAGTACTGCTGCATTGGCCTCCCTGTTCTCTCGATCTGTGTCCTATCGACGGTTGTGAAACGATTGTCGACGGATACCCCAACTGCTGCTTCAGCATGTCAACCCTGGCAATATGACGAAGCAGCAATGACTGCTATACCCCAACATCACATCCAGAGAGTCATGCATTCAATAACGCGGCGTGTTGCAGGCACTATGGCCCTCACTGATGGCAAAACTCAATACTGAACTACCATGCAACTGTTCCTGTCCACTACTGAAATTTCGTTATTTAGATTAAGTAACATTCTGTATCATGCTCTACCTCTGTAATTAGCTTTAGAAATATGTTGTATAGTACTGATATTACTTGCTAAGCCTCTGTAATTAACTTTAATTATCTGAAGAAAAAGGTTTTATAGTACTGATATTACTTGCATTATAATCCACACAATTGTACTGTAAGGTATGCCACTGTATTGACTTATCCAATATCAAGTGTACAATCCATTGTAATAATCTGATTTACGGGACAAATAAATAAATCTACAAAAAAATGTTCAAATGTCTGTAAATCTATCGGACCAAACTGAGTGATCATCATTCCGTAGCTTACAAACTACTTAAACCTAGGTAAACTAACCTAAGTACAAACACACATACCCATGCCCCAGGGAGTACTCGAACCTCCACGGCGAGCAACCGCGCGCTCCGCAGCGAGACGCTTTAGACGCTCGGCTACTCCACCGCGGCGATAAATAAATAAATAAACTGATTTCATCGTCTTCCTCACTC
Organism: Locusta migratoria; assembly: GCA_026315105.1. NCBI lineage: Eukaryota > Metazoa > Arthropoda > Insecta > Orthoptera > Acrididae > Locusta > Locusta migratoria. The sequence goes on along the minus strand of CM048744.1, from coordinate 974,803,799 downwards.
GCATGGGACTGTATTGCCAGACACATTATGTTTGTATAATTTTTTCTCTGAAATTAATTTGGCTCTGTTAACTCCGGGCCCGCCGCGGTGGCCGAGGTGACTGAGGCGCTCCAGTCACGGTCAGCACGGCCACTACGGTCGGGGGTTCGAATCCCCCCTCGGCATGGATATTTGTGCCGTCCTAGTTCGTAAGTAGTTCATAAGTAGTTTGTAAGTTTAGGGACTGATGACCCCGTAGTTAAGTCCCATAAGCTTAACAAACATTTGTTTTTAACATTTTTGTTAACACCGGTCCTTCTCGGTGTTTTATTTTGTATGACCAGCCGTATATATGGCATTTGATACAACAAAAAAATCCACAAATTATTTACAGAAGATTGGAAAAGTCTGGTAGAAGTTGAGATCGGGAGAGATCAATTTGGATATAGGAGAAATGTAGGAACACATGAGGCCATACTCACGACTTATTTTAGAAGATAGATTAAGTTAAGGCAACTTACATTCCCGGCTTTTGTAGATTTGGAGAAAGTTTTTGATAATGTTGATTGGAATACACCCTTTCAAATTCTGAAGTCAGCAGTGGTAAAATATACGGAACGGAAGGTTACTTATAACTTGTACAAAAACCAGGGCATGAAAGGGCAGCATTGGTTAGAAAGGGAGTGAGACAGGTTTGTAACCTTTTCCAAATTTGTACATTGAGCAAGCTCTGAAGGAAAGTGAGGAGAAATTTGTAGAAGGCATGAAGAAATAAAAACATTGCTTTTTGCCGATGACATAGTAATTCTGTCGAAGACAGTAAAATATCTGCAAGAGCAAATGAATGAAATGGGTAGTGTGTTAAAAGGAGCGTATAACATTAACAAGAGCAAAACAAGGGTAATGGAATCAGTCTAACAAAATCAGGTGATGCTGAAGGAATTAAAAAATGTTCAAATGTTTGTTTAGTCTATGGGACTTAACTACGGGGTTTTCAGTCCCTAAACTTACAAACTACTTATGAACTACTTACGAACTAGGACGGCACAAATATCCATGCCCGAGGGGGGATTCGAACCCCCGACCGTAGTGGTCGTGCAGACCGTGACTAGAGCGCCTCAGTCTCCTCGGCCACCGCGGTCGGCTGAACGAATTACATTAGGTATCAAAACAATAAAGATTTTGTAACTTGGGCAATAAAATAACATATGATGGTCGAAATACAGAGGATATAAAATGCAAAATGGCAATGGGAAGAAAAGCGTTTTTGAAAAAGAGAAATTTGTTAACATCAAAAGTGTAGGATAAAAATCGCAGAGGGAGTCCAAGAGACGAATACAGCAAGCCGATTTAAATGAACGAGGGTTGCCTTTCTTATCAGGAGATGGAGATGTCTGCTCACGATAGGGCAGGGTTTCTAGACTGAAGACCAGAACACACACTACAGCACATCAGAAAAGTGCAAATTGCCTTTTTGTCTACTGTTTGTCGTCTGTACTTTGGGTGGAGAAAAGGCTTCACTAAATATAAATATTTGCAGAAAATATTTCTTAACAGTTAGAAGTATTTTGGAAGCTAACATATACTGCCTGTCCGAGAAAACCCGGAACTGGTGTTATTCCTAGCGTATACATGTCAGCGCAGTAACTATGGCGACAGCGTGAACTGACAACTGTAAACTGCAGCTGTGAATGCCGCCATCCAGATGTGAACAGGCAGCGTTGAGGAGTGCACGTGCTGGCGTAGTGTGTCAACGTTCTCGTGACACAATTCACAACCGAACAATAATCTCAAGCGTTTAAGACTTTCTCCAGAAGAAAATCCCGCGCTACGTTTTCTCAGCAAACTTTGACTCCCGTGTAGACCAAAATCACTTGGACGTCTAGTCCGACTTTACTGGAACGCAAATACCGAACATTTCATTTCCTGAAAAATTGATAACGGATGGCGACACTTGGTGTAATCTATTATTTTCCGAAGACTGGAAATACTCGTATAATCAGACCTCACAGAAGATCAGACTGGATTTAGGAAGGACTTGAGACAATATTCATACTACGGATTACCTTAGATTCAGGAAAGGCAAACCTATATTTCTAGCTCCTGTTGATTTGGAGAAAGGTTTTGACAACGTTGACTGGAATACAATCTTTCAAATTCTGAAGTCAGCAGGGGTTAAATATAGGCAGCGAAGAGTTATATTCAACTTATCTGAAAACCAGACAGTTATACGAGTGAAAGGACATGAGAGGAACGCAATGATTGGGAAAGCAGTAAGACAGGGTAGTAGTCTTTCCCCACGTTATTCAATTTGTTCACTGAGCAAGCTGTAAAGAAACCATAAAGGAATTTCGAGAAGAGTTGAACATGAGAGAAGAAATAAATACTTTGCGGTTTACCGACGACATTGTAATTCTGTCGGAGTGAGCAAAGCACCTGAAGAGCAGTTAAAAGGAAGATATAGTGTCTTGAAATGTGGTAGGTGTCCATTTTGAGTTACATGACTTTGAACACGGGTATATTTTATCACATTCATGGTTTTCAGCGTATTCACAGGATCGTAAAACAGTAATTAAACATACAAGCCATGTCCAAATTGGTGATATAGTAAACACCCAGGCAGACAATAGTTTGACAAGAGACTAGGTCTGTAGCGTAGTTTCTCCACTACTTTTGCCTCGTTAAACAATGGGGCAAATCTCTCGCTACATGATTTGTTGCCCACTTTGAACTGAGTTTATACCAAATGGTTTGCTTTCAGAACTCTATCTGCATCATTTGTGTGTAGAGCACAAAACGTTGTACCACTATACCGAGAAGCAAGGGTCTTGCTCTTTTACATTAGGAACAGTGGAATGCTAAACTTGATTTCTTCGAGACTTTCGGTGACGGTAAAAGTAGTCTTCACAAAAATGGCTCTAGTACGTGATTCAAGTTACAGGTGAGCATGAAACTTTGCAAACGTTTATGTCGGGCGCTCAGGTACATACTGTATAAATTTCATCAAGATACGTCTAAGCTGGCCTATTGTGAAGTCAGAATCGCTGTGAAGGTATGAATCACCTGTCTTCTTAGTGGTTGGAGGTGCAGGTGAAGAAAGTAGGTTGAGTAACAAAAAATTATTCATTGACTATCTGAGAACGACACCAATTAAAAACCTAAACTTTTTACGTATTTAAAAATGTCTATAAAACCTTTTCCCGCCGACAGTCCCTATAAAATGGTGTCTGAAAAGGAGTCTTTGAAATAGTATGTTTCTGACGATCATGCAGTAAAACTAAGACATTCGTAATGACTTTACAATTCATTACGTATATTCTACAAACTGTATTCTCGAGACATTTTACCGGCAATATACGTATGTAACACTGAATGTACCTTGGAGATTGTGCTGTAGTAAGAGTGATAGTTCAGGATATATTAGGCCATACGCAATAAGGTTCATCAAAATCCGTTGCATCAGGAATGCGGTTTTAATTTATTACGTTTTAACGACTAACTCCATTCGCAACCCATTCCGCAGGCAGTTTCGTGATACCCCGCTAACGTATGTGGAAAACTATATTATTGTAGGACACACCGTTCACTAGATGTGACATAAAAAGTTTGAGTGGCGTGAAAACGAAACTAAAGGCCTTCATGCACTAATATACGACTGAAATGAGCAGAATGTGAAGCACAAGGAGATAGAGGGGGTAAGGATCTGGACTAACATAAGAATATGATAAATACATACTCGGGCAACGCCGAGTTTATATTAATGAAAATGAAATGTTAATTTTTTATTTATTTATTTATTTATTTATTTATTTTTTTGTGCAAAACTCCTAAAGTTCTTCACCAACTGCTTCGAAATTTGCACACAACGTTGCATTGTAATGCATGAATGTTTTTAGATACCTAGATACCTGATCAAAATATCCACGGGTGTACTGCCGGTCTATAGTGTCCAACGGGCACTTTTTGAATATTTCGGCGATCATACATGTCGCCATCATCAGGTGAACTGACGGACTGAGCTCCTGGAAACGCGCCGGCACGGAGGTCCGCACGCTGCGGCTGCTCGAAGGGAACTGGGTTCTAGCCCGGTAGCGGGCCATTTAAATACCCTCGGCCCGCGGAGCGACCCCTCCTAAAGCTCTGTATAGGGAAAGTATGGCCAGCCTGCTAGCGGCAGCCATGTTGGGCCTATTCCGCTGCTGCTTACACGCCGACCGCTACAATGTTCCGAGCGCTTAACAATACTTATCAACCGATTTTGAAAAAACCATTCAATAAAAAAAAATAATTTTTTCACGTGTTATAGTGTGATACATTCTCTCGATAATGATCTCAATTTCTTTTCATTATTACTTATAGTTTCCGTGCTACATCAAATTAAGTAAACTACTGCACAAAATTTTGAAGAGTTTGCAGAGGAAAAGTCGCATTGCGTAGACTTTGCATATGGTTGATTTTAGCTCATACAATGCTGCGGACGAAATGTAGGTAAGACATCGAAATTTTATTTAAGGTTCAGAGCAGAACGATAACTCTTCTCATTCTCGAGATACAGGCTGTTATATCCGACGGACAGATGCGGTAACTTCGCGTACTTCTGTTCGTGCGGACCTGGCTGCTCTACGGAATACTTATCATCCGATTTTAAGAAAACTGGTTTGTGGCTCTATATCTAAAGAGTTCACCTATAAATTCAGATTGACGTCTACCGTAGCCAAATATTTCAATAGACCGCGAACATGTCGTCATCGGAGTATAGTGTAATTGAGATCATGGAAAAGTGATGAGTATTTTCTTGCTTATTATGTACTTATATCTTACCTGTACTATGAAAAATGCAAGGAGATACCCACTACATGTCTTTTACCAGAAACAGAAATTAAAGGTGTCTTTACAAAGCCAATTACATTTGAATGTCTAATATTTGTCTTGTTTAAATTCTTTGTTTCCTGATATGACACACTAACACATGAAAACGAATGAGAAAAGCTTGTTTCAGGAACTGTATGTTAATTTCATATCTAAACGGGAATCTAGTTCACTCACTAATATATAAAAATTAAAAAAAGTGTATTTTCGACAACTACCTGCAGATAAAATCAACGACGCGTGAATAATTTAACCTCACGACATTGTGCAGGAATTTTCTTCACAAATTTATTCAAGTTAATAATATATAGGTATCTGCTGCGTGATCCATTCGTCAGTGAATCTTTACTCTATTAATTTACATTATGAATTAAAATCATTACAGCACAACAACCGAAATTCGTTTCTGAACTCCTAGTTTTCTCTGACGACTTTCATCAGCCAGGCTGTTAATCATCCTGCATTTCTGATACCTAATGGAAGTACTATAATGTTTACCTACCTTCTTCGCTTCTTAAAAACACCCAAAAGTACAACACTGTGGCATTATTCAAAACAAAACATAAGAATATTCACAAGATTTCTCATGGCAGCCAAGCAACGTATAGGACCAAGATGGCGGAAAGAACCACGTGACTCGATTTCAGCCAATCACGAGCTGCAGACGGCGGCAAGCGGCGCGGAAAAGGATGGCCATACTTTCCCTATACTGCGGCCGCGCAGTGAAACCGATTGCGCCGGCGTCTGAGAAGACGATGGTGTGAGGGCTCTGTCCGCCGTGGTCGTCACTTCGTTACGTTTGCTAGATTTACTCTGCCAGTTGGACACTATAGACCGGCAGTACACCCGTGGATATTTTGATCATCAAATACGCCGGGAGAAACTGAAGAATCACACCTACATACCTGTTTGTTTAATATATAATCTGTACTGCGAATTTTTGTAATAACGTGTCTATATTATAATTTCTATTTCAATTCATAAATCACATATTTAAAAATTAGGTCAATAATAACAGGCGCGTATTGCACTACAACGCTGTGTCTGATTTTCAGAGCATTACGTCAAGAACTCACGGAGATTTGCGATTAGGAACATCTACATTTCGCCGGCCGCGGTGGCCGAGGGGACTGAGGCGCTTCAGTCACGGTCTCCACGGCCACTACGGTCGGGGGTTCGAATCTCCCCTCGGGCATGGATATTTGTGCCATCCTTAGTTGTAGGTAGTTCATAAGTAGTTTGTAAGTTTATGGACTAATAACCCCGTAGTTAAGTCCCTTAAGCTTGACAAACATTTGAACATTTTGAATCTACATTTCCGGTATAAATGTTGGCTTGTTCAAAATCTCGAATCTCCGAAAGTTTTTTTTACAGATTACGTTGAAATTTTAACACAATGTTGCTTTATAAAAATAAAATTACTTGTACAGCTTTTTATGAAAGAAAATAGCGGCTTGCTCCTTCTCACTTGTTGTGTCCCATTCATCCCTTCAACATATACATACAGAGCTAAGTAACTACGAGTTACGAGCACGTAGTGAAAATTAATGCTAAAACTAAACTCCGCCCCACATAGGCCTCGGTGGCCCAGCAGGTACCGATCGGCCGCCATGCCATCCTACGCCTGAAGGCTTCATCGGATGCGGCAAAGAGAGGGACGTGGTCAGGGCCCGCACTCCCGGCCTTTGAGACGGTTTTCCAGACCGTAGCCGCTACTTCTCGATCAGGTAGCTCCTCAAGTGGCCTGGCAAGGGCTGGGTGCATCCCGCTTGCCAACAGAACGGTTACCCATCCAAGTGCTGGCCAAGCCCGGCAGTGCTGAACTTTGGTGATATAACGGGAACCGGCGTATCTACTGTGGAAAATAAATGCTACGAATTATTATAAAAATGGATGTCTGTGCCTTATGTCCTCTTAAACTACTGGCCCTGTGACACAACAACACAGTCACCACTAACAACTAACGCTGTGTGTAAACCAGCTACGTGCCACTCAGGTGAAAATATTATTGGTTTGATTATGCATTGCCATATGTTATGTAATTCTCGCTTATGTGTTTATTTGTATTGGTAACTGTGATGTGGACTGAGATGATGTCATGAATTATGTATTTAATATGAATACAAAATCAAATATTGTACGAGGAATGTAGCAGACACGTTGGGCAAATCAGGGTCGTGGCTATTGTACAGAGTCATCTTTGGAGTAGGTAGCTCGCTGGCGGCGCAATGGCGCGCTGGTGTTGCCCGAAGCGGCCGGTCAGTGTTGGTCGGTGTGGCTACAGCACATGGGGCCTGTGGAGGAGTACATTGATTTGGCACAAAAGTTATGGTGATTTGGCAATTTGCAAGTTGGAATAGTCAAGAGGAAAGCTGTGGGCCCAAAGAATTTGACTGACGCCAAGAAAAATTTGCTATTATATCCCAACAATGCCGGCACCATGCCACATCGTCTCCATCCAAAGTAAGATCGAGTCAGCAACTAATTAATAACCATGTACGACTAGCCAGCGTATTACTGATAAATTCAATAGCGAAAACTGTTCTTACGAAATACCTGGTGTCGGCCAAATCACTCTCCCGGCTCATCAACCAGGCGGGATCATTGTCCTGTTCCTTATTATTTCGAGACAAGCCCTGTTTAATTACAGACAACATTATTACTTCTAAAAGGTAAAGCAGTCAACGATCCGAAGATTGGTTTGAACACCACAGTGCTTTACTACGCATGGTCCTGTTTGGTGGTGTGCCACTGCCTTCCTCCGACCTTCGAACTGACTTACCCAGCCAGTTATAGGGGGACCTACAGTTTAACGTGGGTTCCGAACCACGGTGCTACTCAGTATTTTTCACATGAGCAATACTGCCAGAGGGGAAAGAAGTGGAAAGTGAGAGATAAAAATCCTAAGACCTGGCGGGGATCGAACCCGCGACCTTTGGATTTGTAGTGTGGCACTCTACCACTGTGCAACAGAGGCGCTATTACATCTAGAACCTCATAAAGAGTACAGCAGCAATGTTTCTCCAGTTAAATATTTGTGTATTTCGACGTTATTGAATATAGTCAAAATCCAAGTGTTATTGACCAGTAAATATTTTACGAGATATGCAAAGTTTAACAACTGAGTAATTGTAGGCTTTGTTTGTTGCACAACGGAAGTTCAGTTAAAATTTAATCAGATAAGAGTATCATAAATAAAAGGTTAATTATTAGTAATATTAAATCAAAGCTGTGCTTGGAGTCTTAATGAACTTTGCTTACGTAAATTGGTGCTCAACCACGTAGTGAAATACTTAGATCATTGAAACTGCTTAATACCAGCTTTAATCATTACTATTCATACAATTAATGGATGTATAAGCAATAAATCAAGCTTTAAGGTGAGGTATTTGTAGTTTGATAAGTACTTGAGTTGCATTTGGTACCGCGCTATGGTAATTGTTGTTTGCCGCCAATTTGCTATTCAACCTTTCATATGCAACTGTGTTGTCTTTTGTCGCCTTGCCTCGTTGTTCTTAATTGTGTTTGTTCCATGCCCTCCCGTTAACAGAATATTGTGGTTTAGTAATTTGTTAGTAATCATTAATGCCCTTTTGTTATTATTCTTTCTGTTGCTCGTTTCGCGAGCTGGGGACTGTTTGTTTACTTACCTGCTATATTGATTTGTCAATATCATTCATATTATTTCCCCATTTGATTGAGTTATTTTTCCAAATTTTTCCCCTTTTTACTGGACGCACGCTGTTACGAGAGTACAACGCCGTCTCAGTTTAAGTTCCACTACACTAGCGGCTTCGTTTCCGATAGCTTTATCCGGACAATTAGACTATTTCAAGCATACGGGTCTAATTAATTGTTTAGTACATTGCCGTTAGTGTAGGGTCTGAAGGTTACAGCCCTTTTTATCGAAATGTAGTACATATTTTACTTACTATAAAGTAAATTTTGTGTCCCAGCCTCGTCGCCGCTTTTGTGTCTCGTTTCCGTCGCAGGTGTCGGTGGCCGAATAGGAAGACCGACACAGGAATAAAGGTAGCACACTTGTGCAGGTACGGAGGTGAGCAGCCAGTGGGACAGCAGAAACTAGAAACACTAGAGTAAATTAGAATGAGATATATATTGCACAGAATTTATACAATACTTAACTTTTACATAGCTCAGTACTGCAGAATGCTGATACATAGTTGAACTAGAGGCCTGCCTAGTGCCTATCCGATAGCCAAGTCTTTACTGGTGCCTATCTGATTCCGAAGTGTTAGCTGGTTCCTATCTCAGTCCCAAGTGAACGATCTCGTTCAGTGGTGGCCACGAGCGGAGTTGTAGCAGAGGGCGCTCGTGGCTGACGTCGTAAGAACGCCGCGCCGTGCGTGCATGGCGGCGCGCGGCGAAAGTAGGTGGCGCGCACTTTGGACTTGTGCGACACCACAGTAACAGTCGCTGTGAAGGTAAGAGTCACCTGTCTTCTGAGGGGTTGTACGTGTAGGTAAAAAAAGAAAGTAAATCAACCGAACTACTCATCCACTACCTTTAAACGATATGCGACATATATTAAAATTTTTGTGGATAGAAACGCGCGTATAATAATGCAATGATGATTGAAAATTTCAAAGCGTTCGCTCAACAACATTCGTAGATACAAAACACTATACAAGGCTCCAGGTCAGTTAGAGTTGCAAGAGGAGATAAGGAGAGGAAACTGACGTAGAGAGAGAGGGGGGGGGATGAGGAGGTAAACAGGGATAGAGATGGAGAAGCAGAGAAAAGTGGGGTAGAAGTATCTAATGGACAGAAAGAGGCCAGTGTAGATGGGGAGGGTAGATGGATAGGAGGGAAGAACAGAGGGAGGAGGCAGCAGTGATTAAGAGGGAAACGGAGGAGTGACTCGAAGAGCGGAACAGAGGAAAGGAGAGCGGGCTGTGTGGCGTTCTGAATGCACACATAACCGCAATGCGTGCTTTCTCTTTTCATTCTTCTCCATTTAAACCCTAACTAGCCACAGCAACGGTGCCCGGATACAGCTAGTGATAATAAAAACAGCGAGGCTCGTGGGGCATGCAAATCCGTTTGCACGGCCGGCCTGCCGTGGAGGCGACCAGCTCGCTCAATTGGCGACTCAGCTGCTGAATAATTAGCCGCGGGTCGACCGATCGATTGCGCGGTCGACTGCCCCGCCGGCCCTCGCGCAGTCAAAGTCGCGCCGACTCCGCGTCCAGTCGACCCTCTTAGCAGGACAATGTCGCGGTCGCCCCCGGTCCTGAATTAGACAACTTCGCCATTCACTTTACGCCGCTGTATCAGTTGGGAGGGTAGCTGAAAATCGAATGAGTAACTACTACCGGTGGACAGAGGGGGCGCGAATAGACTGCGCAGTCCGAGGTAGAAGTTCGTCGTACTGCGCATGACGTCACCGCCGAAGCACCTGGCGGCAGTTGTAGCTGTAGCCCCGCAGTAGCTTGTCGTTTACTGTGTACTCGCGGGAACATTTCGTTTATTCGTGTGTTTCTCGACAGAAAATTCGATGCCACTAATTCATTTTAATATGTGAATGATTCGTTTGACATTTTAAATTCTTGCAGAATCGTTGACAAAAAGACATTAGCAAGTGCCTATGGAACAATAAAATAATTCTCAACGAAATGAAACAATGCAGATTCGAAACCGAAAGCAGATGTTAACATTTCACAAATTACTGTTTAATGTCAAATAATTCTTTATTTGTCCTTCATTCTGAACTTTTGTCACTAGGCATAAAGTATATATTAACAGCACGGCTGAACCATGACTGTCTTGATAATTTGTTTTCACTGATTAGAGGTCTTGGTGATTTCTATTGGCATCGTCTCCCTAAAGAAGTAAAACATTGGCTGCGTCTGTGAAAGAATGCCCAAACATTCCAGTGTCTAATACTTTATCTGTGAGACAGGAAGAAGACTCACAACAATTTCTGTCATCTAGTCTGCTGTGTGGAATTATGCCGGATATGTCTGAAGCAATGGCCATGACAGATGGGGAAGCAGAGAGAGGAAATAATTTTTAGTCGTCAGGCTGCTGCACAGTCTTCTGTGACAGACGTTGAATGCCCAGCTGAAGGACTCAGATATCTGGCAGGCTACATCGCACGCCGTTCTGCAGAAATATGTCATCTCACTGGGGGTATCGTCTAATGAATTACTTTGTCCTCTTCCAAAACACCTCGCAGAATATGGGTGGATAGAATTTCTATCACGAGGATGTTTGTTAGTGCTGTCTGACGAGTGGATGCGACAGATCTCAGAGTTTGAGCTGCTGTTCGACGACATTAACGGAAGTGACAGACTTTCAAAGGAAAAAAATATTTCTAAGGGATTAGTCGACGTAATTTCGCAGAAATATCCTTACGTGGTGCCAGAGGTCATGAAAATATTCTTACGAAACCGAATTTTTGTTCGATTGCGCTACCTCAACATGAAGCTGAAGAAAGAGAAAGCAGGGGCATCACAGGGCGAAAATCACGCTAGTGCCATTCTTCGGATAACGTAAAGATTTAACGAGGTACGTAACTGCAATAAGCAAAGTGTAAACGGTAAACTGTAGTGTGTTTAGTGGTATTCTATGTGACTACGCAGCGCCGCTTCGCGCCCCTCGCTGGCAGAGCTTCTTCGCCACTGACGTCACTTCAACGGCCAATAGCAGGTCGTTCCGGTTAGGGCCCAACCTTTTATAGAATAACCTTGCCGGTGGAAAGCGCTGTCCTACTTCAGGCTATTCCAACAGGCTGCTCCGCGAGCAGGGGTGCTCGCGAGCGCTCACCGCCCCAGCTCGGAGCTGCGGTGGTGGGGGAAGCTGACGTCACGCACGCCAGTAACTGGGCGGGCATAAGGAAACAGACGCGGTCGTTGACTTCTCGTAAGCGGATAGTTGTGCAAACAGGAAAACTGTGTAGCTGTCAAAACCTGGTGCCTACTTCTTTATAAGAACTGTTGTTGTTGTGGTCTTCAGTCCGCAGACTGGTTTGAAGCAGCTCTCCTCGCTACCCTGTCCTCTTCATCTGAGAATACGTTCGGCAACCTATGTCCTTTTGAATCTGCTTACTGTATTAGTCCCTCGGTCTCCCTCTACGATTTTTACCCCACACGCTTCCTTCTAATGCTACGTTGACAATTCCTTGATGTCTCAGGATGTGTCCCACCAATCTATCCCTTCTCTTAGTCAGGGTATCCCAGAAACGTCTTTTCTCCCTAATTCGGTTAAGCACCTCCTCACTAGTTTCGTGATCTACCCATCTAATTTTCATTATTCGTGTGTAGCACCACATTTCAAAAGCTTCTATCATTTTTTTATCTGAACTCCCATACAATGCCTTCATAAAGGAGTTTCGCTTCTTAAGAAACGCTTTTCTTCCCGTAACAATTCTAGATATAAATATCTTCTTTACTTCGGCCATCAGAAGTTATCTTGCTACCCAAATACCAAAACTCATCTACTACTTTTATTGTCTCATTACCTAATCTAATTCCTTTAGTATCGCCAATTTTCTGACATTACATTCCCATTACCTTCGTTTTACTCTTGTTAATGTTCATTTTATATTTTCCTTTCAAGACACTGTCCACCCCATTCAACTGCTTTTCCAGATCTTTCGCGGTCTCTGACAGAATTACTATGTCATCGACAAACAGCAATGTTTTTATTTCTTCTCCCTGCACTTTAATGCCCTCTCCAAATTTCTCCCTCCATTCCTTCAGTGCCTGCTCAATGTGCAGATTGAACAACATTGGGGAAAGACTACAACCCTGTCAACCTCCCTTCCCAACCTCAGCGTCGCTTTTATGCCCTTCGACTCAAAAAAACGATGTCTGATTTTTGTATATGTTGAATATAACTCTTCACTCCCTATATTTTACACCTGATACCTTTAGAATTTCAAAGAGTGTATGCCAGTCGACACTGTCAAAAGCTTTCTCCACATCTACAAATGCTAAAAATGTAGGTTTCCCTTTCCTTAGCCTATCTTCTAAGATTAGTAGTAATGTGAGTATTGCCTCCAGTGTTACTACATTTCTCATAAGTCCAAACTAATCTTCCACGAGGTCGGATTCCACAAGTTTTTCCATTCGTCTGAAAATAGTTCGTCTTAGTATTTTGCAACCATGACTTATTAACTGATAGTTCTGTAATTTTCTCATTTGTCTGCACTTGCTTTCTTTGGAATTGGAATTACAATATTCTTCTTGAAGTCTGATGGTATTTCGCTTGTCTCATACATCTTACGTACCAGGTGGAACAATTTTTTCATCACAGGCTCTCCTAACGATATCAGAAATTTAGACAGAATATCATCTACTCCAGGGGCCTTGTTTCGACTCAAATTCTTCAGCGCTCTGTCAAATTCTTCTAGCAGTATTATAACTCCTATCTCATCTTCTTCCAATTCGTCTTCCATTTCTAGAATACTGCCTTCAAGTTTATTTCGTTTGTATGGGCTCTCTATATATTCCTTCTACAGTTCAGCTTTTCCTTCTTTGCTCAGTACTGGTTTTCCGTCTGAGTTCTTGATATTCATACAGCTGATTTTCTTGTCTCCAAATATCTCTCTAATTTTCCTAGTTATAAATTCTTCTACGGTTCTGCATTTGTCCTCTAGCCACTCCTGCTTAGCCAGTCAGCACTTCCTGTCAGTATCATTTTTCAGACGTTTGTACTCCCTTTTGCCTGCTTCGCTTGATGCATTTTTGTATTTTCTCCTCTCTTCAATTAAGTTCAGTATATCCTGTGTTATCCAGGGATTTCTATTAGTCCTTGTCCTGCCTATATGATCCTCTGCGGCCTTTACTACCCTATCTCTCAGAACTATCCATTCTTCTTCTACTGTATTACTTTCCCCCGTTTCAGCCAAACCTTGCCTAATGCTCCCTCTGAAACTCTCAACCACCTCTGGTTCCTTCAATTTGTCCAGGTTCCATCTCCTAACCTTTCTGCAGTTCATAACCAATAAGTTGTGGTCAGAGTCTATATCTACTCCTGGATATGTCTTACAGTTTAAAACCTGGTTCCTAAATCTATTCCTTGCCATAATAAAGTGAATCTCATACCTTCCAGTGTCTCCTGGCCTTTTCCAAGTATACAGCCTCTTTCATGCTGATTACACCAGGTGTTGATCATCAAATTGAGCTCTGCGCAAAATTCTACCAAGCGATCCCCTCTTTCATTCCTTTTTCCCATTCCATATTCACCTACTACATTTCCATCTCTTTCCTTTCCTACTACCGAGTTCCACTCCTCCATCACAATCAGGTTTTCATCTCCCTTAACTTTCTGAATTATATTTTTAAACTCTTCTTACACTTCCTCGATATACTCATCATCGGCCGTGCTAGTTGGCATATAAACTTGCACTACTGTAGTCGGTGTTGGTTTTATGTCTATCGTTGCTACGATTATACGTTCACTATGCTGTTCGTAGTAGTTTACCCGCATTCCTATTTTCTTAGTCATTATCAGACCTACTCCTGCGTTACCACCAACTGATTTTGTATTGATAATCCTGTACTCACCTGACCAGTAATCCTGTTCATCCTGCCACCGAACTTCACTAATCCCTACCATATCTAACTTTAACCTATTCATTTCTCTTTTCAAATTTTCTAACTTACCTATACGATTAAGGGTTAGAACATTCCACGCTCCGATCCGTAGAATGCCTATTTTGTTTTTCTTGATGACGACATCTTCCTGAGTAGTCCCCGCCCGGAGATCCGAATGGGGGACTATTTTATCTCCGGAATATTTTACCCAAGACGCCATCATCATATATTCATACAGTAGATCTGCATGTACTCGGGAAAAGTAACGGCTTTAGTTTCCCCTTGTTTTCAGGCCGTTCGCGGCAACTGCATGGCAAAGCCATGTTAGCTGACGTTACAAGGCCAGCTCAGTCAATCACCCAGGCTGTTGCCCCTGTATGTCTTCGATAACAGAGACTAAGGTCCACAATGTCTAATGTATCACAACTCTTATTGAACAAAAATATTCGATCTACAACTTCATTATATGAAAAAGGACAGCCCCGTTTATTGCTTGTATGTGTGTCACATCCCTACAACTTTTATGAGGATGCAAATTGGGTCCTTATTTTCTTGCACTGTATTTCTAAACTGAAAACCTTAGTATTTGTGCTATTTATTGTGATAAATGCTGGATCGACCGTAGTGTCACTTATTGTTGATCCTGTTTAGCGTGTTCTGAAACTTTCAAGAGAGGAGATTTCTGGTTACTCTAGTTATCATCAATTAAGGTAGTGTGTTACTCATTTGCCTGAAATAAGCTATTATGCCTAAACGCAAATGAACAATTCCCTCGAACATAAAAAAAAGACATAGCCTACTTTTCTCGAAGACATTCTAGTTACAAAATGCACTATAAAATTTATATTGCCATATTTAGCATTAACACGGTGGAAACTAGGATACGGTTCAGCTTGATAAATCCTTCAGTCATAATCTGGCTCCCTTTGTTATTCTAGAAACTACCTCTAAAATCAGCCTTCTTCATTAAAAAATAACGGGAAAATTCGTTGCACACATATCATAAGAAATAATCCTAATGTTGGTTCCATGAAACAGGGATTTGAAAATGTAAAATAATGCCACCATGAACATGCTTTATTAAATTCCAGTCATGACACCACATCATTGAAATTCAGGTTCACAGAGCTTTTACATTAATTATAATAACAATAAACATTATTATCGCTGAAGAATGAGCTAGCGTCACTTGTCCCACATTTCCATGGAATAAAATGGCATTTTCAATTATCGCTACTTCAGAAACAATTGTGTTCGTCGCGGGAACTGGAATATAACTGGCAGTGCCTCGCGACGTCACAGCCCTCTTCAGCTGCACAAATGCTCGTCGCAGCCGTGTGCCCCACGCGACAACAGCTCACGGCCGAGAGCAGGTGAGCGCTCCGTAGCTCGCGGGCGAGCGCGCAAGCTGGAACAGCCTGCCGTACGCTACCGGTGGAAAGCACAGTCTTTATTGATTCATTCATGGGAGTATGGTCAAGTTTTTCAATGCCCTTAAATGATGTTTCTAGGTTCACAGATTTGTGACTGGCTGGAAGACTTCCTAAGTAATAGAACGCTGTACGTTGTTCTCGATGGCGAGTGTTCATCAGAGACGAGTGTTTCGTCAGATGTGCCCCAGGGGAGTGTGATAGGATCGCTATTATTTTCTGTCTATATAAATGATCTGATGGACAGAGTAAGTTGTAATTTGCGGCTGTTTGTTGATGATGCTGTGGTGTATGGCAGGGTGTCGTCTTTAACTGACTGTAATAGCATACAGGATGACTTAGACAAAATTTCTAGTTAGTGCAGCTACTGCAGCTAGCTCTCAATGTAGAAAAATGTAAGGTGATGCGCATGAGTAGGAAAAACAATCCCATAATGTTCGAATAAAGCATTAGTAGTGAGCTTCTTGATGCAGTCGCGTCGTTCAAATATCTAGGCGTAACATTGCAGAGCGATATGAAATGGAACGAACATGTAAGGACAGTTGTGAGTAAGGCGGGCAGTCGACTTCGGTTTATTGGGAGAATTTTTGGGAATATGTACTTCATCTGTAAAGGAGACCGCGTATAAAACGCTTGTACGACCACGTCTTGAGTATTGCTCAAGTGTTTGGGACCCCCGCAGATCAGTTTAAAAGAAGACATAGCAGTTCAGAGGCGAGCAGCTAGGTTTTGTTACTGGTAGGTTCGACCAATGCGCGAGTGTCGCGGAAATGCTCCGGCAACTCAATTGGAGATCGCTGGAGGAAAGACGACAGTCTTTTCGTGAAATTCTGTTGAGGAAATTTAGAGGGTCGGAATTTGAAGCTGAGTATAGTACGATCTTGCTGCCGCCTACTTACATTTCGCGTAGTGATCACAAAGACAAGATTAGAGAAGTTAGGGCTCGTACGGAGACATATAGGCATTGTTTTATTCCTCGTTCTATTTGGGAGTGGAATAGAAAAGGAAATGCCTAGTAGTGGTACAGTGTACCCTCCGCCACGCACCTTACGGTGGATTGCGGAGTATGTATGTAGATGTAGCGTTCTGTCCCCTAACATGCAGAAACAGTGTTTAAGAGTACAACTTTAAACAAATTTATTTACGGGAATTGTATAGATTTGTATATCCACACATATAGTAATGGTGCTTGTACGTATATTTGGATGCGTATGTAGGTATTTTACATCTCCTGCTCCTGTACCGAATTTGGTACATATATTCCTAAATCGTTACTAAAAAACTCAAATGATTGTAAATCTGACTTAATTGCTGCGGTTATTAGTCCCTAGGCTTACAAACTACTTTAACTTATGCCAAGGACAACACACACACACACACACACACACACACACACGCATGCCCGACGAAGGGCTGGAACTTCCGACGTTGAGTAACCATGCGCTCCGCAGCAAGAGGCCTTAGAGCACTCGGCCACACAATCGCGGCTAACTCCTATCTGTCAGGCAACAATCTCTGAAGAAGGTTACATGCATCGAGGACGTTGATTGGTGAGGTCAAAGACCGACTGCGGTTTTTGTGGTCAACGCAGTAAGTAAGTGAGGCCAAACACTATTCGTAGTAGTAATTCTCGCAGACTACGCAAAGTCGCATGTCTTATAATTCATCCTCCTGGAAAACACTGCAGTATTTACTTCCACATTCTGCGAAGAACTTGGCCACAACACGGGTACCCACCTACTAGTTTGGACTATATTTTTTCAAATGAGAGTAACTTTTGAAAAACTCCTTGGTTCAAGACCGCCAGAAACAGACACGGCAGAAAGGTCACAAAAGTTAGTAACTGAGTTGCTTGATCGTGATGATGATAATCATATTTTGATGTTGCTGCTCTTCTTTCTGAAATAATGAAGACAATATTCCGCCGCATGCAAGACACTTCAATTTTTTGTTACATTTCCCAAATATGTTTGAACACATTTTTTGCCATCTTCAGTGGGATTTTTATATTGTTTGTCTGAAAATTATAATAGTACTGTACAAAATGGCTTTTTGGTATACATCTAAAATGTTTTTTACAAGATATTTAACAGTGATGTCGGTTGAGTTTGCAAGCAGAATTATCTATTTTAGTTTTTTCGATAATTAAGCCTAGAAATACGAATTTCACAGTTGTTTATATATGCCTGATATTAGGCTACGTTAAGATCACACAGTGAAGTACTTATTACTTCTTGTAATAATTTTGTATTACTTGTCATCTGCAAGGCAAACAAACATTTATATTTATCGTTTTTCAGTTTTAAGTTCGACAACCCAGCCAAAACATCAAAAAATAAATGAATAGTGGTCAGCCGTATCCATGTGTCAAATGGAATCATTAGCGTAATGTACACCATCAATAGTAAATGGACAACAAACTACAAAGAATGCCTAACAAAACAAAGAGAGAAGGAAAAAAAAAAAATAGAACCGTTACAACACAAAAGACACGTTTTCGAACTCAAAATTGACATACGATAAATATAAACTGTGTATTTTGCGTTGCAGTTGACAAGTTGTCCACAATTATTCCAAGAAGTAATAAGTAATTTACTGTGTGATCTTAACGTAACCTAATGTAAGGTATGCATATACAAAAAACTGTGAAAGTCGTATTTCTAGGCCTAATTATCGGAAAAACTAAAATAGATAATTCTGTCTGGAAACCCAACCTACAAAACTGTTAAAGATCTTGTAAAAAACTATTTAGATATATCTCAAAAAGCCATTTTGTATAGTAGTAACATAATTTTCAAACAATATAAAAATCCCACTGTAGATGGCACAAAATGTGCTGAAACATGTTTGGGAAATGAAAAAAAAAAAAAAAATAAATAAATAAATAAATAAATAAATAAATAAAATAAATAAAATTGAAGAGTCTTGCATACGGCGGAATATCTTCAACATCATCATGATGATGGTGACGATTATTCTGATAATGACGAAGATGATCTTTTTCTGGTCAACAAATGATATGCGACATTTCCTGCCTTCGGCCAGCTCTAGTTCAAACACTGCACCGATATGCGGAATTCTTCCCCTGTATTCAGCCAAAACGGTTACGTCATCTGTGCGCCTTGAAATGGTTACGCTTCAGTTTCATTTTAATTCACCTTTGAAGCTTCCGGGCGAAGCGACGGAATGGTAAGACAATTCGATTTCGGGAGAATGGATGTTGAAATCAGAATCCAGATAGCGAGATTTAGATTTTCCCTGAAAGTCACTTAAATCAAATGGTAACATTCGAAAAGGACAGTCGACTTTCTTCCCTCCTTTACAGCCACCCCTTCATACTCCGCATCCTCAAATGACTTCGTCATTAACGGGACATGGAGCTTAACCTTTTTCCTTTTGAAAATTCCCTTCACTTCTATCGTCTCTCGTGCGGTGAAAAAGTTCTTCCTGATTGCTTGCAGGGTAAAGGAGTTAAGCGGAGATCGTGGTCTCATGATTAGTACTTTCGCAATGCGGAGGAAAATTCTCCGCGACTCTTTAGTTGAACATGCCGAGTCTACCAGAGACTGCACTGTCATTTTCACGGTTGGGGGGGAGGGGTGCTGTCGTTCGTACTGGTTGCTGGACGGAGATGCACTCGACTTTAATTAGGTCGCTAAACGGCTGAACTTGCTTTGAGAAGTCGTGGGGAGGGGTGGCAGGGGGAGGGGGCTAATTTGGCACTTTCCGCCGGGCCGGAGTAAGTTTTAAGGGGACAAAGAGCCGCTCAAGGAATTAATATGGAAAGGGAACTTCAGCTGGAAAGGGCGAATGTAGGTCACAGCGGAACGCGAGAGATAAACGCATAGATCGAGGGCGTGTGCTGGGCTACTGCGGAAATCACCGTAGTGTACAACTGTGACAATTTCCGTATACGTTGTACAAAGGGATTTTAATAGGAAGTTGAAAGTTATTTGTTTTATGATATTTATTAAATATAATTTATTTTTTTGGATTGGTCGTGGAGATGGAACTGGGATTTGCTATCTGACCGTGTGAGTGTGTAATCAGTGCCGTTTGTTGCATTGTACAATGTTAATTACATGCAGAGATATTGTGACCTAAAGTTGACGCTTGAGCACCACTGCTCCGCTGTTAGATCGTGTGTATCGGAGAGCACCGAATTAAGTAGGGATCCAAAGGTACAGAAGAGACTAGAACAACAAATTACGTCCACATGCTAACACCTTTATTGGTCTTTTTCACTGACGCACATGTACATTACCATGAGGGGTGAGATACACGTACACACGTGGTTTCCGTTTTCAATTACGGAGTGGAATAGAGTGTGTCCCGACATGTCAGGCCAATAGATATTCAAAGTGGTGACCATCTGTTGCTGCACACAATAGCAATCTATGGCGTAATGAATGTCGTACACGCCGCAGTACATCCGGTGCAATGTCGCCGCAGGCTGCCACAATACGTTGTTTCATATCCTCTGGGGTTGTAGGCACATCACGGTACATATTCTCCTTTAACGTACCCCACAGAAAGAAGTCCAGAGGTGTAAGATCAGGAGAACGGGCTGGCCAATTTATGCGTCCTTCACGCCCCAAGAAACGCCCGTCGAACACCCTGTCAAGGGTCAGCCTAGTGTTAATTGCGGAATGTGTAGGTGCACCATCATGCTGATATCACATACGTCGACGCGTTTCCAGTGGGACATTTTCGAACAACGTTGGCAGATCATTCTGTAGAAACGCGATGTATGTTGCAGCTGTTTGGGCCCCTGCAATGAAGTGAGGAGCAATGAGGTGGTCGCCAATGATTCCGCACCATACACTTACAGTCCACGGTCACTGTCGCTCTACCTGTCGGAGCCAGCGAGGATAGTCCACGGACCAGTAATGCATGTTCCGTAGATTCAATGCCTTTGACGGGCCTGTTACGGACTCGTTTGCGTGCTACGACCATACCTGTTGCATACAGTTGGTAGTAGATGTTTTGAAATGTGCGGCACGTTGGATGCTCTCTGTCCGGGTACCGTTCTGCATACACCCTGCAGGCTTCAGCTGCATTTGTCGACACTCGCCATAGATGAGCATCATCTCCGCATTTTAAGAGTTCGAATACACCATGGTCACAGTTCCTACAACACTACACTATCACAGACGTCTAGTAACACAGTGTACTACAGTTAGTTTGCGTGCAAAGAGAAATGCAGAATAACAATAACAGCAAGCGCTACATGCGGACACAGCTAGACCAAACCACAACAGTGCACTACAACCACACTGGTAAACACGGTCGTCATCGTAAACATGTCCCTGCAGATGCTGCTCGCCGACCGTGGCCCGTGTTTGTTACAACACGCAACTGAACGTCGGAGGTTTCAAGCGTCAACTTTAGGTTACAATATCTCCGGATAGAATTAACATTGTACAATGCAACAAACGGCACTGATTACGTATTTGTTTATATGTTCAGATGTGCTAAGAAAACTAATGGGGTTCCATTTAAAAAACGTAAGTTTGTGTTAAGAAACATACTTCCGTGCATTTTTTTTATGGTTTGTATTAACCAATTACACTAGCTCCTGTCCTCACGTTCGGTATGTGGAATCGGTTCATCAGTATTTGATGTGGTTTACGAAATATATCCAGCAGTAATGTTAGGTGAATCACCCTGTATATTAGTGCTAAAATTTCGATTATAAAAGTGCTCTACGACATTGCCATCTCCACTTAGTAACCTCACTGCACTGTGTTGCAAAAAATGCCTTCCTTCGTTTCCCTCTTGTAGCGTTTGGCATACAAGCGTCTCACTCCCACACATGATGCGGGCAATGCAATGGTGGGGGAAGCAGTGTGTCCGTCAAAACGCTCACCATCTTCAAGATTTCTTCGTCGCTCATCGGATTGCATTGTCCCCTGTTCTGCCGGTTCTCGCCTGTCGCAACTACTCGAGGTGCATCACCAGCCGCTAGGACCCGATCAGTAAGTAGAGGCAGTGTGTACTGATACATGCCAGTGGCACATCTATAGTCGCTTTGAATCAATGCCGAGCTGTATATCACCAGTTATAGCCAGAAGTGGTGACAACAGTCAAATTTCGGCATCTTCTGCACTACACATTGTGTAATGTATTCTCAACAATGTCATCATTATGAAACGTGCTATCGCCCAAATAAATTTATGGTATCTTAGGTCCACCTTGGGTTTGCATTTTAGATGTCCAGCACTGATAATTGCGCAGTGTGTTTTCCAGTCAAGATGGTCAAGAGCTTTCTACCAAAGCTGTAACCGAAGGTTTCACTCGCCAGTTTCTTCATGTCAGTGGAACCCAAACTGATCTTTCTGGGATCGGCTAGCGGCAACTATTTATTCTCAACCGATCCAAAAGCATTACATGTTTGCACCTGTCGTTCACAGTATTCACCAGCGTTGTGTAGAACCCGTAGCCAGCGGTGCGGAAGGCGTAGGATACCGTTAGCAGAGCCTGTTCTGTTGATGGTGCGAATGCAGCGGTCTACTGCCTGTCGAATCTCTGGAACAATTCTGAAGCGAATGCCACGAAGTGGTTCCTTCATTTTCGGAATCAAATCAAAATCACAAGGACGTCCGGGTAGTATGGAGGATGGTACAGTACTTCCCAGTCCCATCCACCGAACAAAACAGCCACAATTTGCGCTGTATGCGCCCGCACATTGTCGTGCAAAATGATGGGTAGGTTGCGCAGAAAGTGTTGCCGCTTCTTTCCCAAAGTCGCAGGTGATGTTCCAAAACGGAACAGTAATGCCGTGCACTGACGGCCGGCCAGGGAGTAACGTAATGCGTTAGGATGACACCGTTACAGTCGTACACGAGAATCATCATACTAGGGCTCTGACGCACTTTAGAGTTTCGCAGCGACCCATAATGACGCCATTCGTTGGATTGGCTTTTCAGTTTCGGCTCGTACGATGTGGCCCATTTCTCATCCAATGTTGCGATACTGCGTAAGAAAGCCTCTCCTTCCCGCTCGTAGTGCTCCAAGTGCGTCTGATCAACGTCCTAAGGCATATATTTCTGCATTTCCGTCAATTTATGCGGAACCCATCGTGATGCAATTTTTCGCATGTCCAGACTTTCCTTCATGATGCGAAGCACAGTCGCATGCGCTAATCCAGCTTCGTGGGCGAGCTCACAGATCGTCTGGCGTCGATCACTGTCCACTAACGCGGCAACAGTATGCACTACTTCATCAGAGACGCTAGGATGATCTGCCCGATGCATGTCTGCCACAGTTTGCCGACCTTGGTTGATGCTTTTACCCAATGGGCCACCTGTACGCTAGTTTCATTCCCCGCATGTCTCTTGTAGACCTTGATGACACTGTCGTGCTGTACGACCTCTGGTACATTCAATCTTGATCCAACTCCGTTGTTCCTCTTTCGAAAACATAGTGACACCATTATGTTAGACCGCTCGCTCACAAGTTTCCTTCGATTGTGAGCACGTCGGTGACGTGGGACGGGCGTGTCCATTTGCTCGGAGGTAAGGTAGGTAGCCGGCCGCAGTGGCCGAGGGGACTGAGGCGCTCCAGTCACGGTCTGCACGGCCACTGCGGTCGGGGGTTCGAATCCCTCCTTGGGCATGAATATTTGTGCCGTCCTTAGTCTTATTTAGTTCATTAGTAATTTGTAAGTTTAGGGACTGATGACCCCGTAGTTCACTCCCATAAGCTATACAAACATTTGAACATTTTAAGGCAGGTATGTCAACAACGTGTGCTACCACCGACAATAGTTACTTCCTTTGCGTAGTGCCTCCACCGAAGTGTTGTCACTGTTTCAGTTCCAACTTTCGTAATAATTCGTGTGCTACAAAATAATATGTTTGACACAGAATAAGAAACTAAATAATCATTTGCGATAATTGTTTTCTTAAGTTATATTAAAGCAATCTCATCACCCACTAAACTACAGGCCTATTTCATTGACGTCAGTTGGCAGCATGGAACATATTCTGTATTCAAATATTATTAATTATCTCAAACAGAACGATCTATTGGCCCAAGGTCTGTACGGTTTTAGAAAATATCGTCCAATGCGAAGTGATGGGTGCTATCGACAAGGGTTCGCAAATCGATTCCGTATTTCTTGATTTCCAGAAGGCTTTTGACACCGTATCTCACAAACGGCTTTTAATAAAATTGTGTAGTTATGGTATATCGCCCCAAATTTGCGACTGGATAGGGGATTTCCTGTCAGAAAGGACACAGTTAGTAGCAATCGATGGTAAGGCATCGACTAAAACAGAGGTGATATCGGGCGTTCCACAGGATAGTGTTACTGGTCCTCGGCTGTTCCTTATTTACATATATGATTTAGGGGAAAATCTAAGTAGCTCTCTTAGGTTGTTTGCAGATGTCGCCGTCATTTATCGTTTAGTAAAATAATCTGAGGATCAAAACCAACTGCATAACGATTTGAATAAGATATCAGTATGGTGTAAGAATTGGCAGTTGACTCTAAATAATGAGAAGTGTGAAGTCGTCCACATGAGAAAGGAAAGAAATCCGTTAAACTTTATTTACAAGATAAATCAATCTAAAGTGAAGGCCGTAAACTCCACAAAATTCCTAGGAATTGCTATTACTTCAGACTTATATTGCAAAAGAACACGTAGATAATGTCGTGGTAAAGGCGAACCAGAGACTGCGTTTTATTTGGCAGAACCCTTAAAAGATGCAACAGAATTACAAAAGAAACCGCATACACTACGCTTGTCCGTCCATTTTTGGTGTATTGCTGCCCAGTGTGGGATCCTTGTCAGATGGATTTGACGGAGGACATCGAAAGAGTCCAGAGAAGGGCAGCTCGTTTCGTATTGTCGCGATACAGGGGAGACAGCGTTACTGAAATGATACAGGATCTGGGATGGGAATCATTACAACAACGGCGCTTATCGCTGCGGCGTGGGCTACTTACGAAACTATAATCGCCAACATTGTCCTCCGAATGCGAAAATGTATTGTTGACTCCCACTTACATAGGTAGAAATGATCATCAGAATAAAATACGAGAAATCAGAGCTCGAACGGAGAGATTCAGGTAGTCATTCTTCCCGCGCGCTATTGGAGAATGGAATGGGAGATAAATAGTATAAAGGTGGTTCGATGAACTCTCTGCCAGACACTTAAATGTGATTTGCAGAGTATCCCTTGTAGATGTAGATCAGGATTCTACGCTGCCGCTATATTTTTGACCCCAAAACTTTGAGCACCCAGTACAGGTGGCGGCCCTGTCAGACGGAGAGTTACGTGATCACGCCACAAGGAGCACGGCTCATTTGCGGTTCTATATACAGACCAGGAGGAAGAGATTACTCATGAGACAGTTGTTCCGGACAAAGGCCACTAAACTAATTACGCGCCATGCGCGGTTATTTAAACATTAGTCACGGAGCCGTGGACTGGCAGCCACACCCTGACGTTCTTTTGTCACGCTCTGTCGGTTTCACTCGCCATCGTGTGTTTGCGGATTACAGTCTCGCACCCATTGAATTTTATACATACTTTGTTAATCTGAGTCGTCGGACTTTATCTGGGACTGGAATCTGCCAAGTTTTTCAAGACGTGCTCCATTCACTCAGTAATTCAATCACGCCTCCGACATTGCCTGAACCTTTTCATCATCATCATCATCATCATTAGAGACTGATTGTGCCTTTCAGCGTTCAGTCTGGAGCATAATACCTCTAATAAAATTCCTCCATGATCCCCTATGCAATGCTAATATTGATGCCTCGTCTGATGTTATGCCTTTTACTTCTAAATCATTCTGCACCGAATCTAAGTACTTTCTTCTTGGTCTACCTCGACACCTCTTAACCTCCGCTGCCGAGCTCATGAGTCTCTTAGGTAACCCCACATGACCCCACCATCTCAGTCTGTTCGCTCTAACTGCTTCATCTATGGTGTTCATTCCCAGTTTTTCTTTGATTTCCTCATTATTGCCATTGCCATTGTTCTCATCTATTAGTACCTGCAATCATTCTTGCCACTTTCATATCTGTAACCTCTACCTTATGTATAAGGTACCTGTATCCACCCAACTTTCACTCCCATACAACAAAGTTGGTCGAAAGATAGAGCAGAAGAGAGTAGATCTTAGCTGAGCAGTCAGTGCATTAGGTTTGCTGCACGTCGATTCCAGTTTTTTCACTATGTTGCCATCCTGTGAGTAAATACATCCCAGGTACCTGTTCTAATTTTGTTCCTCCTATTTCGCACTCAACCTGTTTAAATCTCTTTCCCACAGACATTACTTTCGTTTTGGAGATGCTGATCTTCATGTCATAATCCTTGCACCTCTGATCGAGCTCTGAAATATTAGTTTGCAACCTTTCAATCGATTCGGCCATTACAACTAAGTCATCCGCATATGCGAGACTGCTTATTTTGTTTTGATCTATTTTAATCCCGCCCTGCCAGTCTACTGTTTTTAACATATGATCCATGAATAGTATGAACAATAGTGGTGACAGGTTTCAGTCTTGTCTTACCCCTAAAACTACCCTGAATCATGAGCTTATTTGCCATCTATTCTGCTGCCTGACAGTCTACATAAAGACCTTTAATTGCCTGCAGAAGTTTGCCTCTTCTACCATAATCTTGTAGAACTGACAGTAGCTTCCTCCTAGGAACACGGTCATAAGCCTTTTCTAGATCTATGAAACAGATAAAATTCCCTGTTCCACTCATAGCACTTTTCTATTACTTGCCTTAAACTGAAGATCTGGTCGTGACAGCCTCTAAGAGGCCTAAACCCACATTGATTTTCTTCTAACTTGTCCTCAATTAATATTCGCACTCTCCTTTCAACAATACCTGAGAATATTTTGCCTACAACGCAAATTAGACAGTTACCTCGATAGTTGTTACAATCTTTTCTGTTTCCATGTTTCAAAATTGGCGAGATTACCGCTTTCGTCCAGTCAGACGGAACCTGTCCCGATTCCCACACATTCTCAATTATCCTGTGCAACCATTTGAGACCTGATAATCCACGGTATTTGACGATTTCCGGCTTAATTTCATCCATCCCAGCCGCTTTATTTCACTGTAATCTACTGACCATTATTTCCACTTCCTCAAATGAGATCTTGTTTCCATCGTCATTCCTATCCCATTCCACCTGAAAATCTGATACATCATTGAACGTTTCACCTACATTGAGCAATTCTTCAAATTATTACCTTCATCTGCTCAAGGCATCCACAGGATTGACTAGCAGCTTTTCTGACCTGTCCAAAACACTTCTTAATTCCTTCTTCCCTTCCTTTCGAAGATTGCTAATTACGCTCCAAATCGTTTGCCCGCTGCTTGACCCAGAATTTCTAGCTTGTTTCCAAAGCCTTCCCATGATTTCTGCTTGGAGTCTGCAATTATACGTTTGGCTTTGTTTCTTTCTTCAGCATAACTTTCTCTGTCTGCCTGATTTCTAGTATTGAGCCATTTTTGATATGCCTTCTTTTTATCCACCAGGCTGTCTGCTTCTTCCTACCTTTACACACTACTGTTCCAAGAAATTCTCTTGCTGCTTCCAGTAGTGTGTCCCTGTACCTTGACCATTCCTCTTCCAGTGACTGTAAAATCATTACACTCAACTAACTGGTACCTTTCCGAGATCATTGTTATGTATTTGTGCCTAATTTCCTTGTCTTGAAGCTTCTCCACCCTTATCCTTCTACACATGAACCTGACTTTCTGCTCTTTTGGCCTCACAAACCAATTTCACTGCAGATTGAACAGTGATCAGTATCATCAAAGAACCCCCTGAAAACACGTGTGTCCTTGACTGTCTTCCTGAATTCCTGGTCTGTTATTATATAATCAATGATAGATCTGGTTCCCCGTCCTTGACTCAGAGTTTCTGTCTTATTTCCAAGGTCTTCCCATGATTTCTGCTTGGAGTCTGCAATTATCCGTTTGGCTTTGTTTCTTTTAAGATGTCGAAATTGTGGAAGGTCCTCACTGACTGGAATATCGTCTCCTTCCATTGTTACCGGCTGCGGTGGCCGAGGGGACTGAGGCGCTCCAGTCACGGTCTGGACGGCCACTACGGTAGGGGGTTCGAATCCCTCCTCGGGCATGGATATTTGTGCCGTCCTTAGAATAAGCTAGTTGATAAGTAGTTTGTAAGTTTAGGGACTGATGACCCCGTAGTTAAGTCCCATAAGCTATACAAACATTTAAACCTTCCATTGTTAATCATAGAGATGGCAGTGTGAACCTCGCTTTTCCAAATAGAATACTGCTGCTAGAATAGTAGTTCTCAAAAGAGATACCACTTGGGGTGGCGCAGTGGTAACGCAATGGACTGGCGTCTGGGGAGAAGCCGGTTCAAAATCGCTTTTGGCCATCCTCATTTAGGTCATCCGTGACGTTCGTAAATAACTCCAGGCAAATGCCAGGACGATTTTTTTCGAAGGCCACGTCCGATTTCCTTCCGTAACCTTAGCAAAAAATAAAAATCAATCCAAGCATAAGCTCCGTCTCTAACGTAACACTTAAATACATCTAAAGTGTTCTAATGGCGATTATGGCACATGCTTAGCATATTGATGTAAAAATGTACGTATTGAGCATGGCAAGTGTGGTGTCGCACAAGTATGAAGTGCGCGCCACGTACTTTCGCCGCGCGCCGCCATGCACGCACGGCGCGGCGTTCTTACGTCAGTCACGAGCGCCCTCTGCTACAACTCCGCTCGTGGCCACGACTGCTGCATCGGCCACTTGGGAATCAGATAGGCACCAGTTAAGACTTGGCTATCGGATAGGCACTAGGAATCATCAGTAGGCAGGCCTCTATCTAAACTATGTATCAGCATCCTGCAGTCAAGAACTATGTAAAAGTTAATTATTACCAAGACTCCACGAAATATACAACTTGTTCTAATTTAGCCTAGTGCTCTAGTTTCTGCTGTCGCACTGGCTGGTCAACTCCGTACCTGCACAAGCGTGCATCCTTTATTCCTGCGTCGGTCTCTTTCTACTCGGCCACCGACACCTACGACAACCGGCGAAAACGAGATACATGGCGACGAGGCTGGGACACAAAAGCAAGTCACTTGCCAAAATCTGGATATTCACATTATAGCAGAATGAAACTTTCACACTGCAGCGGAGTGTGCGCTAATATGAAACTTCCTGGCAGATTAAAATTGTGTGCCGGAACCGGGACTCCAACCTGGGACCTCTGCCTTTCGTGGGCAAGCGCTCTACCACTGAGCTATCCCAACACGACT
Source organism: Locusta migratoria (assembly GCA_026315105.1). NCBI lineage: Eukaryota > Metazoa > Arthropoda > Insecta > Orthoptera > Acrididae > Locusta > Locusta migratoria. The sequence continues at coordinate 974,774,684 of CM048744.1, read as the reverse complement.
CACAGTCCGTCCTCACAACTTTACTTCTGGCAGTATCTCGCCTCCTACTTTCCAAAACTTCACATAAGTTCTCCTGCGAACCTCGCAAGACTAGCACTTCTCTGCAGAGTGAAAGTTTCATTCTGGAAACATCCCTTAGGCTGTGCCTAAGCCATGTCTCCACCATATCCTTTCTTCCAGGAGTGCTAGTCTTGCATGGCTCGCAGGAGAACTTATGTGAAGTTTTGGAAAGTAGGAGGCGAGGTACTGGCAGAATTAAAACTGTGAGGACGGACTTTGAGTCGTGTCGGCATAGCTCAGCAGTAGATCGCTTGCCCGCGAAAGGTAAAGATACCAGGTTCGAATCCCGGCTCCGGCACACAATTGTAATCTGCCAGGAAGTTTCACATTAAAGTAGTTTCTAATAAATAACGGCCAATTGCTGCAAATCATCTATTTGATAAGTCAAATACAGTCGTGCGCGCATAAAATCATTCATAATGGGAGGCAACTTGATACAATTGATTTTACCTAGAACGGTTTTATACATCTTCCCGAGGAGTTAAAGATGTCAATTTGAATTTTTTAAAATCTGAATTACTTCTGTACCGAACATGTTACATTTGTTCAATCTATTACAACAAATGAAAATATGCCTTTATTTTATTTTGAAACATTGTTTTATAACTTTAAACTGAATGTGTGTACTAGTTGCCCACATAGAGGGAACTCATGATTTTCTTAGTTTCTGAACTGTTGTCACAGTCCACTGTAATCTTCTTAAAAACCGATATTCGTATTTCCGCTTCATGTGTATATGAATCTGTTCTAACGGTACTTGCTGAAATTCGATAAGTTATCTGTTATTACACAATTTTTGGCTATGATATAACGCTATGTAGCTACTAATAATTTATTTGGCCTGTCCATTATCATTCTAGCTATAACATTGATGATTTCTATCACATAACCAAAATCGATCTGTAGTGAATCGATTTATTTCGAACCTGATAGCAGTTTTCCTGTGATAATTTCTTTCTTCGATTTCTGGAAAACTGTGCGTTTGCGGACCACATACACTGTCCTGAAAAATGTTCCATTCACACTTATCTATCGATCCCGTCAATTTTGGGTTGACTGCACGTCATAACCTTTAGGGTTTTTTTTTTTTTTTTTTTTTTCAAAAATGGAGGAACGGGATGTTGAGCCAGCTAATCATGGAGTCCTTCCTTTTAGGTTATACGGAAGTGACCTGCCAAATCTGTGTCGAATCGGTTGGTCGTATCTGTGGCCTTCTCCTCGATAGCGTGTTTGAGTTCGAGTTGTGCGGCGTCTTAGGGGTTTGTAGGAACTTGTATTGCCATCTTTCAGCGTATATTTTGGTATATTCCTCTTTATTTGCATCACAACACGCGATACTTTATCGGTGTTATCAAGCGAGTTTTGCGCTAATTTAGACCAGCATTGAAACTGGGTCGATTTAGGGCTATACCATATAGAAAATTCGCTAAAATAGGTACATTTTTTTCTCAAAAAGCTACAAATTGATCTCGATTCAGTGGTGCTTATACAGTCGCACGTACGAGTTTGTCTTCGAGCTCCACATGGAATACTTGTCGCACACTTCAGTAGCGAATGAAGTGATTTTGACACTGACAGTTACTGAAATACCGATAACACAACGACAATATTGCTGGTCAAGTTAGCACACTAAGTATTTGAATTTTTTCACTTAATCCGTTAAAATTTTTTCATATGGGTAAATAGCTTGATATTAGTGTAGATTATAATGAGGCTTTACCGTTTCCAAAGATTACATTCTCGAAGTGTAATCTCATTCATTGACAGTTTGCTAATTATTTGAACGGTACAAGACCTGGTGGCGTAACAATAACGATATATGAAAAACGCACTTTGCAAGTAGTATGTAAAATCTAATTATATATAAAAATTATCGTATCGTGTCACTGTTATTATATCTCACGAAATTTGTATTATAGAATCGCAGATAACGTGAAGATGGCCTGGTAGCCGAAATGGCCATTGTTTAAAAATATATTAATATTAAAGCAGCGATTTGGTTAAATAACTTTCATATTGCGAATTATTGTTACTTCCTATTACACACTCCAAAAACAATGAAATTATTGATAACCAAAATAGTTTAAATTGAAAGTTGTGATTAACAATCCACGTCACTAAACTGACCCTAATAAACTTGAATATTCAGTTTTCTAAGTCGGTTGATCTGTACATTACCATTATATTACTTCACGGAATTATTGTCCTTTATCTTTGAATTATTCGTCAATGAACACTAAAAATGAAAATTTCAGTCTTATTCACCGAAATGATTTAGGTTACTATCCGAAGTATTCATTTCTAATTCTCGGATTGAGTCAAAGTCAGCGATAAAAGATTATATTTAGCGTCACTGCAACTTCAGTTTTAATAATGTTCTAACTTTTTGAGGAATACTTACCTTAGGAAGCATTCACTTTCAAAAAATCCTATGGATTAGCAGTTTCCACATAGAGTGATAATATTAAATTTTTCTTTCAGACAACGATTTATTTCGTAATACATACTATAAGAGTTAATAGAATCGTTAAGACTCACTACTATTAACAAAAAAAAAAAAAAAAAAAAAAAAAAAAAAAAAAAAAAAAAAAAAAAAAAGAAGCATTCTTTTTAACGGACGACTTACTACCAAGCGTACAACATGAGTAATGACATTATTACAATTTATTTCAGTGTTTGTCTTTGCAAAGATTAACAAGACAATCTCATCCAGCGTTGTAGGAGCGCGTTGACCGTTGGTTGAATTGCAGTAATCCCTACTACCTCTGACGTAGCGATGCAGATAGTCAGCTGGAACTTGTCTCTCCTGTTGAACATGTAAAATTGTTAAAATATTTGTAAATCTACGGGACATAACTACTGAGGTTACCAGTCCATAAGCTTACAAACTACTTAAACTGACCTAAGGACAACGCAGGCACAGCCGTATCCCGGAGGGAGGACGCGAACCTCAGACGGGGAGCAACCGCACACTACGCAGCAAAGCCCCTTACAGCGCTCGGCCATTCCACCGCGTTCTTGTAACGGAAAAATACAATAATGTACATTTACATAAATACTCTGCGAATCACAATGAAGTGCGTGGCAGAGGGTTCACCGAACCGCTTTTATAATGTTTCTCTGCAGTTTCATTCTCTAATAGCTCGCGGGAAAGCACACATAAAACTTTCCGTTTTCGATCTGATTTCTCTTATTTTATTTTGTTTTTCATGTCTTCCTATGTAGGTGGGTGCTAACAAAATATGTTCGCATTCGGAAGAGAAAGTCGCCGAAAGAAATTTCGCAAATGATTTCCATCCCAACTCGTGCATCATTCCCGTGACACTCTCTCCCTTATATCGCGATAATACAAAACGAGCTGCCCTTCCCTGAACTTTCTCTAAATCGTTTGTCAGTTCACTTGGTGGGTATCCCACATACTCCAAAATATGAAGCACAGGTGTGGTGTAAGCACTTTCTTTAGTAGAACTATTGGATCTTCTAAGTGTTCTGCTAACGAAACGTAGTCTTTGGTTCGCTTTCCCTACAATATTTTCTATGTGTTCTTTCCAATTTAAATTGTTTAGAATTGTTTCTCCTAGGTATGTAGTTGAATTAACGGATTGTTGTTTTGATTGATTTATCGTATAAATGAAGTTTAACGTACTTCTTTTAGTGGTCATATGGATGATTTCGCACTTCTCATTATGTTTTACACCATGCAGATATATAAATCATTTTGCAGTTGCTTTTGATCTTTTGGTGACTTTACTAACTGGTAAGTGACAGACAGCATCATCCGCGAACAAGCAAAGGAACTACTCAGATTGTCCCCTAAATCGTTTATAAAAATAAGGTTCAAAAATGTTCAAATGTTTGGAAAGCTTATTGGACTTAACTGCGGGGTCATCAGTCCCTAGACTTACAAACTACTTATGAACTACCTTATACTAAAGGCGACACAAACATCCATGCCCAAGGGAGGATTCGAACCTCCGATGCGGAAGGTCGCGCGATTAAAAATAAGGAACGGTAGGGGCCCTGAAGACTTCGCTAAGGAACGACAGATGTCATTTCAGTTCTACTGGATGACTTTCCGTCAATTAAAATGTATTGTGTCCTGTCTGACAGGGAATCACGAATCCAATTGCACAATCGTGACGATTTTTCATAAGCATGCAGTTTGATTATAAAATGCTTGTGAGGTACAGTGTCGAAAGCTTTCCGGATATCTAGAAATACTGGATCTATTTGGCTTCCTTTTGTCTATAGAACTCATCACATCATGCGAGTAAAGAATTAGCCGTGTTTCACAAGAAAGATACTTTCTGAATCCGTGTTGACTATTGGTCAATAGGTCGTTCACTTCGAGGTAGTTCATAATATATGAGGAATGTATATTTTATAAAACGTTAAAATAATGATAATTACATAAAATACAAGGAACAAGGTAAATATTTATACTTTTTTATGAATATTATTTCGCAATAGCGAATTTCTTTTAGCGTCACTGTATAAGGTATGGGTGTTCTACCAAATGGTGAGATATGAAAATTTGTGCCGGGCCGGGACTCGAACCTGGGTTACCCCCTTTTCGCGAGTGGATGGCTTAACCACTAGGCTACCCGAACACGACTCCAGGACCGACCCAAACTTCCATATGCCACACTGACTGCACATATGAGTCAACTGAATTCATTCCTTACCACTCGCAGCTTAATCTGTATTACCGCACCAGGAAGAATGAAAACAAGCAGGCATTAACCTACGCTGTTATCGTCAAAAATGTTCAAATGTTTGTACAGCTTAAGGGACTTAGCTACGGGGTCATCAGTCCCTAAACTTACAAACTACTTATGAACTAGCTACTACTAAGGACGGCACAAATATCCATGCCCGAGGGGGGATTCGAACCCCCGACCGTAGTGGCCGTGCAGACCGTGACTGGAGCGACTCAGTCCCCTCGGCCACCGCGGCCGGCCTGTTATCGTTATTGCCTCGCTTAGGCATCTGTTAAATTACTGTATAGTGACAAATTACAGTGCTGATATTTTTATCAGTATTATTTCGCAATAGCGAATTTCTTTTAGCGTCACTGTGTAAGGTATGGTAGAACATCCATACCTTATACAGTGACGCTAAAAGAAATTCGCTATTGCGAAATAATACTGATAAAAATATCAGCACTGTAATTCGTCACCATACAGTTATTTAAATATTTATACGTTACTGACGTCTCTCAACGGGAAAATTGGTAGTTTAGCGAGGTTGATTTTGCTTCATTTTCACAAGGTGAAAGATGTTCTCTGAATTCTCGGAGGGGTTTGTTGAGCAGTTAATACTACTTGCTGTTTAAGAGGGTTAACTTTGAAACCGATTTTCTGCTCCCAGTCAGAAGATTTTATTGTGTGAATACGCAAGCGGAACGTTAAGGTCATAATTTAGTCTGCAAACACTGACTGATGTTACAGCGCTAAAAATTAAAGGATGAAAAGTTTCAGCTTTTTTCCCCCGGTTAGTTAGGAGAGGTAAAAAACGCGCCGGGTTGTTAAAAGCGGAAACAAACCGACCTGCCCGTGCGCACTGGCTCGGCTGCTTTTTGCCTCTGGGCGAGTCGCTGGCTGGCCATTCAGAGGCAATCGCTGGCAATCCGCTTTCCGCTGCGAGATGTGATTGGCGCGCGCATAATGCCCAAGACCCCCCCAAACACGGGGAAACCGCCTATCCACCTGCACTGAGCGGGAAATTGGCCGGATTACGAACGCACACACTGACCGCTAAATCCGCTGCGAAATTTCCTCACCTGCTACTTCCACTGCTCGTATTTCTTCTCCACCGGTCTATCTTTGCCGCGGTGGAGTAGCCGAGGGGTGGAAATTAGACAATCGATTGTGGAGTCCACTGAGTAAGCAGTACGTTATATACGAGAAGACGAACTTTGAGGACGTCAGTTAGCAGTAGATAGAACTAATTAAAAAATAAATAAATAAATAAATAAATAAAATAAAAAAGTATGAAAATAAAAAATAAAAGAAAAAATAATAAAATAACATAGCATTACATACATTTCCAAAAAAAAAGTGGTCTAGAGGATCGATTGTAGTTTAGCATCTGCAATGTGTGCGTTTGATTCCGCCCTATAGGTGTATATTTTTAACTGGCACGATCATGTCTGCTCCACCTCTGGTAACACCAAGTGAAGAACGTCAAGTTGACCGTAGTTAAAACAAAAAAAAACAAAAAAATGTGCCACCGCGGAACATGCGCGCGGAACATGCGCGCCTGAGGCTCCTGCACACATAAAAGGAAGTGTCCCGATTAACTGACTGACTGATTGACTGATTGACTGACTGACTCATCATCGCCCAGCCCAAACCACTGAAGATAAAAACTTGAAATTTGTGGAGGGTGTTGATCATTCTCTGTAGGCGTCATTTAAGAAGCGATTGTTTGATATTCCGTCCGTAAGGGGGTGAAATAGGGGATGAAACGTGTTTTGAAAATACGTAGCTATTTAGGCAATTTTGAAGCTAGAACTACAAAATTTCGGATTTTAATTCAGGGTTCGAATTTAAAAGATATATGTTTCGGCATTTTTTGAAATTCGACAAATAAAGGGGGTACGCAGATGACGCAAAAAATTGATTTTCAAAAATATGTTGCCGTTAACTCAAATTTTAAACTACAACTACGAAACATCGGATATGGAATCTTGGTCAGGATTATAAATCCATGACTTTTAGTATTTTTGGAAATTCAATAACTAAGAGGGTTAAATAGAGGATCAAAAATTCTTTTCAAAAACACGTTGCTATTGATACAATTTTGAAGCTAGAGCTGCAAAAATTGGTATTTGTATAGTTGGTTAGACGTTAAAAAATACATGTTTCGGTATTTTTGGAAATTCAACCATCAACGGGGTTAAATTGGAGAGGGGGTGTTTTTCGAAAATATGTTCCTATTTAGGCAATTTTGAAGTTAGAACTACAAATTTTCGGATTTGGATTCGGGGTTCGGATTTAAAAGACACGTGTTTCGACATTTTTTGAAATTCAAACAATAAGGGGGTAAAATAGAGGACGCAAAAAGTTGATTTTCAAAAATATGTTGCTGTTAACTCAAATTTCAAGCTATAACTACGAAATTTAGGATATGGACTCTTGATCAGGATTAAAAAGACACGAGTTTCGGTATTTTCGCAAATTCAAGAACTAAGGGGGTAAAAGAGGGGATCAAAAATTCTTTTCGAAAACACTTTGTTGTCAAGACAATTTTGAAGCTATAGCTGCAAAAATTGGTATTTGTATTGTTCGTTATGATTTAAAAAATACGTGTTTCGGTATTTTTGGAGATTCAACCATCAAGGGGGTTAAATTGGAGAGGGGATGTTTTTCGAAAATCTGTTGGTATTTAGGCAATTGTGAAGTTAGAACTACAAATTTTCGGATTTGGATTCGGGGTTCAAATTTAAAAGACACATGTATCGGTATTTTTGGAAATTCGACCAATAAGGGAGTGAAATACGAGATGCAAAAATTCATTTCCATAACATTGTGCTGTTAACTCAAATTTCAAGCTATAACTACGAAACTTAAGATATGGATTCTTCATCGGGATTGAAAAGAAACGACTGGTGCAGACCAACCAGCCTACGCATGCGAAGCAGCGGGGGTTCAGATAGTAGTTAGAGTCCTCGCTGGGGCATGGGTGTGTTTCTTTGTCCGTAGGTTAGTTTACCTAGGTTTAAGTAGTTTGTAAGCTACGGATTGATGAACACGCAGTTAGGTCCGATAGATTTACAAACAGTTGAACATTTTGACTATCTTTGCACCCAACTAAAAAAAATCGCACTGACGTGTTTTACGGCCCACTCTACATTTATAGTATTATAAGTTTTTGCAAACATTTTGGACCAAAATAGTAATCTAAATAATAAAAAATTAATTAATAAGAGTGTCTGAAACTCATTTAGGAAAAAAAATAGGTAGTGATGGGTTCCGAATCACTGACATTCAGCGTCACAGTCTAACACAATGCCCACTACACTATGGCTAACAACTAGAAGTTGCGTTCCTTAATCTCATACTATTGATGGCCGTTGTTAACTGATGCTAATATGGCATTTGTAGACACTATATTATCATTTATCGTTCGACGTGGCTTTGTTAATTTCTCAGAGCGCTATTGCTTTGAAATGACAACGTGTAAGTTACAATAAGGAAATCATCAACTACGCAACGCAAAATGCCGTATGCCAGAGAGAGTTCTGAGCGAGGAATGTCACGTGACATCTGCTTTTCGTTAATTCAATGGAGGGTGTCAAAACTCCGTTATTTATGGAAATATCACTCAAACTATACGAGATATGAAAATAAATAAGTAAATAATTAAATAAAAAATGGGGGAACAAAGTTGTAGAGAATTTTCTCCTCTACAAATTCGTTTATTCAATTTTCGCGTCAGATGAAAGGTTTATTTGCAATTAAATTACATTACAAACGGCTTTTTTTAGTGTTGCTGATGTATTTCTTGTCCGAAATATTTCAAAAAGCGAGGTTCTGGTCTCTGGAAGCCAACAATTATGTCTGTAAAATTTGGTGCCGATCGGTTGAACGGTTCGACCTAAAAAGTGGGAACACGTTACGGCCAGACAGATATCGTCAAATCGCCTGAATTTTCTCCTCTACCAATTACGTTATTCAATTTTCGTGGCAGAAGAATGGTTAAGCCGTTATTTTCAGTTAAATTTCGAGCTGTCAAATCAAAAGACTATCGCAAAGGCCCACTTTAAGTGTTACTACCGTAACTTAAATTGGGCAAAAAAAAAAAAAAAAAATGAAATAAAGTGGTGACTAATTTTCTCATCAATAATACAACAGTGATTCAAGACACATGAGACTGATTCGTAATCAGTTTTTAATGCAAAGATCTGAAATAAATACGGAAAATACTCCCCGCACATCATCTGAATGATTTCTTCACAAATCTTTCTGCTTCCTTGATTTCCATTCAACATTGACGAAATCTCCACTTTTATTTGATGTCACGTAATCAAATGTTACTGTTACTTAATAACCTAAAAATACAACCTAATACAGTGTTAAGTATCTCATTTTCTCTTACATTTATCGGTCCTAATTTATTTCCAATCGGTTCTAAATTGATTTACAAACATATAAGGATGCGTAGGTGTCTCCAGCGTATCCACCCACAATAGCACAACGGAAAATTTGTAACAATTTTGGAACATCGTAGAGCATTCTACAACATTGTGGAAATGCCGTCTATAATCTGGAAAAAGCTGCTATTTTGTTAAACAATGTCAGTTCGGAAAAGTGTAAAAAGTTAAAGCAGTCAGCAATCCTAAGATTTTAAAGACAAACGTGAAGCAATGAATTAAAATTTGTGGTGCGGCCGGGAATCGAATCCGGACTTTCATGGTTACTGTGTCTTACCGTTAGACCACCGCACCTCTAACGTTTGTCTTTAATATCTTGGATATATTTTAGACGAAAAACCGTCTCCGGGTTTCTCAATCTATATTTAAATTGATATTTATATCATCTTAACAGGAATACCGAGGTGCTATTCCGCTGCATGGAGAGCCTTGGCAGTAGTGGCAATTATCTATGGAATTCAGAAGCAGAATTAAAATTTGTGACGTGGAGGGAAATCGTGCTTAGACTATTCCGAGGCGCGTTAGCTGTTAGCGGTGCGGTGGTCTAACGGTAAGACGTCTGCCGCGTAACCGTGGAGGTCCGAGTTCGATTCCCGGCCGCACCACAAATTTTAATTCATTCCTTCACGATTATCTTTAATGTCTTGGACATATTCGAGACGAAAAACCGTCTCAGGGCTTCACAATCTATATTTAAATCCTAAGATTGGTTTGAACACCACAGGGCTTTACTAGCCATGGTCCTGTTTGTAGGTGGTATGCCGTTGCCTTCCTCCGACCTTCGAATTGACTTACCCAGCCAGTTATAGGGTGACATACAGTTTAACGTGGGCTCCGAACCACGGTGCTACTCGGTATTTTTCACATGAGCAATACTGCCAGAGGGGAAAGAAGTGGAAAGTGACAGATAAAAATCCTTGGACCTGGCGGGGATCGAACCCGCGACCTTTGGATTTGTAGTCTGGCTCTCTACCACTGTGCAATCGAGGCGCACCGGAAAAGTGTACAACACTCTGAAATATTCTTCATGGAACTTTCCACGAGGGGTGTTCAAATGGAAACGTACGAAACGACACTGTGGGTACAATGGTATTCGAGAGTATTCACCAGAGGCCTCAGCTCAACTATAGCACTGTTTAATGGCTCCCTGTTCCCAAAATTCCCGTGGCCGTGACAAGAGCCAGACCTGTACCACGGCCTTTAGTTCGTCATTCGAGCTGATGCGCTTCCCTCTGAGATGTTTTTTGAACGGACCAAACAGGGCGACATGTCCGGATTGTGGGGTGGATGCTCAAGCAGTTCCCACATAAACTTGAGCGCTACACTTTGAGCAGCCCAGGCCGTTTGTTCTTGATGACTTGCTCAGGCTACGGAGTGTCTCACAGTACACGTAACTGTTCATGGACTTTTCGTGCTCGATGAATTCTACGAGTACTGCACCCCGGACGTCGGAAAGGACGGTGAGCATCCCCTTGCCTGCTGAGGACACAGCTTTGAATTTTTTAGGGGGATGTGACGCACTACGTAATGCCAAAGCGACATATTCGAATTTTAACCACTTTGGTTATTAAGACATTTCATACTATTGCATTTGAACAGCCATTTTTATTTATTTTTTATTTTCAATTCCTTGCTTTTTTTCATTTAACAGTTATCTGCTTCACTGACTCGTCTTCAAGAAGTCGTCTGGTGCTGCGCCCCATTTTGTTACGTACATAATTGAAAACTGAACTTTGCAGCATTGTACGCGTAGAGTACCTGCAGTGATTTTACAGTTATATCGTGTGCGTAAGTATCGTGATCAGACAGGTAATTCACTACAGATGACGCGAGTATAGTAGGCGGTGAATTGACAAAGCTGTCATTTGTATTCCGGTGATTCTTTCGACGTCATTATAGTGTCATGTCGGGAATTACGACTTTGAATCCGATGTGGACTGTATTTATGACCGATGCCGACGGTATTTGCGTAGAATTTGATAACTTTTCAGCTTTTCGCTTATAATGTTTCGGTTTGAGAGAAGGTTGTAATTTTAGGGGAGGGGGGTCAATAGATTGATTATAAAGAACAACAGCAAAGATGTAAATTTTCAAGTTTCGGCGGTTGAAAGACTGGTTATTGAATTTCGGGCTGCGGCTACATACCCGAAATTCGATGGCTCAACAGCTAAGGTAGCTAAACAGGAAAGCCGCGGCGAGAGAGCCGTGAATATGCATTACAAAATAGACCTGTACGCCGATGACTATCGAAAACGTAACAGCAAGAAGGAGCAGAGATATCAGCCAAATTTATTTTGGAGGTAAAAAATCGTACAACGAAAGAAAAAGTTCAAGTGTTTGTAAAGCTTATGGGATTTAACTGCGAGATCATCAGTCCCTAACCTTACAATTTACTTATGAACTAACTTATACTAAAGACCAGTGGCGTAACTAGGACTTGGCTTTGGGGGAGGGGGGGGGGATAGATCTGCTTGCCGAACAAAATTTTAGTCAGTTTCCAGACAGATCTACCACTCCCGTTGAAGGAACTAATTCACTCCCTTACGGTAAAACACCGGAAGTTTCAAATATTTACCTTTACCAGATTGCTTTCTCCCTCTCTCTCTCTCTTTTTTTTTTTTTTTCGGATTCTGGGGGGGGGGGGGTTGTATCCCCCTCATTCCCCCCATAGTTACGCCACTGCTAAAGACAACACAAACATCCATGCCCGATGGAGGTTCTAGTCCTAGCCGCCGAGTAACGTCTTTGGCGCCTTGTTTGATCTGTGGCCGCATGCGCAGTAGCGCGGCCCGCGCGTTTATAAGCACGAAGCACGTGCTGGAGCGCCAGTCTTCGACTCTCTCTGAAGATGGCTGGATGGTACTCAGCCGAAATATTAAAAGAAGTAAACTTTATGCGGCTGCACGCCCGAAACTTCTTTGAACCATCAGTATATGCTGTTTATAAAGTATTGCCATAAATAAAACTAAAATGAAAACGTAGTGTAGTTCTTAACGAACACATAGGTGATAGTTTCGCGTTGATACAGTGAATGGTTTGCGAGTGTGAGCGAGTTGAATGAAACGCGAGGTAACGCGTGAGCTTCGTCCGGAACATGCTAATGCCGGTATTACACTATCAAATTACTGGACAAAGAATTGGACGAAAAAATCGTATGAAATATTGGTCATATTTTTGGCAAAGAAATTGGATGAAACGCAAAAGGGGGTATTACACTATCATCCAATATTTTGTCAAATTTGTTTCAAAATGGCGGTGTAATGCTCAGCTATTGTTTATACTACAGTTGCGTTGTGTCTGCATTTAGAAGAGGAGGAGGAAAAAAAGAAAAGGAAACGCACTTGGATGAAACCGTGGGTGTCAGAGCGAGATAAATAAAATTTGTTACGGGACCGGGAGGATTTTCCTTTTTTATGCCGTCGGTAGAACAGCCAGGCTGTTCACTGCTAATTATTTTGTCGCTCTTCATCCTTCACAGTTTGCAATAGAGTAACAAAAAGGCTTACTCCAACAGTGTATACGAATAAGATTGTTAAGTTGATAAAGCAAGTTTCATTAAATAACGTTTTAAATGGAAAATGTGAGCACTGACAAAGAGGATAATCTAAATTGTTTATGACGTTATTAACAATGTAAGGGGGGAAACATTGCTGATAATGTAAATAGGCTCTACTTATTTCTTTACAAAAATTGGCTAACGTATTTATATGTACATAGATTCGCTTGCAAACAGATGTTTTGAAAGTTGTTTCATTTCCCAGAACTTCGCACACCACGTTGCCAAAATCATACATAATAAAATGTGCTTCGGCCGTATTAAGATTTAGGGGTATTACTTCTTCAATTCCGATAGTATATAATGGCTTTTTTACATCACGGATTGTAACTCAACCTCACTTTTGCCGCAGGGTATTGGGGTACGCGAATTGACGTGACGGACAGTGTGAATTGGCCTTGTCACCTGTTATACAACGCCCCATCTGATTTTTTTAAATTTTGTTGTTGCTAGAAAACACTATAAAAACATTCTACTACTAGCCATGTTTACGAATACGAACGTTATGTCCAAGTAATGTCAGATATTTAAGCTCCAAATAAAACAGCTGTAGTGGCAAGGAAGCTGTATACTACTAGCGCTCCAAGCGGTCACATTTCTCACTGCAGGAAACAGAAGACGAGCGATTTCTTTGATCAAATCTAGGCAGAGACCTTAGATTGGATGAAATATTGGACGATGTTCCCATTACACTACGTCCAATTTTTCTTTGTGCAATTCTTTGACAAATAATTTGATACATTTCATTCCATTCCATGATGGTGGTGGTGCAGCAACAGTGTTGAATAATTAAAAATGTTCAGTCTCTGTTGCAATATTTTATTATCCAATGACGCGTTTCGCGCTGTTAGCGCATCGTCAGACTGGAAAAATACAAATGTTTTGTTACAGTCCGTGTACCTGGCGGGCAGCGAATCTAATGTGGCTAAGGCGGGTAAATTTGAAAATTCAGACTTACTTGGGCGGAGATGGAGCCACAGAGCTATTAGTATATGATAATTAGAAAAATGACCCGTGTGCCTAATTATCTAAATTTGTTGGAAAAGCTATCGGTAATGAGGCCGATGATGTAGTGGAGGCTATAACCGGAACGTTGCTGCACCTTTGGTAGACAACAACGATCGATAAGAATAAAGAAAGTGGGAAGTAAAATTTGGAATAAAAAGATTAAAGTTTAAATGATAAAATGCGGAACAAACGGAACACAGGGATTAATTTGGAAAAAGTGAAAAATTATTGATTTACGGTCGCCAGCTCGTTGTACGAGCAAATAATTTGGTGGGATGTCAATAATAGCAGAATTAATCAACAAACGTGAAAAATTACGTAAAATTTGGGTGGGCCGTGAATCACAGTATGTGCATCAAATCCGGTACAAAAGACACTGAAAATGTACTAATTACGGAGAAATAGTTTACTAACACAGGGTTCATTGTAAGACAGCGAAATGCAAGCCATAGCCGCGCAAATGCAACATTTAGCAAATCATGCAAAACTCTCACCTTAATACTTACTATTTACAGCTTCAAATAATTAATTGTTTATATACGTACCAGAACTTATTCTACAGTGAGTATGCCATGCGCTTTAGCAATAATCAATTTGTAACTGAACTATTAACTATACTAATGACAAGCTCAAAAAATTAATTAATGACTTGTCGTGCTAACACTGAATATTTAGAAAAGAACCATTTAACCTTCTGATTAACTTTTGCGCTATCTTTAACCAGGAATTATTAGCATTCAAACACTTGTAAGCAATTACTATTCTCACTAGTCAGTACTTGCAAGTTAAAACAAACTTTACCTCAAAATAATATGCAGTGGAAAACAATTAATCTTTTACACTGTTATTGAAATATCTTTTGAAATTGAAAGTTAATCTAGCAGTTTCGTTCAACTTAGCAAACTTATTGATCAGCAACACTGGCATAAGCTACGTTTAGTAATACTTTTCTGAACACATTTTTTTTTTATTAACGACTGTCACATTGTCTTTAATGACTCTGATTTTTAGTTATCTATAACTTTGTGAATATCCTCGAAAAAACAATGGATGATGAAGGAACCTGTCTGGACAATGACTGTGGGTAATGATTTGTAAACACAGGTCCACAAATAACAGTGTTCGCTATTGAACAATCATCACTAATACGCTGGTTAGCTGAACATGCTAAGACAAACTGGACAGATCTTACTGAATTTGATGTGCGACGTGGTGCTGCTGATTGAAGACTGTTGGCACTTAACAATTGGCAAACACAGGCTCTTCTTGGCGACGAAAGTTAATTACAATTTAGGGCCCACAGCATTCCTCTTGATGCATTTATTAATTATTTGAGCTGTGGCCGCATGAATAAATAATATTGCCTCTTCGCCGTCTCCTCCACTAGTGCCAATCCATGTACTTTTGCCGTACACCACTGAGCGCACCGTCTGTCCGCCGCTACTACTCAACAACGACTCCTCGCTGTGCGCCTCTGCGCTACCAGCGATAAAAAACTCCGTACTCAAAGATGATTCTATACAATAGCAAAGCCCTTGCTAACCCAGCGTGTCTACTACATTTACAATATTTTTGACGTATATGGAAATTAGCAGGACAATGCAAATATATCACATAAACAAAATATACAAGTACATAATAAATTACAAAAAATACAAATAATGAGGAAAAACGCATAAAGCATCGTTTTATATATCACCCTGTACGCACACATGACTGGAAAGCACCGTTGGTCACTGTGTTGTTGCGTCACAATAGCTCTGTGGCTCCATCTCCGCCCAAGTGTCTGAATTTTCAAATTTACTCACCTTAGCCACATTAGATTCGCTGCCCGCCAGGTACACGGACTGTAACAAAACATTTGTATTTTTCCAGTCTGACGATGCCCTAACAGCGCGAAACGCGTCATTGGATAATAAAATGTTGCAACAGAGACTGAACATTTTTAATTAAATAATTTGATAGTGTAATACCGGCCTAACTCCCACAGCTTGGGGAAAAAATGGCGGATAGTTCTGCTCGGGTTTATAGGAGCCTCAGCTGGTGTATTTTGCGCCATTTTTTCCGCTATCATGTACCAGACGCTTTAGATAGGCGATGATCGGGAGAGCAGGGAAGCAACGCAGGGGACTCCCGAAGTCTTGTTGGGTCCTCGCTATTAGAGGTCTGCAAATCGCCGGTTTCGCTCGCTCGTACTCGGTCGAGTGCGCAACGCTCGGCGGTGGCGCGCCGAGTGTGTTACGCTCGGAGCGAGCGTGTTGACACTCGAACGAGGCTGCGTGGGGCGGCGCGGGCACAGGCCGCACAGCGTGGCGCTGCCGCTGTGCTCACAAGGAAACCTACCCAAGTGTCACTCTCCGATTTTTATGAAATTTGCATATGTTATAATACATGAAAAACTGTGGGACACGTAATATTTTTAAGCTGCGGAAAAACATATTTAAGGGGTGAAACGGCCCCTCCAAAATTGGGGTAAAATAGAAAAAATGGCGATAGCTTAGAGCTTAGTGAAGCTATCGTAATGATTTTTGGTATGAATGTATCTTTTGATAAAAGACAAATTTCACAGATTCAACTTCGATAAATCAAAACAATTTTTTTTTTGCACAAGAAATTGGTTACTTTATGGGTATCTGTCCACCTAATTGTCATTTCCCCTGGAATGTACCTAGGCCGATCTCTTATCCAGCAATTCTGAAAACATGCAGTTCATTCTTTTGGCTGGTGCAACCTTGTGACATACTTCAGACGGCCCTAAGTAAATATAATACAGAAATCATTGAAATAGCAGGTGCACCATATATTCGTACAGCTGTGTAATGTAAACAATTGGAATAAGAGGATTTAAAACAGGTACCAGATATATGAGCATTAGACCGGCATATGACCCTGACGACGGAGGAAAGGGCGGATCCTATATATTGCGCAAAAGCTTGCATGCGTTCTTTATTATGTAGATAAGAAAGACGATAGCGACAGTGGGCATATATGATTGTTGCAATTGGAAAAATTCCCGTTAAGGACCCACTCGGAAAAGGTAGAGGCGCAGCAACCACGCACAGTGCCAAAATGCTACGGGTATGTGTATTAACGGGGTGCAACAGAGAGATGCACAAAACTAACCTAACGGGTGTACATCAATATCGTATATTTAATATTAATATAAAAGACCGACAAAGTATTCCAGGACTTGAGAGTGATAAGAGGAATGGATATAAAATACAATTATTTGCTCGTTAAGACGACAAGTAACACCTACCACTAAACAGGCACTAACAGTCCACAAAATGTGAACAAGAAAGAAAGAATTATCATGGATAACTCATTTAGTAAATCATCTTAGCACAGAAACTTTATATTAATCACGTTTAATAACTTGTATTCCAAATTTCGCAGTCAGGATTTATTCTCTAGCGTCTAGTTTGCTCCCGACACTCGCCTTGGACTCGAGTGGCTTTGTTGTAGGCGACCGAGTGGCGAGCGGGCAGTGTGGACGGTCGGGCCGGTCGAGCGTGCCCCGCTCGAACGAGCGTGCAGGAAGTCGAGCGCAGCCACACGCCTTGTCGCAAGCTGCAGTACCGACACCTGCCGGACTGTCATAGAACGACATGTATCTCGCGATTCGAGCGAGCAACCGAGCGACGTGCAGACCTCTACTCGCTACGTGGAGATGCTGCACTTGGCGACTTCTGCTGAGGGCAGGCGTCCACCTCCACCTGTCGTGTATTTCCGTGGGCGCGCTGTTTGAGGCCACACCTTGGCGCACGGCCGACTTCCATTAACGTTGGCCACAATGGCCGGCCGCTGTGTTTACACTGGTTAATGGCACGGCCAGGCTGACACGCGCGTGCAGCGCTGACGACACGCGCCCGCGGGGCGTGTGCTACGGCGAGGCGCACAACCGCTCCCTAAGCCCGTTTCACACGAGCGACTATCTGCCGAAAATCGACTACTCGGAATGCGTGCGCCTTTCGCGCCTGCGTGTGAATCAGCCGCCTACCGCAGCGCGAGTGCGTCTATGGCAAGAGTTCGCAAATAGATTCCGTATTCCTTGATTTGCAGAAGGCTTTTGACACCGTACCTCACAAACGGCTTTTGATCAAATTGCGTGGTTAAGGTATATCGCCCCAAATTTGTGACTTGATAGCAGATTTCCTGTCAGAGAGGACACAGGTTGTAGTAATCGTAGTAATCGATGAAAAGGCATCGGCTAAAATAGAGGTGATATCCGGCGTTCCACAGGGTACTGTTATTGGTCCTCTGCTGTCCCTTATTTACATAATCGATTTAGGGGAAAATCTAAGTAGCTGTCATAGGTTGTTTGCAGATGACACCGTCATTTACCGTCTAGTAAAATCATCTGAAGATCAAAACCAACTGCAGAACGGTCTGAATAAGATATCACCATGGTGTAAAAATTGGCAATTTACTCTAAATAATCAGAAGTGTGCAGTCGTCCACATGAGTATGAAAAGAAATCCGTTAAACTTTGTTCACATGATAAATCAATCAAAAGTGAAGGCCGTAAACTCCACAAAATACCTAGCAATGACCATTACATCAGACTTAAACTGGAAAGTACACGCAGATAATGTCGTGGGAAAGGCGAACCAGAGACTGCGTTTTATCCGCAGAACGCTTAAAAAAGATGCAACAGAACCACTAAAGAGACTGCATACACTACACTTGTCCGCACTCACTTCGCGTATTTCTGCCGAGTGTGGGATCCTTATCAGGTGGGTTTGATGGAGGACATCGAAAGAGTCCAAAAAAGGACAGCTCGTTTGGTATTTTCACGATACAGGGGAGACAGCGTTACGGAAATGATACAGGATCTGGAAAGGGAATCATTACAACCACGGCGCTTATCGCTGCGGCGTGGGCTACTTACGAAACTCCAATCGCCAACATTCTCCTCCGAAAGCGAAAATATATTGACTCCCACTTACATAGGTAGAAATCATCATCAGAATAAAATACGAGAAATCAGAGCCCGAATGGAGAGATTCAGGTGTTCATTCTTCCCGCGCGCTATTCGAGAATGTAATGGGAGATAAAATAGTATAACGGTGGTTCAGGCACTTAAATGTGATTTGCAGAGTATCCCATGTATATGCAAATGACGTCAATAATCAACAGATTGTGCTGAGTGCGGAGTTCTAATATCTGACAAGGGGAACACCAAGTATGGTACCAACGGATTTTGATGGTTCGCAGGTATGTTGTGAGGGAATTCCTCCAGACCATCAACCTAAAAGGATTCCCTTTAAATTGGATTCCTTTATCGTGAGGGGTGTGCTCAACGGCCACGTAATCACTTTTATCAATAATGAAAGGAGCAGCATTAGCCATAAAATCTTTTGCTTTATCCAGGCAAATCGATTTCGGTTCTCCAAGAAACCATGTTCAGTGCTGTTAGCAAGTTCAAAACAGTATTTTTGTGAAATGTACATTACATTTACGTCTAACATGTCCGTTGACGACATAGCTTACATACAGGCGATATTATCTGTTGTCATACGCAGAGTTTGACTTCGTATGACAACAGATAATATCACCTGTATGTAGCTATGTCGTCAACTGATATGTTAGACGTAAATGCTTGTATAGCTTATGGGACTTAACTACGGGGTCATCAGTCCCTAAGCTTACAAACTACTTAGGAACTAGCTAAGACGACACAAATATCCATGCCTGAGGGGGGGATTCGAACCCCCGACCGTAGTGGCCGTGCCGACCGTGACTGGAGCGCCTCAGTCCCCTCGGCCACCGCGGTCGGAACTCTAAATGCGTGCGCCTTTCGCGCCTGCGTGTGAATGTCTCCTCACGACCACGGTTTTCATCGATGACGCTCAGTAGACGTCATGCAACGTCTATCATTCGGATGAGACTGGGACATGGATGTTACCCTCCCCACCTACACCGTTTGAAAGTCATCGCTTCTCGGCATTGCGACAAAGATGCTACGGCAGTGGTGGATCTCAACCACATCATACTGGCATGCACCAAGTACACGTCCGCACAAAGTGTATTCTACAGAAAGCTAGTCGCGAGGGGTTACCCTCTCCCCACAAGTGTCACTGTCTTCCTTCAGGGATTCGACAAGTTTAAGTACAGTTTACTGAAGGACTACCTCAAAGTCACCGGCATACAGCTCTAATTTTAGAGCTAGTGTGTTTAACTTGAACATGCACAGCGTGAAACTGCATAAGTAATTTTATATTATATTTTGACTTTTATTTGTCTTTGCACCTCTCATATGGTCATATGCTGTTTACACCTTCATTGTATTACATATGTCACTCGTACTGTTAAGTATGTATTGTTTTATGTCTTGTACATATGATTTTTCTACTTTCATTCTGAGGCTGTATGATGTGAGATACTTATTAATATCGTGCTACACATTGTAAGAATCTCAATTCTATTGTAGTGTTGTCAATGTAATAACCGCTGGCTGTATGGTGACTGTACGCAAAAGCCATAATAAAGATAATATATATATATATATATATATATATATATATATATATATATATATATATATATATATATATATATATATATATAAAATCGGCCGCCAACTGCATCGTGAGTGCGTCTATGACGTCATTAATCAACAGATAGTGCCGAGTGCGGAGTTCTAATATCTGACAAGGAAAGTACTTGGGCTCGAATGTTCAAATGTTTGTTGAACTTATGGGACTTAACAACGGGGCCATCAGTCCCTAAGCTTACAAACAACTTATCAACTACATTATACTAAGGACGGCACAAATATCCATGCCCGAGGGGGGATTCGAACCCCCGACCGTAGTGGCCGTGCAGACCGTCACTGGAGCACCTCAGTCCCCTCGGCCACCGCGGCCGGCGTACTTGGGCTCATACAAACATATCTGTATGAACGTTTGTTAACAGGATCTCTACGTACACCTCAATGTGCTGGTGGGTGTCATTTTTCTGCAAAGGTCTGCAACCATACTCTAGATAGCACTGTATTTGGAATTGTAGACGCCATACGTAATGCAGATATCTTAACTATAACTTATGTAATAATCATCGTACATGTTCTCTAGCGAAATGTCATCAAAAGCCGTGATGATAGTTTAAACTTTAACCTTCTTTCCGAAAGACTGTTGGTATTCACTGCCACTGCTTCCATCGCCTCTTCCCGCACTTACCGTAGCACTACTGCTAGCAATGAGTTCTTCGTCATTATCATCCCTATTATCATCATTATGTGTTAGTGTTACAACAGTATCTAACTTATGCTCATATTTCTGTACCATAACACATACGAGAAAGCATGCGAATGATTCATCTTCTACTCTAATACCATCTTCACGTAGAATGGTTTTTCGTAACTTCACCTCAACCAGTCGCAATACTTTAGCAGCATTATCAATCGTTGCTCCATCTGACGCTTCACCACACAAATTTCACAAAACGCAACTTGGGAGGCACACTGCACCGTCCCTACTGGCGAACCGACAGGTCGAAGTGCAATGTGTCAAGGTACACGCAGAGGCCTCTAACGGACGACTGCAGAGTTTTGCAGATGCGGGAATGTCACTAGTCCAATAAGGGATCTTTACATTATCTCTCGTACGATTTTGATGTATATGTGTTTGTTCGAACCCAAGTACTTTCCTTGTGTATGTGCTGCTGAATGCGCATGCGCAGAAGCGAGGAACTGTAGTGGCGTCTGGTAACATCGGAAGTTAACCCACACTGGTCGAGATAATTCATTTCACATAAATGCTTTCGCATCTTCTTCAACTGTTTCTGTTGTTTTCTTTGTGTTCCCAACACACTGAAAAGGCTGCAACAGAGCCTAAAATTCTTTTGGCCCACTTTAGGTTACGGTAGTAACACTCAAAGTGGGCCTTTGCGATCGTCTTTTGACAGCTCGAAATTTAAATGAAAATAACGGCTTAACCGTTCATCTGACAGGAAAATTGAATAGCCTAATTGGTAGAGGGGAAAATCCTCTACAATTTCGCTCTATTATGTTTTTTTTTCATATCTTGCATCGTTGCAGAGATATTTGCAAAAATAACGGCGATTTGACGATGTCTGTCTGGCTGTAACTTGTTCCCACTTTTTAGGTCGAACCGTTCAAACCGATCGGCACCAAATTTTACGGACATAATTGTTGGCAACCAGAGACCAGAATCTCGCTTTTTGAAATATTTCGGACAATAAATACGTTAATAATATAAAAAAAGCCGTTTGTAACGTAATTTTTATTGCAAATAAACCGTTCACCTGACGCGAAAATTGAATAAAGGAATTTGTAGAGGAGAAAATTCTCTACAACTTTGCTCTCTTATGTTTTTTTCATATCTTGTATCGTTTGAGAGATATTATCAAAAATAACGGAGTTTTCACACCCTCCATTGAATTAACGAAAGCCAGCCGTTCGCAGATGTCACGTGACATTCCTCACCCAGTACTCTCTGTGGCATACGCCATCTTGCGTTGCGTATTTGATAATTTTCTTATCTTACCTTACACGTTGTCATTTCAAAGTAATGGCGCACTGAAGAATTTTCGTACGATAAATGATAATCTAGTGTCTACAAATGCCATATTAGATCAGTTAACAAAGGCCATCAATAGTAAGAGATTACCGAATAGAAATCCTACCTGCTAGCCGTAGCGTAGTGGGCAATGCAATGGGGACGGACATATGGTACAGGCGTGGGTGCTGGGCGGAATGGCAAGAATGTATGGGACCAAACTGCAGTGGTTATCAGTCCGTCCACTTGCAAACTACTTAAACTAATATATAAAGAACAGTCTAGAGTGCAAAAATTTTTATTCTTTTTCGACTAGATCCGGTCTTATTTTAGACCATCTTCAGGAAATTAAGCTCCATTGATGTTGTGGTGTGACGCACTAGAAGGCTCCAAGTTTCCTGCCAGCTCCACAACATCAATGCAGCTTAATTTCCTGAAGATGGTCTAAAATAAGACCGAAATTAGTCGAAAAAAAATAAAACATTTTGCACTCTAGACTATTCTTTATATATAAATTTAAATAAGAGTGTTGTTCCCCATTACGAAAAATATGTACTTATACTAGCTTACGCTAAGGACATCACACACACACACACACACACACACACACACACACAGATACACACACACACATATTCCCGAGACAGAACCTCCGACTAGTAGCAGTCGCGCGCTCTGGAGAAAGGTGCCTTAGACCGCAAGGCCACCCCTGCTTGGCGCGCGGAATCGCCGCGTGGTCTAAGGCGTCATGCTACTGAATGGGCGGCCTTTCCCGCCGGAGATTAGAGTCCTCTGTCGGGCATGTGTGTATGTGGGTGTGTGTGTTCAAATGTTCAAATGTTTGTACAGCTTATGGGACTTAACTACGGGGTCATCAGGGCCTAAACTTACAAACTACTTATGAACTACTTACGAACTAGGACGACACAAATATCCATGCCATAGGGGGGATTCGAACCCCCGACCGTAGTGAGCGTGCTGACCGTGACTGGAGCGCCTCAGTCACCTCGGCCACCGCGGCCGGCTGTGTGTGTGTGTGTGTGTTTTACTTGTGTAAGTCAGTTTAAGTAGTTTGTGGTTCATCTATAAAGAAAGCCACGTGGATAACGCTCCGTATTGGGTTCTGCTCAAGTGTTTGGAATCCGCAGCAGATCGATTTAATGGAAGACATAGAAGCAGTTCAGAGACTGGCTGCCTAGATTTGTTACTGCTAGGTTCTATCAACGAGATTTTCACAGTGATAGCTCGGAATCGCAAATGGATATTGCTGAAGGAAACGCGACGTTCTTTTCGAGAAACATGTTGACGACGTTTAGAGGGCCTAACTTCAGGGCAGACTGCAGAGTGATTGCAGGGCCGCCAACATACATTTCGCGAAAAGACCGCAAAGAAGAATTAGGGCTCGTACAGAGGCATTCATTTTTCCTTCGTTCTGCTCAGGAGTGGAGCAGGAAAGGAGAACTGGCTAGTGGTGGCAGGTGATACACCTGCTGTGACTTGCCGAGTACGTATGTAGATATATAAGGGGTCATAAATTGCTATTCTCACAGGTCACGACGAAAAATGCAAAGCTGTAATTTTTGGCGGCCGTTGCTTGACTGTGTGACGCTGTAGAGCAATTGCACAGCGTCGCTAGCGATCATAATAAACAGAGGATATGTCGATGTCAGTACAATTTCAGTACGCGTACTCACAAGTAACACTGCACAAGTAACGGTCACAGATTCTGATACATTCCTCGTATGTTGTAGTCTGAGTCAAAATACAACACACGTATTTATTTCAAATGTTTCAAATGTTTGTATAGTTTATGGGACTGAACTACGGGGTCATCAGTCCCTAAACTTACAAACTACTTACGAACTGCCGGCCGCGGTGGCCGAGGGGACTAAGGCGCTCCAGTCACGGTCCGCACGGCCACTACGGTCGGGGGTTCGGATCCCCCCTCAGGCATGGATATTTGTGCCGTCCTAGTTCGTAAGTAGTTCATAAGTAGTTTGTAAGTTTAGGGACTGATAGCCCCGTAGTTAAGTCCCATAGACTTTACAAACATTTGAACATTTGAACTTACGAACTAGGACGGCACAAATATCCATGCCCGAGGGGGCATTCGAAACCCCGACCGTAGCGGCCGTGCAGACCGTGACTGGAGCGCCTCAGTCCCCTCGGCCACCGCGGCCGGCCGTATTTATTTATATCAGACCATAGGCCGATAATGTGATGCAAACAGTCCCATAGAAACGCGGTTGTTATCTGAGCACAGTAGAAGAAGAACAAACGTGTATAAAGAAGAACTCAAAACCCGAATATAACGTCTATAGGCTACTTATTATTATTTTAGAAATGTCAGCATAATGTAAATGTCACACATTATCCTTGCAGTTCTATTATATGTCACTTAATTATACACACCATTGTTTAATTTAAAAACTAATTCAGAACATAGGTATTACATGCGAATATACATCTCTATTATCATGTATCTTGCTTTAAATGAACTAAAATAGAATAATACACTGATTGTAGTGGCCATTTTAGCAGCAGCTTAGTACTACGTATTTTCACAGTAGTATTTTTTGAAGAAAACGCCTTCCGCTACTGCAACCATCAGTCGGTGTCCTGAAATATTTAAGTGCTTTTGTTTACACATATAGTTTATAATTTCACATATGTACAAAACATTTCGTTTATGATTCAAAACAGTTCGTTTTTTGGTACAAAATGGTGTAATTACAGAAGTTGCTATTCCATATCTCCTTCTTTCTGGCAACAGGATCGAAATGTTGCATTATTTTTCGAAAATATGAAAACGCGAAAATTTTCGCAAAATAGTGTAACATTTCGACCTTGTTGCCAGAAAGAGGAGATATGAAGTAGCAAGTGCTGTAAGTACACCATTTTATGCCAAAAAAACGAACGGTTTTGAATCATAAACGAAATCAAATGTTCAAATGTTTGTATGGCTTATGGGACTTTACAACGGGGTCATCAGTCCCTAAACTTACAAACTACTTATGAACTAGCTAATACTAAGGACGGCACAAATATCCATGCCCGAGGGGGGGATTTGAACCCATGACCGTACTAGCCGTGCAGACCATGACCGGAGCGCGTCAGTCCCCTCGGCCACCGCGGCAGGCATGAACGAAATGTTTTGTATATATGTGAAATCTTAAACTATATGTGTAAACAAAACATGTAAATATTTCAGGACACCCACTGATGATGCCTTTCGAAAAAGGCGAAACGCGTATGGGTGAATTGTAAAAATAAGAAAAACCCTTTGGTTGCAGTAGCAGAAAGCGTTATCTTAAAAACATACTCATGTGAAAATACATGAAATGGAATAATACGCACCATTTTGGGTCTCCAATGTTTCACACGCGGTTTGATCACAGAAAAATCTGATAATCGTGAAGCTTCTGTTAATAGCTGCTTCAAAAATTGTGATACATGCTGTAAATTCTGTAGTATTATTGAAATAATCAGATGAACGTTGTTCACAATGTTACGTGTATGCAGCACTTCATTCCAGGGGAATTGCACTGACTATCAAAGATAATGAGAAACAACCCAATTACTGTAACATACCCATAACAGAGTGGATATAAAACTTACTATCCTAAGCCAAAAAAAAAAAAAAAAAAAAAAAAAAAAAAAAAAAAAAAAAAAAAAAAAAAGACCATGAAAAACCAAACCGGTGCCTCTATTAAATAAGCCTACTTCTTGCTCTTTTAATGATGAGTTTAAACCACATAGAAAACGATGATTAATTTGATAGGTCACAATATTATGTCCAATTAAGCTTGAGACAGTAGATTAAATTGTCAGTTAATCCGTATTTAATGTTCTTCGGCAATCTAATATTACTGCAGGCTTTCCTGACCACATGGCCGTCGTCTCGTGGGAGTGGAGTAATTTCCCGGGTCCGAAATTAATTCTGCCCTTAAATTTGCAGGACGGCGAACATCCACAGCGGCTGTTGCAGGTTGTTTAAGCGACTGATTCTGAGTCCGTAAACAGCCAATTTAAGTGCTTATCCCAACGTTATCCGATCTTTGGGATACCGTATACTGTAATGAAAACTGTAACATTAATTCCATACAAACCAACTGCAATGCGACTATACTGTCGCGAAACCAGTCGTTTTTGATCCTATAATAATTTTCTAGCTAAAATAGACATCAGAGAGTTTTTAAAAGAAGGTATTTTTAAATAGTGTATAAAAAGTTTTTACAATAAATGTCGTAGTTTAGCGATAGATTTGGCCAAGCCTCTCTCCGTAAACCAACCTAAAACAATGAATCGAGATCAGTAGAATTCTTTGACCCTCGCAGCGTGGCAGCATATTTCTAAAATTGTTAAAAATGCAACGGAATGTAAGTTAATTTGGTTGCCTCCCGTATATTTATATTACAAAGTACAAAAATACTGAATTGAGGATTACGTTAATTTTAAAACGTTAGTAACTTTGCGTCTAATAGTCTACAGTTATAATATGTACTGTGCATGTTGCCTGCAGTTTATCCTGCACTTCTCACTTTCTTTCGAATAAGAAAGGGATGATAAATTTATACATCTTTTGTAACGGGATTTTATTCCACACATAGGAGATATCAATAAAAACGCCTTCAATCACAAATTATTTTGTGCATTGCCGGCCGCAGTGGCCGAGCGGTCTGCGGAGCGCTAGTCACGTTCTGCACGGCCACTACGGTCGGTGGTTCGAATCCCCCATCGGGCATGGATATTTGTGGCGTCTTTAGTATTAGCTAGTTCATAAGTAGTTTGTAAGTTTAGGGGCTGATGACCCCGTAGTTTAGTCCTAGAAGCTCTACAAACATTGGAACATTTTATTTTGTGCGTTATTAAAAATGCACGGTTCATTATGGAAGTAGCAACCATCACCTCAATGAAATTTACTACTAAATGTACACAGATATTTACCTAATGAAAGACCCACAGGGCCCTAAATGCATCGTGTATTTCTAACAAAACGCAAGGAAAAAAAGTGACTGAAGTAGTTTTCACATATACATCCACAGATGATTTAAGATACAACGTATACTGACGAAAAGCGCTAATTGATACACGAGGAGTTAAGATATACTATAAAATCAATCATTTCAAGAAGTTATTTGAGTCGGATGTGTGCGAGTTCAGATTTGCATTTAGTGACGTCAAATGCACTGAATACTACAGAATAAAGAGAGTCATAAGAAGTGCGAGATGAGAAAAATCGAGAAAACATACATACATGTTTGTTAAGCTTATGGGACTTAACTACGGGGTCATCAGTCCCTAAACTTACAAACTACTTATGAACTACTTACGAACTAAGACGGCACAAATATCCATGCCCGAGGGGGGATTCGAACCCCCGACCGTAGTGGCCGTGCTGACCGCGACTGGAGCGCCTCAGTCCCCTCGGCCACCGCGGCCGGCAATCGAGAAAACGTTAATCCTCTGTATACTGGTTAAATGAAGAAATTTTAAGGAACAGTGAAACACATCACTTAAAGAGGTGACGAATACTCTCGGTCGAGGATTTTGGCCGTGAACAATTTCCTCCTCCTCTCTACAGTCCCCATAATTATTCTTGCAACTTTCAAACCATTCATTATTCTTCGTAACATCCTTAACGGATGCAGTAGCAGACAAGGACTGAATGTCAAATCAAATCTGTAGACTCACCAATGTTACTAATTTAGTCTGATACCTTATTTTCGGTGATTTCATTGTCTCCCCTTTACGTGGTCTATGGTATTGTCGATAAAATCCTCCGAAACGTGTCATAAAATTATTATTAGGTTATAAATGTAAAGTACAAAAATATTCTTCTTCTACAGTTCTAATTTGATACACAGCATTGAATGAGGCAAAAAACAGGCCCTGCTCTTGTAGCATGATTGAAATTATGTAACATGACAATAAATAAAACTCCCACCCTCCCTCTCTGTCTTTGTGTGTGTGTGTGTGTGTGTGTGTGTGAAGCATTATAGGTTGTCAGATGCAACTAAAGCCGGTGTAATGGGAGGGGGCGTAAAGTAAAACAGTAAAAGAGATTGTCTTGTTTCTCGTCAAAAAAAAAAAAAAAAAAAAAAAAAAAAAAAAAAATCGCGCGGCGCAAAATTCAAATCTTACTTGTTGGGTGGATTGAATGCAAAATGTATTCATATAATAAGGCAGTCTATTGCGATCTAGACGGCGTTATCACATGACTTAATAATTACTTGTAAGATAGCAGTTAATCCATAATGTTCTCAAATAGGATCAATGTCATTCTCGTTGTAGCTTTGTTCCAATACCTCATATATAAATGGACACACATGCCAATCAAGTTTTGCAATTTGACTAAATAATCCAGTGTTGACAGCCTGTGGGATGTGTCCCATATCGTAGGACTTTTGACAACTATTTTTCGGAAAGGGACAAAGATTTTTTTTCAAAAAGTGGGTGAATATGGGACAATTTGCGGTGCCTTTTTTATTTATTTCCCATATCGTGGGACATTTTGACAATTATTTTTCAGAAAGGGAAAAAAGTTTTTTTTTTTTTTTTTTTTTTTTTTTTTTTTTTTTTTTTTTTTGCCGTGGGACACTTTACGCTGTAAAGGGACATTTTGAATTTCTGGCTGGGATTCGAACCCCCAACTGTAGTGGCCGTGCATACCGTGATTGGAGCGCCTCAGTCCCCTCGGCCACCGCGAGCGGCACTTGTTACTCACGTTACCAGTTCCGCCCAGCAAAGTGGCTGCTACACTGTCATTGAACCTGCGAAACAATTTTAAGCGTTAGTGTTAATATTACTTCAACCTTTAAATTTGCGACGTAATTAGGCAGTAATAAGACAACCATTCACAGAGAATTGATTGATCCAGCGAACCCTTAATGATGCTGAAACGAAAGAAGAATGAGAGCAGAAAGGCTTTGGAAAATTGAAACACTCGTTCCTGGAAGTAGGACAATGCATTTGCCACGAATCCCTGTTAAAGGTATTTCACAGAAGGTACGCACGAAAGAAACTACGTGTCCATTATGCCACGTGATGAAAGAGACGAAAGCACGTAGAGAAACAGTTGTTCAGTCATTTTTTCCTTACTCAGTAGTTGTTGTTGTTGTGGTCTTCAGTCCGCAGACTGGTTTGATGCAGCTCTCCATGCTACCCTGTCCTGTGCAAGTCTCTTCATCTGAGGATACATTCGGCAACCTACATCCTTTTGAATCTGCTTACTATATTCGTCCCTCTACGATTTTTACCCCACACGCTTCCTTCTAATGCTAAGTTGACGATTCCTTGATGTCTCAGAATGTGTCCAACCAATCTATCCCTTCTCTTAGTCAGGATATGCCAGAAACTCCTTTTCTCCCCGATTCGGTTAAGCACCTCATTAGTTACCTGATCTACCCATCTAATTTTCATCATTCGTCTGTAGCACCACATTTCAAAAGCTTCTATCATCTTTATATCTGAACTGCTTATCGTCCACGTTTCACTACCATATAATGCTACATTGCAGACAAATGCTTTAGCCGGCCGCGGTGGCCGAGGGGACTGAGGCGCTCCAGTCACGGTCTGCACGGCCACTACGGTCGGGGGTTCGAATTCCCCCTCGGGAATGGATATTTGTGCCGTCTTTAGTCTTAGTTAGTTCATAAGTAGTTTGTAAGCTTAGGGACTGATGACCCCGTAGTTAAGTCCCATAAGCTCTACAAACATTTGAACATTTCAGAAGGGACTTCCGAACATTTAAATTAATATTGGATGTTCACAAGTCTCGCTTCGTTAGAAACTATTTTCTTCCCAAAGCCAGTCTGCGTTTTATATCTTCATTACTTCGGCCATCAGAAGTTATCTTGTTACCCAAATAACAAAATCCATCCACTACTTTTATTGTCTCATTACCTAATCTAATTCCTTCAGCATCGCCTGTTTTTCTGACATTGCATTCCATTACCTTCGTTTTACTCTTGTTAATGTTCATCTTATATCTTCCTTTCAAGACACTGTCCATCCCATTCCAGATCTTTTGCGGTCTCTGACAGTACGTTGACTGGAGTTACCCCTCCGCCACAGTGGCTACAGACGCAGCTTACAGAGAGTCCAGTAGCCGGTGGCCGACTTCTCCAGGAAGCCGCTGAGCTGCTGGAGACTATCGACTGGCTGGAGCCTCCAGACGCGCCCCTCCCCCTCTCCCCTCCCCCCCCCCAACCCAACTCACGACCTCTGCCCTGCCTCGCCTGGCCTCTTTCAATTGTTCTCGCCGCGCCAGCCGACCCCAACCAGCTGTGTTAATCCTGAGCGCCTTGCTCCGAAAACCCGTTATCTGTTCTGCGAACCGGCTGCAAGTGCAAGGGCTGGCACCTTCCACCATGCAGATAACTAACTGCGACCTAGCGTGGGTGGCGTCGCTTTTCTTGACTACCTAAAGACACTAAAACACTGAAAAACAGCCGCGGGATATCATCAGTACGGCCGTTGTGTCCCCTTGAGGGAAATGCCTAATTTTTGGCCCACTTTAGGCTACGGCAGTAACACGAAAAGTGGGCCTTTGCGATCGTCTTTTGACAGCTCGAAATTTAAATGAAAATAACGGCTTAACCATACATCTGATACAAAACTTGAAATAACCGAATTTGTAGAGGAAAAAATCCTCTACAACTTTGCTCTCTTATGTTGTTTTTTTTTCATATCTCGTGGAGTTTCAGAGATATTTGCACAAATAACGGCGATTTTGGGATGTCTGTCTGTCCGTAAAATGTTCCCTGTTTTCAAGACGAACCGTTCAACCGATTAGCACCAAATTTTACAGACATAATTATAGTCTGCCTCCCTTTTTCAAATTTTTCGAGCAAAAAGTACGGTAGTAATACAAAAAAAGCCGTTTGTAATGTAATTGTAATTGCAAACGAACCGTTCATCTGACACGAAAATTGAATAACCTATTTCGTAGAGGGGAAAAGTCTCTACAACTTCGCTCTAGTATGCTTTTTTTTCATATCTTGCATCGTTGCAGAGATATTTGCAAAAATAACAGCGATTTGACGATGTCTGTCTGTAATGTGTTTCCACTATTAGGTCGAACCGTTCAACCGATCGGCACCAAATTTTACAGACATAATTTTTGGCTATCAAACTAGAACGTCGCATTTTGAAATATTTCAGACAAGAAATACGTTATAAAAATAATAAAAAAAACCTTTGTAATTTAATTTTAATTGGAAATAAACCTTTCATCTGACGGGAAAATTGAATAATCGAATATGTAGAGGAGAAAATTCTCTACAACTTTCTTCCCTTATGGTTTTTTTTTTCATATTTCGTATCGTTTGAGAGATATTTGCGAAAATAACGGAGTTTCGACACCCTCCATTGAATTAACGAAAAGCAGCCGTTCGCAGATGTCACGTGACATTCCTCGCCCAGAACTGTCTCTGGCATACGCCATCTTGCGTTGCGTATTTGATGATTTTCTTATTGTAACTTACACGTTGTCATTTCAAATCAATGGCGCACTGAAGAATTAACAAAAACACGTCGTTCTTCCTACGATAAATGATAATCTAGTGTCTACATATGCCATATTAGCATCAGTCCACAACGGCCATCAATAGTATGAGATTAAAGAACGCAACGTCTAGCTGTTAGCCATGACGTAGTGGGAAATGAGTAGGACTGTGACACTGAAAGGGTTTCAGACACTCTTATTAATTAATTTTTTATTATTTAGATTATTATTTTGGTCCAAAAACTTATAAAACTTCAAATCTAAAGTGGGCCGTAAAACACATCAGAGCGGTTTTTTTAAATGCTTATAATTGAAAGATGATATTCAAAAGAAGTTATGGGTGAGGGGAGGGGTGATGGACGAATTGATATGAACACCATGCAGTATACAACTTGTTGCTAGTTGGTCTCACCACGTACGTGTTTAAACACTGACTCACAATCGCAGTACACGGTTCGTGTACGATGTTGTATAAGTCGCCTTACAGTATATTACGGGGGTGAGTCGAGTCGCCAGCTAAAATAGACACGCCGTTTACAAGCCTGAAAATTGCTTTACTTTCCAGCTGACTCCATCTGTAAATTTAAACGAACCATCGTTCGAGAAGGTTTTAAAAGCCTGGAATTTTTGTGGCGGCCTTTGCATCCCATAAGTGACGCTCTTGCGATGTAACTTTATTTGCTTCCTTGGACTGCTGCAACCCACAAGACAGATGGGTCGTAATGGTAGTCTTGTGCCCCTACTAGTCTTGTGTAGTTCGCGAACGAACTAGTTCGGAAGAGCGCTCCCACAGGCGAACTCCGCGAATTAGTTCGCAGATCCCTCGCCTCTTAGTTCGTTCGCTCCTTTTCCGAAGAGTGACGGGGAACAGCGAGAGGACGCGAGAGCGCGCAGAATCGCGTGATTCCCTTCTGCCAGTTACCGCCATTTCGAGCAGAGATGCAGCTCAGCTGTAGTTTCATAGTTCACTGCCACTACAAATCTATTTTAAAAATAAAGTACTACGAGTACTCTGTATGCAATGTAGTTGAGTACCATTGTATCATCCATTCGTGTATTGTATTTTATGTCAAACTGCCCAAAAATACTGGTAATAGCACACGCTTTGGCAACACTGATTCATTATATAAAAAAGCTGTCTTAAAAAAGAGCTCTTTTAGTAGCGGTAGCAAAAGCCAAAAATACCGGACTAACTAGAAGGAGCGGACGAACTAGGAGCATCGGACGAACTAGGAGCATCGGACGAACTAGGAGCATCGGACGAAGTACGAGCATCGGACGAAGTACGAGCATCGGACGAAGTACAAGCATCGGACGAACTGGGAGCAGTGGATGAACTAGGAGCAGCGGACGATTATGCATCTCGCTTCATAGTTCGTTGGATTCTTTTCAGAAGACAGACGGGCAATAGCGAGAGGGCGCGTAGCAGAATTAAAAATCACGTGTTTGCCTTCTGCTGATGAGTCATTTCGAGGTGAGCGTCTGCCTGCTAGATTACATAGTTCAGTGCTACAAAATTTCTGTTTTGATGTGTTCTGCACTCTGCAATATCTGACTAATAAATTCCATAATGCCAAGATATAGAGATAACTCTATACTTAAACACGAGAAATTATCCACAATCTGTTTCTTTTGGTTTGCGTGATATCGTTAGCGGCTCAAGCAGCAAGCGCATGAAGCAGCTAGGTGGGGGAACTTCCCCCTCCACCTGCACGCGCAGACCACGCCGCTCAGCCGTCACTGGGAGCGGAAGAACTAAAAGAGCGAACTAGTTCGCGGCAGAGCCGCGAACTAAAGTGAGCGCTCTCGATCGCGAACTATTATGCGCAACTCTAGACCCTACACAGCGCGCAGTACTGGTGTTCAAAATGTTCAGATGTTTGTAAATCTATGGGATTTAGCTAATTCGGTCATCAGTTCCTGTAACGGCGTGTCTACCTCAGTTTGCGACTTTTTTACTGACTCACCCTCGTAAAAGATTTGTACTGCGACGGTCGACAACAACAGATCAGTGATATTGTCATATCTCGAAGAGAACAAGTCGATGGTGTGCTGTCCATATGTTGGCCCAGTACTTGGCCATACATCCCTTAGGCTGTGCTAGTCATGACTCCACCATATCCTTTCTTCCTGGAGTGCTAGTCTTGCATCGTTCGCAGGAGAGATTCTGTAAAGTTTGGAATGTAAGAGGCGATGTACTGGCGGAAGTAAAGTTGTGAAGCGGCATCGTGAGTCGTGTCGGGATAGCACAGGCGGTAGAGCGCTTGCCCTGAAAGGCAAAGGACCCAGGTTCGAGTCCCGGTTCCGGCACACAATTTTAATCTGCCGGGGAGTTTCAACTATAGTCCAATTTCTATGCCATCGTTCTTTTCTAAAGTTATTGAAAATACAGTATATTCGAG
Organism: Locusta migratoria; assembly: GCA_026315105.1. Classification (NCBI taxonomy): domain Eukaryota; kingdom Metazoa; phylum Arthropoda; class Insecta; order Orthoptera; family Acrididae; genus Locusta; species Locusta migratoria. The sequence continues at coordinate 974,740,471 of CM048744.1, read as the reverse complement.
GATAATTGATCATTTCAGTTAACATAATTTCTTAGTTGTCAAATGTACAGATTGGTTACGGAATTATTGGTTTAACGACTGAAAATGCTGTATTCTTGTTTCTCTGAGCACTTGGTGGATTAAATAAAAGGTTACAAGTATTAGGCGTCTTCTTTTATTTAACAAAGGCGTCTGATTGTGTTGTTCACAAAATATTGTTGCAGAAGTTGGATTATTGTGGAATAAGAGGAGTAGCTCACAAATGGTTCACCATTTAATTCAATAACAGCAGAAGATAATTCTCCGCAGTGTTGAAAATGGCTCTGTCGTACAATCACAATGGAGCACAGTTACGTGTGGGTTGTCCCAGGGGTCTGTTCTGCGACCGCTACTATTTCTTAATTATTAAATGATACGTCTTGGAGCATAACAGGTGATTGTAAAATATTTTTGATTGCTGATAATACCAGCTTGGTAGTGAAGGATGTTTGTAATATTGACTCATTATCAAATAATGCAGTTCAGAGATAAGATAATGGCTTGTAGAACATAAATTGAGCTAAATTTTCTTCTTAAAACTCAGTTTTAACAATTTCTAACACACAGCTTTTGTTTCTGACATTTCGATTACACATATGTTTGAATAGTCCAAATTTCTAGATGTTCACATAGTAAGGTGTCTTGGAAAGCCCATGTTCAGGATCTTATACAAAAACAATTCTGCTTCAGTTACCATTAGAGTAGTACCTAAAATACCTGACTTTTCAACACATATAGTAGTCTACCATTCTTACGTTCATTCACATATGACGTATGTTACTTTTTTAAGTAACTCTTCTGATTCAAAAAATATATCTTTGGCTCAGAAACGGAAGATTCGAGCAATGTCTGGTGAAAGTTCTCTAACGTCGTGTGGAGCCCATTTCAGCTGTCTGGGAATTCTGACATTAGCGTCGCAATACATTTTTTCTTTAATGTCGTTTGTTGTTAACAATATCAGCTTATTCCCACAAGTTAACAGCTTTCACTCGGTGAATACTAGACAGAAATGTAATCTACATTTGGATCACACCTCCTTGAGTTTTGTGCAGAAAGGCATGCAGTATACCGCAGCATTTTCAGTAAGCTGCCACAAGAACTGAAGAACCTTATTACTAACACACGCGGTTTCAAGTCTAAATTGAAGAGTTACCTCATGACTCACTCCTTTTTTTCTGTCAAGGAACTCCTGGAAAAAAAATTAAGCTAAAGCCGTTGTTTCGTTATTGATTCTTTTTGCTTAAGCTTAAGATCGTCTTGTACATAGGACTACTTTTTCTGTTACCACTCCTGTCTTAAAATTTCATGCACTGACATATACCATGACCATGGATTCTTGCTTCTCAATTAGCTACTGCGGGACAGAAAACCGTATTATTATTATTGTTATTATTCTTTCTTTCTTCGTTTCGGCTATCTAAGGACCACGCACCAATTTCAATGTTTCCTCCTTTGTTCTTCTTTCTTTTTCCTCCAGTATTCTTTCATCTTTTCACTATGCATCCTTTTTCTCTCCTCAGACCATTTTACTCCTGTCTTCTTCTCCCTCCTGCTTTGGAATCCTTCCATTTTTAACAATTTCTTCTTAAACGTTTCTCTTTCTGTTGCATCTTTTACACTTATATTGTTTCTTTCCAAATCTTTCCTAACTTCTTGAATCAATGCTATTGTTGACTTCTTGTCTCAGAGATATTTAGAAATCTGTTTGGTTAACCTGTTGCTGTTAATTCGGTATAGATGTCCAAAAAAAAGCAGTCGCCTCTTCCGCAGTGTTTCGACGTATCTTCAGTAAAGACAGTGTAAAGAAAAAAAATAAAAAGAAATAAATTAAAAATAATTTAAAAAGACAGGGTAAAACGTCATTGAAGAAGATGATAGTGGCCGAAACCAGAACTTAACTGACAACGTCCAAATAGCATAAGATCAATCGTGCCCAGAAAACATAAAACTACCATGACAAAAGTGACTGAAAAACTCAACTCTCACTTGCGTAATAATGTTTTGATAAAAGCAGTATGTTTGGAACTTAACATTCGTGAAATGCAGACAATAAAGAAAGCTAACGCAAAACTACGAAAGAAGGAGTACGGCGATCACAAAACCTGAAAACTTGATGGCTGGAAGTATGTGGTATGGTCCGATCAATCATCGTTTACATTGCTTCCTAAAGACAATCTGGTTTATGTATCAAAAACCCCAAACGAAGAATACAGTACAACCTGACTTTTTCTTACGTTTAAAAACACTGGGACAACTGTGATTGAATACTTCACCATCCTCGGTAACAGACTGGTTACTATGACTAACATACAAAATGCGTCTCAGAAGTTGGTGAATGTTGTCAGGAAATATAGGAAGCAAGAGTTAAACAAAATACTTACACGAATCTGTTCCTCGAAAATTTTCAGCTCTTATCAAAGCAAATAATGGATCATTTCTATACTAATAAGTAAATCTTATGTCTATGTTTGGTTTCTATATTATTTTGTTCATCCCCTGTATTTTGCATTTTATACTGCTCCGACACAATATTATTTTACATTGATTAGCTGGAATGTAACAGCGTCCTCATTTTTCATCGTTATTCCGATTTTTACAGCAATTCATTTTTTTCTCATGTTGTCGTTCTTGCTGTATCTGATTACTTTTTTCTGTCTTCAGAGCTTAATATTTTGGCTTCTAGTTGTTTACTATTTCTCGAATTCATTATATCGTTAAGTTATCTTTTATAGAAATCAGTATGTATAAGTGTCTGTGGTGTATTTGTATTACATAGAAATCTACAGTTTTGTTCCAATCTTGATACAATTTTACACACAAACGAAGATGAATGTCGAGGTAGGTGTAACGATCGCGTACAACGCACATTTCTTGAGATAAACAATGAGATGCGCTAGAAATTGCTGCAACACGTGACAATGTTACACGTGAAACTTCCTGGAAGATTAAAATTGTGTGCCGGAATCGGGATTCGAACGTGGGACCTTTGCATATCGCGGGCAAGCGCTCTACCGTCTGAGCTATCCCGGCACGCTAAACGGTCCGTCCTTACAACTGTAATTGTCTGTACCTCGCCTCCTACTTTCCAAATTTTACACAAGTTCTCCAGAAAACCTTGCAGAACTAGCCCTCCTGGAAGAAATGATATGTTAGACACATGGCTTAGCCACACCCTAAGGGATGTTTCCAGAATGAAACTTTCATTTCGTTGCAGTGATAGATCCCTTCTGATGTTACATGTCTCTCCTAAACTACCGGAACAGTTTCAAGCAAATTTGGTGCACGTATTTCTTACCGCGAGGAAATAATTGCAGTAGGTGTAACAACCACCTACACACATTTTTCAGGAGATATGTCGTCGTAGAAAATGAGATGCATGACAATCCACCCACTTACGCAAAAGGTTTCAATTTACATCATTTTCACTAATAACTCTATTCGCAAAAAAATTCACTTGCAGTTTCCTAATATTCCACTCTACACCCGTGGAAAATTACAATATAGTGTGTCACATTGTTCAGGAGAAATGACATCATAATGATTGAGGTATGTGAAAATGGAACTACAGGCTGAAATTCACTACAGACGCGCTTGAAACAGACAGAGTGGGTCAGAAGGCTATTGACTTGATGAAGGGGGCGGGAAGGGAAACTAGACGTTACATTACGTTAAAATCTCAATTTAGATCCGCTTTAGTGCATTCTGTAGAATACTGATGTTGTATATTTGCAGACTGCTTCTACTGAAAAATGTTTCATGCTTCAGCCTTATGGACTAAGTTAAAAAAATAATAATAATAAAGTGTCATAAATGTGTATATCATTCTGACCACATCGATGCAAGTCCAAATTTCCAAATCATCTACCGAAACGAAGTACAAACTGCTTTTAGGAATTTAATTTTATGTCAGGCGTTAAGTCCAACTGTGGGCGTTTTTATTTTTCCAGTAATGGAATACTTACATAGAGAAAATCATAGTTCTTCAACAGGAGATTAGTTTGCATTTATTTGTTATATAACATTAAAAATATTTTGCGTTGCTTAAAAAATTGACTAGGAAAGAATCTTTCATTACTGAGGGTCTAGCGCCACTTTTCTTACCTTGCAGATACTTAATTTAAATGGCTTTTCAGTTATTTTTGATTATTTTCATTTTATTTCTTTTTTAATTTCACATATGTGTCTATGTTAACGTATGATTTAATTCAAACTCTGTATGTTCTCCCTGCTCGTTAGCAAAAGAATTTAATATTACCACGATTGTAATGCTTAGATTAGATTTCATATTTCGACAGTGTAGCGATAACACGAAATACGCACTTCGGAGAGCCTGCATTCATCTCTGGTGTCAAGAGCCCACCTTTACATCTACATATTTGCCCTGCATATCAGGGTTGATCGAACCGCTTTCATAGTACTTCTATACCGTTCATTCTGAAATAGCACATGGGAAGAAGGAACGCCTAAGTATTTCCTTTTTCGATGATTTTTTATGATGATCGTATCTCCCTGGATAGGTTGCTGCTGATAAAAAAAAAGTTCGCATTCTGAGGAGAATGTTAGTGAAAGAAATTTCGTATACAGATCTCGCCGCAACGAATAACGTCTTTCTTTTAATGATTTGCACCCCAACTCTTGCATCATTTTCGTGAAACTTTCTCCCTAGTATTGCGATAATATAAAACGAGCTACACTTCTCTGAACTTTGTCTGTGTCCTGTATCACATTGGTTGGAATCACACACTACACAGCAAACTCCAAAGTAGTACGCTCAAGTGTGGTGTAGTTCTCTATAGAAATGTTGCATCTTGTAACAGATCAGCCGATCAAAAGTAGCTTTTTGTTCGTCTTCATCAAGATATTTTCCTATTTAAGTTGATCGTATTTGTATTTCGTAGATATTTACGTGAATTTACAGCCTTTAAATTTGACTGAAGTGTAACTGATTTTTTGTAGTGGTCATATGGATGACTTCACATTTTTCATTATTTATGGTCAATTGCCAATTTTCTCCAAGAGATTTCATATGGGTTCTTTGATATCTAAGTAGTTTAGTTCAATTTACGGGCCTTATATTTGATATCTTTTATTGCTAATAAGGACGACTTCACACTTTTCATTATTTAGGGTCAATTGGCAATTTTAGTTCAAAATGTTCAATTTTTTTGTAAAGCTATGGGACCAAACTACAGTGGTTATCAGTTCCTAGATACACAAACTACTTAATCTATCTTATGCTAAGAACAACACACACACACAAACACATAAACACACACACACACATACACACACACACACACACACACACATACACACAGATACCCGAGGGAGGTCTAGAAACTCGGAAGGGGAGCAGACGCACACTCCGCGACTTATAGCGCAAGGCCACTCCCGCAGGGCTCAGCTTTCGTACCATGTTTTGTATAGCTTATGGGACTTAACTGCGGGGTCATCAGTCCCTAAACATACAAACTACTTATCAACAACCTTATACTACAGACGACAAAAACATTCGTACCCGAGGGGGAACGGCATAGCACATCGGAGCATAGCGTCTCAATGCGCTCGGCCACTCCGGCGCGCCTTGTAGTTCCGTTTGACCTTCTGGTTAGTTCACTGAGCGACAAAAGGACAGCACCATTCGCGAACAGTCTACGTCTTGAACTAAGAATGTCTCCTGAAACTTTATCTATATAGAAATTGAGGTCTTTGTGTCTATATTTCACTCTGCAGCTAAAACTACACAACGCAGACGAATGGTGTTGGTGTATTCTGGAAGTGCCAAGTGTCCAATTGTGCACTATGGTGACTGAGGGTGAATAACGATAAAAGGTTGGAAGTTATTGGGTTGAAAGACACAGAAACGTAGAATTGTCCTCCAGTTTATCGTTATCAGTTCTCAACCAGCATAGTGTATAATGGGAGGCTGGTAACTAATACCATATACAAACACTATTTGTTTACGATTCGTAGTTTTGGCTACAGACTGAAATATAGGTGCAAATATCTATAAAATTCTACGTGTGTGTGTCAATAGTTCGCTTTGCTGCAAAAACTACATAACGCAGACGAATGGTGTGTAAGTGTAGTTTAGTGTCTGTGCACCATAGCAGTCGCATGTCGATAGCTGTAAGAGGGTAGAGTATATGGTGGTTTAAAGTCGCAAGACTAATAAATATAATAAGGCTGGGCAGTAAGCGCTCTTCTCTGCTATTGGTTGGCGCTGTGACGTCACTGTGGGAAGGCGCGCTCCTAAACGGCCTGCAAAGGCTTACTCCGCTATGCATTTATATTAGTTATTTGACGAATATTGTTTCTACCTTAAATACAAAGTGCTATTCTGCTGTAAAATATTGCAGTTAAGACTAAGAGTCATATTCTATCGTAGATTTACGCGTTACGTATGATTAATATATCAGATTACAAACATATCAACATGTCTATAATATGAACTGCTAACTTTAAAGAACAGGAATCTTTTAATACAATTATATCGAAATACATTAAAATAAGAATATAAGTGTTTCAAAGTACGATTTAGATGAAAAAAAGGAAACTGACTCACCATTTTCTGTCTCCAGTGTTTTAAATTTACGAAGTCTTTGTATCAACCGTCTTGCAATTCTGAACGGTCATTCAACAGACGTTTGTACACACAACATCACACGCAACACTCAATTTATCTTCATAAACGATTTAGGAGACAATATGAGCAGCTCTCAAAGATTGTTCGCGGATGATGCTACGATGCTGTCGTTTATCAGTTAGTAAAGTCACCAGAAGATCAAAACTAACTCCAAAATGATTTAGATATCTGCATGGTATAAAAATTGGCAACTGATCCCAAACAATAAAAAGTGTGAAGTCATCCATATGAGTGTCAAACGCTGCAATTTCTTTTGCTCCCAGGTGTCCCACAGTGACGTCATACGCAGAACGGCGAAAACGCTTTTCCTACTGCGTATCGCTTAAATGTTGAAATGTTCGTAAAGTTATGGGACCTAACTGTAGTGGTCATCGGTTCCTAAATTTACAAACTACTTAAACTAACTTATTCTAAGAACAATACACACGTCCATGCCGCGCATCGCTTGCTACGCCCTCCTGGAGAATCGTCAACTTCTCTAAGACCAGCGATGACTTTCGAGACTATATAGCAAGGATGCTTTCGAAGCGTGATGCACGTTCTCCAGTTATTTTGTTGTAAGGATAATCCAGTGATCTCTATACTACCTGGATGCTGAACTACAAATTTCTGAGCGTGCCAGCCAAAGATGTTCATATTCTGTTTCTTGACTAATTACAACATGGATGCCATGAAGTATTACAAGAAAACGAAAAGGAAATATGTTTCGATTCCGTACTCACGTGAGTCTCTCACTTCGCGTATTGACAGAAATTTCAAATCCGGAGGTAATCTAGCAATTATTTGTCATGTAATAACTGATGTAAATTAGTTTGACTAATGGCAGTCAAAGCAAAATCGTGTACAAAACATATGAATGTGCAGGCACGCTACAGTTCTATACTTCGACACAAGAGGTATACTTCCAGGTTATATAGAGATCACTGGGATAATCGTCTAAATAAGGAAAAATAAGAATCAGTGCGTAAGTCAGTTTGACTAAAATACTGTTAAGATATATATTTTATACCAAAAATCGTAACAGATATCAATAAATGTACGACAAAATAAAAACCGAGCCGGCCGCGGTGGCCGAGGGGACTGAGGCGCTTCAGTCACGGTCTGCACGGCCACGGTCACGGCCACGGTCATGGGTTCAAATCCCCCCCTCGGGCATGGATATTTGTGCCGTCCTTAGTATAATGTAGTTGATAAGTTGTTTGTGAGTTTAGGGACTGATGACCCAGTAGTTAAGTCCCATAAGCTTAACAAACATTTGAACATTTGAAAAACCGAGCGAAGTGAGTATGTGCAGCTATCACTGCTATGACTTCTGTTCGATGACTTTCCGTCAGTTCAAACATTATGTGTGCCCTTTCCGATAGGAAAACACGGATCCCATCATACAACTCAGACGATATTCCGCAAAGACGCAGTTTTTTTATTATTCGCTTCAATTACATCGACATCTACATAGATACTCTGCAAATCAAATTTAAGTGCCTGATAGAGGATTCATTAACCACTTTCAGCAACTTTCTCTACCGTTCCCTTCTCTAATAGCGCGCGGGAAGAAAGAACACCTAAATAGTTTCGTTGTCGATCTGATTTCTCTTATTTCACTGGGATGGTCATGTCTCCCTATGTAAGTGGGTGCTAGAAAAATATATTCACATTCAGAAGTAAAAGTCGGTGATTGAAACTTCGCAACAGATTTCGCCGCAAAGAATAACGTCTTTCTTTTAATGATTTCCACCTCAAATCGTGCAACATCTCCGTGACACTTTTCCCCCAGTAACGTGATAGAACAAAACGAGCTGCCCTTCTCTGAACCTTCTCAATGTCTTCCGTCAACCCGACCTGGTGAGGGCAACAGTACTCCAGGAGAGGACGCACAAGTGTGATGTAGGCAGTCTGGTGGAGCTGTACCATCTTCGAATCGTTCTGCCAATGACACGTAACCTTTGATTCGCCTTCCCCACAATATTTTCTGTGTGTTCTCTCCGGTCTACGTTGGTCGCAATTGTAACTCCTAGGTATTTGGTAGAATTTACGACCTTAAGGTTTGAATGAGTTATCGTGTAATTGAAGTTCAGCGGATTTCTTTTAGTGGTCATGTGTATTACCTCACACTTTTCATTATTTAGTTTTAATTGCCAATTTTCGCACCATGTAGAAATTTTGTGAGGTACAGTGACATAAGCCTTCCGGAAATCTAGAAATATGGAATAGATTTGAAATCCTTTCTCGTTGATACCTTCATGTGGGTAAAGAGCTAGTTATCTCGCGGAAATGCCCTTGAGCTTGCGGTCTTGAGCGTTGCTTTGTGGATCACGGATCACGCGGCCTGTGTGTGTGTGTGTGTGTGTGTGTGTGTGTGTGTGTGTGTGTGTGTGTGTGTGTAATAGAGAGAGAGAGAGAGAGAGAGAGAGAGAGAGAGAGAGAGAGAGAGAGAGAGAGTTGAACGTATTATATGTCATTTTAAGTAGTTTGTAAGTCTAGGGACTGATGACAACAGCAGTTTGTCCCGTATATTTACAAACATTAACTTTTTTTTCTTTTTCTTAGCAAGCTGTGTATTACGGGAACATACTTTCTGAATTCAATGGGTCAATAGGCATCTTCTAAGCGTTCTGCCAATGAAACGTGACCTTTAAATCGCCTTCCCCACAATATTTTCTACTAGCTGAAAAGCCAGCGTTGTACGGGTATTTATTTATTTCTGCCATTTTTCAGGTACATATTCATTCGTATAAGAGCTGTATGTCTGTAAAATCTCTTGAAAATACAGTTAGTAGTAAAGAAGTAATAGATTAAACCTTGGTGCGGGAAGGGGTGGTTTTCCACGATCGTTACTGTTTATGTGCTCATATCTCATGAACTACATGTCTGACTGTGATACAATTTAGAAGCCACATTCAGTTATATATGTGTATACTGTCTGTAAAATTTCCTGTCGCTACAATTTGTAGTGATCAAATTACAAATTGTAACGTCATACCGAGAGCCGTAGTTTTACTCCATAAACAGCGGAAATGTAGTAAGCGAGAAACTTTTTTCCTTTCATCATTTTACTATGGTTGCCAGCGAGAAAGAGTTTAATAAAGGTTTGAAATTATGTTTAAAGTTTGTTGCAAGTCGCTAAGTACTCCCATTCTGATACAGTGTATTTCTAAAGTCTCGCCGCATTGTATGGCATTTTTTCGATTTGTATTGCTTATGACGTAATATCTTCTGAACCATGTGCCGTATGCCATTCTTAACACATGCAGCAGTTGTTAACTCACGGTAAGGAATGTGTGTACCAAATTTGGATGAAATCGGTCCAATGGTTTAGAAGAAAATGAGCAGCATTGTCGCAAAATACATCTCATTGTTTATGACGTCATATCTCGTGAACTATATATCGTATGTGATTTTTACACTTACGGCGACCGTCTTCGTGGATTGAAGCTTACGTACAAAATTTCATAAAGATTGGAACAAAGCTGCAGATTTGTATGCAACACGTACAAACATACGGACACTCTGCCTTATATATTAGAAGAAGATGTGTTCTCTCCAGTCTAAGTTGTTCGTAATTGTAACTCCTAGGTATTTAGTAGAATTTACGACCTTAGGGTTTGACTGATTTATCTGATTTAGCTATTCGAGGTAGTTCACAATATGTTTCCTATGTCTTTTAACCACTGTGTTACATATTTTTAGAGCGCAGCAAATGCTAAGCTAGTGTATTTCGACCCTGCATACAGAACTTGATATAAACGTGATTTCTGCACCTCTCTGATGTAAGGTGTTGTTTGTTGCAGGTAAGCCAGTAGTGCATAGCGAACTGGACGGACAGCTGGCATTCCAAAGCGAGGGCGTCGAGCGGCGAACGGCGCTAAAAATACCTGCGCGTCAAGCAGCTCTGCCGAAGATTCACGGTCTGTTCACAGCTGGCGCCAACCACGCCTCAGCGCTTACACGATCAGTGAAACATACGAGGAGTCTGCATGAAGGTTTGCAACGATCACGGAAAAATAATTCATTGCTGTTGAATCTTCCGGGTTATATTGTCGTGGTCAAAGAAACATATCTGCTCCTGACGTTTCGTCCAGAGCTGCGCTGGCCATCTTCAGAGGTGCTACTGGTAGCGGTGAGTCTGTCAGATAGAGAGGGAGCAAGACTCAACGCTACCAGTAGCACCTCTGAAGATGGCAGCGCATCTCTGCTCGAAACGTCAGGAGCAGATACGTTTCTTCGTCCACGACCATATAACCCGGAAGATTCAACAGCACTTATTTCAGCCGGTCGAGAAAGCCTTCACTGCATCATTTTTTGACGTTTCTGTTTTGTCCTGAGTGAATTTTCCCATCTGCTGGGGTGTGTGCAGTAGTATGAGATTTCCTGGCAGACTAAAACTCTTTTGCCGGATCGGACTCGAACCTGAGATCCTTTCTGTAGTTGGGAAAGGTGAAGCTGTGAGAGCGGGTCCAGAGTCGTTCTCAGGCATCCCGGTCGGTGGATCAGTGGCCCGCGAAGTACACAGGTCCTGGGTTCAAGTTTCAGTCTGCGAGAAAGTTTCAGTTAATTTTTTATTTATTTAGCATACGCCATTTCTTATGAACAGCAACTAACAATTGAGGATTACATAATTTTTACAAAATTTTACAATAATATATTAATTTCATAATTTATAATTTAAAAATTTGGTCTATATATCAATACCTAATTTGTCGATCCATTCAAGGGCTGCCTTCGTCACTTTGAAGATACGAAGTATGTCCACAAAGTAAGTTCCGTTTGGTTATATAAAACAAACGTGTACAGATACAGAATAAATATTTATTGTACTAAAATATACAACTATTAAACTACTTTTCTACATCGCTTCCGAAATTTTGTAGGCATTTGCCATAGCGTGGCAGAAGTATTTGTATGCCTTCTTCGTAGAAGGTTGCCGCCTGTGTATTCAACCATGTGGTAACATGTTCTTTCAGCTCGCCATCATCGCTGAAGTGTTGACCACCATGGACAGGTTTTAGGTGTAAGAAGAAAGTCGCTAGGAGCGAGACTGAACGGAGGATAATCAAACACGTCCCAGTGAAATTCCCGTAAAAGTTGTTGGGTCACACCCGCTTGTGAGGTCGGGCGGCAAGGTGAAGCGAAGAAGAAGACTCCTTTTATCTCTTCTTACACCTAAAATCTGTCCTTGGTGGTCAACACTTCAACGATGTTGAGCTGAAAGAACATGTTTGCCACATGGTTGAATACACAGGCGGCAACCTTCTACGAAGAATGCACACAAAGACTTCTGCCACGCTATGACAAATGCCTACAAAATTTCGGAAGTTATGTAGAAAAATAGTTGAACAGTTGCAGATTTTTATACAATAAATATTTTTTTGTATCCACCTTTGGTTTATATAACCAAACGGAACTTACTTTGTGGACATACCTCGTATCTTTCAAGTTCCCATGGTAGTCTCTTCTGCTACAGCTTATTACAATATGATGGATCTTTTACATTGTTGTTTATGAGGCTGATTGTGATTTAATTCTCTCCAAAGTAGATGGAATTGGGACGCAACTGATTAGATTATATAGATGGATGAAAATACTAGCAGCTGTATGAAAATTCTTTATTAAATTTTCTGCGACCGGTTTCGGTGCTTCGCTACACTATCTTCAGGCTCCCGTTGTGTAAATGCTATTAAAAGCACATTTAAACTGGGTAGCCATTAAAACCGGTAGCCGTGAATTTCTCGTTCTATTCATGTTACACCCTCATCAGTCGTCGGTGAGGGTGTAACATGAATAGAACAAGAAATTTACGGCTACCGGTTTTATGGCCACCCAATTCAAATGTGCTTTTAATAACATTTACACAACGGTGATTGCACGATTCACCGTTGTGAATTCATTCACCAAAATGTATTGCCAGAGGAGGTATTATCAGCAAGTGTCTAGTATCGTTTGTATACAATAATGAGCTGGAATATGTTGTTGCTGTGGTTTTCAGTCCAGAGACTGGTTTGATGCAGCTCTCCACCCAACTCTATTCTGAGCAAGCATCTTCACCTCCTCATAAAAACTGCAGCTTACATCCATCTGAATCTGCTTACTATATACCTCTCTTGCTCTCCCTCTGCGATTTCCCCCACACACTTTCCCCCAATACTAACTTTACTAGTCCTTGATGTCTAAGAATGTGTCCTACCAATCGATCCCTTCTTTTATTCAAGGTATGTCAAAAATTCCATTTGTCCACATTTTTGTTGAATAACTCTTCATCAGACACGCGATCTACGCACCTAATCCTCAGCATTCTTGTAACAACATTTCAAAAGCCTCTATCTTCTTGTCTAAACTAATTATCGCCCAAATTTCACTCTCGTATAACGCAACACTCCACACAAATGGCTTTGGAAAGGATTTCCCTACACTTCAATTAATATTATTGTTTCGTTAGCTACTCTGATTCCTTCAGGATCGACTGATTTTTTTAAGACTGAATACTATTACCCTTGTTTTGCCTTTATTAATGTTCATCTTAGATGCACCTTCCAACATCATTCCGTTTAATTATCCTTCTAGGTCTATGGCTGTCTCTGGCAGAATTAATGTCATCAACAAAACGCAATATTTTTATTTCTTCACACTGAACTGTAATTCCTTCTCCAAATTTTTCCTTGATTTCCTTCACAGCTTGCTCGGTGTACAGATTGAATAATATTGCAAAAAAAAGAAAACCCTGTGTTACTCCCTTCCCAAACAATGCTTTCGTTTCAATGCTCTTCGACTCTAATAATTACTGTCTGGCTTTTGTACAAGTTGTAAACTGGCCTCCATTTCCTGTATTTCACCCCTGCTGACTTCCGAATTTGAAAGAGTGTTTTATAATCAACATTGGAATTTTTCCAAATCTACGAAAGTTAGAAATGTCGGTTTGGCTTTTTGCCTTGCCTTAATCTATCTTCTATGATAGGTCGTAACTGAGTGTTGCTTCCCGTGTTCCTATATTTCTCCTGAATCCGAACTGATCTTCCTCGAGGGGAGCATCTATCAGCCTTTCCATCCTTCTGTAAATAATTCGTGTTACAATTTAACACCCATGACTTATCAAACTGACCTGTAATTTTCACACCTGTCTGCGTCTGCTTTATTTGGAATGGGGATTATTACATTTTTGTTAGTTTGAGGGTATTTCGCCTGTGTCATGCATTTACTCACCGGATGAAATAGTTTTTACTTGGCTGGTTCTCCCAGAGAATTCAGTAGTTCTGAGGGAATGTCATGTACTCCCGGGGCCTTGTTTTGACTTAGGTCTTTCAGTGCTCTGTCAAATTCATTTCTCAGTATAGTATCTCATATTTATCTTCATCTACTTCCTCTTGCCTTTCTATAATTTTGTCTCGAAGTTCATTTCCTTTGTAGAGCTCCTCTATATACTCTTTCCATCTTTCAGCTTTCACTTCTTTAGTCAGAACTGGTTTTCCATCTGAGTTCTTTATATTCATATAACTATTTTTCTTGACTCCAAAGGTCTCTTATCTCCTGTAGGCGGTATGTATTTTTCCCCTTGTTATACATTTGATTTGATTTTCTCAGGGAAGCCAAAACAGTCTTGGTCTAACCCGCCACTGCCCGCACCGAAACTAAGTTTATTGTGCGGTATCGTTCCCTGTATATCTAGTAAAGCCAACCAATGCTCTTGAACAGTGCAAGGAGTCCCTTTACCAGTTCTTTATTAGACACAATTTCTTCGGGTCTGGTTGTCCCAAATGTTCTGTGCCTTTTACTCTCCATTGTTATACATTCTTCTATGAAGTTCTTGTTGTTAATTTTGAGGGGACTGAACAGCTAGGTCATAAGTCCCATTATGGACTTGCATTTGCCTTCTGGCCACTCCCGGTTAGCCATTTTGCACTTCCTCTCAATCTCATTTGTTAGTCTTCTGTACTCCGTTTTACCTCCTTCATTTGCTGCATCTTTATATTTTCTCCTTTAATCAATTAAATTTATTATTTCCTGTGATATCCGAGGAATTATTGTAATTCTTGCCTTTCTACCTATTTGGTCCTCTGATTCCTTGACAATTTCATCTTTGAATATAATAATGAGCTGAAATATATAGTAACTGTGAATTTAACATATGTAGTGTCGTCAAAATTGTGCGATTGGATTCGTGATTTTCTGTCATGCAGGACACAGTACGGTGTAATTGACGGAAAGCCATCGAGTGGAAGTTAAGTGACATTTGGCGCTCCCCAGGGAAGTGTACTGTTACTTATTTTATAAACGATTTTGGAGACAATATGAGTAGATCTCTTAGGTTTTTTCGCGAATGATGCTGTCACTTATCGGTTGGTACAGTCACAAGAAGATCAAAAGCAACTGCAATATGATTTAGGTAAGATATCTGCGTGGTGCAAAAATTGGCAATCGACCATTAATAATGATAAATGTTTAGTCATGCATATGGCCACTAAAAGAAATCCGTTGCATTTCATTTCACGATAAATTAGTCAAATCTACAGGCTGCAAATTCAACTAAATTTCTAGGAGTAACAGTTACGAACAACTTAAATTGATAAGAAAACATAGAAAATATTGGGGGGAAAGCAAACCAAAGACTACGGTCGTGGGCAGAACACTTAGAAGATGCAACATTTTGCTAAGGAAACTGCCTACACTTTTGCGTCCTGCCGGCCGCAGTGGCCGAGCGGTCTGCGGCGCGCCAGTCACAGTCTGCACGGCCGCTACGGTAGGAGGTTCAAATCCCCTCTCGGGCATGGATGTTTGTGTCGTCTTTAGTATAAGGTAGTTCATAAGTAGTTTGTAAGTTTAGGGAATGATGACCCCGCAGTTAGGTCCCTTAAGATTAACAAACATTTGAACATTTTTTTGTGCGTCATGTTTTGGAGTATTGTTTCACATTGTGGGATCAACACGAAGTGGGACTGAAGGACGATTCAGAGAAAGTTCATATAAGGGCAGCTCGTTTTGTACTATCGCGATATAGGGGAGAGAGTGTCACAGAAATGAAGTACGAGTTGGGGTGGAAATCATTAAAAGAAAGGCGTTATCTGTTGCGATGAGATCTATTTGCGAAATTTCTTTCGCCAACTTTCTCTTCCGAATGCGAACATACTGTATTAGCACCCACCTTCGTAGGAAGACAAGATCATGAAAATAAAATAAGAGAAATCAGAGCGTAAACGGAAAGGTTTAGGTGTTTCTTTTTCCCGCGATCTATTACAGAATGGAACGACAGAGAAAAATCAAGAAAGTATTAAACATAAGGAGAGGCATTGAATTAAAGTTTCCGCTGTGGCCGGGATTCGAACCCGGGACCTCCTACTTACTAGGTAGGCGCTTTAGACCAAACAGTTAACGCATCATTGCAGCCAAAGCGCAATGTTAACTGATTGGTCTAAAGCGCCTGCCTAGTAAGTAGGAGGTCCCGGGTTTGAATCCCGGCCACAGCACAAATGTTAATTCAATGCTCTCTCAAAGAAGGATCTGTACCAAAACATTAGAAAGTTACACAGGTCACACCTATATCCAAGAAAGGCAGTAGGAGTAACCCATTAAACTACAGGCTATTTCATTGACTTCAATTTGCAACAGGGTTTTGGAACATATCCTGTATTCAAATATTATGAATTATCTCGAACAGGTCACCACGGATTTAGAAAATATCGTTCATGAGAAACACAACTAGCTCTTTAGTCATACGAAGTGATGTGTGCTATCGACAAGGGTTCGCAAATTGATTAAGGTATTCCTTAATTTCCAGAAGGCTTTTGACACCGTACCTCACAAACGGCTTTTAATCAAATTGCGTGGTTATAGTATATTGCCCCAAATTTGCGACTGGGTAGGGGATTTCCTCTCAGAGAGGACACAATTCGTAGTAATCTATGGTAAAGCATCGACTAAAATAGAGGTGATTTCGGACGTTCCAAAGGGTAGTGTTATTGGTCCTCTGATGTTCCTTCTTTACATAAACGATTTAGGGGAAAATCTAAGAAGCTCTCTTAGGTTGTTTGCAGATGACGCCGTCATTTACCGTCTAGTAAAATTATGTGAAGATCAAAACCAACTGCAGAACGATCTGAAGAAGATATCTGGATGGTGCAAGAATTGGCATTTGACTCTAAATAATGAGAAGTGTGAAGTCATCCACATGAGTACGAAAAGAAATCCGTTAAACCTTGTTTATATGATAAACCAATGAAGGCCGTAAACTCCACAAAGTACCTAAGAATTACAATTACTTTTGACTTAAATTGGAAAGTACACGTAGATAATGTCGTGGGAAAGGCGAACCAGAGACTGCGTTTTATTCCCAGAACTCTTAAAACATGTAACAGAACTAGTAAAGAAACTGCATACACTACGCTTGTTCGTCCTTTTATGTATTGCTGCCCAGTGTGGGATTCTTATCAGGTGGGTTCGACGGAGGACATCGAAAGAGTCCAAATAAAGGCAGCTCGTTTTGTATTGTCACGATACAGGGGAGTCAGCGTTACAAAAACGATACAGGATCTGGGATGGGAATCATTACAACAACGGCCCTTATCGCTGCGGCGTGGGCTACTTACGGAACTCCAATCGCCAACATTCTCCTCAGAATGCGAAAATATATTGTTGTCTGCCACTTACATAGGTAGAAATGATCATCAGAATAAAATACGAGAAATCAGAGCTCGAACGGAGAGATTCAGGTGTTCTTTCTTCCCGCGCGCTATTCGAGAATGGAATGGAAGATAAATAGTATAAAGGTGGTTCGATGAACCCTCTGCCAGGCACTTAAATGTGATTTGCAGAGTATCCCATGTAGATGTATATGTTTAATACCTTTGGTATAAAGAGACAATGATGTCTCAAGGTATTGTATGTTGATATTTATATCATGAAAGTGGTCCGATTAACCCTCTGCCATACAATTCAGTGCGGCTTGCAGATTATTTATGTTGCTGTAGATGTAGATGTTCAAATGTTTGTTAAGCTTAAGGGACTTAACTACGGGGTCATCAGTCCCTAAACTTACAAACTACTTATGAGCTAGCTAAGACTGAGGACGGGCACAAATATCTATGCCCGAGGGGGGATTCGAATCCCCGACCGTAGTGGCCGTGCAGACCGTGACTGAAGCGCCTCAGTCCCCTCGGCCACCGCGGCCGGCATGTAGATGTTACAGGTGCAGCGTGTTTATCGTAAACATGCTCCATTTATCAACTTTTGTCCATTCCATTACAGTGTACATATTTCTTTTAAAGAGACCCACTATTGATTTTATCATAATTGTACAGGGAGAGATGGATGTTTAGGAGGAGGTGGACATTAGGCTGAGCACTGGAGGCGTGCAGCCCGCCTGTGGCACTGTGTCGCAGTGCGGCCGCGCCGCTATTAGCAGCGACCGGCGGTGGCCGTATCTCAGCCGGCGGTCATTACAGGGTGCTGGGCTGCGAGAACAGCCGGCAGGGCCAGGGCACGCTTCTTGTGAGGGCGCGCCGTATCGCTCCGCCTAGCGCCTGCGCCGCTTTTTCCTGCCGCACGCTCCTCATTAGCCCAGACACCGGCCCCACATCTTTAAGCAAGAACGCGTCTCCACGATAAAGTGCTCTGGTGGCTCGATAGGTTAAATTCGTACGAAAGAATGGAATATTTTTGTTTGGGTTTTCGAGGTCAGTAATGTATATGAAACTTCCTGGCAGATTAAAATTGTGTGCCGGAACCGGCACTCGAACCTGGGACCTTTGCCTTTCGCGGACAAGCGCTCTACCGCTGAGCTACCCCGACACGACTCACGATGCCGCCTCACAACTTTACTTCCGCCAGTACCTCGCCTCCTACTTTCCAAACTTCACAGAAGTTCTCCTGCTAACCTCGCAAGACTAGCACTCCTGGAAGAAAGGATATGGTGGAGACATGGCTTAGTCACAGCCTAAGGGATGTTTCCAGAATGAAACTGCAGCGGAGTGTGCGCTGATATGAAACGTCCTGGCAGATTAGGCTGTGGCTAAGCCATGTGTCCACCATATCCTTTCTTCCAGTCTTGCATGTTTCGCAGGAGAGCTTCTGTGAAGTTTGGAAAGTAGGAGGCGAGGTACTGGCGGAAGTAAAGTTGTGAGGCGCCATCGTGAGTCGTGTCGGGATAGCACAGTCGGTGGTGCACTTTCCCGCGAAAGGCAAAGGTCCCAGGTTCGAGTCCCGGTTCCGGCACACAATTTTAATGGGCCAGGAAGTTTCGTATCAGCGCACACTCCGCTGCAGAGTGAAAGTTTCATTCAGTAATCTATATATTTATCGTATTGGTGTGGTGTCTGTTCTTTCGGACGTCCGAAAGAACAGACACCACACCTGCTTCGCAGCCAAATAGCACTTGCAAATGATAAACGAAGGGAAGGAAGAAGGATAGGAAAGAAAGGATTGACAGTGGAAGCATTTGGGCATTGATATTAAGCAATGGCGACAAGTGAAAATGTGAGCTGGACCGGAAATCGAACCCGGGTCTCCCGCTTCGGACCAGCGGTCGCCTTAACCACTTGGCCACCCGTGCTCGCCTCTCGTCCGTCTCAAATCCTCACAAGTCGCACGCTATGTTTGTAGCGCCCCTATTTCGTAATTTTAACTTGGTACTGCCGGCCGCGGTGGTCGAGGGGACTGAGGCGCTCCAGTCACGGTCTGCACGGCCACTACGGTCGCGGGTTAGAATCCCCCCTCGGGTATGGATATTTGTGCCGTCCTTAGTATAAGGTACTAGATAAGTAGTTTGTAAGTTTAGGTACTGATGACCCCGTAATTAAGTCCCATAAGCTTAACAAACATTACCTTGATTGCCAGCGATAAAAAGTTCAACAAAGGTCCGAAATGTTGTTTAATGTTTGTTGCAAGTCGCTGAGTAAACTCGTTCTCATATACGGTATTCATAACGTCTCGTCACATTATGTGCCAATTTCTTGCAACTCCTATTGTTTATGACGTTATATCTCCTGAACCATGTATCGTATGTGCTTCTTACTATTAAAGAATTGGTACCGTACGGTAAGGAAGAAGTATACCAAATTTGGTTGAAATCGGTCCTGTACTTTAGGAGGAAATGTGTGACATGGTCGCGTAATACAGCAGTTTTTCTCACATATCATTGTTTATGACGTTATATCTCGTGAATTATGTGTTGTACGAGATCCTTATACTTACAGCGACCGTCCTCATGGATTAAAGATTACGTGTGCAAAATGTCATAAAAATTAGTACAAAACTGTATCTTTGTATGGATTACGCACTCACGAACAAACACACAAACATACAGACACTCTGCGTGACCAGTTTCCATGTATCGGGTGATCAAAAAGTCAGTGTAAATTTGAAAACTTAATAAACCACGGAATAATGTAGATAGAGAGGTAAAAATTGACACACACGCTTGGAATGACATGGGTTTTTATTAAAACCAATAAAAAACAAAGTTCAAAACATGTCTAACAGATGGCGCTTCATCTGATCAGATAAGCAATAATTAGCATAACAAATTAAGACAATGCAAAAACGATGTTCTTTTCAGGAAATGCTCAATATTTCACCATCATTCCTCAACAATAGCTGTAATTCAGGAATAATGTTGTGAGCAGCACTGTAAAGCATGTCCGGAGTTATGGTGAGGCATTGGCGTCGGATGTTGTCTTTTAGCATCTCTAGAGATGTCGGTCGATCACGATACACTTGCGACTTCAGGTAACCCTAAAGCCAATAATCGCACGGACTGAGGTCTGGGGACCTGTGAGGCCAAGCATGACAAAAGTGGCGGCTGAGCACACCATCATTACTAAACGACGCGCGCAAGAGATCTACATCTACATGGGATACACTGCTAATCACATTTAAGTGCCTGGCAGAGCATTCGTCGAACCACCATTATACTATTTATCTCCCATTCCATTCTCGAATAGAATTAGATTAGATGAGGATGAAATAGGAGATACTATACTGAGAGATGAACTTGACAGAGCACTCAAAGGCCTAAGTCGGAACAAGGCCCCTGGAGTAGATGATATTCCCTCAGAGCTACTGAAGTCTCTGGGAGAACCAGCCATGACAAAATTGTTTCACCTGGTATGTAAGATGTATGAGACAAGTGAAATACCCTCAGACTTTAAGAAAAGTGTTATAATCCCCATCCCTAAGAAAGCAGGTGCAGACAGGTGTGAAAACTAAAGAACCATCAGTTTAATAAGCCATGGTTGCAAAATATTAACACGAATTATTTACAGAAGGATGGAAAAGCTGGTAGAAGCCGACCTCGGGGAAGATCCGTTTGGGTTCAGGAGAAATGTAGGAACACGGGAGGCAATACTCACTTTACGGCTTATCCTAGAAGATAGATTAAGAAAAGGAAAACCTACATTTCTAGCTTTTGTAGATTTGGAGAAGGCTTTTGACAATGTTGATTGGAATAAACTCTTTCAAGTTCTGAAGCATGCAGGAGTAAAATATAGGGAGCGTAAGGTTATTTACAACTTGTACAAAAACAGACAGCGGTTGTAAGAGTTGAAGGGCATGAAAGAGATACAGTAGTTGGAAAGGGAGTAAGACAGGGTTGTAGCCTTTCTCAAATGTTATTCAATTTGTACATTGAACAAACTATAAAAGAAAGCAAGGAAAAATTTGGAGAAGGAATTAAAGATCAGGGCGAAGAATTAAAAACATTGCGTTTCGCCGACGACATAGTAATTGTGTCAGAGACAGCAAAGGACCTGGAAGAGCAATTCAACTGAATGGACAGTGTGCTGAAAGGTGCATATAAGATGAACATTAACAAGAGCAAAACTAGGGTAATGTAGTGCAGTCTAAGAAAATCGGGTGATGCTGAAGGAATTAGATTAGGTAACGAAGCAATAAAGGAGGTAGATGAGTTTTGATACTTAGGCAGTAAAATAACAAATGATGGTCGCATATAAAATGCAGAATGGCAATGGGTAGAAAAACGTTCTTGGAAAAGAGAAATTTGTTAACATCGAATATTGATTTAAGCCTAAGGAAGTCCTTTATGAAGGCATTTGTATGGAGTGTTTCCTTGTATGAGAGTGAAACATGGACGATAAACAGTGCGGACAGGAAGAGGTTTGAGGATTTTAAAATGTGGTGCTACAGAAGAATGCTGAAGATTAGGTGGGTGGATCGCGTAACTAATGAGGAGGTACTGAACAGAATTGGGGAGACAAGAAATTTCGGGCATACCTTGTCTAGAAGAAGGGAGAGATTGGTAGGACACATTCTTAGACATCAAGGAATTGTGTATTCCGCTTTGGAGGGAAATGTGTGGGGTAAAAACCGCAGAGGAAGACCAAGAGATGGATATAGTTATCAGATTCAGACAGATGTAGGTTGCCGTTCTTATGTGGAGATGAAGAGGCTTGCTCAGGATAGGGTATTGTGGAGAGCTGCATCAAACCAGTCTCCGGACTGAATACCACAACAACAACAGGTACTAACAAACAAACACACAAAAATACGGACACTCTGCTTTATATATAAAAGATAGGGTGACCAGTTTCGATGTACAATGAGATCATCATCCGACCGATTCGTTGTTGCCGAGGCGATGAGGGAGCAGTCACCGTATCCTCATCGCCTCAGCATCAACGACGAATCGGTCTGATGATGATCTCACAGTAGATCGAAACCGGTCACCCTTTTGCGAACGTGAGTGTAATTTTCATTTCTGAAATGTATAACCAGTTCGCTGACTTTCCGATAGGAAACTATGTTTTGCAATTTCATTATTCGTAGATATTTCGTTGAATTTACGGCCTTTAGATTTGACATTGATTGCGTAAATGAAGTTTAACAGATTTCTTTTAGTACTCATTTGGATGACTAAACACTTCTCATTGTTTAGGGCCTCTTGACAATTTTCGTACCATGCAGATATCTAAATCATTTTGCCGTTGCTTTTGATCTTCTGGTGACTTTAATAACCGATAAACCAATACATCATCCACGAACAGTCCAAGACACCTGCTCGCATTGCCTCGTAAATTGTTTATAAACATTAGGAACATTAGTGACCCTACAACACTTCCTTGGGGAACGCCAGATGACATGTCTGTTGTACCGGATGACGTCCCGTCAATTACATCGTACTGTGTCCTTTCTGACAGGAAATCACGAATCCAGTCGCACAGATGTGGATATGGACCTGTTATTTTGCCTTTCTTTAATATAGGAGTAGGTAGGCGTGGCCTCCAGGTCGAGAACATCACGCGCTAGTGGAATGATTAACCAGTGGTGCGTTTTGTGGTGCTGTTGAGCGTCAGGTTGCGAATGACACGGAATTTAATTGACAACGGGTCATTCAAGTACGTTTAGAACAGCGTCCCATCCTTAACAAATGTTGAAATGTTTGTTAAGCTTAAGGGACTTAACTGCGGGGTCATCAGTCCCTAAACTTACAAACTACTTATGAACTACCTTATACTAAAGACGCCACAAACTTCCATGGCCGATGGGGGATTCGAATCCCCGACCGTAGCGGACGTGCAAACTGTGACTGGCGCGCCGCAGACCGCTCGGCCATTGCGGCCGGCCCCGTCCTTAACATTCAGCGACCGTTCTGCACCATCGGTATTCACAAGGGCGCCGACGCAGCTCGGCGACATTCAGGGGAGAATTAAGACTTGCAGTGTTTATGTTATTTCGTCGAAACACTTATAAGCAGCTGAGACAAAAATATTTATTTACTCATTAGCGACCCGCCCGCTTAGCGCTGGCGAAATTTATATTCTATATCCATAAAAAATCGATGTGTGTTTGAATTTTATTCGTTACTACGTTCTACGTAACATAATTAAACAAAATACTCTATTGAAAATTGCACAGAAATAACCTATATATTTTTAATATGTATACAAAATTGGACTACATTGGTTAATGAATACCATTTATTTTTTATTTTTTCGTCACAGTTGCACTATTGTCACAGTTGGTAACGAGTTACGGACTTGTTCGTCCATTTTCAAACCATATGCGTTATTCATCTTGGGGTTTGAAAGCTCTTCAATTACCGTGTTTGCTTACAAATAAATTTGCTTTACAGGTTTTGTCCGCCTTGAGCAAACACAAATGTTTTTTTTTTTTTTTTAATTTTTCCCAGACATGTTTCGCTGGCGTTGCAGCATCATCAGTGGGATGTTTATTATCTGTCAAATTAACAGTAGAATGATTATTACTTTTTACATTAACAGTGAAAATTACAGGTAATTGTGAGACTACTATACATAGTTTATTATTTTCATAGGTATGCTAGGCCTACCTTAATACCATATGTTGCTATGTTTGTGGTTTTTCCACTCACAAAATGTCTCTGATAGGTTTTGACAGTTTGTCATCTGCAAACCAAAACGTGTGTATTTAATGAGGTGAATAGTTCAATTGTAAATATCGGGATTTTTACGAAAATACTGGGCGTAGTTTTTGTGTTTTGGTTTGATTTTATTGTAGCTACTGCTTCTATAACAAAATGTCTAAGTGTTTATAACAAGTTATTGTCACTTACTTTGGTGGATATCCGCTGTTTTACGTGTTGTGGACAGGCACTGTGTCACTTTCACTTTCACTCAATGTTTATGTTATGAAGACAAGATGGTGGGCAGTTGAATTCTGGGAGTAGTGTTAGGAACAGCTGACTGTGGTGGAGGCGGGAGTTTCGAATCATGTTGTTTTCGTTTTAGTGTGTGTGTGTGTGTGTGTTTATAAGTTTTCTGTAAGTTCTTTGAGGGCAGAAAATATGGTTCCGTTGCAGAGGGCTGTGTATTCGTTTATTATTTCTTTTCTTTCTATTATGGCTTTCTGTATATGGTAGTTCTCTTCGATTGTTAATTTTTGTGGGAGGCTTTTGCTATATTTCAGAATCTTTAGATCAGTATTTATGTCAGTTGGTTTGTGGTTCATGTTTATGAGGTGTTCTGCAAATGTGGAATGACTATTGCTTTTTAGTGCTCTTCTGTGTTCTGTGTATCAGAAACACAAACACAAAAACTACGCCCAGTATTTTCGTAAAAATCCCGATATTTACAATTGAACTATTCACCTCATTAAATACACACGTTTTGGTTTGCAGATGACAAACTGTCAAAACCTATCAGAGACATTTTGTGAGTGGAAAAACCACAAACATAGCAACATATGGTATTAAGGTAGGCCTAGCATACCTATGAAAATAATAAACTATGTATAGTAGTCTCACAATTACCTGTAATTTTCACTGTTAATGTAAAAAGTAATAATCATTCTACTGTTAATTTGACAGATAATAAACATCCCACTGATGATGCTGCAACGCCAGCGAAACATGTCTGGGAAAAATTAAAAAAAAAAAAAAAACATTTGTGTTTGCTCAAGGCGGACAAAACCTGTAAAGCAAATTCATATGCGTTATTCCAAACGTAACAATAGACTTCATGAAGCAAATGACTGATGAAATATGTAGGTTGTCCACTGTTAAAACATGATTACATTGAAGTTTAAAATAGGTTAAAATTGATGGACGCCCGTGAACGCAACATCTATTTTACCCTATTTTAAATTTCAATGTAATCGTGTTTTAACAGTGGACAACCTACAGATTTTATCAGTCATTTGTTTCATAACGTGTATTGTTACGGTTGGAAAAACGCATATGGTTTGAAAATGGACGAACAAGTCCGAAACTAGTTACCAACTTCTAAATAGTGCAACTGTGAGGAAAAGAGAAATCTTCACGATGAATTTTCATAAATTCGTTAAATCGAATCGAGATTTTTGTAACAACGCCAATCAGCGGCTTGCTTAGTAGGATAGATGACGGTTTGTTTATACATTACTGTTACATATCGCCTTCACTTTTCATTGAAT
The DNA here is from genome assembly GCA_026315105.1 of Locusta migratoria. NCBI lineage: Eukaryota > Metazoa > Arthropoda > Insecta > Orthoptera > Acrididae > Locusta > Locusta migratoria. Next base: position 974,714,943 of record CM048744.1, on the reverse strand, counting down.
GACTGTTCCGTGAGTACTTGGTGCAATATTTGAACATTATGGATGAAACACCCATGACAATAGTGCGATATTTTACAATTTTTGTTGTTTAATAAACCGGTTTTCAGGTGTTACGCATTCAGGTACATACGGTACCATGTAAATGTGAAATTTTGTTGATTAAAAGATTTCAAACTACTATATTATAGAGTGTAACAATTATTAAAAAAAAAATTTAGAACTAAACTTGAGGAATTACTTTTGTGTCACATATTTTATCTAAGAACGACTTAACTGCAATAATTCACGCCAATTTACAACTAAAACCATAACAGATATTTTGGAAACTGACATATTGTAATACACTAATTGAAATCTATGAACCCACAAACTTTTACAGTGACATGTTTATATCTGTGTGCTAGGTGGTGGCATAACAGCTGAAAAACAGAGCGTTACATTATAAATGCTGTCGAGTATAAGTTGCCGCGGTGGAGTAGCCGAGCGGTCTAAAGCGTCTCGCTGCGGAGCGCACGGTTGCTCGCCGTGGAGGTTCGAGTCCTCCCTGGGGCATGGGTGTGTGTGTTTGTCCGTAGGTTAGTTTACCTAGGTTTAAGTAGTTTGTAAGCTACGGACTGATGACCACGCAGTTTGGTCCGATAGAATTACAAACATTTGAACATTTTTGAGTATAAGTTTATTGCATGTTTCATTAATAAAGTAACATTAATTTGCTTCAAAGTGAGTTATTCAAAAGAGATTTGTGTTTAATTTCGATTACTCAATTGCTGGGTGTTTCATTAGCTTCGAGCCTTCACGTTGTTCCTGGACGATTAATGCGCTATCGGCTTAAGTGCTGTGGCCGTTCGGTCGTATGACCGAGACATTAGTGGCGGGTTACGTGGTCACGTGGTTATGAAATGGCGGCTGGGGCACAAATAGACACCGCTGACGTCACACGTTTTGGCGACCGCGGAGCGTCGTCACGTTCAGTTCCACGTGGTTTCCAGGCGTCACGAAAACTGCGCCTAAGTGTAGAAGGCTGCATCGCTAATCAGAATATCTGTATTTTTAAGTCGAAGGTCACTATCGATATAGTAACAATATCGATAGAGTCCTTCAATTGCGCTTTCGTAATTTTTTTTTTTAGACATTTTGCCTGGAACTGGACGTAACTAAACACTGTTTTCACATCTTATAAAACAAATTCAATTAATCTACAATTTCTACATTTTTCGGTTTAGGGAGGCTTGACTGGAAAAAGTATTGTACAGAAAAACTTTCTGGAAACCATATTTGAGCGATATTATCATATCACCAGATTACTTCAAATTGAAGAAAAGCAAACCTTGACACAGAAATACTCTTTTAATTGTCAACTTCTGCTGCTGTCTATCGCTGTCTATAGAGATCCCACGAGGGAAAATATGAAATATGAGTTCCTGAGATTCTCAATTTCTGTAAAGCAGTAGTTGAGTGTTACTGTAGTTTATGTTACAGCTGAAAGGATATTTCCAGCAGCACAAGGCTAACTACTAAAAAAGAAGAAACAGATTCTGCAACAAGCTCTTATTAAAGCTTCATTTTTTCTACTGATACACCTTAGAATTTTTAAAAGAAAACGTGTCTCCCTAGTTTTCACAGATCCTAAATGCAAAGTAGTGGAATTCTTGCACTGAAGAGAAAAACGAGATCAAGCCAGAGATTTTTTCATGTTTAAAAATAGAATATTATGTAATTTTTGCTACATCTTCAAATCTATTTTTTTCCATAATATTTTTCTAATATTTATGTTGTGACATTTTTTTAGACCAACTTTTAGCTAAGGAACAAAGTATAACCTTAAAAATTCTTACGTTGTCGATTTCTAAAGGTTACTTAAAGAGAAATTCTTTGATAATTTTAATAGTGCAGATTTCACTTCTTGGTACAACAACAAAAAATGTAGAGCAATCGTAGAGTAACTGATTTTTAATACAAAAGTCGTGGCTTCGATCCCCGTCAGGTCCTAAGATTTTTACCTTTCACTTTTCACTTCCTTCACCTTGGAAATGTTGCTGATGTGAATCTCGAATAGCACCGTTGTTCTGAATCCACGTTAAACTGTAGATTCCCTTGTAACTGGCTGGGTAAGGTTTGCGCTACAATAAAAGTAATGAACAAGTTTTGTAATGTGGGTAGCAAAATAACTGCTTCGGCCGAAGTAAAAGAGATTAAAAATTCCTACCGGTAAGATAAGCATTTTTGAAGAAGAGATATCTGTTGCCGTCCAATATTAATTTAAATGTTGGAAAGTCCTTTGTGAAAGCATTTTGGCACACTTTAGGTTACGGTAGTAACACTAAAAGTGGGCCTTTGCGATCGTCTTTTGACAGCTCGAAATTTAAATGAAAATAACAGCTTAACCATGAATCTTACACGAAACTTGAATAACCGAATTTGTAGAGGAAAAAATTCTCTACAACTTTGCTCTTTGCTCTGTTATGTTATATATATATAATATATATGTCGTAAAAGAGATAGTTGCAAAAATAACGGCGATTTTGGGATGTATGTCTGTCTCTCTGTCCGTCCGTCTGCCTGTCCGTAACGTGTTCCCTGTTTTTAAGACGAACCGTTCAACCGATCAGCACCAAATTCTACAGACATAATTGTAGGCCACCAGAGACCAGAACCTCCCTTTTTCAAATTTTTCGGACACAAAATACGGTAGAAATACCAAAAAAGCCGTTTGTAATATAATTTTAATTGCAAACGAACCGTTCATGTGACCCGAAAACTGAATACCCTAATTGGTAGAGAACCTAATTGTTAGAGGGGAAAATTCTCGAAAACTTCGCTCAATTATGTTTTTTTTTTCATATGTTGCATCGTTGCAGAGATATTTGCAAAAATAACGGCGCAATGACGATGTGTGTTGGCTGTAACGTGTTCCCACTTTTTAGATCGAACCGTTCAACCGATCGACACCAAATTTTACAGACATAATTGTTGGCTACCAGAGACCAGAACTTCGCTTTTTGAAATATTTCGAACATGAAATACGTTAGTAATGCCAAAAAAGCCGTTTGTAATGTAATTTTAATTGCAAATATACCGTTCATCTGACGCGAAAATTGAATAAACGAATTTGTAGAGGAGAAAATTGCCTACAACTTTGTTCCCTTATGTTTTCTCATATCTCGTATCTTCTGAGAGATATTTGCAAAAACAACGGAGTTTTGGCACCCTCCATTAAATTAACGAAAACCAGCCGTTCGCAGATGTCACGTGACATTCCTCGCCCAGAACTGTCTTTGGCATACGCCATCTTGCGTTGCGTATTTGATTATTTTCTTATTGTAACTTACACGTTGTCATTTCAAAGCAATGGCGCACTGAAGAATTAAGAAAAAGACATCTTTCTTCGTACGATAAATGATAATCTAGTGTCTACAAATGCCATATTAGCATCAGTTAACAACGGCCATCAATAGTATGAGATTTAAAAATGCAATTCCTAACTGTTAGCTGTAGCGTAGTGGGCAATGTGTTGGACTGTGACGCTGAAGGTCAGTGGTTTGGAACCTGCCAGTACCTAATTTTTTTCCTACAAGGGTTTCAGACACTGTTATTAATTAATTTTTTATTATTTAGATTATTATTTTGGTCCAAAATGTTTGCAAAAACTTATAAAACTGCAAATCTAAAGTGGGCCGTAAAACACGTCAGTGCGATTTTTTTCTTGAGTGTAGCATTATACGGAAGATGATGTAATATTTTGGAATGTGCTGTTACACGCCAATACTGAGGTTAAATGGGTAGTTAGTGTAATTAATGAGTTAAAAGGTGTAAAGCAGTCAACAGTCCGAAGATTGGTTTGAACACCACAGTGCTCTATTAGGCATGGTTGTGTTTGGAGGTGGTATGCCGTTGCCTTCCTCCGACCTTCGAACTGACTTACCCAGCCAGTTATAGGGGGACCTACAGTTTAACGTGGATTCCGAACCACGGTGCTACTCGGTATTTCAATCAGCAACACAGTCACAGGTGAAAGAAGTGGAAAGTGGTAGAAAAATCCTAGGACCGGGCAGGGATTGAACCCGCGACCTTTGGATTTGTAGTCTGCCACTCTACCACTGTGCTACGTTTTATTTATTTATTTATTTATTTTTAAACCTCCCCTTCCAGCCCAGACTTTCGCTCTCCATGATTGCCTTCATTGGCGATGCTTCATTGCCTGTAACAGAAATCCAACTCCTTGGTTATATAGTAAATAAATGTTTTCCATTCGTACAAAAGGATTTGCTGCAGTTTCGTCTCCAATGAAATTATTTATTTCCACAACAGATGGCCGTATACTTCTGAAGAAAGTAATTGGGCTCCTGCCCGATAAGAAAATCAAAATGAAATGTTGGAGTTCTCCATAAATAAAAAAAATAAATAAAACGTAAGATAAACCGAAGAGAAAAGTTGAATTGAATAAAATAAAAATCCTTCTTCCACAGTAGTTTCGTCTGCACAGTGCTTCAAAGCCCGTCTTCTCGATAAGGTGGGTCTTCTATACGTAACTGTTAGAACAGCATACCTGTGTTGTTGTGTGCGCAGTGTGTCATCTCTTAACTTTGATGCATCCGTGCTCCGAAATTTCCGCGGTCATGAGTAATACAGTTCACATTTCTTTTGCGTTCTCTCTCTTTCTATTGTGCTATTTTTTTTCAGTTTTACTGACTTGAACCATCGTCACATTTGTACCATAATTTTCAGCATTTTACCATATGTGTCCTTATAGTCCCGGAGTCCTTGTATGGCGCTGTGTTCGTATTCGAGGTATGCTCGGTAATTCCAAATTCCAAATGTTTGTATAGTCTATGGGACTTAACTACGGGGTCATCAGTCCCTAAACTTACAAACTACTTATGAACTAACTAAGACTAAGGACGGCACAAATATCCATGCCCGAGGGGGGATTCGAACCCCCGACCGCAGTGACCGTGCAGGCCGTGACTGGAGCGTCTTAGTCTCCTCGGCCACCGCGGCCGGCTATGCTCGGTAATCGTCAAGGGTGGCGTGACGATTGTCAAGAGCGTATTCAGCCGTGCGACCTAACATCCAAATCGCAGCGTTGTTTTTCCTTCGTGGGTATCGTAACTTGTCGGGTCTGACTAATTCATTGATGTCGACGGTGTGTGGAACAGTACGGTCGATTAGGCCGGTATTACACTATCAAATTATTTGTCAAAGAATTGGACAAAGAAAAATTGGACGTAGTGTGATGGGAACATCGTCCAATATTTCATCCAATCTAGGCCTCGGCCTAGATTTGATCAAAGAAATCGCTCGTCTTCTGTTTCCTTTCAGTGAGAAATGTGACCGCTCTGAGCGCTAGTAGTATACAGCTTCCTTGCCACTACAGCTGTTTTATTTGGAGGTTAAATATCTGACATTACTTGGACATAAAGTTCTTATTCGTAAACATGGCTAGTAGTGGAATGTTTGTGTAGCGTTTTCTACCAACAACAAAATTTAAAAAAAAAAAAATCTGATGGGGCGTTGTATAACAGGTGACAAGGCCAATTCACACTGTCCGTCACGTCAATTCGCGTAGCCCCAATACCCTGCGACAAAAGTGAGGTTGAGTTACAATCCGTGATGTAAAAAAGTCATTATATACTATCGGAATTGAAGAAGTAATACCCCTAAATCTTAATACGGCCGAAGCACATTTTATTATGTATGATTTTGGTAACGTGGTGTGCAAAGTTCTGGGAAATGAAACAACTTTCAAAACATGGACATCTGTTTGCAAGCGAATCTATGTACATATAAATACGTTAGCCAATTTTTGTAAGGAAGTAAATAGAGCCTATTTACTTTATCAGTAATGTTTCCCCCCTTACATTGTTAATAACGTCATAAACAATTTAGATTATCCTCTTTGTCAGTGCTCACATTTTTCCATTTAAAACGTTATTTAATGAAACTTGCTTTATCAACTTAACAATCTTATTCGTATACACTGTTTGAGTCAGCCGTTTTGTTACTCTATTGCAAACTGTCAAGGATGAAGAGCGACAAAATAATTAGCAGTCAACACTCTGGCTGTTCTGCCGACGGCATAAAAAAGGAAAATCCTCCCGGTGGTCCCGTAACAAATTTTATTTATCTCGCTCTGACACCCACGGTTTCATCCAAGTGCGTTTCCTTTTCTTTTTTCCCTCGTTCCCTTCTAAATACAGACACAACGCAACTGTAGTATAAACAACAGCTGAGCATAACACCGCCATTCTGAAGCAAATTTGACAAAATATTGGATGATAGTGTAATCCCCCGTTTTGCGTTTCATCCAATTTCTTTGTCAAAAAATATGACCAATATTTCATCCAATTTTTTCGTCCAATTCTTTGACAAATAATTTGATAGTGTAATACCGGCCTTATCGCCAGGCGTTGTCGCATTACTGTAATAATCTGTCCCGTTGTTCCACAGGAGCAGCACACTGAGTTACTGAACAGAATTGGGGTGTAAAGGAATTACGGCATGTCTTGTCCAAGAGAAGGGTTCAGTTATACTCTGCATCAGGGATGAAGGTGGCCCAGTTGTCAGCCGTTCTGCGCATCGCCCTCCATTTCCGCACTGACAGCCAATAACGTTCATTCTGTAGGCCCGAGGCTGGCCGCGAGTTGAGCAATGCGCAAGGCGCGACTGTTGCCCGTAGCTGCTCCCCTCCACGCTTCGCCTATCGCTCCGCCTCTATGCGCGGAAGCGCCTCCTTACATGACGCCAGGTATAGTGTGACACATTTTGAGACATCAAGGAGCTGTCAGTATAGCATTGGAGGGAAGTGTGTGCGGTAAAAATCGCAGATGGAGACCGAGAGACGGATTCAGTTCAGGTTGAAAAGGATGTAGGTTGCCGCTTTTATTGAGGGACGAAGAGGCTTGCTGAAGACAGGGCAGCGTGGAGAGCTGCATCATACCAGAGTTTGGATTTAAGACCACAAAAACAACTCCTGTTGCTATCTGTGGCACAGTAACATATAGCCTGTGCTACATAGTAGACTTGCGCATACTAGTTCGCGATCGGGAGCGCTCACTTTAGTTCGTGGTTCTGCCGCGAACTAATTCGTTCTTTTAGTTCGTCCGCTCCCAGTGACGGCTGAGCGGCGTGGTCTGCGCGTGCAGGTGGAGGGGGAAGTTCCCCCACCAAGCTGCTTCATGCGCTTGCTGCTTGAACCGCTAACGATATCACGCAAAGCAAAAGTAACAGTTTGTGGATAATTTCTCGCGTTTAGGTTTAGAGTTATCTCTATATCTTGACATTATGGAATTTATTAGTCAGATATTGCAGAGTGCAGAATACTTCAAAACATAAATTCTGTAGCATTGAACTACTCGCCTCGAAATGGCTCTCATCAGAAGAAGGCAAACACGTGATTTTTAATTATGCTGCGCGCCCTCTCGCTATTGCTCGTCGGTGTTCGGAAAAGAATCCAACAAACTAAGAAGGAGATACGTTTGGCATAATAGTTCGCGACCGATAACGCATATTTTAGTTCGCGACCGATTGCACATATTTTAGTTCGCGACCGATTGCACATATTTTAGTTCGCGACCGATCGTGCATAAATAGTTCGCGACCGATCGCGCATAAATAGTTCGCGACCGATCGCGCATAAATAGTTCGCGACCGATCGCGCATAAATAGTTTGCGACCGACCTCGCATATTTTAGTTCGAGACCGGTTGCTCCCCTTTTAGTTCGCAGCTCTTTTTAGTTCGCAGCTCTTTTTGGCTTTTGCTGCCGCTACTAAAAGAGCACTTCCATTTGTTATGACAGCTTTCTTATGTAATGATCAGTGTTGCCCAAGTGTGTGCTGTTATCCGTATTTTAACAACACCTGAGCTGCATCTCAGTTCGAAATAACGGTAACTGGCAGAAGGGAATCACGCGATTCTGCGCGCTCTCGCGTCCTCTCGCTGTTCCCCGTCAGTCTTCGAACAAGGAGCGGACAAACTAAGAGGCGAGGGATGTGCGAATTAGTTCGCGTAGTTCGCCTGTGGGAGCGCTCTCCAGAATTAGTTCGTTCGCGAACTACACAATACTACTATATAGTACAGTGATTCACATCCCGCTGGCGTAGCTGCCACTGGCTAAATTTCTTCACCCTGTAGATGAACTGCAGATGATAAGTTTTTACCTCACTATTTCCAAATCCTTTTTTTTAAATGACGTAAATAATTTTTTCGCCTGCTCGTTCTCATCGTTGTAAGGCGAAACAGCGGTAAACGGAAATTTCGGCACCGCATTAATGTAAGAAAGAGAAGACAAGGGGTGAGAGAGCAGGTTAGTCGTCTGCAAAAGCTCACGGCGCGGCCATGATTAAATTCCAGCCGGGCATCGCGTCTCACGGTAGAGCAGAGATCCGCGTGTTGTGCACAGCGGGCCGAAGCTGTCCTGGAATCCTGCGATCACCCCTCACACAACCCCCCATCCCCACAGCAGTCCCACTTCCATGGAGTTTCTGTACTGCTGACTGCTCTCCTCAACAAGCGTGACAGTTTTTGTCAGCGACTTTTAATTTCCTGCCGACTGAGCAGCTCCATCATCTGCACGCGCTCACTTCGGACAGGAGTTATTTACTCTGTTTACTCTCGGAGAAAATGAGCTATCCATCGTGAGGCTGGACGGCAAAATTAAATTCATCTTTCTCATTTAGCACGGTATACCTCTCGCGTAAAATACGTCGAGTGGACAAAAAATAATATGAACCTCTAAACAGGCACAATATACGTTTGCACAGTGGATTTTCTGCCAAGATCGGTTCTTTTATTATGATGATCGGTTTCGATCGTCATTGGGCATCATCGACAACGTTTTACGAAATACGTGTCGTGTAGTAAGAAGTAGCCTTGTTCGCGAACGAACCAGCTCGGAAGAGCGCTAGTTCGCAGATCCTTCGCCTCTTAGTTCGACCGCTTCTTTTCCGAAGACTGACGGGTAACAGCGAGAGGACGCGAGAGCGCGCAGAATTGCTTGATTCCATTCTGCCAGTTGCCGTCATTTCGAGCTGAGATGCAGATCAGCTGTAGTTTTAGTAGCGGTAGTAACTAAAAAGAGCGGCCTACTTCGCCGCCGAGCTGCGGACTAAAAGGAGAGATACCGATCGCGAACTAAAATATGCGCGATAGGTCGCGAACAGAATAAAAAATCACGTGTTTGCCTTCTGCTGATGAGAGCTATTTCGAAGTTAGCGTCTGCCTGCTAGATTACATAGTTGAGTGCTACAAAATTTCTGCTTTTTAAGTATTCTGCACTCTGAAATATCTGACTAATAAATTCATAATGCCAAAATATAGAGATAACTCTAAACTTAAACGCGAGAAATTATCCACGAATTGTTTCTTTTGGTTTGCGTGATATCGTTAGCGGCTCAAGCAGAAAGCGCATGAAGCAGCTAGGTGGGGGAACTTCTCCCTCCACCTGCATGTGCAGACCACGCCGCTCAGCCGTCACTGGGAGCCTACGAACTAAAGAACTAAAGTGAGCGCTTCCGATCGCGAAGTCTAGTAAAAAGTAATTATGAAAAGAGATGATGGCATGCGAAGGCCGAAACCGCCATCTTTAAAAAAAGAAGCGATCTTGGCAGAAAATGGATTGTGTCAATAGTTATTGTAGGGGGGACTGGGGGTCATGGCAGTCACTTATGGGAAAATGCTCATAAACGTTACCATTTTAATTTCAGAAAACATTGTTGTGGGAGTTCAGTGATCTGTTATAACAAGATAAATTAATTAAACAGTCTAAGATTGCAAAATCGGTTTCATCAACAATGTTTTGCCCCCCTTCAGATATAATCCACTGTAAATAAAATGTAGAAGATACTGCGTTACGAACAGATGTCAGAACGACATATTACTGTTTACAAATAACGAATAAAAAGCACAGCATTATCCATTTGCTTGTTGCTGGTTGTCACGAGCAGCGACGTTCCGTCACAGTCAATTAACAGCTGCTGAGAGTTGAGTTGCCATGGTTTAAATAGCTAAAACTCGCGCGCGTGTATCTTCATGACGTCAGTGCCAGCCAATGGGAACTAACTGTCACAATAAGTTAAAATTAACGAATGAAGTTAAATATGTGTAATAATTTTGACACTAATAATGTTAATAGGAATGTTGTTCAATATTAGAAACCTTAAAACAATAAAAATCGTTTAAAACGAGGGACGATGTGATCGTCGTTTGCTGTGACGGTTGTTGACGTCAGGGACGCCGTTACTATGGTACCATGGCTGTTTACAGTCAAGAGTTGTTTTAGGGAGACATACATTGCCATGTCGATTCTATTCGATTGTTGATGTCCACATGGAACACAGCAGATAGTATTTGCGTCGTCATCTTCAGCGTCGGTTAGTGTCGCCAGGAATGTCGTTTCCATAAGGATGTTAACGTATGATGGGTGTCTTCGGTCGTCATTTTATGGCGTCGGTTGGTTTCGTCGGAGACGCCGTTTCCATGGAGACGTTGGTGCACTACAATAATTATTACTGCTCGTGACCACCAGCAACAGCCAAATGGGTAATGAATGCTACGCTTTTTATTCGTCATTTGTAAACTGTAATATGTTGTTCTGATATGTGTTTATAAGGCAGTATCATCTGCATTTTATTTACGGTGGATTATATCTGAAGATGGCAATACATTTTTTCCGACACCGGAAATTTTAAAAATAAAATATTGCGATCTTAGACTGTTTAACTAATGTATATTACGGTACTATATTAGTTTATTTTAAAACATAGTGTCTTATAGCATCATCTTGCCTAAGCGTTGACTATCAGATATTGAAATAAAGCTAAACAGAGCTTTCTTAATGATAAAAATTTTAAATAATAGTTTTCACCGGTATTACCCCTATCATGGGGTAATGTTGTTGTTCAAATCTTCAAATGTTTGTAAAGCTTATGGGACTTGACTACGGGGTCATCAGTCCCTAAACTTACAAATTACTTAAGAACTACTTACAACTAAGAACGGCACAAATATCCATGCCCGAGGGGGGATTCGAACCCCCGACCGTAGTGGTCGTGCAGACCGTGACTGGAGCGCCTCAGTCTCCTCGGCCACCGCGGCCGGCAATGTTGTTGTTGTTGTGGTCTTCAGTCCGGAGACTGGTTTGATGCAGCTCTCCACAATACCCTATCCTGAGCCAGCCTCTTCATCTCCACATAAGAACGCCAACCTACATCTGTCTGAATCTGCTTACTGTATCCATCTCTTGGTCTTCCTCTGCGGTTTTTACCCCACACACTTCCCTCCATGGGGTAATAACAGTCATTTATGTGTTTATTTACTGACCATACATCAAGAATTGTGGGAATCATGTAATGAGATAACCATGTTAAACTGTAAGGCTATTATTTTTATTTATATTAGACTACATAATAAAATGTTCTGTTAAATTTAAGAAGTGGTGCAAAAGACTATAGCTTTAAGCGCAAAGTCAAAACGAAAAAGTTACCATAGAAAATACACATAAATATAAATTGAATGTAGTCTGTTTTAGAGCATATGTTTTTAGTTTGTTTGTTGTTGTGATACCATGGAAAATCTTTGATAATATTTTCACGTGCTTAGCTACCGGTTATTCGTGTGCAACAGGAGAGTCACATTTTCTTTGTAAGCTTGGGTGACAATCGTTTCTACTCTTTAATCGGACTTTGAATATGGAAAAAGTACTTGATTTTTTTTCAGTAGTCTTTCTTATGGATTAGCCCGCAATAACCGATTGATTTGCTGTTTACAAAATCTGCAGTCCACGGAGCTTTGCCTGTCTTCCTTAAATATTTTTAACCATGTGAAAAAAATTATTGGTATTATTGGGGTAATGAGGTTTCCGGAGACGATTAAAAATCTTTCATGAGGTGAACAACCATTTCTTCAATGTATAAAATTTTTTCTTAAGTCGATGCTGATTGGTTGCAAATAGGGTTAATTTATAATTTTATTACCGGTTTCGGGTGCTTCCCATCACCAGACACACTGTGAATGAAATACACAATCATTAGCACAAAATAACTGCATAAAAAGGTAGATGATATAAAAGGCAAGCAAACGGCACAGTACATAAGACTAATAACATGAACAGAACAAACCTTCGGCATTCAAGAAATAAAAGTGAATGAGCACGTCAATGTGCTCATGATAAAATAAACATTGGCGGCATCAGATGGCGTGCTATACATGGTAATTAAAACAATTTTATTAAAAAGGAATAAATTAGAAACGCCCAAGTGACAAAGGGATCTTTTTAAAACCAGATTGACATATACAATATAAAAGAGGGCTTACCCTTGTCATGGCATAAAATAAAAACAATATAAGTGACAATCAAAGTTACAAGTAGCCACCAGATGGTGTGCGGTACATGGAGTTTAATACAACACTATTAAAGAGTAATAAATGAAAAAGCCTCAACTGACATAGAGATTTTTTTAACAGAGTGATATATACAGGATAAAAGAGGGCTTCACCCATGTCATGCCATAAAAAAGGGACTATAATACAATTAACAATCAAATATACAAGTAGCGTATATGTTACGCAACCAGCATCATTTCAAAGGTTAAAAACATAGGAACAAACAGTAAATAAAATGTATATGAAAACAAATTACGACATGAAATCGTATAATGGTTTGCAAAATAAGTTCAGATTGACAGATTCTCATGTCGCGTATTTGTAATAAGAACAGAAACAAGGAACAATATAAACAAAATATCCAAGGCAATATAAAGTACATCCATGATAGTTGTTTACAAATAAATGTGATGATTGCTTTAATACAAATTGAAAATACAATCATATATTGCGGGGAAAAATCATGGGCGGGGAGTATAAGAGAAACGAAACGGCGCGTGGTGCAGGATAAAAGAGTACATCAGACAGCATAAAATAAATCATTAATGCGACAAATCATGAGACGTTAAGAGGTAGACTAGATGAATCTGCCTTGTACTAGGAAATACAAGAACGTAAGGATAAGGGTATAACGCATGATAAAAGCCAAAAATTTGAAACGTATGACATTCGGAACAGAGTCCAGGTTCAAAAGTAGAAATGCGCGCGCGCTCAGACCAACAGAACAAGGGCACGCACTCTATAAAATAATGTGATGGGGTAAAAAATAAAGGCGTGGCGTCACAATTAAAAAGAGAAAAGAAAAAGGACACAAGAGTTTATAAAAATAATGCAATAAAGATCAAGATGCTGAGTGATAAGGAATAAAGGAACCTGCGGTCAAAGGCTAAAATTAATTGACAAAGTTGAAAATAAATCTCTGTGCCACATCTGTGACATGAAATTTGGAGCTGGTTCTTCTGATAATACGAGCATAGTCCACAGGAAGAAAAACTCTTTCCATCTTCCTCAAACACTTTTCTATATTACCGAACGCTCTGTCGCATGGCGTAAAGCTGGGGCCCGGTTCTGGAAATCGGTGAAGGATCTGTTTGAAAGTAGTGGGTGAAGCTGCCTCTTTCTAGCGTCAAACGAAAGAGATTTTTTTTATGTGATAGAATATTCAACTCAATAGAGCCAAAAACTGTAACTGCCTCCTTCTTGCGCCAAACCTCTCAATTGCTATAAAATGGCGAACTTTTTGGAACGATTAGGAATGCGATGTTAGCATCTGTTAGTTGAATCTTGCGATAACAAGTTTACGATAATTCGTGATTACCCCCTGACTTTCATTACCCCAGCCTGCCCTAGGTCGCCCCGACGCACTCAACATGTGCTCCATACAAAATTTAGTTGTTGGTAAAGAGTTGGCCCACCACTGGCTCTGAGAACAGCTACAACTCTTCTAGGTACAGATACGTAAAGGGTCTTTGTACTTTTCAAAAGAACGTTGTCTATTATTGTACCAAAACATCCGCCAATAACTTTAACGATGTTGAAGCTGTAATTTGATCCTCACTCTCTGCTCAAGAACTTCTCATAACGGTTATGCTACGTTGAGAGTTGTAGAATTTGCTGTTCATGGGAAATGTGTGATGATTTTCTGGTGCTGTAAAATGCACTCATAAATTTGTGTGTGTGTGGGGGGGGGAGGGGTATTATCGTTTTTCAATAAGTCGATGTTTCATCGATTACATTGATTCCCACAAACAACTACGTCTCGCTTTGGATTCAATTTCATGGAATATTCTGAACAACAAGCACCAAATTACACTACTGGCCATTAAAATTTATACCCCAAGAAGATATACAGATAATAAACGGGCATTCATTGGACAAATATATTATTCTAGAACTAACATGTGATTACATTTTCACGCAATTTGGGTGCATATATCCTGAGAAATCAGTACCTAGAACAACGACCTCTGGCCGTAATAACGGCCTTGATACGCCTGGGCATTGAGTCAAACCAGCTTGGATGGCGTGTACAGGTACAGATGCCCATGCAGCTTCAACACGATACCACAGTTCAAGAGTTCTGACTGGTGTATTGTGGCGAGCCAGTTGCTCGGCCACCAATGACCAGACGTTTTCCACTGGTGAGAGATCTGGAGAATGTGCTGGCCAGGGCAGCAGTCGACCATTTTCCGTATCCAGAAAGGCCCGTACAGGACATGCAACATGAGGTTGTGCATTGTCCTGCTGAAATGTAGGGTTTCGCAGGGATTGAATGAAGGGTAGAGCCACGGGTCTGAAATGTAACGGCTACTGTTCAAAGTGCCGTCGATACGAACAAGAGGTAACCGAGACGTGTAACCAATGGCACCCCATACCACCACGCCGAGTGATACGTCAGTATGGCGATGACAAATACACGCTTCCAACGTGCGTTCACCTTTATGTCGCCAAACACGGATGCGACCATCATGATGCTGTAACCAGAATCTAGATTCATCCGAAAAAATGACGTTTTGCCATTCGTGCACCCAGGTTCGTCGTTGCCTACACCATGGCAAGCGCTCCTGTCTGTGATGCAGCGTCAAGGGTAACCGCAGCCATGGTCTCCGAGCTGATAGTCCATGTTGCTGCAAACATCATCGAACCGTTCGTGCAAATGGTTGTAGTCTTGCAAACGTACCCATTTGTTGACTCAGGGATCGAGACGTGATTGCACGATCCGTTGCAGCCATGCGAATAACATGCCTGCCATCTCGACTGCTAGTGATACAAGGCCGTTGGGATCCAGTACAGCGTTCCGTAATGCCCCCCTGAACCCATCGATTCCATATTCTGTTAATAGCCATTGGATCGCGACCAACGCGAGCAGCAATGTCGCGATACGATAAACCACAATCGCGATAGGCTACAATCCGACCTTTATCAAAATCGGTAACATTATGGGACTCATTTCTCCTCCTTGCACGAGGCATCGCAACAACGTTTCACTAGGCAGCGCCGGTCAACTGCTGTTTGTGTATGAGAAATCGGTTGGAAACTTTCCTCATGTCAGCACTTCGTAGGTTTTGCCACCGGCGCCAAACTTGTGTGAATGCTCTGAAAAGCTTATCATTTGCATATCACAGCATCTTCTTCTTGTCGGTTAAATTTCGCGTCTGTAGTATGTCATCTTCGTGGTGTAGCAATTTTATTGGCCAGGAGTGTACTTTAATAACCAGGGTGAAAACCAACATTGGTCTTTTTTAATTATGCAGCAAATCGATTTTAGTGACAGTACACGCGAAGTCAAACTAATATACAAAATTCACGTTCACAACATCTACACCGTTTTCTATGGTTATTGTTGGTCTTGACTAAACATTCTAATTTAGTTCTGGCACTGAGGAAAGTAAGTGACTGAAATCTATTTGCTATGCACTGGGAGAAAAAATAAACCCGTGTTGCGACGGCTTCCGTTATTGAGATTTTAACACCTGCTGCCCTTAAATATTCATTGAACTCCAGGCGTAATGTTTTTATCAAAACAGTGTTACCCAAGTAAGCGTTGAGTTTTGAAGTCGCTTTTACCGTGGTAGTTCGTGTTCTCTAGTCACAATCGTTCTTAAAGCTCGTTAGTCGTTATCAGTTAACTTCGGGCATCACCCACTACTTCTCTCCACGCATTATGTTTCACCTAGTTTTGTGTACGCTATCATTATGGAAGATAGGACCGCTATTATTTTCTATCTATATAAATGATCTAATGGACAGAGTAACTTGTAATTTGCGGCTGTTTGCTGATGATGCTGTGGTGTATGGGAGGGTGTTGTCTTTAACTGACTGTAATAGCATACAGGATGACTTTGACAAAATTTCTAGTTGGTACGAAGAATGGCAGCTAGCTCTCAATGTAGAAAAATGTAAGATGATGCGCCTGAGTAGGAAAACCAATCGCTCGTACGAAGTCATATAGGCATTCTTTTTTTCCTCGTTCAATTTGGGAGTGGAATAGGAAAGGAAATGCCTAGTAGTGGTACAGTTTATCCCCCGCCACGCACCTTACGGTGGATTGCGGAGAATGTATGTAGATGTAGATACTGTCGCTAGTGAAACGATAAGTAGTGTAGCCGTTTACACCACATATGCTTCCACCAACTACGCACACCGAGTTTGGGAGTCTGAGAGATGACGTATTTAACCGATCATTTGCTTGCTTACTCGGTGTGTGTTGTCTATCCTGTTTACTCACTGAAAACCGAGGTTTTAAAGATCGTTGCTCATTGCTTTCTTACTGCAGTTTCGCCTTGAAAATGGCAGGGTGGTCTCCTGCCGAAATATCGGCCGACGTCGATTTTGGTACCTGGCATCATACCGATAAGTTTTTCGAAACAGCTGAGCATTACACCGGCATTTTGAGGCAAATTTGACAAAATATTGGATGATAGTGTAATAGCCCCTTTTTGCGTTTCATCCAATTTCTTTGTCAAAAAATATGACCAAAAATTCATCCAATTTTTTCATCCAATTCTTTGTCCAATAATCGGATAGTGTAATACCGGCATAACAGATGGTCACATTCAGTTGAACGCAGTGGTGGTGGTTAGCGCATGCTTTCACTGGGAAAGCGAATCCCTCGTGGCTCTGTCTGGCTGTTGTGGAGGGGCGGGACGGGGCGGCAGTGTTAGGAGCTCCAGTGCGGCGTCTGGCGGGCGCTTTTTGTGCCTGGCTAGGTTGTGGGTCCTTCCTGAGAGCAAACGGCGCTCTTGTATCTTCCATTCATTACCGGGCCGCTCCTCCGATAACCGGCGCCGCCTCCCCTTCCACTATCTCTCTCTCTCTCTCTCTCTCTCTCTCTCTCTCTCTCTCTCTCTCACACACACACACACACACTCTCTATCCGTCGGCGGCATCTCTCTGGGCGCACACACAGCACTGTGCGCCCGCCATTACCAGACCGGGCCGTGCCATGTCTGCTCACAGCCAGCGTAATTAGCCACACAACTGCACGTCTCCTGGCATCAACACCAACTCTTAACTGTAGTCGTGAAATCTGCTTACGCTACTATAGTCGTGGCTCCATGGGACCACCTGTTCTGACATGGTCAGAAAAGAAAGTCATGATGATTTTTCCAGGACATTTAAACTGGACGGGAAAGAATATGATCGCAGTGAGAGCTTTAAATACAGGGTGTCCAGAAAAGGACTCCCTGATTTCAAAATTAAATATCTCGAAAACAAAGATCGATAGAGGAATGCAGTAAACGGTATGTTTATTGTGAAAGCTGTCATAAGTTTATACAGCAGTTTGAAATAATAGTTACAAAAGCTGCTAACAGATGGCGCTGTAATCGCCATACGTAATGCCTAGTATAAATATTGATCCGAAACCCAGAGCGATCAGTTCCACTACTGAAACGTCACAGGAGGTTAGCGTACCGAAGGGACAGATTAAAACCATGTACTTCATTGAACAACGCGTTTTTCTGGTGCTAGAGTACAACAGGTTAGAAGAGAGTCCTACGGCAACAAGACCAAGTTTTCAAGCACGATTTAATATTCCAAAAGGACCCGATGCAAAACCATTCGTACGCTTTTCGCAAAATTTCAACGAACAGGCAGCGTAACTGATGATCTAGTGGGGCATGTTGGCCGCAAGCAAACCGCAGTTACGACTGAAAATATTGCCACAGTTACTGGAACTATTCAGCGAAATCCAATGTCATCCGTCCTTAGAATTGCATCTGGTTAGAAGCGTTCCGGCACGAAAAATACTGAGAATGAGCCAACACATGTTTCCATTCAAAATTCAAACGCACCAGGCCATACCCGTACGAGCTGTGCAACAAAGGATTGCCTTTGCTAATCAGATGCTCACAATGATTGATAGTGAAGGATTTGATGTTGGCTGCATCTGGTTTACAGATGCAGCACACTTCCACCTGAGTGGATACGTGAATAAGCAGAACTGGCGATTTTGGGGTTCCGAAAAACCATATTGTTGTGAAGCGGAACCCCTGTATTCTCCTAAAGTTACTGTGTGGGCTGCAGTATGCAACAGAGGCATTATTGGCCCTTTTTTCATTCGAGAAACGGTCACTGGTCCTCATATCAGCATACATAAGTGAAATAATCGTATGAAAACACACTTTGCAAACAATCACATCACAATGTTTTCAAAATGTTCACCATTGCCACTACAGAGGTGGTGCAAACGAAGAATGAAATTCGCCATCACATTTCGTGGTGTCTCAACCGAAATGGATTCACATGACACAGAGATCGCCGATTCAAGCTCGTCCAGCGTGGCGGGATGCTTCGGGTAGACCGTGTCTTTCACTGTGCCCCACAAAAAAAGTCACAGGGAGTCAAATCCGGCGAATATGGAGGCCAATCAATGCCTGCACCAGTAAATTTGGTATATTCCAAAGCAATGACTAGATTCCCGAAGTATTCCTCAAGAAAGCGAAACACTTGTTTGGTCCGATGTGATCGGGCTCCATCTTGCATAAACCATTCAGTACCTGGTCGATCCTCTAACGCTTGCTATGTGGCGACAGATTGTTCCAAAATTTCAACGTAACGTGCACCAGTGACCGTATCTCGAATGAAAAAAAGGCCAATAATGCCTCTGTAGCATACTGCAGCCCACACAGTAACTTTAGGAGAATACAGGCGTTTCGCTTCACACCAAAATGGCTTTTCGGAACCCCAAAATCGCCAGTTCTGCGTATTCACGTACCCATTCAGGTGGAAGTGTTCTTCATCTGTAAACCAGATGCAGCCAACATCAAATCCTTCACTATCAATCATTGTGAGCATCTGATTAGCAAAGGCAACCCTTTGTTGCACAGCTTGTACGGGTATGGCCTGGTGCGTTTGAATTTTGAATGGAAACATGTGTAGGCTCTTTCTCAGTATTTTCTGCGTGCTGGAACGCTTCAAACCAGTGTCAGATGCAAGTATACGGACGGTTGACATTGGATTTCGCTGAATAATTCAAGAAACTGTAGCGATATTTTCAGGCGTAACTGCGGTTTGCGTGCGGCCAACATGCCCCACTAGATCATCAGTTACGCTGCCTGTTCGTTGAAATTTTGCGAAAAGCGTACGAATGGTTTTGCATCGGGTCCTTTTGGAATATTAAATCGTGCTTGCAAACTTGGTCTTGTTGCCGTAGGACTCTCTTCTAACCTGTTGTACTCTAGCACCAGAAAAACGCTTTGTTCAATGAAGTAAATGGTTTTAATCTCTTCCTTCGGTACGCTAACCTCCTGTCACCTTTCAATAGTGGAACTGATCGCTCTGGGTTTCGGATCATTATTTATACTAGGCATTACGTATGGCGATTAGAGCGTCATCTGTTAGCAGCTTTTGTAACTATTATTTCAAACTGCTGAATAAACTTCTTACAGTTTTCACAATAAACATACCGTTTACTACATCCCTCTATCGATCTTTGTTTTCGAGATATATAATTTTGAAATCAGGGAGTTCTTTTCTGGACACCCTGTATCTTGGGTCTCTGGTAACTGAGAGTGATTATATGAGGGAGGAAATACTGCAAGGATTGCAAAAAAAATGTTTGTAGAACGTATGGGACTTACTACGGGGTCATCAGTCCCTAAACTTACAAACTACTTATGAACTACTTACGAACTAGGACGGCACAAATATCCATGCCCGAGGGGGGATTCGAACCCCCGACCGTAGTGGCCGTGCAGACCGTGACTGGAGCGCCTCAGTCCCCTCGGCCACCGCGGCCGGCCAAGGATTGCAGCTTGCAGCTTGCAGGATTGCAGCCAAGGATTGGTAATATGAGTTACTTTGCACTGATTAAAGTATCCAAAGCGAGAAGCCTTAGTAGGAACCTGAAGCTGACTGTGTACCGTACAGTCGTGAGACGTGTGGTGATGTATGGTTCGGAGACTTTGTGACGAAAAATGACGAGGAGTTGTTGCTGAGATGGGAAAGTAAGATACTTAGAAAAAGCAATGGACCAGTGATTGATAGGGTTTTTTGGCGAATTAGAAACAATAATGAGATCAGAGAGTTGATCGACAAACCAGATATTGTGACAGAAATAAAGAGTAAGACACTGCGTTGGTCGGGACACGTAGAAATAATGGCAGAGAATCGTACAAAGTTTTCAAAGGAAAGCCGGGTGGACGCCGTATGAGGGGTAGACTGAGGACCAGATGGCTAGACAATGTGGAAGAGGCTCTGAGAAGGATGGGAGTTAAAAGGTGGAGAGCCAAGGCAGCCAACAGAGAAGAGTGGGCGAAGATAGTCCAGGAGGCCAAGGCCCTACATGGGCTGTAGCGCCAAGGAGTAAGTAAGTATTTAAACTGAAACCAAAGTTTTACATCATATACAAACCTGACATCGCCTGTGTACTTATTCATCCCTAAGATAGCCCATCTCTTTTTTCCTCCTTTCCTCTCTCTGTCTGTCTATGTTTTCTCTTTCTTATGCTTCATCTTCTCCTACCCCTTTTTCTGCCCATCTGCTGCTTCCCCTTTCTCTGCCAACCCACCTCCTCGATCGCCAATATCAGTTGTCTGCGATAGCCTTGCTTCCACCTGGAGTCGGTTTCGCCGCCTGTTTCAGCATCTCGATTTCACCCTTCCTTCCACCTTTCGGTTGAGCGAGAGGCCATTGCCACCGTGGCATCAGGCCCAGGTTCACACCCACCTTGAACTTAGTTCGCTCCCCAAGGAGAGCAATCCGGATTTGGTATATCGCTCGAGGCTTGTCGAACTCCGTTCGCGGTTCGATAGTGCCATATTTATCTACACTGTTGGTTCCAAGAGCACCGACGGTGTCGGATCTGCCTTCGTAGTCGAGGACAACCGTTTCCAATAGAAGCTTCCTGACCGGTGCTCGAATTTCACGGCTGAGCTTCTTGCCCTCCACCAGGCTGTTTTGTACATCCGCCGTCGCCGCCATCCCTTTTATGCCGTCTGCTCTAATTGCCTTAGTGCCCTGCAGAGTCTTAGGGACCCTTTCTCGACCCATCCTGCCGTGTACGGAATCCAACGCTCCCTCCAGTTGCTAGCAGATAGCTGTCACGTTTCTTTCCTGTGGGTCCCTGGTCACGTGGGTGTGCCCGGGAATGAGACTGTCGACATAGCAGCCAAGGCAGCAGCTCTTTTGCCTCGCATGGCTTTTGCTTCCCATCAGACGATGTTCAACGGGCTCTTCGCCGGTGTATTGTGTCTTCCTGGCACAGTTCGTGGTTCTCACTCCACGACAATAAACCGAGAGCCGTAAAACCGATCCCGACCGCTTGGAGGACCTCCTCACACCCCTCTCGGCGAGAGGAAGTCATCCTGGTCCGGTTGCGGAATGGTCACTGCCGTTTCAGCCACCGTCATTTGCTAACCGCCGACCCTGCACCGCTGTGCTCCTGCGGTGAATTGCTGACGGTGCGACATATTTTACTGTCTTGTCTTAATATTAATCATCTCCGTGTAGCCCTTAATTTGCCGTTTACTCTGGAGGAACTTTTAGCTGACGACACACGAGCAGCAGCTCGAGTTTTGCGTTTTATCAACATGGCCAATTTATCAAAGGATATTTAACCCTTCTATTTGATATTTTTTATCCTTCTGTTGATACTCTCCTTTCTGGCAGTGATCAATTTTTTCGAGATCTAGCGAATCTCTGTTCCGATCCGGGCGCTAATGACCTGAGAAGTTGCGCGCCCTAAAACAAATAAATAAATAAACAAATAAATAAATTAAAAAATAAATAAAAACCCACCTCCTAGTGTCTGTCGAACTCCACCACCCCCTCCTCAGTCCATTAGCTCCTTTATCACTGAAAAATCATTAAACTGTTAACTTTCCTGGTGATCAGTGGAGTAGTGTCTAAATTTGTTGCATGATACCCTCCGCCATGCACCGAATGAAATCTTATGTGCAAAATTCGATGTGTCTCCCTTACAGTCCTCCCCGATTTGTAGCATAACTTGATGTTTACACGTTACTCAATATTGGACCGAACTAATACTGTCATCTGTCCCTAGACTTACGAACTACTTTAAGTTACTTATGCTATCAACAATAACACTCACTCACACACATACACACACACGAACCTCCGACGGGAAGCAGACCCGCACTTCGCAGCCAAAGTGCTATAGAACACACGCCCACTCACGCGCGCCAATCGTAACCACTGTCATGGAGTATGGCAGTCACAATTTTGTTTTATATAGATGGTTAGAAAATATATAAGGAATTTTTCTTAACTCAATGCTGATTGGTTGCAGATAGGGTTAATTAATTTTTTTTACCGGTTTCAGGCGCTGCCAATATAAAATACACTTTTTTGTATGCCGAAGTGTATCTGATGATGGGCAGCGCCCGAAACCGGTAATTTTTTTTTTTAAATTAACCGTATTTACAACCAATCAGCATTGAGTTAAGAATAATTTGTTATACATAGAAAAAATTGTTGCTCGCCTAATGAATGATTTTAAATCGTCTTTGGAATGTATAAGGAAGACAGGCAAAGCTAAGTGGACTGCAGAAGATATGAAAACGGCAAAACAAGCTGTTGTTGCAGGCTTATCAATAAGAAAGGTTTCTGATAAATATAATGTGCATTATAAAACCGATTAAAGAGTGAAAATGATTGTGATCCACGTTTAGGCAGAAAATGCGACTTGTGCACATAAAGAAGCGGTAGTTACACATATTACAATATTAGCAAACATTTTCTGTGGTATCACACCAACAAAAAAACTAACAAAAAAAAACATGGTGTAGAACAAATTGCATTTATTTTACTGTTATTTGTATTTTGCTCTGGTAACTTTTCGTTTTTACTAGGCACTTTTGACTTTAATGTTTCTCTTCTCTCGAAGGTTAAGCGTGCAAAATTTCTTCAAGATTGGAATAAAATCGTAGACATTTTGTGTAAGTACGTTGGTAAAGTACTCTCCGCCAAGCACCGTACAAAATTTTATGTGGACACTGATTTCCTATTGTTCTGAAGATAGACTTTATCGAAGACCCTCCTCCGCCATGCACCGTACGAAATTTCATGAAGACAGTGACCTTCCTCTTGTTTTCAAAGTCAGGTGCGCAAAATTTCATAAAGATCGGAACAACATAGTATATGTGTATGCAATGCAAACATAAAACCACAAACAAACAGACGGACACACTATGTATAAAGAAGAAGAATAAAGAAGAAATATACATCTTTGAAATGTTCAAATGTTTGTAGAGCTTATGGAACTGAACAACGGGTCAACAGTCCATAAACTTACAAAATACTTATGAACTAGAACGGCATAAATATCCATGCCCGATGGAGAATTCGAATCCCCGACCCTAGTGGCCGTGCAGAACGTGACTGGCGCGCTGCAGTCCCCTCAGCCACCGCGGCCGGCTATCAAAATCAATAATATGAACTTTCAATTCTGTTTATAAAAGACACACAGTAATACTTTATGTTCATGAGTTGAACTCTAAATAATAAACAAAACAAATAAGTTTTCGAAACCACCATTGTTTCTTAATAAAAAATACCTTTCCCAATTACGGCTATGAATTACATACAATAATTACGAAAGTCATGGATATGACCGCTTACACTTAGTTCATAAATTTACAGGAAATCAGAATGATAATAGTTTTGGCTATTATCATATATTAGGACGTTTCCAGAAGTAGACCTTCCCTACCAATGGAATTTACTTTTTTTAACATTTCTTTCTAATTATTCATTCAGCCACTTACCTATTACGTATTCGTCATTAGCACATACAATTTCTAGGTGTGGCATTGCTAGAAAATGAAACAATAAATAAAAATAAATTGACTGACAATGATAAAAGTGTTACGTATTTGTAGTATTGCGTCCACTGGACCCACGTAGCAAGCAAAACGCGTTCGTGTGATTACTTGAGCTTTTGTTTAATGAAGGAAAATACTTTTAAATACTTTCATGTGACGGAGGACTGTGTTGCTCACAATGGTGTATGCCCGACTTTGACCATTCAACCTCTCTACATTGGTTATGGTATATCGCCCCAAATTTGCGACTGGATAAGGAATTTCCTGTCAGAGAGGACACAGTTCGTAGTAATCGATGGTAAGGCATCAACTATAACAGAGATGTTATCGGGCGTTCCACAGGGTAGTGTTATTGGTCCTCTGCTGTTCGTTATTTACATAAACGATTTACGAGAAAATCTAAGTAGCTCTGTTAGGTTGTTTGCAGATGACACCGTCATTAACCGTCTGATAAAATCATCTGAAGATAAAAACCAACTGCAGAACTATCTTAATAAGATATCAGTATGGTGTAATTGGCAATAGACTCTAAATAATGAGAAGTGTGAAGTCGTCCACATGAGTACGAAAAGATATCCGTTAAACTTTGTTTACAAGATAAATCAATCAAATGTGAAGGGTGTAAACTCCACAAAATGCCTGGGAATTACTATTACTTCAGACTTAAACTCGAAACAACACGCAGATAATGTCGTGCTAAAGGCGAACCAGAGACTGCGTTTTATTGGCAGAACCCTTAAAAGATGCAACAGAACTACTAAAGAAACTGCATACACTAGGCTTGTCCGTCCATTTTTGGAGAATTGTTGCCCAGTGTGGGATCCGTATCAGGTGGGTTTAACGGAGGACCTCGAAAGAGTCCAAAGAAGGGCAGCTCGTTTCGTATTGTCACGATACAGGGGAGACAGCGTTACGGACATGATACAGGATCTGGGATGGGAATCATCACAACAACGGCGCTTATCGCTGCGGCGTAGGCTACTTGCGAAACTCCAATCGCCAACATTCTCCTTCGAATGCGAAAATATATTGCTGACTCGCACTTATATAGTTAGAAATGATCATCAGAATAAAATACGAGAAATCAGAGCTCGAAAGGAGAGATTCAGGAGTTCTTTCTTCCCGTGCGCAATTCGAGAATGGAATGGGAGGTAAATAGTATAATGGTGGTTTGATGAACTCTCTGCCAGGCACTTAAATGTGATTTGCAGAGTATTCCATGTACATATAGATGCAGACTGACGATTATACGAGAAGTGCAAAGGTACGAAATGACATTGTCAGTGTAATTGAAGTCTTTATTCAAAAGTAATCACCTGAGGCCAGAGCAGAACTATCCCATTGTTTGAGCCAAAGGACTACCTGTTCACAGAATTCCTGTTGGTGTCACAAGAACCAGTCCTCTACTATGTCTTTCAGATCGTCGTCCGAGTTGAAGCGCTTTTCATGTTTTTTTTTTTTTATTTATTTATTTTTTTTTATTTGTAGCGGATCAAAGAGTTGGCAGTCATAAGGCGACATGTCCGAGCTGCTCCCAATTGAACTTGGCCAGTACACTCTGTGTGAGCCTGTATACGTGTGGAGGCGCGTTATCATGGAGCAGAATAACTGCCTCCGTCAGCAGCCCAGGCCGTTTGCTGTTGATGGACTTGCGCAAGCTAAATCAAATGTTCAAATGTTTGTTAAGCTTATGGGACTTAACTACGGGGTCATCAGTCCCTAAACTTACAAACTACTTATGAACTTCTTACGAACTAGGACGGCACAAATATCCATGCCCCAGGGGGGATTCGAACCCCCGACCGTAGTGGCCGTGCTGACCGTGACTGGAGCGCCTCAGTCACCTCGGCCACCGCGGCCGGCTTGCGCAAGCTAAGGAGAGTCTCACAGCACACGTCACTACTAATGGTTTTTCCGTGCTCGAGGAATTGGATGAGTATCGGACCTCGAAATTTGAACAAACGTTGAGAATGACATTACCTGCTGAGGGCACAGCCTAGAAATTTTACAAAATTCGCGTCCTTAGATGTTCCAAAACGTTATCCCAAAGCGGCATATTAAAATGTAAGTCCGTTTGGTTGTTAAGACGTTTGGTACCTTTTCATTCGAGCACCTCACGTAGTTAATTGGGTTGCTCCATGTCTTTACCATTCGCCTTATTTAAGATAAGGCGAATGAAAAGACATGGAGCAACTACTGAGTGACTCAAACTTGAAATGTGCCGCCGTCGCAACGAGTCATGCCCCATCTCATGCATCATCCCCGTGACACCCTCTCCCCTATATAGCGATAATACAAAACGAGCTGCCCTTCTCTGTACTTTCTCTAAATCGTCTGACAGTCCCACTTGATGGGGATCCCACAATGCGCAGCAGTACCCCAAGTGTGGTGTCGGCAGTTTCTATGGCAGCACTGTTGCATTTTCTATGTGTTATGCCAACAAAACGTAGTCTTTGTTTCGCTTTCCCTACAATATTTTCTATGCGTTCTTTCCAATTTAAATTGTTCGTAATTGTTACTCCTACGTAATTACTTGCATTTACAGCCTGTCGTTTTGACTGATTTATCGTGTAACTGAAGTTCAACGGGTTTCTTTTAGTGGTCATATGGTTGACCTCACACTTATTATTAAGGGGCAATTGCCAATTTTTTAATCATGAAGATATCTAAATCTATGGGTGACTTTACTAACCGATAAATGACAGCATCATCCGCGAACAAGGTGCGAACAAGGTAAGAGAGCTACTCAAATTGTCTCCTCAATAGTTTATGAAAGTAAGGAACAGTAGGGGCCCTATAACATTTCCCTGGGGAACGCCAGATATCAAATCTGTTCTACAAGATGACTTTCCGTCAATTACCACGCACTGTGTCGTTTCTGACAGGAAATCACGAATCCGCTCGCACAACCGTGGCGATATTCCATAAGCACGGAGGTTGATTAGAAGACGCTTGTGAGGCAAAGTATCGAAAGCCTTTCGGAAATCTAGAAATACGGAATCTATTTGACATTCCTTGACGATAGCACTCATCACATCATGCGAATAACGAGGTAACAGTGTTTCACAAGAATGATACTTTCTGAATCCGTGTTGACTATGGGTCAGTAGGTAATAAGAATCATTGTGCTATACTGGTACCACTGTTTCCTGTCCTATTCCAAGTTACTCCAATATTCAAGAAAGGCAATAGGAGTGATCCCCAAAATTACAGGCCAATGTCATTGACGTCGATTTACAGTAGGATTTTGGAACATATACTTTGTTCGAAAATTATGAACTACCTCGAAGAGAACGACCTATTAACCAATAGTCAACACGAATTCAAGAAGTATCACTCTAGCGAAAAACAGCTTGCCCTTTATTCACATGAAGTGTTAAGTGCCTTCGACAAGGGATCTCAAATCGATTCCATATTTCTGGATTTCAGGAAGGCTTTTGATACTGTACCCCAGTACCCCACAAGCGGCTTCTAATGAAATTGCGTGCTTATGGAATATCTCCCCAATTGTGCGATTGGATTCACGATTTCCTATCAGAAAGGACACAGTTCGTTGTAATTGACGGTAAATCATCGAGTAAAACAGAAGTGATATCTGGCGTTCCACAGGGAAGCGTTATAGGTCCCCTACTCTTCCTCGTGTTTATAAACGATTTAGGAGACAATCTGAATAGCTCCCTTAGACTGTTCGCGGACGATACTGTCGTTTATCGGGTAGTGAAGTCAACAGAGTATCAAAAGCAACTGCAAAGCGATTTAGACAAAATTTCTGCATGGTGCGAAAATTGGCAGTTGACACGAAATAAAGAAAAGTGTGAAGTAATATACATGACCACTAAAAGAAATCCGCTGAACTTCAATTACGCGATAAATCAGTTAAACCTTAAGGTCGTAAATTCTACCAGATAGCTAGGAGTTACAATTACGAACAACTTAGACTGGAGAGAACACATGGAAAATATTGTGAGAAAGGCGAACCAAAGGTTACGTTTCATTGGCAGAACGCTGCACCAAAGAGACTGCCTACATCACACTTGTGCGTCCTCTCCTGGAGTACTGTTGCCCAGTGTGGGACGCTCACCAGATGGGACTGACGGAAGACATTGAGAAGGTTCAGAGAAGGGCAGCTCGTTTTGTTTTATCACGTTACGGGGGGAGGGGGGGAAGCGTCACGGAAATGTTGCTCGAATTGGGGTGGAAATCATTAAAAGAAAGACGTTATTCATTGCGGCGTGATCTGTTTGCGAAGTTTCAATCACCGACTTTTACTTGTGAATGTGAAAATATTTTGTTAGCACCCACCTACTTAGGGAGACATGACCATCCCAATAAAATAAATCAGTTTCAAAACGGAACGATTTAGGTGTTCTTTCTTCCCGCGCGCTGCTAGAGAATGGAACGTTAGAGAAAGCTTATGAAAATGGTTAATGAACCCTCTGCCAGGCACTTAAATGTGATTTGCAGAGTATCTATGTAGATGTAGATTCATTATTGCCCCACTATCTGTAGGACAGACAAACTTGCACAATAACTGCTATGGGCAGCCAAAATTGCTATTAATATAACATTGTAATTAATTTTATTTCAGCATCGACTAGAAATTTTGCGAATGTGCGTTGTGAGGAAGTATGAGGCATAAATTTCAACACGATAGCCTTGGGCGTTCTCGAGAGCAGACGCCTTAACAGTGAGACAGTGCACCGCGGTCTGGAAGCCCCTCAGTTGTTCTTGCAGAGGCGGCACGCTGACCCAGTGCAGCAAGCAGCCGCTTACGTAAACACTGCCCAGCTCTGATAGCGCGCGTACCGGCTCTGGGGAAATAAACACACACACACAAACGTTTCCTCAACAGCTGCAGCCAGCGATTGCACACCATTACTGTCGTGCACCGACAAGAAAATTTCAAAATACAATCTGTACATGGAGCAAGCTATGAAGGAGAGAAGGAAGATGATTGGAAAGAGAATTAATTACAGTTTTAAATGCGTCTGTGCAGACAGCAAACGTGCAGAAATTTTGCAGCAGGGTTTTGGAACATATCCTGTATTCAAATATTATGAATTATCTCGAACAGCCGCGGTGGAGTGGCCGAGCGGTCTAAAGTGTCTCGCTGCAGAACGCGCGGTTGCTCGCTGTGGAGGTTCAAGTCCTCCCTGGGGCATGGGTGTGTGTGTTTGTCCGTAGGTTAGTTTACCTAGGTTTAAGTAGTTTGTAAGATACGGACTGATGACCACGCAGTTTGGTCCGATAGATTGACAAACCTTTGAACATTTGAATTTATCTCGAACAGAATTATCTATTGACCCAAGGCCAAAACAGGTTTAGAAAATTTCGTTCATGTGAAACACAACTACCTGTTTACTCACACGAAGTTATGAGTGCTATTGACAAGCGTTAACAAATTGATTCCGTATTTTTAGATTTCCAGAAGGCTTTTGACACCGTACCTTACAAACGGATTTTAATCAAATTGTGACTGGGTAGAGGATTTCCTGTCAGAGAGAACACAGTCTGTAGTAATAGATGTAAAGGCAGAGGTGATATCCGGCGTTCCACAAGATAGTGTTATTAGTCCTCCGCTGTTCCTTATCAACATAAACGATTTAGGAGAAAATCTGAGCAGCTCTCTTAGGATGTTTACAGGTGACGCCGTCATTTACCGTCTAGTAAAATCATCTGAAGATCAAAACCAACTGCAGAACGATCTGAATAAGATATCAGTATGGTGTAAAAATTGGCAACTGACGCTAAATAATGAGAAGTGTGAAGTCGTCCACATGAGTACGGCTGTCGTGGAGTAGCCGATCGGTCTACAGCTTCTCGCTGCGAGCGCGCGGTTGCTCGCTGTCGTATGTTCAGAGTCCTCCCTGGGGCTTGGGTGTGTGTGTTTGTCCTTAGGTTAGTTTACCTTAGTTTGTTTGTAAGCTACGGGATGATGACCACGCAGTTTGGTCCGATAGATTTCCAAACATTTGAACATTTGAACATGAGTACGAAAAGAAATCCGTTAAAGCTTGTGTACAAGATAAATGAATCAAAAGTGAAGGCCGTAAACTCCACAAAATACCTAGCAATTACTATTACTTCAGACTTAAATTGGAAAAAACAGGTAGATAATGTCGTGGGAAAGGCCAACCAGAGACTGCGTTTTATTGGCAGAACCCTTAAAACATGCAACAGAACTACTAAAGAAACTGCATACACTACGCTTGTCCGTCCTTTTTTTGGAGTATTGGTGCCCAGTGTGGTATACTTATCAGGTGGGTTTGGTGTAGGACGAAAGAGTGCAAAGAAGGGCAGCTCGTTTCGTATTGTCACCATACAGGGGAGACAGCGTTACTGAAATGATACAGGATCTGGGATGGGAATCATTACAACAAAGGCGCTCATCGCTGCGGCGTGGGCCACTTACGAAACTCCAATCGCCAGCATTCTCCTCCGAATCCGAAAATACGTTGTTGACTCCCACTTACATAGGTAGAAATGATCATCAGAATGAAATACGAGAAACGAGAGCTCGAACGGAGAGTTTCAGGTGTTCTTTCTCCCCGCGCGCTATTCGAGAATGGAATGGGGATAAATAGTATAAAGGTGGTTCGATGATGCCTCTGCCAGGCACTTAAATGTGATTTGCAGAGTATCCCATGTAGATGTACATGTAGAGATCAGCCCACTCGTCGCTCTGATTAAAACAGTAATATTTACCAGTGCCTCGACCATGGAGATAAAAGGAAGGGAGATGCCACTGTGGGCGTCTGCTGTACCGTTATTTGAAGGCGGTCGGCAGCCATGTTTGTTTGTTCAGAAGACTCATAGACACGAATGGAACGTGATTTGCTTCAACTTATTAGTGCTGTCAAAACAGTTAGTACAACCATAAACATCGCACACGGGCATTATCAATTGCAAATCTTCGACAACTGTAAACAGCAGCCCAGTAGAAAACTAATGTTTTTTGAACGAACTGCAATGGCGGAGCTAGGTTTAGTCAGTTTACGATGAGAGGGCATTGTGGTTTGACAGGAGGCGGTCTCGTATCGTGAAGACCTACCAACTCTTCGTGACGTCTCTAGAAAGCAATTTGGGCGAGCGTGTTGTTATGTGTGCTCGCAGTGTTAATGTATTGATGTTCCAGCTGGTTTCTCCTCAGTACTATGGCTGTCCCTGTAGACTATAGAAGGGAAAAAAAGCGATACACTTTTGAAGATGATTTGGTAGTACTGCTGTGAAGCTTGTTAGGTGGCAAATTCTTTACTATATGTCACACTTCACGTATAGCGTGCCCTCAAAAATGAAGCGTTTCGGCTTTACCATCATCAGATTAGCATCTACAAACATAAAAATAACAATTTCTCACATGACAGAATAAGTAGTAAGTTACATTTCATATTAAAAATGATGATTTACGTCGTGTTATACCTCTTCCGTGCCATGTGCACACGTGAACAGATGTAAGAAGTTGTTTGATACACATACAAAAACAGACTACAAACTTTAACACATTCGGTACTGTCCACGTAGACATTTCTTGCCACCAGGTGGCATTATAAGGCGTGTAGTCGCGCCATATCGCATAAGGTTATGGTTATTAATTACATGGCGCGGCTGTGCACTTATTGTACAAAGTATAAAATATACAAAGGTTTTAAAAGAACAATTGTACAAAGGCTTTTAAAAACAAAAATTATAACTGATTTTTCAGCTGTTAAACTTTTTTTTTTTTTTTTTTTTTTTTTTTTTTTTTTTTTTTTTTTTTTTTTTTTTTTTTTTTAAATCATGACAGGCTATACAAGCACCATGTTGTCAAAAGTTAAAACAACACAACCAAAATAAAATAAAATAAAATAGGTGACAGAGAATAATATTTCATTTTAAATGAGATAGGCAGCTCGACAAATCCAGAATATTGTCAGAGTGTTTTCAAAAATATGATTAGCGTTTCTTGTGACAGTTGGATGTCGCCTGCCTCCTCAACGACTTTTGAAGATGTTGTGGGGGCAGAGGCCGCACGTGTTACTAATGTAATCAGTGTATGGGGGCAATACTACACTTAAGGTTCTTCAGTTTAATGTGGGGGAAATCACCCATGGTGTTAAAAGAACTCTATGCAGTTTCATTTCTAAGAGTGAAGTTGTTTCAGATCATTAGCTTGTTAACGAGAGTCCCTATTTTACTATTATTATGAAAGAGCATCCTTAAGTTTTTTGAACTGAAGTGTTGGCCCGCTCTGCTGTTACTAGTCGCAAAATTCTTTTTTTTAAAAGAATCGCGGGCGCTACCGCCACTATGAAAGGTAGCTGAATATTAACTGCCCTTGCCGATTGTAATGTTGTCGTGTCTGTTATTCAACACTTGTGGTAACACACTCATTTGTTTGAGTTATATTTCTACTGTAATTATTGCGCATGTGGGTTTGCAAGTCAGGTCTCTGTTGTGATCTGTATGGTAAAGAGTCTGATGTTAACAGCTGTTTACTTTAACTCAATTACTATAACGGCACGGGCCCACCTGCGAGGACGGACATTATTGGCGAGTTCGTATGCCTGCCCAATCCGCTACGATACCAGCACCTGTAGTGTTTTCAATTGCATTTAGGAAATTGGGGCGTGTTTGGAAATTATGTCGTCAATGAACGTAATCTGATTGTTCTCATTCAATGTGAAATTGTGTTACTTGTAGATCTCTTTAAAGTGCAATTGTCCCTTTAAACTGATTTTGTTTAAACTTCTTTTGACTATTTTAAACATCGTTAGGAGAGCCAGTCGTGAAAAAATTGTACCAACTGGTATGCAAGATGAATGAGACAGAGGAAATGCCCTCCGAATTCAAGAAGAATATCGTAATTCCAATTCCAAAGAAAGCAGGTGCAGACAAATGTGAAAATTACAGAACTATCAGTTTAATAAGTCATGGTTGCAAACTACTAACACGAATTATCTACAGACGAATAGAAAAACTGGTGAAATTCGACTTTGAGGAAGATCAGTTTGGATTTAGGAGACATGTAGGAACACGGGAGGCAATACTCACATTACGACCTATCTTAGAAGATTGGCTACGGAAAGGGAAACCTACATTTTTAGCATTTGTAGACTTGAAGAAAACTTTTGACAATGTCGACTGGAATACACTATTCCAAATTCTAAAGGCAGCAGGGGTAAAATATAGGGAGCGAAGAGTTACATTCAACCTGTACAAAAACCAGACAGCGGTTATTAGAGTCGAAGGGCAAGGAAGGGAAGCAGAGGTTGGCAAGGGAGTCAGATAGGGTTGTAGCCTTTCCCCAATGTTGTTCAATCTGTACATTGAGCAAGCAGTGAAAGAATGAAAGGAGAAATTTAGAGAGGGAATTAAAGTTCAGGGAGAAGAAATAAAAAGTTTGCGGTTTGCCGACGACATAGTAATTTTGTCAGAGACTGCAAAGGACCTGGAAAAGCAATTGAATGGAATGGACAGTGTCTTGAAAGGAAGATATAAGATGAATATTAACAAAAGTAAAATGAAGGTAATGGAATGCAATGTCAGAAAATCATGCGATGCCGAAGGAATTACATTAGGTAATGAGACATAAAGTAGTAGATGAATTTCGTTATTTGGGTAGCAAGATAACTTCTGATGGTCGAAGTAAAGGAGATATAAAATGGAGAATGGTTATGGGAAGAAAAACGTTTCTAAAGAAGCGAAACTTGTTAACAACCAATATTAATTTAAATGTTAGGAAGTCCTTTCTGAAAGCATTTGTCTGGAGTGTAGCATTGTATGGGAGTGAAACGTGGACGATAAGGAGATCAGATTAAAAGATGATAGCTTTTGAAATGTGGTGCTACACACGAATGATGAAAATTAGATGGGTAGATCATATAACTAATGAGGAGGTGATTAACCGAATCGGGGAGAAAAGTTTCTGGCATATTCTGACTAAGAGAAGGGATAGACTGGACTGGATAGACTGACATTCTGAGACATCAAGGAATTGTCAATTTAGCATTAGAAGGAAGCGTGTGGGGTAAAAATCGTAGAGGGAGACCGAGGGACGAATATACTAAACAGATTCAAAAGGATGTAGGTTACAGAACATATTCTCAGATGAAGAGACTTGCACAAGACAGGGTAGGGTGGAGAGTTGCATCAAACCAGTCTACGGACTGAAGACCACAATAACGACAAACATTCTGCAATTTTTACAGGGAATAAATAAGAGTGAAGGATGGAATTTAAATGATTTGGTATTACTGAGTGTAAGAATTCGTTGGACGTTCATTAACTGTATAAATCGCTGAGTGAAGTTGCAAATCAGACGGGGTCTGTTACCTCTACTGAAATGTCATTGCCAGCTGCGAATGCTGTTACTTGTTGCCAAGCCCCGTTCTGCAATTTGACAGCGCATTAAGCTGACACAGGGTGTGCCAGATAATCGCGATTTAGATGGTCTGAATCTCTCACTTGCTGCTTATACTGCCACTTTCAACACGAGTCTCGTCTGGTCTATAGTTACATGGTTTTGAAGATATCTAGACTCTTTATCAGTAAGGAGGATGTCAAGTAAATTTTTCCAAAATTGCTCAAATGTTTGTAAATCTATCGGACTCAACTCCGTCGTTATTAGTTCGAAGCTTACAAACTAGTTAAACTAATGTGCGCACGGATAATCCGCCACGGACAGCGAATTTTTACTTGCATTTTAAATGCATCTATTTTTCGTACAGGAGAATGGAAAAGCTGATAGAAGCTGACCTCGGGGAAGATCAGTTTGGATTCAGGGGGAACGTAGGAACCTGGGAGGCAATCCTCACTTTACGACTTATCGAATAAGGAAAGGCAAACCTACATTTTTAGCTTTTGTAGATTTGGAGAAAGCTTTTGACAATGGTGACTGGAATACACTCTTCCAAATTCTGAAGCCAGAAGGGTAAAATACAAGGAAAGGAGAGTTATTTACAACTTGTACAAAAGCCAGACCGCAGTTAGGGCATGAAAGGGAAGCATTAGTTGGGAAGGGAGTAAGACAGGGTTGTAGCCTTTCTCCGATGTTATTCAATTTGTACATCGAGCAGGTGGTGAAGGAAATCAAGGAAAAATTTGGAATCGGGATTAAAGTTCAGGGTGAAGATATAAAAACATTGCGTTTTGCTGATGACATTGTAATTCCGTCAGAGACAGCAAAGGACCTGGAAGAGTAGTTGAATGGAATAGACAGTGTGTTGAAAAGAGCATATAAAATGGAATTCAGTCTTACAAAATCTGGCGATGCTGAAGGAATTAGATTACGTAACGAAACAATGAAGGTCGTAGATGAGTTTTGTTACTTGGGCAATAAAATAAAATTACGGTCGCAGAACAGAGGATATAAAATTCAGAATGGCAATGGGAAGAAAAGCATTTTTGAAAAAGAGAAATTTGCTAACATCGAATATTAGTTATGTGTAAGGAAGTCTTTTCTGAAGGCATTTGTGTGGAGTGTTGCCTTGTACGGGGGTGAAACATGGACAATAAACAGTGCGGACAGGAAGAGGATAGCGGCTTTTGAAATGTGGTACTACAGAAGAATGCTGAAGATTAGGTGTGTAGATCACATAACTAATGAAGAAGTACTGAACAGAATTGGTGAGAAAAGGGATTTTTGGCATACCTTGACTAAAAGAAGGGATCGCTTGGTAGGACAGATTCTTAGACATCGAGGAATCGTAAATTTAGCATTGGAAGGATGTGTGTGGGGTAAAAATCGCAGAGGGATACCAAGAGACGCATATAGTAAGCATATTCAAATGGATATGGCTTGCCTTTCTTATGAGGCGATGAAAAGGTTTGCTCAGGATAGAGTAGGGTGGAGAGCTGCATGAAACCAGTCTCCGGACTGAAGACCATAACAACAACAACATGTTTGATACGGTGATGAGCATTAGTACAACGGCCTTGTTTTCACTAATCCCTGTATCTTTTACGATTCTATTTGCTCATCATCATATATGGCTGATTGTCTATGTCAAGAATGTTTTTGCAACTATTTGTAATTTGCTTGGATTCGTGAACTAACTGTACAGAATGATTTTCATAGAACGCATTAAGTATAATTTCCGAAAACGCTTCCTCCTGCCACCAGTTTTGGACGTAGCCAGGATAGATTGAAATCCCCGCCAACTGTAATTTTATGAGTGTCGTAATTATTTGTAATGAGACTCGAGTTTTCTTTGAACCGTTCAGTTAGTTACTATCATCTGAGTCGGTGGGTTGGTAAAAAGAGTTAATTATTACTTTAGTTTGATTGTAGAGTGTAACCTCTACCCAGATTTAATGGAACTATGTTAAGGACGGGCCTATAGTATTAACATATGTGAAAGGACTCTAAATGGTATGCTATCCGGATCTGAAGATTTCTCTGTATTAATTGATCAACCTGCACT
Source organism: Locusta migratoria (assembly GCA_026315105.1). Taxonomy (NCBI): domain Eukaryota; kingdom Metazoa; phylum Arthropoda; class Insecta; order Orthoptera; family Acrididae; genus Locusta; species Locusta migratoria. The sequence goes on along the minus strand of CM048744.1, from coordinate 974,678,377 downwards.
ATTACACCAAGGATTTCTACTTCTAAGTTAGCGACGTTGACAGAAGATTCAACACTGATTTTATGGCACTGACATCGTTGCGATTAGCACCGCTGTAGAGCAGAGAAGGTATGGATTGTGCCTTACTAATGACGTACTTTCATACGACCATATTCTGTTTGCATATTGTGTCAGATTTCATGAGAGTACGGTTGTGGAAATGATGAAAAGTGTCTCACACTAAAGCCGAGGGAGGCATTAGTAGTGAGCTTCTTGATGCAGTCGCGTCGTTCAAATATCTAGGCATAACACTGCAGAGCGATGTGAAATGGAAAGAACATCTAAGGACAGTTGTGAGTAAGGCGGACAGAGAGAATTTTGGGAAGATGTACTTCATCAGTAAAGGAAACATTTGTACGACCGTGTCTTGAGTACTGCTCAAGTGTTGGGGACCCGCAGTAGATCAGTTTATAGGAAGACGTGGAAGCAGTTCAGATGCGAGCAGCTAGGTTCGTTACTGATAGTTTCGACCAATGCGCGAGTGTCACTTAAATGCTCCGGGAACTGAATTGGGAATTGCTGGACGAAAGACGACGTTCTTTTTGAGAAATTCTGTTGAGTGAATTTAGAAGGCCGGAATTTGAAGCTGAATGTTGTAGTGTTACTGGGAGATTTGTTAACTATTTGGGAATGTTTCTTGTTTGATGACCGTAAAGATCAATACTACGTCACTATTTGGATTAAAATTCAGTATTCTTCTTTTCTTCTTTCTTCCCTATATAGCTTTTTGCCATAAGAGGTCCAGCTAGTCTGCACCCCAAGCATATACCTTTAGTGTTCACCTAATGAAGACATCAGAATTTCTTCTCTGAAGATTGTTTCAGCATGAGAAAGTAGAGGGGGACAAAAATATTATAAATAACTTGCCTCAAACTCGACTTTTGATCTTTAACTACAAAGAGGCCGCGGTGGAGTAGCCGAGCGGTCTAAAGCGTCTCGCTGCGGAGCGCGCGGTTGCCCCCCGTGGAGGTTCGAGTCCTCCCTGTGGCATGGGTGTGTGTGCTGTCCTTAGGTTAGTTTACCTAGGTTTAAGTAGTTTGTAAGCTACTGACTGATGACCACGCAGTTTGGTCCGATAGATTTACAAACATTTGAACATTTTGAAAGGAAATGTCTAGCAGTGGTACAGTGTACCCTCCACCAAGCATCTTACGGTGGATTTCGGAATATATACGAGACGCGTCCAGAAAATAAGTTCCGTTTCAATTTATCTCCGCTGCAGCGCTGCGATTTCAGTTCCCCACATGCGCTGTAGACGATGTGTATCAAGGAGAAGAACGTGCACCATTTGGAGATCGCTGTCAGTTACGTACGCTTTGTTGTGCTTGTTTGAAATGTCGGCGTTGATTGAAAATCCCGCCGTATGTGAAATCAGGTCGGTGATTCGGTTTCTGATTGCGAGGAAAGTGAAACCGAGTGAAATTTAGCGGCAAATTTGCGATGTTTACGGACCAAATGCGATGAGTGATTCGATGGTGAGAAGATGGGTCCGACAGGTCAATGGCGGGCGTAGTGATGTGCACGATGAAGAACGAACTGGGCGTACACCTTTGATTACAGAAGAACTGGTTCACTTTAATCTCTTCTTACATCTCAAGTCTTTTCTAGGCGGTCATCATTTCACCAATGACGACGAGCTGAAAGAAACTGTTTCCAACTGGTTGAAGACACAGGCGGCAGATTTCTATGAAGAAGGTATACAAAACCTATGCCTATGCCACGGTATGACAAATGCCTGCAAAATTTCGGCAGTTATGTGGATATGTAGTTTAACAGTTGTAGAATTTTGTGCAATAAAAATTTCTTCTGTATCTGTTTACAATTTCATTTTATTACCAAACGGTAACGCTGTAGCGTTCTTCTAAACTTTACATACTTTACGTTGCTTTTGAAACACTAATATTTTGTGGGACTTCTGCTTTGTCTCGTATTTATGTATCTGGTAGACATCTCTGCGTAGCAGTCGAAACTGTTTCTTGGAATTTAAGCAACATCATATCTACCCTTACAGGAGAAGCCTTTCTCTTAGAAAGGCGTCAAGCGAATTCATATCTAAATTCCTTAGAGAAAGAAAAAATTGAGATGATCGTATGGCATTGTTGGTCGGGAGATCCCAAATATGATTGTTGGGCCTCCTAGTGCAAGTAGTTTTAGTTGACGCCTCGTGGGCGACTTTTACGCCAATCATGAAGAAATGATTCCCTGCCGGGAATCAAACCCGGCTCTCTCTGCGTGATAGCGACGCTACCGTCTGAGCTACGGGGACGGACTCCTTAGAGAGATATTCTGCATTTATTTTCAGTTGATTTTAATAGTCGAATAGTTCTACAAAAGTCTTGTGGTCAGTAAACCGTGTAACCATCATGATGCTCTCTATCTATTCAGGATTATTTGTGACTAAGATGGCCAGAATGTCTGCTCAATCATTTAAACTTCAAGCGGACTCTAGAACTAAGTTTTGCAGAAAGCATTTACTGCTATTGAAGACCACGTTCTATGACTACCAGCTACTTTAAACACGTATTTTAGTCAACATATCGAGGATAGAGCGAAATAACATCAAGTAAAAAAAATCGCACTGACGTGTTTTACGGCCCACTTTAGATATCTACTTTTATAAAGTTTTGCAAACATTTTGGACCAAAATAATAATCTAAATAATAAAAAATTAATTAATAACAGTGTCTGATACCCTTTTAGGAAAAAAAATAGGCAATGGCAGGATCCGAACCACCGACCTTTAGCGTCATAGTTTAACGCCTTGCCCACTACGCTACGGCTATGAATCAAAGATGAGTCCTTTAATCTCATACTATTGATGGCCGTTCCTAACTAATGCTAATATGGCATTTGTAGACACTAGATTATAATTTATCGTACGAAGAACGATGTGTCTTTGTTAATTCCTCAGTGCGCCATTGCTTTGAAATGACAACGTATAAGTTACAATAAGAAAATCGTCAAATACGCAACGCAAGATGGATGGCGTATGCCAGAGAGAGTTCTGGGCGAGGAATGTCACGTCACATCTACGTTAATTCAATGGAGGGTGTCAAATCTCCATTATTTTTGCAAATATGTCTCAAACGGGACGAGGTATGAAAAAAAACGTAAGGAAGCTAAGTTGTAGAGAATTTTCTCCTCTACCAATTAGGTTACTTAATTTTCGTGTCAGATGAACGGTTCGTTTGCAATTACAATTGTATTCCAATCGGATTTTTCTGGTATTACTACCGTATTTTTTGTCCGAAAAATTTGAAGAAAGGAGGTTCTGATCTCTGGCGGCCTACAATCATGTCTGTACAATTTGGTGCTGATCGGTTGGACGGTTCGTCTTAAAAACAGGAAACACGTTACGGACAGATAGACATACATCTCAAAATCGTCGTTATTTTTGCAAATATCTTTGAAACGCTACGAGATATGAAAAAAAAAAAAAAAAAAAAAAAAAAGAGAGAGAGCAAAGTTGTAGAGAATTTTCTCCTCTACAAATTCGGTTATTCAATTTTCGTGTCAGATGAATAGTTAAGCCGTTATTTTTATTTAAATTTCGAGCTGTCAAAAGACGATCGCAAAGGCCCACTTTTAGTGTTACTACCGTAACCTAAAGTAGGCCAATTGAGTATGTGAGTTATCTATTTCATATTAAACTGAAGTTTTCTTCGAACTAATTAGTAACGTCAGAATTGGGAGGTCGCTAAACTGGAACGAATTATTAACTTATTGCAGTTGTCAGGAACGACCTCCACCGAAACTCACAGGACTTAGCAGTAATGAATATTGCTGCTTAATGAAGGGAAAATTAAAATGCATACGAAAGAGAAGAATCTTACAAAGACGCTAACTTTCTTTTAGGAATTTCATTTCGAGTAATTAAGTAGAAAAATCTGTTTTATATGCAATTAAGTGCAGTGAGAGAAATTGTACGCATCAGGAAAAATGCAAATTAGCTTAACGAATTTGTCAGAAAACGAAAAAGACATGGAGGACGAAGAACTCTTTGGTTCTTTGATTACCTGTGTCCCTGTGAAGGTAGAAATTTAATTACTACAGAGTTCCAGTTACTTGGTGATAACTTCAGAAAGACAGATTAGAGAGAGAGAGAGAGAGCATTATTAATGATCGGATTGCGTGCTGCTCTTTGAAGAGATGTCACGTAACCTTCGTGCCTTCCAACATCTGACAACAATTTTACAAAACCTTAAGTAAGTTAAAATTTCAATACAATGTTTAAAATGTCGGCACAGCCACTTATTTACCATGTAAAAAAATAAAAAACAACGTATTTAGAGAGTTAATCTGTTATATTCATTAAAACAATCCAAAATAAAATACAGTAGAGCTATCAAAATGAAATAACTTATATGTCGCCTTAAACGTAAAGGGAACGGTACATTTCTGAAGGCACAGGTTAACTACTGGTATTAAAACTCTCATGCGCGGGGATTTAGGACAAATTTAGACCCTTGTTGCACAAGGCTCTTATTTGTTGAACAATTTTATAAATAATTGGTGAAATGTTATGGAACAATGATACTGTATAAGACATGATAATATTTTTTTCAAAAACATTGGTAGTACATTAAGTGTACTGTGGACTGTCATCACTAAAATTTGCCTGTTCAACTGACCAGCTTGGAATATTGCCATTAACCCATCATTTTTTAGTATTTTTCTACAGTGTTCCATTATAAACTGAAATGGAAGCTAACGCCTCGAATTACATGCCAGACCTTTGATGGATGGTGGTAAAATTATCGACACTGAGCTACTCACGAATCATCTTTCTTCTAGAGAATATATCCAAAAACTGTTAAGTCTACAGTGATAGACGTCATTGTCTTACCTGTACGAAAGAGAATAATCAACAATATATCACATAAAGACGGAAACAATACGCACTTCACCCAGAGGGAAAAAAACATCAAGAATGTGAACGCCGAATACGAGTAATAATACTTCTGAAATCACTGGGTCATTGTCGGAATGACCATCTATTGTACCGGGTGGTCAAAAAGTCAGTATAAATTTGAAAACTTAATAAATCACGGAATAATGTAGATACAGAGGTAAAAATTAACAAACATGCTTGGAATGACATGGGGTTTTATTAGAACAAAAAAAAATGTCCAACAGATGGCGCTTCATCTGATCGGAAAAGCAATAATTAGCATAACAAATTAAGACAAAGCAAAGATGATGTTCTTTACAGGAAATGCTCATTATGTTCAGTATCATTCCTTAACAATAGCTGTAGTCGAGGAATAAAGTTGTGAACAGCACTGTAAAGTATGTCCGAAGTTATGGCGAGGCATTGGCGTCGGATGTTGCCTTTCAGCATCCCTAGAGATGTCGGTCGATCACGATACACTTATGACTTGAGGTAAGCCCTAAGCCAATAATCTCACGGACTGAGCACACGATCATCATCAAACGACGCGCGCAAGAGATCTTTCACGCGCCTTACAATATGGGATGGAGCGCTATCCTGCATAAAATCGTACGTTCCAGCAGGTGTTTATCAGCCATTCTGGGGATGATGCGATTCTGTAACATATCGGCGTACCTCTCACACTTTACGGTAGCAGTTGCGAATCAACGTCAGATCAATGTTTACTGTCTCGTAGACACTGTAGCTATTAGAGACCATTTCTATCAAAATTACAGGAACTACACAAGTCGTGTTCGCAGATTTGGTGGTTACTGGCGATCTTTGCGGACAGTTTAGTTTCCTCCCCAGGCCATATCTGACGTTTACAGCGACAAAACGTAGCTACTTGTCGCAAAGGACCTCCTGGATGACGAGACGTTAATAGCCTCTCGGCTGTGACGCAGCGGCGAGGCAGCTTCCCCTCGGTGAAATTCCCTCCGGATTCCTGGCACAGCTGCAAGAAGTTAGCGAGGGTGGCTGGCCTGTATCTCGCGGGGTGACAGCCGCCCCACCTTGGCCACCCGTCCCACGCCTTCCTCCCCCCAGGCACGCCCAGGGCTGACGCAGAGTCAGATGAGCCGCCAGGCGGGCCGCGAAGTTGGCAGCACTGTGCAACTTGGGAGGGGGAACCCCCAGCTCACCGCCGCTGCCAGCTAATACGGCCCCACAACTCCTGCCTGAGGCCACACACACACACACACACACACACACAGAGCTGTCGCTGCAATATGAACCTGCTACTTCCCTCTTGATGTAGACCTACGGCGGGAGGTGGTATCGGCACAGAACCACATCTTCTCCCGGAACATAAAGCCAATAATAACTGAACCTCACTAATAGTACCAATATACAGGGTGTTTCACTAAGTGTGTTTGTAACTTATAAAATAATAGGTGCCGCGAAATTTTAATGCGGCAGGTCAACACAAGAAATGTTACACTTTCTGCGGAGCTATGAAAATAGTTTATTGTATCATTTTCCAAAGAGTTACAGCACAAAGATATATTTTTTTTAAATGGAACAATAGTTTTTTTCTATCGTGCATTGGATTCGTTGAAACCAGCTGCGTCCAAATCACTGTTAGTTTGGGAGCTACAACCCTTCACAGTTTAGGGGGCGGAGACTACGACAGCGTAGCTGACTGGCTGGTGGTCATGAGACAGTATGCCGTGCCCCTGGGGATAGCCACTCGGCCAGTTAGTTACGCTATCGCAGCCTCCGCCCCCGGAACTTTGAAGGGTTGTAGCTGCCAAAGTAACAGTGATAGGAATGTAGTTTAAATTGATTTGCATGCAGCTGGTTTAAACTAATCCAATACATGATACAAAAACTATTGTTCCATTTAAAAAATTATATATTTATGGTGTAACTCTTTCGAAAATGATACAATAAACTACGTTCATAGCTCCGCAGAAAGTGTAACATTTCTTGTGTAGACCTACTGCATTAAAATTTCCCCTCACCTATTATTTTATAAGTTACAGAGGCAAACACACTTAGTGTCATGATTCTGAAAAACGACGCTCTTCTTCAGACATCCGTTGTGTTTGCTTTGTAAATCACTGTCTGGTTATACTTGACTGCAGGGGCGCCGACTTCGTGGGTACTCCGGGGCTCGTGCACCCCCCAAAAACTTTTTGGGGGTACTGAGCACCCACATAAAATTGAGGTGGAAAATAAACTTGTATAAATTTAAAAAAAATCGGGAAATTTCAAAACCTACCTTATGACTCAAGAGGCAATGCAAACCGTTACCATTACGGAGAGACGATACTTCATACGTGAAAGAAATGATCAGTTTTGTACGCGGGTTCCCAAGCGAGTAGTAATGAGTGTCCATGTTTTACCCACTATGCTAGCTTTATTCATCCTGAAGCACGTCGGTCCTTTTGACCTTTTAGGTGTACGTATTTTTGAACATTCATCTGAGTTCTTACAGTAATTTTGCTTGAAGAATCTAATGCTGATGCTAAAGTTCATCATTTTTCATTTATCTTTGTCACTTCCCTCGTTATTAAAATTATAGATTCAGTTGAAATTTGTAATGCTTTTCTCTCAGGCTTAAAAAAACCTTGGGCTATATTAATACTGTCAGAGATGTCATGAAGTTATCTCAAACTGATGAAAGTTTCGATGAAGTACACAGCTTGGAACTGACCAAAAAATTTGGCGTCGGACTTCAAACTCTAAAAATATTTCAAAGATTTCTTTAAATCTTGGTGTCGGTGTTCTACCAAACGCTTTTTACAGAAAGAATAGCTTCGCACAATAATTATTAGAATAGTGCAGAGTGAAAAATTATTTCATTGGTCGTGTAGAAGTTTTGGGGTGTTACTTATATCGAAATATCCACTTCGGCCAATTAGATCGCTTTATTGTGGTGTCCTAATGCAGTCATGCTTTCCTTTTCTTCCTCCTCTTTCTTCCTTCTATCTTTAAAAGGCCAGACAACTGCATATTTACTTTTATCAAGTATTACTCATTCAAAAGTGCATGAACATGATTTTGATGAGGGTTGGTTTCGAACATTTGTGTACGGTGATGTAGAGCACCCACACTGATTTTCAAATGTCGGCGCCTCTGCTTGACCGTCTACGACAAGTCCTTTACTTATTACAAACCGTGATGTACTGTCCTATATTTCTTACTATAAAACTGTAATGGATATTAATTAGTAACTAAATAACCGATATCGTTTTCTCTACAATACGTGGTGTTTATTACTGACGTTTATAAAGCTCCTAAGCTACATAGATGACGCCAAGATAAGTAATTTAAGACACGTTGTGACGTACTGTGGGTAACTTTTTTTTTAACCTAATAAAGTCCTTAGATAACCTTTAGAATGTTTAAGCATAAGAATTCTGTCTCTCTTTAACTTTTATCTGATTTGTCCCGGAAGTTCATTTCATAGAAGTACGTCACATAAGAAGTTAATTACTAATTCTTTCGTGGAAAATATTCTTTCCTAATTGGCCTTAACCTTGATTTTTTTTTCTTTTACTGAATAAAGTTTTTAATAAATTTATCCTCCATATTCCTATCTCAAACACAGTCAAGGATGTTATTTAAAAGTAATTTTCAAATATCATCGATTTGATGAAAGGGTACTATCTACGTAAAAAGGTTTTCGAGTAACTTTTTAAAAAGACATTCCTGTTATATTTTCACTTTAAAAGCACACAGTTACAACATACACTGAACAAAGTCACACGTTATTTGAGACACAATTCTCAAAATATATTTCTTCACATTGATGTCTGGTACAATCAAAGTTCACAATATTCCCACAAAGCCAAATTAAAGTTCCTTAATACAATCTGTCTCAATGAAATTAATTGTCAGTTTTTTCTTTTAAAGCCCCCTTGAATATTAACTATCTCAACGGGAGGTAGAATTTTTCTACGTTCCGTAGCCTAATCTCGAATTAAAGTCCATAGATAATGTAACTACGTAATCGCGTAACCTTTCGATCATTCATTGTTAACTATCAAAGTCTTTAATTTCTGTAGGAATAATTTAAACGCGAATTAAAAAGTTCCGAAATATTTCCGTACATGATTCCAGACTATTTTGCAAGACAATTACGCGAGACGCTTACAGAGGGATCTCTACACACCGTAAAACAATGACTGAGAAAGAGAGAGCAATGCTACTGCGGTTACTGTTTATACTATATCTACGACAAATGATAACTCTGATTGCAGTGTTTTGACCTGGTTACTCTATGACTTTCAACTATTCTGACTTTACAAAGATACAAGAGATTTCTTTAAAATTTTGAAAAAAAAAAAAAAAAAAAAAAAAAAAAAAAAAAAAAAAAAAAAAAAACGTAAATTCTGCCTCTTACAAAAATTAATAAAAATTAAAGTGTACCGAAATGGATATTCCATTGCGATGACTGCGATGTAGTGTTAGAACGTGGAGCAGCAAATCTCGGGAAGTACCCCAAAGCGGTAGTGCTGCATGTGACGTCACCAGATGACGTACCTTGTCACATGTGCAGTGGTTAAGCATGTGAGACCAGGAAAAAAGTAATAATAAATCATACCTCAACTTAAAAATATAATTCGCTAACGCAATGGAAAAAAAAAAGATACAGCCTTTCAACCGGAAGACTTGATCCTTGAACACCACACACTAAATTCTAGTATTGGGTGATCAAAAGTCTGTATAAGTTTGAAAACTTAATAAATCACGGAATAATGTAGATAGAGGGGTAAAAATTGACACACATGTTTGGTATGACATGAGGTTTTATTAGAAAAAAAAATTCACAAAATGTCCCACAGCTGGCGTTTCATCTGATCAGAAAATCAATAATTAGTGTAAAAAATTAAGGTAAAGCAAAGATGATCTTCTCTACAGGAAATGCTCAATATGTTCACCATCATTCCTCAACAATAGCTGTAGTCGAGGAATAATGTTGTGTACAGCACTGTAAAGCATGTCCGGAGTTATGGTGAGGCATTGGTATCGGATGTTGTCTTCCAGCATCCCTAGAGATGTCGGTCGATAACCATACACTTTAGACTTCAGGTAACCTCAAAGCCAATAATCGCACGGACTGAGGTCTGGGAACCTGGGAGGCCAAGCATGACTAAAGTGGCGGCTGAGCACACGATCATCACCAAACGACGCGCGCAAGAGATCTTTCACGCGTCTAGCTATACTTTTTTTTCTTGTTGTTGTAATAAAATACCATGTTTTTCCAAGCATGTGTGTCAATTTTTACCTCTCTATCTACATTATTCCGTGATTTATTAAGTTTTCAAATTTATACTGACTTTTTGATCACCCGGTATACACGCCCGGAGCTAGAAAGCTGTGAATACTTGATTTGGATTGGGACTATTAGGTACGATAGACCAATAGTCCCATCCGTCGCATGTGGCATAGTACGTCTACTGATGACGTCAGCCGGCCGCGGTGGCCGAGGAGACTGAGGCGCGCCAGTCACGGTCTGCACGGCCACTACGGTCGGGGGTTCGAATCCCGCCTCGGGCATGGATATTTGTGCCGTCCTTAGTATAAGGTAGTTCGTAAGTAGTTTGTAAGTTTAGGGACTGATGACCCCGTAGTTAAGTCCCATAAGCTTAACAAACATTTGATTTGATGACGTCAAATGTTCAACATTCGGTACTTCTAGAGTACTTCTCGACATGCGACATGCGGCCCCGTATGGCTTGCATTACATCACTTTTATCAGCGTCTTCTATGTCGTTTTACATTCTAGAAGTCCTAGGGTATTCCACCTGCCTCAGACATCTTACACACCAGGTGAAATAGTTTTGTCATTTCTGGCTATCCCAGAGACTTCAGTAACTTTTATGTCTTTTGAAAATTATTCACTCTGCGAGCTTAATACATGGTATCCAACAAATTAACATGTGCATCCAAGCACATTCGCCAAACACACGCATGTATAGAATTTTTACGATGGTTTAATTAGATAATTTTGTCATAATGCGTTCACATGCTAAAAAGCTAATATGTGTGTCTATATAACACATCATGCGTTTCTTCACATTAATAAGAGGCTGTTGTCCACTTTGCACCGAGCACTGTATAAATACAGTTGTCGAGATGTATCGCAGTTGGCAACCGAGATGTCTTCCTCTATAACAAAATCACGTAGGGCTGAGTCGGTCAGTTGTAACCAACAGAGGTTTTGTAGGAATCAACCATTGCTAAAGCGGAGGGGGAACATAATAGTAATGTTATGAAATCGATGTCATAACCCCATAGCGAATAGCCAGCAAAATTCGAAAAAAACTCTGTAATATGTTAAAAGAGCAGAAATCGTGACCAAATTCGCACCTGGAAAGGTAACCAAGTGGTTTCCAGATGTTTCTGGGAAATAATAAAGCTGCGAAATACTCCAAGAATCTGAACGCATCCAAAAATGTGTAAGCATGAAGATGGTAACGAGAACAGGAGAGAAACACATTCAGAATTTCTGATACCTTCACAGTTTCTGAAAAAGAAGGGTGGTGGCTGGAAATATGTATCTGGATACCCTTCGGAAGTAATAGAGAATTTGAACAAATGGGAATCTAGTGATGAATCTCTTAGATCCTGAAGTCTCCACAGATTCTGACCGGTGCGCTTGCATCTGACATACTCTCCTCTTCTGTGAGACAGATTGCCTGCAATCATAATAAGGTTAATGTGTCTAAGTTGCTTTGGCAAAACAAGGACAGAGGTTGGCGATGCCCAAATTAGATTAGATTAATACATGTTCCATAGATGACGAATACGACAGTTCTTAATGATGTGGAATGGGTCAGGTTAATGAAGGGTGTCTGTACAAGACGTTACATTACACAAAATATTACATGACACCATATATAATTTATATATAAAAACTCATCCAATGAGTAGAAGGAGTTGTCATTTAAAAATTCTTTTAATTTATTGTTTTTAAGTGCTAGTTGGCTATCTGTCAGGCTTCTGGTACTGCTTGGTAGGTGACCAAAGACTTGTGGCAGCATAATTTACTCCTTTCTGTGAAAAAGCTAGATTTAACCCTACATAGTGAAGATCAGCCTTTCTCCTGGTGTTATAGCTGTGCACACTGTCATTACTTTTGAACTGGGTTGGATTATTAACAACAAATTTCATAAGTGAATATATATATATATATATACTGTGAAGTTACTGTGAGGAGACCTAAATCCTTAAACAGATGTCTGCAGAGTGATCGTGGGTGGGCTCCAGCAATTATTCTGATTACACGCTTTTGTGCAATGAACACGTTTTTACTCAGTGATGAATTACCCCAGAATATGATGCCATACGAAAGCAGTGAATGAAAATAGGCACAATAAGCTAATTTTCTGAGATTCTTATCACCAAAATTAGCAATAACCCTAACAGCATACGTAGCTGAACTCAACCGTTTCAGCAGACTGTCTATGTGTTGCTTCCAGTTTAATCTCTCATCAATGCACACACCTAAAAATTTTGAAAATTATACCCCAGTTACCGACTTCTGTTCAAAGTCTATATTTATTACTGGAGTTGTGCCATTTACTGTTGCAGAACCGTATATAATTTGTTTTATCAAAATTTAATGAGAGTCCGTTTGCATAGAACCACTTAACAAATTTGTGAAAAACCTTATTTACTATTACATCGCTTAGTTCTTATTTTTTGGATGTGATTACTATATTTGATCATCAGCAAAAAGAACTAAATTTGCATCTTCATCAATGTAGAATGTAGGATTTATGTATATCAAGAACAGTAAAGGACCTAAGACCGAACCCTGTGGCACCTCATCCTTGATAGTCCCCCAGTTTGAGGAATCGGTAGATGTTTCGACATTACATGAACCACTTATTTCAACTTTCAGCATTCTTTCAAATAAGTATGAATTAAACCATTTGTGCACTGTCCCAGTCAAATCATAATGATTAAGCTCATCTAGAAGATACTGAAACAGATGTTTGTATCACTTACGGTTTTTCCTAAGTGTGCCGAAATGGGGAGAGATGGTAATTCAGGTATTGAATCACTACCGTGTTATTGGAGCTTCGTTGCCAAAAAAGAAAAAAAAGAAAGAAAAATAAAAAATAAAAAGTACAATAAAAAATCTTTCTCTATTTCCATCGTGGGGTACAGAATAACCTGTTTTAATTAATTTGTTTATTTGATTGATTGTCGGTCAGATTGTCAAATTGTTTTTTAATATTGGTTACCGGTTTTGAGTTTTGTATCCATCATAAACAAGTGCTGCATATCGTTTCCCTGTTGCATCATAGTGATGAACATTTTCATTTATGACAGTTGGATGTGGCCGAACATGTTTTATTTGTGGCTTGCTAGGCGTGTATGCGACACTTTCTGATGATAAAAATGTTCAAATGTTTGTAAATCTTTGGGACGTAACTGCTGTATTATTAGTCCTTAGCTTAGAAACTAAGTTAAACTAACCTAAGGACAACACACACATCCATGCCCGGGGGAGGATTCGAACCTCCGTCGCGGGAGGTTGTGCGATCTGTAACGTTGATCTCCAGACCGCTTGGCTACTATTGCGCGGCTACTGATGATACATATAAAATCCGAAACCGGTAAACAATAGGAAAATAAATAATCTGCAAATCTGACAGACAATCAAATACACAAAAAGACATGTACTGTAGACAGAGGAAAAATAGTACTTAAACGACTGAAAGATCTTAACAGAGATTGAGGGACATACAAATGCGTTGGTTAAAGTGTTAAACATCACTACAGGACATTGTATTTCTAGGTAGTATTTCTTAAAGTAACGCTCTCTGTTCGGTCAAACAAAACTGTGACCAGTATTTCTGAGAGTTTCGCCGTCGAAAGCTGAGACACCGGAAACGGATCTCACGGCCATTACGGCGGTGTTAGGCGCCTCCTTGGATTGCACAGTGGCGACTTGTGTCGATTTGTTTACCTGACCGTGCTTACTTTTAGAAGCGTAAGCGGCGGCCAGCAGCAGCCAGGAAGCACAACAGTTGTCAGGAGAAATAAACCCCAAAGCCACCTGCTGGCAGAGACCCAAGGTCAGGTCGTTCCCTTCACTGTACGTCTGCTCCTCTACCCGTGATGTCTTGAAAGCAGAAAGGTGGCCCGTTTATTATCGTTTTTTTATCATCTTTTCATTATGTTCTTGTTGTGGTCTTCAGTCCGGCGATACTGCTCTTCGCCCTACTCTTTCCTGACCAACCATCTTCATCTCCCAATAAGAACGGCAACCCACATTTATTAGTATCAGCTTAGTACATTAATTTTAGAAGCGTAAGCGGCGGCCAGCAGCAGCAGCCATAAATTTCGTCTCCAAATAAATAAATAAAAGAGGGGGCTGACCCCCGTGGTACACAAAACAGGTCAGATCACTGTTGCAGAAACAAAGAAAAACGCATGAAAAATTAAAAAAGACACAGAATCCATAAGACTGCCAATCTTTTACTGAAACTTGCAACCTAGCGCGGACTTTAACGCGAGAAGCCTATAGTAGTTACCACAACGAAATCCTGTCTCGTAATCTTGCAGAAAATCCAATGAAATTCTGGTCATGTGTGAAGTACACTAGCGGCAAAACACAAACAATACCTTCACTACGCGATAGCAATGGTAATACTACCGATGACAGTACTGCTAAGGCAGAATTAATAAACACAGCTCTCCGAAATTCGTTCACCAAAGAAGACGAAGTGAACACTCCAGTATTCAATCCAAGAACAGCTACCAGCATTCGAAACATAGGAGTAGATGTTCCTGGAGTAGTAAAACAACTTAAGTCACTAAACAAAAACAAATCTTCTCGTGCTCTCCCTCTGCGATTTTTACACGACACACTTCCATACAATGCAAAATTCACGTTTATTCGATGTCTAAGAATGACTCCTACCAACTGATCCCTTCTTTAAGTCAATGTGTGCCAGTAATTACTTTTTTCCTCAATTACGTTCAGTATCTCATTAGTTACACGATCCACCGACATAATCTTCACAATATTTTCAAAAGCGTCTATCCTCTTCCTGTCCGCACTGTTTATCGTCCATGTTTCACTCCCATAAAAGTCAACACTCCACGCAAATGCCTTCTATGTTAACAAATTTCTCTTTATCAAACACGCTTTTCTTCCCGTTGCCATTATGCATTTTATATCCTCTGTAGTGCGGCCATCATGTGTCATTTCACTGCCCAAGTAACAAAACTCATCGACCACCTTTATTTTTTCATTACCTAATCCAATTCCTTCAGCATCGCCTGATCTTCTTGGATAGCACTCCTTTACCATTGTTTCGCTTTTGTTAATGTTCATCTTTTACTCACCTTTCAACATACCGTACATTCCTTTCAATTGCATTTCCAGGTTCTTTGCTGTCTAAGAGTTACAATGACATCGGCCAAACGCAATGTTTTTATTTCTTCCCGCTGAACTCTAATTCCTTGTCCAAATTTCTCCTTGCTTTCCTCCACAGCTTGCTAAATGTACAAATTGAATAACATCGGTGGAAGGCTACAACCCTGTCCTACTCCCATCCCAAGTAATGCTTCCCTTTCATAATGCAGCGAGACATCACGTACACCAACTGCCGGCGTGGCGCAGGGGATAGCGTCACCGACTGCGGAGCTGAAGGTCGCCAGTTCAATCCCTCCCATCAGCAAAAAAATTATTTCTTTGTAATTAACAATTCCAGAATGTTCTACATATTTCTTATGTTCACTTGTAAATTCTACTTGTTTCTTATGTGAACTGTTCTTCTAATTTCTGGTACATTCTGCACTCTGCAGTCGGCATTCAGCCGTGGTCGTGAGCGGGTCGGCTGGGCTTGCCGAGTTGCTCCGCTAACGCTTGTTTGTTTACTTCCGCGTCGCGTCGCGCCGTAGCGTATTAAGTCTTGTGTCCGTCTTCCGCGAACAACATGGCGCATACATATCGCCGAGCGACCCTTAAAGTCTCCTTTCTTGCCGATCACGTGCGACCCCGTGCTCATGAAGTTCAAACGTTCATACGTGAAGAAATTCGTTTAGATCCTCTTGATGTTGTTGGTATCCACTTTTCGATCACGAGCAGTGTCGTTTATATTAAAATGACGAATGCCGGGGTGTGTCAAGACGATATTCGCAGACATTCCAATGGCCGTAAGTTCAAATATTCTGATGGACAAGTAGGAGAGGTGTCACTCGAACTTGCAGAGTACGGTCTTCGTACGATTCGAGTATTTGAACTTCCTTTTGAACTCGCACGGGAAGTCGTCGTCTCGGCTTTCGAACCATACGGTACAGTTATCGGTTACCTAGAAGAAAAATGGCAAACCTTCAGCACATACCGTGTTCTCAATGGTGTGCGACAGGTAAAAATTGAATTAAAGAAACACGTGCCGTCGTACGTAACAATTGGTGGAGTGCGAGCCATAATTATGTACGATGGTCAACCCCGAACTTGTTCAGGCTGCGGCTAGGAAGGCCACGTCAAATCAGAATGCATGCAACGGCGCATTCTACAGATGCCGATCGGAGAAGAAGTAGCCCAAGCTGTGACCACACCACTCCCTGTCACCTATGCCAAAGTCGTCCATGATGCGAGTGCTACTTCTCAAGTAATTTCTGATCTGTCCCCGACATCCTCACGGGATACGGCAGATATCGAAGAGAAACCTTCCTCAACGCCGCCAATGTCAGATCTTGCACAGTCGACTCTTCCGAGAACAGTGGACGCTCCTGTGGCTCCCATGCAAGTTGATCCGGGAGTTGTGCCTACCTCTGCATTCCTAGAGACTGGTCATGTGACTGATGACAGCCGCCCACCGTCGGATTCTGAACAACACGTTCGTAAACAACGATCGCCAAGGAAGAGGAAGAAACGCAGCCGTACTTCTTCTAATGATTCTCCTTTTAGAATGGATACCAGGAATGCTGACGAGGAAGACATCGAGCAGCTGACCGATGGAAAGGTGTCTGATGCAGACGGCGCGCCCCAGGCGCCTTCCATGTGCACTCCCTCGTCCGTACAGCCGCTGACGGCAGATATCGAAGAGAAACCTTCCTCAACGCCGCCAATGTCAGATCTTGCACAGTCGACTCTTCCGAGAACAGTGGACGCTCCTGTGGCTCCCATGCAAGTTGATCCGGGAGTTGTGCCTACCTCTGCCTTCCTAGAGACTGGTCATGTGACTGATGACAGCCGCCCACCGTCGGATTCTGAACAACACGTTCGTAAACAACGATCGCCAAGGAAGAGGAAGAAACGCAGCCGTACTTCTTCTAATGATTCTCCTTTTAGAATGGATACCAGGAATGCTGACGAGGAAGACATCGAGCAGCTGACCGATGGAAAGGTGTCTGATGCAGACGGCGCGCCCCAGGCGCCTTCCATGTGCACTCCCTCGTCCGTACAGCCGCTGACTCTAGGTGGCTGATGACGTACATCACTCCGAGGCGATGAGAGACCCCTGTCATCAACCGGCCGATGCATATGGCAGCTGTCTTTCCACCGCCTCTGCATCCTGGGCAGAAGATACAGAGATAGAGACGATGGGAGTGGATGGTGCTGCTGACGGGCATCCCCGTCGGCTGCGCCTGCCACTGAACACTCCCTGTAATGGCCACTGCTTCAGCAATCCCAGATGTTCAGCGACGCGTGTCTGCAGAAGGCGAAGCCCGTCCTGTACCATCCAGAACACCTTGTCAGCATTATCATATTGCCACGATTAACGTCGCCACCATTCGTGCCCAACACAAACTGGAGCTACTCCGCGATATGATTTATGGTGCAGATATTGACATCGCACTCCTTCAGGAAGTGTACGTCGCCGATTTTTCCGCGCCATATGGGTTCACGACTTATATCTCACATGCCTCGGACAACGGTAGTGGTGTGGCTATCATACTTCGAGACAGTCTCCCAGCTGAAGATGTTATGTACCTCCCCAACGCCAGAGGTATGGCTCTCACGCTCTTTGGTGTACGCATTGTGAATGTATATGCACCATCAGGTTCCAGCCACCGCCAGGAACGAAATAGTTTCTTCGCAGAAGAGGTTACGCCACTCTTTTTAGGACCACATGATAATATGTTACTAGGTGGTGACTTCAACTCTACGCAACGACCTCAGGACCAATTACCACACCACTCACCGTGCGCGGCTCTTGAACCTATCCTCAATCGCCTATCACTTATCGACACATGGCGCCATGTCCACGGTGATCGTCTGGGTTTCACCTATTACACCGCACATTCCTCGAGCCGACTGGATCGCATTTACATCTCGCCACCCTAATAGGGGGACTCGACAGGCAGAAATATGGCCTGTTGCTTTCTCCGATCATGAGGCTTATTTTTGTGATGTAATTCTCAGTCGGCAGACTGTGTGGCACGGAAGAGGATTATGGAAACTGAACGTATCACTTCTTGCTTCCCCAGAATGTCGTCGGATAATAGAAGACACATGGACCACATGTCAACGTCGCCTACAAATGTATCCGTCAACCATATCCTGGTGAGTCCAGTGTGCAAAACCAGCTATCCGCAAAACTCTGATGCGATATGGCAAAGATGTTGCAAATTGGAGAAAAAGTACGATGGACTTTTACTACAGGATCATACGGGACTGTTCATTGATGCCTATCTCCCCAGAGCGCCAGATAATGATGAAACGTGCTAAAGCCCAGATATCTATTCTCATGCGAAGGCATTTGGACGGAGCGGTAGTACGATCTCGTAGTACTGATAGTATGCCTCAGGAACACCCATCGATGTACCATATACTCAAGGACCGACGATATCGACGGACGAAGGTGATTTATGCCCTAACGGACGAGCAAGGGAGACGATACAATACACAGTCTACCATCCGACATGCGCTTTATACTCACTACCAACAGTTCTATGCAAAGTTCCACATTCACCAGAACTGATTGAGGAAGTATCACATCTCACCTTCGGTGCTGTTCCAGGAGATGAGGCAATGGAACTGGTTGCGGACGTAACTTCTGATGAAGTCCTCAATTCGATACGGGCAGGATCCGTTAATCGCTCCCCAGGACCTGACGGTCTCCCGCTTGAATTTTATCGCACGTTCTGCAATCTTCTTACACCTACCTTCACTTCCATTTGTCAGGAGCTGATGTCTCCGGAGGTGCGCATGCCAGATGCCTTTACGGAAGGGATCATTGTTCCTGTCCACAAACCCCATGGCGGTATCGGCATCAGTGATTATCGCCCCATCGCACTCCTTAACAGTGATATGAAGATCTTCACTCGCCTTTTGGCTGCGCGCCTCAAACACGCTGCTCGATATGTCTTGTCGTCAGACCAAGCATCCTTGGGAGGAGACAATAACATCCGTACCGCTTTATGTCGATACAGGGATATGATCGCTGTGGCACGGGCACAACGCCTCTCCGGTGCACTTGCGTCGTTGGATTTCAGCCAGGCTTTTGATTGAGTACATCATTCCTTTCTTACGACTGTCCTACGTAATATGGGTTTCCCAGACGAGATAATTACGGTGGTATTGCGCCTACTGAGGGGTGCTTCATCCAAAGTCCTTTACAATGTCAGACTAACCCCACCGATCGTAATTGGTCGCTCTATACGACAGGGTTGCCCGCTTTCGGCGCTCTTGTATGCCTTCGCCTTGGAACCCTTGCTCTGTGGCCTTCGGCAACGTTTGAGGGGGTTACCCATTGATGGCTACCGATTCTGTTGTACAGCCTATGCTGACGATTTAGTGATCTATATACGTGATGTTGATGAAGTCCGGGCAGCCTTGACGTGGGTTGCGACATATGGAGAGGCTTCGGGTAGCCTTCTCAATGTCCGTAAGTCGCACGCTATGTTCTTGGCACAGGTTTCGCTGCTGGGTGCACTGCGCCCCTCGTCACCCAAGATACCATCCGCTGTTTAGGCATTGACTTTTCGGCTGATCTCCGGCGTTCGGCCGCTTCCAACTGCCGACGCCTACTTCAGCAAATGAGGGCTGGTCTTATTGATCATCGGCTAAGATCCCTGGATATTCTTCAGCGAGTTCGATATGTCAATGTCTATATCGCATCCCGCGTTCCCCATGTCGCTCAGGTTTTCCCCTTTCCACATACCAGTGCCCATCGAATGTTAGCAGCGATGGCCTCATTCGTCAGCAATGGCTTGTTGTTCAAAGTCAATTATGAATCGCTCACCCTTCCCCGCGACCGTGGTGGGCTCGGTCTGTATCACGTACCGGATAGAGCTCGTGCCCTCTTTATTAGCTCCCAGATGACGATATGGACACGTTGCCCGACGAGCCTTACTGGTCTTCTATTGTCGACTTATACGCCTGCCTCGCTGTCAGCTCTGGTCATGCTGTCGGTTATTCCAGTTCCTTTCCATTATATCAGATATTTTATTCTCGAGCTTAGCTATCTCCACCTCAACTTGTCCAACCCGTACTTACGCAAAACTAAAGCTGTCTATGATGTTCTACAAAGAAGTTTTTCATCAAACCCGATTGAACAAAAATTTCCCCAGTTTGACTGGCGCTCCATCTGGCGTTCTGTATCTGCTTCTTTTCTTGATTCTGATGTACAGTCGGTCTGGTACCTTACTGTCAATCGTAAGCATATTTGCAGATTTCGCCTTCATCGCATCTACCTCGCCGAATCACCTCTCTGTCCCAGGTGTGGGGTGGCTGACACGGACGAACATCCTTTTGTTTGCGGTACTGCTGCTGACGTTTGGCAACTGATTCGCCATATTATAGCTTTCCTCACTAGAACTTTTCCAGAGAGTGTTACTCCTCATTCGTTCTTATTTCCGGACCGAGTGTATTTTCCAAAGGCTAAGGCGAATGCGGTGAACTGGATTCGCGGACATGCCATACACTATCTTTTTGGACACAATGCAAAATCTAAACTTGATTTTTGGACTTATCTCACGGATCGCCATTACAAAGTTGTACGACATCCGAAATACAGATAATACTTTTCCAACTTCCTTGGGAGTACCTTCAACGACCCTCCCCGCAGCTGGAATGTGTTCAGTCAATAGAGAAGAATTTTAAATGTTTGAAGTGCTGACCCTCCTTGAACTGTTCAACGGAATGCGCATTCTACGAGAAGCCGTGACTGAACTTACTAGCCGCAGGGAACCGAGATCTTATGAACTATACAACCAACATAAAGATCTATTAAATAGAAATAAATAAATCAAAATAATGAAATAAAATCATAGTAATGTGAATAAAGAGAATTTATTTGTTTGCCTCCTACACATTCCCCTTCCTTTTCTTTCTTTCTGTTCCCTTATATAGTTAAGTTTCCAGGGGTGGTTTTAGTTAGGCGCCAACGCCGGAAGAGGTTGAGGTTCTTTTTTTTACTAGGGTCAAAGTGGCGGTGGCACTTTAGTTTCCTTTCCTTTTGTGGCCCCTTTCCCCCCCCCCCCCCCCAAAAAAAAAAAAAAAAAAATAAAGGCAGTTATTGCTGCGTGTAGGTTAAGTTCGTAATCTACATAGATACTCTGCAAATCACATTTAAGTGCCTGGCAGAGGGTTCATTAACCACCTTCATAACTTTTCTCTACCGTTCCATTCTCTAATAGCGCGCGAGAAGAAAGAACACCTAAATCGTTCCGTTTTCGATCTGATTTCTCTTATTTTATTGGGAGTGTCATGTCTCCCTAAGTAGGTGGGTGCTAGCAAAATATTTTCACATTCAGAACTAAAAGTCGGTGATTGAAACTTCGCAAACAGATCACGCCGCAATGAATAACGTCTTTCTTTTAATGATTTGCACCCCAATTCGTGCAACATTTCCGTGACGCTTTCCCCCCCGTAACGTGATAAAACAAAACGAGCTGCCCTTCTCTGAACCTTCTCAATATCTTCCGTCAGTCCCACCTGGTGAGGGTCCCACAAGGGGCAACAGTACTCCAAGAGAGGACGCACAAGTGTGATGTAGGCAGTCTCTTTGGTGGAGCTGGTGCATCGTCTAAGCGTTCTGCCAATGAAACGTAACCTTTGGTTCGCCTTCCCCACAATATTTTCTATGTGTTCTCTCCAGTCAAAGTTGTTCGTAATTGTAAAGCAGCTTTCAGTACAAGTGCTGTGCTCAGCTGCCTTCGAAGTCAGGCCTGCTTCCATTTGAACGCGACAATATCCCACTCTAATACCTGCTGTCTGGTTTTTGTACAAGTTGTAAATAATCTTTCGTTCCCGATGTTTTACGCCTGCTGACTTCAGAAGCTTTCCCTATATCTACAAAAACTAGAAATGTAGGTTTGCCTTTATCTTCTAACATACACCCTAAGGTATTGCCTCCCGTGTTCTTAGATTTCTCCTAAATCCAAATGGTCGCGTGAGAGCGGCCGTGCGCCCTAAGGCGCCTTGCTGTGGAGTGTGCATCTTGTTCCCGTCGGAGGTTCAAGTCCCTCCTCGGGCATGTTCAAATGTATGTAATTCTAAGGGATTTAACTACGGTGGTCATTAGACCATAGGCTTACAAAGTAACTTACGCTGAGGACAACACAAACTCCTATGCCCATGGGAGGACTCGAACCCCGACGCGAAACGACCGTGCGCACGGCAGCAGGGCGTCTCAGTGCGCACGGCTATTCTGCCACGGCCCTCGGACATGGATGTGTGTGTGTGTTCTTAGCATCAGTGAGTTTGAGTAATCTGTGAGTCTAGGGACTGATTACTTTTGTGTCTCGTTTCCGCCGGTTGTCCTGGGTGTCGGTGGCCGAGTAGAGAGAGACCGACACAGGAAAATAGGATGCACGCGTGTGCAGGTACGGAGGTGACCAGCCAGTGGGACAGCAGAAACTAGAAACACCAAGCTAGATTAGTATAAGGGATATATTTCAGAGAATACATTACTTAACTTAGAGAGCAGCAGTCTAGTAGAATGTTAATTACAAAACCACATGTTGACCATAGCTGTTTATTAATACTCAGTGCTACCGGTTTCGGTTTTGTACCATTGTCAAGCGTTAGCAGAGATTAGCTAATGACAATGACAATGACAATGGTACAAAACCGAAACCGGTCATTGTCATTAGCTAATCTCTGATAACGCTTGACAATGGTACAAAACCGAAACCGGTAGCACTGAGTATTAATAAACAGCTATGGTCAACATGTCGTTTTGTAATTATCTGAAAGCTGTTATGCCCCATCTATTCACCGTTATAGTAGAATGTTGATACATAGTTTAGATAGAGGCCTGCCTACTGATGATTCCTAGTGCCTATCCGATAGCCAAGTCTTAACTAGTGCCTGATTCCCAAGTGGCCGATGCCGTTCCGTGGTGGCCACGAGCGGAGTTGCAGCAGAGGGCGCTCGTGGCTGACGTCGTAAGAACGCCGCGCCGTACGTGCATGGCGGCGCGCGGCGAAAGTAGTTGGCGCGCACTTTAGACTCGTGCGACACCACAATTACAACTTCAGTTTGCTTCCATAGCTTTACAAACATTTTTAATCCAATTTGATCACCCCGAGGTCACATTGTTCAAGACTTTCCATTCTTCTGGAAACAATTTCTGTT
This sequence comes from Locusta migratoria, assembly GCA_026315105.1. Classification (NCBI taxonomy): domain Eukaryota; kingdom Metazoa; phylum Arthropoda; class Insecta; order Orthoptera; family Acrididae; genus Locusta; species Locusta migratoria. The sequence continues at coordinate 974,654,903 of CM048744.1, read as the reverse complement.
AAAATTTTGCATCCATCACTTATCAAACTGATGATTCTGTAACTTTTACTCACGTTTGCGCCTGCTTTCTTTGGAATGGGGATATGGGAATTAATAAATTATTCTATAGCTTTCAAAATGACAAGCCAAGATCGCACACTAACAATTTATTAAATGACGATCGGTTTCGGTGCACTGTGTCACCATCATCAGGTCACATATATCTTATAATCTGGTCATCTTGTTAAAAAAATTGGGTATAAAATAACAAGTGCAACATTGCACTTAGTCACTATATATTTTGTAGGCTGTCATGTATTATGTATTTTTTATATAGTGATAGTTTAAAGCCTAGCAGTAACAGAACGGAAGTTACTAGGTCTAATGAGGATTTTATGTGAGAATACTTGAAAATGACAGATAGCAAGGATCTTTTCACTAGCTAACGAACTGACTTGTTCCCATTCCTCGCATAATAAAGCACTCTGTATTGAGATATTTAGAATATCCTTTTCATATAACTGAAAAATTGAAATTGCATATTACATAGAGACGCAGCACTTTTGTAGTGTGCGACTATTAAATTTAATGGGTTAAAATGTAAGTAGCAGTATCTTCAAGTACGGATGTAACAACATGTTCCTAATTATTAGGAGCTCTAATACGGAAGACATGTTACTATTAGACGGGCGGGCGGATCCCAGAGCGTCACATTTAACTGATATTATCTCAAGTTATACGTTTCTCACGGAGTTTCTGTTTGGAGAGGATGAAAATTTGATGTATTTTGAACATTTCATTCGCTTAATGTGTTCACCTAACTTCAACAGAAAAAAAGTTCCTGGCATGTCGAAAATTCCGTAACGTCATCAGAAAGTGCATTGTCGCAAACTATCAGTATATGCTGTTTATAAAATATTGCCATAAATAAAAGTAAAAAGAAAACGTAGTGTAGTTCTTAAGGAACACATTGATGAAAGTTTCACGTCGATACAGTGAGTAGTTTGCGAGTGTGAGCGAGTTGAATGAAACGCGAGGTAACGCGTGAGCTTCGTCCGGAACGTGGTATCTCCTACAGCTTGGGGAAAAAATGCCGCATAGTTCACCTCGGGTTGGACCGGGGTATACGGGGTGCAGCCAAGACTGGAGGGTGTCATCTCTCTAGGAAAGCTGGCCTCAGTATTCCAGGCCGAAATCACTGCCATCAGGGCGTGTGTGGCGGAGAATTTGCGTAGGTGCTACAAAGACCGTAGCATCTATATCTATTCAGGCAGCCCTGAGATCACTGGTAGCTCCTGCAACAAGATATAAAATTGTTGTAGAATGTTACAGGGTTCTGGTGGAGCTAGGGGAAAGCAATAGAGTAAACCTATTGTGGGTCCGTGGCCACTCGGGGATCAGTGGCAACGAACATGCCGACAGATTAGCCAGGATGGAGGCAGAGACTCCATTTATTGGATCGGAACCTGTTCTGACAATCACCAAGGCAATGATCAAATTGGAGCTACGTAACTGGCTCAGAAGACAGCACGTAGAATATTGGAGCAAAGTATATCAACAAAAACATCCTGGACCTGAAGAGGAGAGAGATTAGAGTCATGGTTGGATTGCTAACAGGCCATGAGAATTTCAAAAAACACCTACATACAATGGGAATAACAGAAGGGGACCCTAAATATAGGATCTGTGATGACGGTGATGAAACTGCATCACATCTAATCTTCGAATGCATTGCATTGGAGAGCAAAAGGCCCAGAACATTTAGGACAACCAGACCAGAAGAAATTGTGTCTAATAAAGAACTGGTAAAGGGACTCCTTGTACTGTTCAAGGGCATTGGTTGGCTTTACTAGATATATAGGGAGCGATACCGCACAATAAACTTAGTTTCGGTGCGGGCAGTGGCGGGTTGGACCAAGACTGTTTTGGCTTCCCTGAGAAAATCAATCAATCAATCAATCAGCTCGGGTTTATAGGAGCCTTAGACGGGGATGTTTGAAAATCTGCCAGCGAGGAGAGAGAGTCAATTCAATTGTTCGTCAATCTAAGGGACTTCTGTGATTATTAGTCCCTAGGCTTACAGAATACTTGAAGTTAAACTAACCTAAGGACAACAAACACCCGTTCCCCAGGGAGGTCTCGAACCTCGGACGACGAGCAACCGCGCGCTCCGCAGCGTGGCGCCTTAGGCTGCACCTACATTGCATCCGGACGTCGTCCGTTCCGATCCGATCCGACGCCGGCTAACGCCGGAGAAAAAAACAAACGCCAGTTGTGTAATGAACGCGCCTACACTGGAGGCAGAAGCGACGACGCCGTCCGGCACCGGACTGACGGATTGGCGGACCAAACGCGTTTTTTTCCAGTCTGGCAGCGCCGTGAGCGGGCCGAGCGACGAGGAATTTATGAGGAATGAGCCTCGCTTGTGGCTACCATAACCAGGATATTAAGCGAGAACTGTGGCAATCTATTGGGTAGCAATTATCAGTCAAAGGTAAATATCGAAATTATGATGCAATACTTTCTTTCATATCACCACTTGTTACTAGAAAATATCAATCAAAGGTAAATATCGATATTATGTTGCAATACTTTCCTTCATATCACTACATGTTACTAGAAAATACTAATTTCAATCATATTACGTTTAATTTTGTGTCCCGACTTCGTCGCCGCTTTTGTGTCCCAGCCTCGTCGTAGGTGTCGGTGGCCGGGTGGATGAGACCGACACAGGAATATAGATAGCACGCTGGTGCAGGTACGGAGGGGAGCAGCCAGAAACTAAAAACACTCGAGTAAATTAGAAAGAGATATATATTGCACAGAATGTAACAATACTTAACTTTTACATAGTACTGCAGAATGTTGATACATAGTTGTTAGAGGCCTGCCTAGTGCCTGTACGATAGCAAAGCCTTCACTGGTGCCTATCTGATTACGAAGGTCCTAACTGGTTGCTAACTCAGTCCCAAGTGTCCGGTGTCTTTCCGTGGTGGCCACGAGCGGGGTTGCAGCAGAGGGCGCTCGTGGCTGTCGTCGTGAGAACGCCGCGCCGTGCGTGCATGGCGGCGCGCGGCGAAAGTAGGTGGCGCGCACTTTGTACTTGTGCGACACCACATTTAACATATAATTTTTTAATCAAACTGTCAAAAAGAAAAGAACACTACATGATACGTTCGTTTTGCCACGGAACGGCGCCAAACCTGTTCAAGTATGACTTGAATTTATCTCTGATAATTTGAGCCTGTTGTGACGGTCTGTTGAACGTTCTTGATAAACCACTTTCTTGACGTGGTGATACACTCAAGTCTTTTTCTACGTTTCAGAGCTGAAGTAGTCACCACCTTGATCGGCAATAATTATGTTGTGCAGTAAGCAGATACATTTCACGTCCTCTCCGCTTTGCCAGGTTCCGTTTCAATACATTTTCCCAGTAAATGCCACTTGGCAGTCATGATTCCAAAGGCACAGTTCACACATCTTCTAGCCGCCGATAGCCTGTAATTGAAAAGTTTTTGCCGCGGTGGAGTAGTCTGGGGGATGGGTGTGTGTGTTTGTCCTTAGGTTAGTTTACCTAGGTTTAAGTAGTTTGTAAGCTACGGACTGATGACCACGCAGTTTGGTCCGATAGATTTACGAACATTTGAACATTTTATAGAGGGTAACTGAGTCCAGTGCGGACACCGATGACTGTCTACAGTACACTGGGTTACCGCTCACTGTCAGTGTAATCTCTTCCATTGTTAATATCGGCCCGGGCCAAGTGTAGGTACTCTCACCTGATGGCGCCGGATCACCCATTACCGGACAGGATCGGATCGGACGATTTCCGGATTCAATGTAGATGCAGCCTTAGAACGCTCGGCCACTCCAGCGCGGCCAGTGGAGACAGACAGCTGACGCGTGTGCCAGTGAAGCCCCTGGTCGTGCGCTGGTGTCCCAGCAGTCGCTGACGTATCAGCAGCAGCCAGCAGGTGGAGAGCAATCAGGCGGGCTGGCGAGAGGCCAGCACACGCTGCTGCTGCTGACGGCGCCGCCGTTTGTCTGCACACTTTGTCCCTCCGCAGAAATCGTTACCGGCCTACCCTCTCCGCTACCTGTAGCCTCTAGCTCTTCCCTTTCAACTTGACACACAAAAGAACTCCTACAGTGTTTCAAATCTGTCTCTGGAACTATACTGCTCAAGACAATTAGGGGATCCAGTGAGATATCATATACAACATGGTAACGTATTTTACTCAGATATTGGCTACAGTTGTAATTTGTGTGCGATACAGTACGATATTTTGCTCTCTCACCTCTTCACTTGAGGTTTACATGGCGTTTACTAAGATGGAGGCACCATGGTGATACCACAATGGTGAAATGTGTTTCTTTTTTCTTTAATCTATAGGACCCAACTATTAGGTTATCATTAATGAAATAAATAGCAATTTGCGATCAGTTATGGCTTCACTGTACTAGGTTTAGATGAAATACCAAAGTGCGGCGAATGGAAATTTGTGTCCGGCCGGGATTCGAACCTGGGATCCCCTGCTTACTAGGCAGACGCGTTGACCACTCCGCCACCGAGGACACAGTGACCAGTCGGACTGCAAGAGGACTCTTCCCTGCACGTCTCCCGCCACACCCAAATCTCCATTCGCCACGCTGTCTCTTCCCTATTACCACAGCCCATTTGTTACGCACTTTGATATTTCATCTAAACTTAGTGCAGTGAAACCATAACTGACGCGAATTGCGATTTATTTCATTAAAAATGAACGCTGTAATGTCGTCAAAAAATGTACAATTATATTTGGTTATTAGTCCGTAGCGTACAAAGTACTTGAACTAACCTAAGGACAACACACACATCCATGGCCGAGGGAGGATTCGAACCTCTGACGCGGGAGGCCTCGCGATCCGCAACGTGGCGCTGCAGACCGCTCGGCTACTCCCGCACGGCAATGTCACTCTCCTTACCCTCTAATATGGTGCGTGATCTCCTCGGAGGAAAGTAGAATTACACACCTGTGTGGCATGGATAGTACGAGGTTATCTATTAGCTCTTCAGGATATATTTGCAATACACAGCTCTTTCGGAGGTGCTGGTCTGGCTGCAGTATGCCTGCCTTGTAAATCTTAGGTATGCTCAATCGGATTTAAGTTCGGTGAATAAACTGGCCACTCCATTCGTTCAGTTCCCTCAGCTTCAAGCAGGTTGTCCACCAGTGCAGCTCTGCGGAGGTAAGCGTTTTCGTCCACCCGAAGGAACCCATCTCCTATGGCACCAGCGTAGGGCGCAACAAAATGTCTAAGGATCTCGTCTAAGCAGTGAAAGCGCCGTTCTGAACGACGTAGAAGTCCGTACCTCCGCCAATACTTAATCCTGCCCACACCATTTTTCCACCATCATAATATAGTGTTTCTTGCACATAAGGTTCCACGTTTTCCCCACATGAGAGAACGACGATTGAACACAAAATCTTGACTCATATGTGGACAGAACGCGACGCCATTAGTTAAGACTCCACTCCTGATGTTCCTCCACGTAGTTTCTGCATTCTAATCGGTGTCGTAGTTTTAATGGGAAACACAATAGCAGTCTATGCGTAGAGGCCTCACTTACGAAGGCGACTTAGGACTGTTTGTGATGCCGGCCGCGGTGGCTGAGGGGACTAAGGCGCTTCAGTCACGGTCTGCACGGCCACTACGGTCGGGGGCTTGAATCCCCCCTCGGGCATGGATATTTGTGCCGTCTTTAGTATAAGGTAGTTCATAAGTAGTTTGTAAGTTTAGGGACTGATGACCCCGTAGTTAAGTCCCATAAGCTTAACAAATATTTGAACATTTTGTAAGTTTAGGGACTGATGACCCCGTAGTTAAGTCCCATAGACTCTACAAACATTTCAACATTTAGAACTGTTTTTGATGTATTTCTTGTCCTGTAACTGCCTGGATGATGCGTTGTAGCTGAGTTGCAGTCAGCGTCCTGTCTTGACGGGCAGTTAACCGGAGATCTTGCTGGTGTTACCCGTGGACGACCTCGACCTTGCATTCTTTTAATGGTTCCAGGTCGGAAAATTACATTTAGGACACTCTACTAGCTGCAGCCACCTCTATCTGTGTCTGTTCTGCTTCCAACCTTCCTATGGCTTTCCAGGTCAAAGCTACGTGTAAGTCACTATGTTGTTGCATTGCTCTAAATGCACACTACACTAGCTGAACCCAACTGCTTGTGTAATTCGTTTGTTAGAGTGAACACCAACCCCAGTCTGCAGCAAATTTCTGTTATTACCACTATGTCGGTTGCTGTAATATTCTACATAGAACCGACAGGATGGCATCGAACCATTTTAGTGCATTCTGCCAATGAAAATATTTCACAGCCTAGATATTTCAACTAAAGCGCCGCTTTGACGAGATGGCAGGTGTCTTCAAGCACAGTTAAAATCAAACTATACACCAAATGAACTCATGTGCAGGGAGACAGTTGCATACTATCCTTCAGTACCACGTGGTGTGCGACCATGGTGCATTATATAGAATTTACAAAAAGAAATTAATTTAGAAAAAGCGAGTAAAGCACACGCAAGAATTCATATAGAAGAAAGCTAGCATCAGTAAAAGCATGGCTGAAGGCCGAAATAGTGACCGTTACGAAAGCACGTCGTGCAATCAGTCCTACCAAGATAGGAAAGACAGAATCGACCAAGAAATTTCCAGAAAGAATTTAGCATACTCGTAGAAACAGATATCACACTTAAACTTTAGTTAAAATCAACAAGGAATTCAAACATACTAAATTTACACAAAGGCTGAAGGCCACACACGTCTTCTAACTTGAGAAAACCAGACACAAAAATCATCATCGGACTGAAAACGCAATTACTAAATTTACACTGAATTAGTCAAGTTCTCTAAATTAAGAAACACTTCGCCTCGCACAGCAAAAGAATTACTCAAGAAGAACTATCACTGATAAACCAAGACTACCTGGTCACAAAGAAACTATGCCATCCCCTCAGCATGATTCGACAATATACTCACTTCGGCGGGTGCAGCAAGAGTGAAGCCTCTGGCCATGCGCGACTTTCCCCACCATGCACCGGGTGTAGGGCGCCACTTTTTTATTTACGCAGAGTGCGTTCAGAGCCCACTGGCTACCAACCCTTGCTACCTGAAGAAGATAATACCCTCTACTAGAGCTCCAGAGAGGTCTCTTTTGTCACCTCTTTCGTCCATGATTTTGTTGGTACTACACTAACAACCGGCCACCTCGCCATCTTTCCACTTAGGGTTGTCTCAGGCCACCTAGCAGACGGCACTGCAGACGACAAACGAAGCCATGCGTTCCTAACTAAAGTAAACGAGGCCTAAAGCGCGAGGCGGTGACTGTAAGCCATTTCGCGGCAGTCAGTCAATATTAACCCTTCCACATTCATATCTACATCTACATACATACTCCGCAATTCACCGTAAGGTGCGTGGCGGAGGGTACACTGTACCACTACTAGGCATTTCCTTTCCTATTCCACTCCCAAATTGAACGAGGAAAGAAAGAATGCCTATATGCCTCCGTACGAGCCCTAATTTCTCTCATCTTGTCTTTGTGATCACTACGCGAAATGTAAGTAGGGGGCAGCAAGATCGTACTACACTCAGCTTCAAATTCCAGCCCTTTAAATTTACTTAACAGAAATTCACGAAAAGAACGTCGTCTTTCTTCCAGCGATCCCCAATTGAGTTGCCGGAGCATTTCCGTGACACTCGCGCATTGGTCGAACCTACCGGTAACAAATCTAGCTGCTCGCCTCTTAACCGCCTCTATGTCTTCCTTCAAACCGATCTGCTGCGGGTCCCAAATACTTGAGCAATACTCAAGACGTGGTCGTACAAGCGTTTTATACGCGGTCTCCTTTACAGGTGAAGTACATCTTCCCAAAATTCTCCCAATAAACCGAAGTCGGCTGTCTGCCTTACTCACAACTGTCCTTACATGCTCGTTCCATTTCATATCGCTCTGCAATGTTACGCCTAGATATTTGAACGACGCGACCGCATCAAGAAGCTCACTACTGATGCTGTATTCGAACATTATAGGATTGTTTTTTCTACTCATGCGCATCACCTTACATTTTTCTACATTGAGAGCTAGCTGCCATTCTTCGCACCAACTAGAAATTTTGTCTAAGTCAACCTGTATGATATTACAGTCAGTTACAGACGACACCCTCCCATACACCACAGCATCATCAGCAAACAGCCGCAAATTACAAGTTAGTCTGTCCATCAGATCATTTATATAGATACAAAATAATAGCGGTCCTATCACACTCCCCTGGGGCACGCCTGACGATACACTCGTCTCTGACGAACACACAAGTTCAATCACACGGGTGGAAACATATATAAACATGGAGAATAGATCATCAATAAAGGAATACAAATAGACATTATTAACGTCGGAGAAACACTTACGAGTAATGAATAACTCAAAATGGAACACGACCTCACATTCAGTGTACATGTTTCTCCCTACTGACATATGTGGTAAATGGATCCAAGTCGTTGTCTCCATACAAGTACACATCCATCCGCTCCATACAATAATTGGAAATGAAACTCATTAGACCAGACAATATGTTTCCAGTCATCAATAGTACAGTGTCACTGTTGACGAGTCCAGGCGAAGCGTAGAGCTTGAGTGGACAGGAAGGGTACACAACTACGCTTCGACTCCGATAGCCCACATCATTGAATTATTCTCACGCTGACACTTGTTGATGGCCCAGCAATGAAATTCGAGACAACGGAAGGATTGCACTTCTGCGACGTTCAACGATGCGTTTCATTATTCCTTGGTAATCGGGCCCGGTGGTCTTGAGGTAAAGCGATCGTCAGGCGTGCCCCAGGGGAGTGTGATAGGACCGCTATTATTTTCTATTTATATAAATGATCTGATGGACAGAGTAAGTTGTAATTTGCGGCTGTTTGCTGATGATGCTGTGGTGTATGGGAGGGTGTCGTCTGTAATTGACTGTAATAGCATACAGGTTGACTTAGACAAAATTTCTAGTTGGTGCGAAGAATGGCAGCTAGCTCTCAATGTAGAAAAATGTAAGGTGATGCGCATGAGTAGAAAAAACAATCCTATAATGTTCGAATACAGCATCAGTAGTGAGCTTCTTGATGCGGTCGCGTCGTTCAAATATCTAGGCGTAACATTGCAGAGCGATATGAAATGGAACGAGCATGTAAGGACAGTTGTGAGTAAGGCAGACAGCCGACTTCGGTTTATTGGGAGAATTTTGGGAAGATGTACTTCACCTGTAAAGGAGACCGCGTATAAAACGCTTGTACGACCACGTCTTGAGTATTGCTCAAGTATTTGGGACCCGCAGCAGATCGGTTTGAAGGAAGACATAGAGGCGGTTCAGAGGCGAGCAGCTAGATTTGTTACCGGTAGGTTCGACCAATGCGCGAGTGTCACGGAAATGCTCCGGCAACTCAATTGGGGATCGCTGGAAGAAAGACGACGTTCTTTTCGTGAATTTCTGTTAAGTAAATTTAGAGGGCCGGAATTTGAAGCTGAGTGTAGTACGATCTTGCTGCCGCCTACTTACATTTCGCGTAAAGATCACAAAGACAAGATAAGAGAAATTAGGGCTCGTACGGAGGCATATAGGCATTCTTTTTTTCCTCGTTCAATTTGGGAGTGGAATAGGAAAGGAAATGCCTAGTAGTGGTACGGTGTACCCTCCGCCACGCACCTTACGGTGAATTGCGGAGTATGTATGTAGATGTAGATGTAGACTGCAAACCGATGGGTGGCGGGTTCCAAACCCGGTCGGACGTCGGATTTTTTTTCAGTGTGCGTTTTAACTCATCCTTCACCTCTCAACGATGCGAGCAGTCGCGAGAAACGACACGTGGTTGGGATTCCACGTTAAGCTGTAGGTCCCCTTGCCTTTCCTTTCCCCGGTTGGATAACTGGGGTAGGCCAGGGACACGCAAGTCGCCGAAGTGGAGTCCAATTGAAAGACTTACACCAGGCCAATGAGCCATTCGAAAGTGTTATTAATCGTCGGTCCCGTCCTTTCAGGATATTTTTCCGGCCGTAGCGATGTCGAGATTTGACGTTTTACTGGATCACTGATATTCACGGTGTACTCGTGAAGCTGCAGTCTGCGTCGTCACGTTACGGATCGCACGGCCGCTGGCGTCGGAGGTTCGAGTCCTCCCTCTGGCGTGGGTGTGATTAGTTTAAGTTGGTCTGGGGACCTGTGATGAGAGTAGTTTGGTCTCTTAAATTGTAAACATTGGAACATTTGAATTTGCTATCTTGTAATGGTCGTACGGGAAAATCCCCGCCTCATCGCCATCTCGTAGATGGTGTGTCGCATCTCTCGTGCCCCGACTACAACACCAAGTTGAGACTCACTTAAATCGTGATAGCCGCGGTGGAGTAGCCGAGCGGTCTAAGGCACCTCGCTGCGGAGCGCGCGGTTGCTCGCCGCCGCAGGTTCGAGTCCTCCTAGGGGCATGGGCGTGTGTGTGTTGTCCTTAGGTTGGTTTACCGTAGTTTAAGTAGTTTGTAAGCTACGGACTGATGAGCACGCAGTTTGGTCCGATAGATTTACAAACTTTTAAATTGTGATAACCTTTTATCGTAGTGGCAGTAACTAATCTAATCCTGCGCCAGACACCTGTGGTCTTATGTAGGCATTACCGAAAGCAGCGCCTTCCTTTGACAAGAGGAACACGAAGTGTGGTACCAACGGATTTTGATGGGTCGCAGGTATGTTGTGAGGGAATTCCTGCAGACCATCAACCTAAAAGGATTTATTCTAATGGCCCTTGATATCTAAGAAAATCGAGATCAAATTAGCAGCAAATTACCACGCGTAACTTGTGTACTTATACATGGCTCAGCGAGATAGCGTGGTGTAATTGGCAAGGTGCTAGGCTCTCTTGCAGGAGACCCGGGTTCGATACCTAGCTGCAGACCAATTTTTAAAAATTGTAATGCTAATGTTTATATTTAAAATAAATTAAAAATAATTAAGCAAATAAAATGGTATAAAGAAAGAAAAAGAAAAATAATGAAAAGTCAAATGATTAAACAAATGACCCAGAAAAAAAAATATTTTTTACTTTTCTTATTTCTGTTCTCTTATTGTGCATTGCGAAGCAAACATTCGGCGTATTTTAAGGCGTTAGTGAGTTCACATTTGAGTGCTCACCACACATATCCATTTCCGAAGTGGTTTCGTGTGATGGGCCTGCTTCTATCACAGCGCATTTGTTCTCCACGTTGCACTACTTGCCGCACGCATGAACGACACGCTACGAATGACTAACCGACTGGCCGTAGCATAATAGTCCACTGGAACGCGTCACGAGGGTACATACGTCACAGGAGGAGATAAAAACAGCACGGTCAGGAACTGTAAACATAGGTAATAAATGCAGCCCAAATATTTTATAGGTATTAACAAAAGACTGTTTACTGGTTTCGAAATATGCTTTAATCGCCTTAAAAGATTGCGTCGTCGAGCAATGCATAACATATTGTGCGAACGTTACATGTTTTTATCCTGATCATTTACTGCAACCGTTTACATAAGGATGGTTATAAAAATACATAATTATGCACAATCATCGGACAGGTGTGAAAAGTAATTGACCCATGTCGGACTTGAACCCAAGTCCTCTGAATGGGAGTCTAGCACCTTGCCGATTACACCACGCTGTCTCGCTGAGCGGTAACCGCCATGTATAAGTAGACATGTTACGCTGCGAATTTGATTTCGATTTTCTTAGAAATCAAGACCCATTGGAACAAATCCTTGTAGCTTGATTGTCTGGAGGAATTCCCTCGCAACATACCTACGACCCATCAAATTCCGTTGGTACCCTACTTCGGGTTTCCCCTTGTGAGTGTTTACGTATCTCTGTTTTTCCATACGCGTGCCTCTACCAGTTTCTCTGACTCTTCAGTGTACATAGGGCGACGCTAGCGCTTCGCCGGTCACCCCGTTAGCTGTTGTGAGAGCAGACAGCGTCGTGAACTGCCCACGGGCTGCGGACGCCTGCTTGACGAGCTCCCCAGAAATAGCCTGGCTGCACTCCTCGCGGCGGCGCGCCGACACGCAAAACACTGTGCAGACAGGGGAATGGCCAGCACTCTCAACAGGCGAGGCGCGGGACAGATTCAGAAGGGCAGCGTTTCAAATACGGGACCCGGCGTGGTGATTGCTTAAATGAACGCAGCTCTATACAGGTAACTCGTATATTAGATTAGTTTTTCGTTCAGTAGATCCATGTTGAGGAGATCCTCGTCGATGTGGAACATGTCAAGAAACAAAATTTACAAGATGAATAATAGACAATACTAATATATATATTAAAGATGGTAATATAGTAATACCAATATAGTATGAGTACCGATACATGCATCGTTTGGCACAATTTAGAAATTCACTAATGGAGTAGTAGGAGTTGGTCACTAGAAAGTCTCTTAGGTTCCTCTTAAACTGATCTTTATTTGTAGCAAATTTTTTATACTTGATGGTAAATTATTGAAAATGTGTGTTCCTGAGTAGTGGACGCCTTTTTGTACCAAAGTAAGTGCTTTTAGGTCCTTGTGTAGATAATTTTTATTCCTAGTGTTGTATGTATGAACTGAGCTGTTTGTTGGGAAAAGGGATATATTACTTATGACAAATTTCACTCAGGTATAAATATACTGAGAGGCAGTAGTTTATATACCCAGTTCTTTGATGAGGCTTCTACAGGACGTCCGTGAATTTAGTCCACAAATAATACGTATTACACGCTTTTGGACTCTGAAGACTTTTGACTGACTTGAAGAGTTACCCCAAAATATTATACCATATGGCATTATGGAATGAAAGTAAGCAAAGTATGCAAGCTTTGTTATTTTTATAACTCCTACGTCTGATAACATAGTATTGAAAATACAGATTTGTTGAGTCGTTTCTGCAGTTCTGTGGTGTGCTCTTCCCAACTAAATTTATTATCAAGCTGTAATCCCAGGAATTTAATACTGTCTACGTCTTCTATCTGCTCTTCTTCATAAGTAATGCATATGCTGGCGGAAAATCTCTTACATGTTCTGAACTGCATGTAGTGAGTCTTTTCAAAGTTTAATGACAATGGGTTGGCTTTAAACTCTTTATTAATGTTCATGAAAATATCTTTAGCAGACTTTTCTATAACTATGCTTGACGTACCTTTTATTGTAATACTTGTATCATCTGCATACAAAATGAACTCTGCTTCTGGTAGTGTAACTGATGAGAGGTCATTGATGTACACAAGAAAAAGCAATGGCCCTAAGATGGATCCTTGTGGGACACTCCCACATGTAATTTCTTCCCAATCCGATGATAACTGTTGGCTTAATTCACTAGTCATGTGCACTGGCACCCTTTGTTTCCTGTCAGTCAGGTACGACTTGAACCATTTTGCAGCATTTCCTGTGACCACATAGAATTCTAATTTACTGATTTCCTATCTATTATTAGTGGTGGCCGCGGCGGAGTGGCCGAGCGTATTGAGGCGCCATGCTCCGATGCTCGAGACCGTTTCCTGTCGGAGGTTCGAATCCTCCCTCGGGTATGGATGTTTGTGTTTTCTTTAGTGCCGGCCGGCGGCCAGCATGTCAGACCGCCGACGGCGGGACTTTTGTTTCTGCTCCACTGCAAGGCCTATGTTTGTGTCGCTTTCTTGCGAGAGTAGAACGTCTTTCTCAGTCGTCACAGTACTGTGTGTTGTGTGACAATGTTTATAGGGAAATGGTGAGAATCAATTACTCTATTCGCCAAAGTGTATTCATCTGCGATCAGAAACAGTGCGTGAGGTACAGAATTATTGCGAGACGAATTTATTAATAATCAAAATATCCACGGGTGTACTGCAGGTGTATAGTGTCGAACGGGCACAATATTTCGGCGATCAAACATGTCGCCATAATCAGGTGAACTGACGGACTGAGCTCTTGGAAACGCGCCGGCACGGAGATCCGCACGCTACGGCTGCTCGATGGGAACTGGGTTCTAGCCCGGTAGCGGGCGATTTAAATACCCTCGGCTCGCGGAGCGACCCCTCCGCGGTCCGCGCCCCGCGCCGCGGCCGCGCAGTGGAACCGATTGCGACGGCGTCTGAGATGAGGACTATGTCCGCCGTGGTCGTCACTTCGTTACGTTTGCTAGATTTACTCTTAATTAACCCAATCGCTGGTTTCCAAGCTTTGCTAAGATTATAGCCACAGTCACGGTTTATGAGGTCGTCACTTGCGCGAATTTCAATGGCCTCTCTAACGACGCAGTCCCAGTATCTCGACGTCTGTAACAGAATCCTAGTGCGTTCATACTCCATCGCGTGATTCTCCGACAAACAATGTTCAGAGACCGCCGAATTGCTCGGATACATCAATCGTGTGTGTCTCTGGTGTTCAACGCATCGATCCACGACGGAACGCATCGTCTGTCCAATATATGACTCGCCACACTGACACGGAATCTGGTACACGCCGGCCTTCCTCAAACCAAGATCATCTTTGGCGCTCCCTACCAGTGCACGAATTTTATTCGGCTGACAGACGACAGTTCCAACCGGATGTTTCTTCAACATGCGGGCGACCTTCCCCGAGAGTGCGCCGGTATATGGAATGAACGCAGTGCCTACCTCCTCCCTCGTTTTTTCATCCGTTTCCACAGGTTGTGCTGTAGTGGTTGGGCGGAGAGCCCGCTGAATCTGCCTCTCTGAGTACCCATAGATCAATACACAAAAGTAAAACGAAAAGTCAGACAAAACGCTTCGTACGTGTTTTGGCGCGAGTTGACGCGCCGGACCGACGTGGCGCAAATTCGCTAAGCTTCCAGCAGTCGTCACGGGCAGACCCGCTGTCCGAAGCGGTCGGTCGTGGAATAGCAGTTGATTGTACAATGGTTGGCACCATGAAAATGAAAAGACAGTTCGTGATTGTGCAATTTCTTCGTTCCTGCGTGAATAGACGAGGAGGCATCCTTCAAATAATTGTTTTACCACACTAGTTCCTCGCCAAACAGTAACAGCTCCAACACTGAGCATCAACGACCTGTGTACCATCTTCTGCGCTGGGGATACAACTTTTGAAGACAACAGGTTGGTGAACATTTTATTTAGAAAATGTTCAAATGGTTGTAAATCTAAGGGACTTAACTGTTGTGGTCATCAGTCCCTAGGCTTACAAACTACTTATCCTAATTTCGAAAAACGTACGGGTATGCAGCCATGTATGAAATTCGGCGTCGACCGATATTTCGGCAGGAGACCACCCTGTCATTTTCAAGGCGAAACTGCAGTGAAGAAGCAGTATGAAACGATCTCTAAAACCTCGCTTTTCAGTGAGTAAACAGGAAAGACAACACACACTGAGCAACAGTCTTGGCTGCACAAAAGCGATGTTTCACTTATTTACACATTGCCACAATGGAGCGCTTCGCCTCTGCTGGGCGTCATAACACGTTGAAGGGCAAATTTACAAACTTGTTTAAAAGAAAGAACTAAAAATGCATGAAATCTTCCATAAGCAAGAGGTACGAGAAACATGGAAGGCCTCATGAATGTATCCACGTTTTGGCGGGGTGAGGTGAAGGTTGAACTCATAAAATACCACTGAAGACTATGGTTTAACGAATAAAATTACTTATTACGGAGGTAGCAGGGCGTCATTATTAAATTAATTAAAATAGAAGATTTAAAGTAGATGTGGCAACTGTTGCTCAAGAGTGTGGGTGGGGGGGGGGGGGCAAACGAAGTCAATGGTGAAACCGAACTTAATCACGCGAAGTTTTTTAGTCAGCAGATGCTCGCTAATCCTACCGGCAAAGGATGTTACTGTTTGACCCATATTTTCAGCTGAACATTCCGTACACCAAATACCGTACACACCTGATTTTGAAAACAACTTCTTATTGGCCGCAGTTGTGGCAGGGAGCGGCTCTTACTTTAGTAAATAAACTTCGCGCGGTTATGTCAGGTTTTACCATTGTCTTCGTTGCCCCTCAACCATGAGCAACAATTGCCACATTTTTTAAAGGTTTTTATTTGAATTTAATAATTTGACACCCTGCTACATCAGTAATAAGTAATTATATTCGTTAAACCATAGCTTCCAGTGGTATTTTATGAATTCAATCTTCATCTCCCCCCCACTCAAAACATGGATGTGGTCATGAGGCCTGCAGTTTATCAGTCTGCACCTTCGCTATTTGCGGTATTTCTTGCTTAGGAAAGATTTTACGTATTTTTAGTTCTGTATTTTAAACAAGTTTATAAATTTCCCCTGCAACGTCTGATGACGCTTAGCACAGGCGAAACACGTCATGTGTAAATAAGTGAAACATCGCTTTTGTGCGACCTAGACTGTTTTTTTTTTTTTTTTTTTTTTTTTTTTTTTTTTTTTTTTTTTTTTTTTGCCAAAATATCTATTATGGTTGTTGTGCAAGCACCACAAAAATATGGAGTGCAGTGATTTCAAGTGAACTTGTTTCCTTTACCACTAGGGTGTGCAAGGATGCTGAGGATAACACACACACACACACACACACACACACATGCTCATGGTGGACTCGAACCTCCGAAGGGCCGGCCGCGGTGGTCGAGAGGACTGAGGCGCTTCGGTCACGCCCTCGGGCATGGATATTTGTGCCGTCCTAGTTCGTATGTAGTTCATAAGTAGTTTGTAACTTTAGGGACTGATGACCCCGTAGTTAAGTCCCATAAGCTTTACAAACATTTGAACATTTGAATTTGAACCTCCGAAGGGACTAAATGAAATAAGACACGACCTAGCTACCGTGTAGTGAAACTGAATGATATTGTTATCAGTCATACACCGAAAAAGGGATACGCACTATCGACAGTCAACAAAGACATCTACAGATTTTAGTTATCGATACATCGATGACAGTATCTGCTGTTGCCCAGATCTCCTTTAGCCGTTGTCCATTATGGCATTCATTATTGCTATGTTAAGCACTACAATGAAATGTTGCCGCCTAAGTTTGTTTTTAGAATAAATGAAAAACATGAGCCCTTGTAAATTTCTCTTGAACCATTCGGATCCCCACTTTGACAATATCCTGGCTACGTCACTGGGGTGTGAATCACTGACGGAGAGTAATTTAAAGCAGCCACAGGTAAGGTAGACCGGCATGGCTGCACGTCGAGTGATTAAACCCTGCCCTGCCTCCTGTTTAGAGTTTGCGAAGCACTGGATGACTTGGCGCGGAGCTCTTCGTTGATGAAGTGCGCCATAAAAACACTAGTAGGGGTGGTGGTGAGTCACGCAGGGGGTGTGATGGTGGCCTGCCGCGGCCCCAGTCGCCGCCGCTTCCGGTCGATAGCGATGGCTCATCTCGCTCATCGCCCTCTCAGGGCGCGGACAAAACGCGCCGCCGCCTTCCTTCTAGACGACAAGCGCTGAGGCGGGCAAGGGAGCAGTCAGCAAGGCAAGGGAGCAGTCAGCAAGGCAAGGGAGCAGTCAGCAAGGCAAGGGAGCAGTCAGCAAGGTAGGCAGCGGATGCGAAGCGGGGAGGGCCAGAAAGCGACAAGAGACTGCATACCACTTGCGCTTTTTCTGTGGTTCGTTCTGCAGCGTCAAGGTCATTAATTTCCAAGTTCTTGATGCCGTCGAGGTCGTTAGAGACACAGCGCAATGATGGTGCGGAAATCAACCCAACATTTGCTTTAAATCAGAGTAAACCTAACTTTATATACATGTGCTAGCTATTCTTTCGGACCCTACACGTACAGGGTAAGGCATTTAAGTCGGTTCATATTCGCGGAATGTATGACATTAACTGCGAACGGGTAAAGTTGAAAATGAGTACCCAGCCGGGATTCTAACCCGAGTCTTCTGACTTCTAGGCAGTTACGTTGTCCCCTACACCACTTGGGACACAGCGATCACCCTCTCGCTATACACAGTAATACGAGCGATGCCAGTATTCGACGATATTATCAATAATGGGTGAATAGTGGTATGTAATAATGCCCAAGGTGGATGGCGGAGGGTATTTTACAACAGATTTCGACATCAGTCTACAGTTTTATTCCTATCTTGATGAAATTTTGCACAGACAAACATCACCCTCTACTAGACATTTCGTATGATTGATAGCAGAGGGTACCTTATCCGAATTTTACGCCATTTGTCCGATCACTATTAATTAGCAAGTATTGTAATTTTTCATCTACAGGGGAAGGAGACCATCAACAGAAAGAGGGGGATTGAAAGAGAGCAGAGGAGGTAAATACAGAGGCAGGGGAATGGATGGGGGATAGAGCGGAGGGGAGTGGGATGAGGATGAATAGGAATAGGAGGAGGTGGCGGCAAGAAGTATGTGGACGGAGAGTTGAGCGACGAGGAGATGGACAGAGAAAAAATAACTAAATACGCAATCAACAGGTAGCTAATACACTGATAATCCTAAGAGGACGAGTTACGAAGCAGGCTCATAGATGAGAGTTGTATTGGATAGATGGGTTAAGTAAAGGATTGTAGGATGTATATCCAACACGCGTGCATATTCATGTCGCGTCCGCTAGTAAACAAATAAGAGCCTCATTTATGTCGCGTCCGCTAGTAAATAAATAAGAGCCTCATTTATTCGATGCGGTACTCAAACGTTACTGGCAGCGAGGATAGGTTACAAATCATCTGTGAAATGAATGAGTACGCGGACATAGGAAGAAAGATTCAAAATCATCACGATTTAATAGTGAACCAAACCAGGTATAAGCGTGTGAAAGAGTTCAAATCTCTTGGATCAGTTTTTACGGAAGTAACATCAGCTGAAGCAGAGATAAAAGAATTCAGGCGGGAAACAGATGCTATCACTCTCTAAACCCTATATTGAAGTGTAGAAGTATCTCTCAGCAGCTAAAGCAACGATTGTATAAGACACTAGTTGAAATTCCGGCGTTGTCCGGATATTTATTTATTTATTCCTGCCTTGAATTACTACTTTTCGTGCAGGCTCCTTTTATCTCTAGAAAACCTACGTTTCTTCAGCATACTATTAATATTTCGTGTTTGTTGTACTACATAATTCATTAAACCCGTTAAAATGAATGAGTTGCAGAGGCTCACATAGGATGAAGCCGCCTGCGACGCAGCAGCCAATGAGGTCGCCCCGGTAGTAGACGTTCGCATTGAGCACCATCACCGCCATCATTAAGACATCTGCGATATTTGTATTCGCAGAGTGGAATATTACGAAACTGCTTGGAAAATGTGTTGTAAATGGAGTAGCAAAGACGTAGTAAACTACAACCTCATCCTTATTAGGGTGAATTTTCATGCATTTCATTGTCTTTGAAGTCTTAGCACCTGAACTATATGTCGTAATACGGTACTGCTTCGAAGGTACATCATGAGGGGAATATATAAAATGTCTGCAAAATGCGTCGCGAACAGACTTAGTAGGAAAGATGCAACAAATCAAAACGTCTTGCTTAATGAGGCGGTTTTTCAAGAACCTAATTGTTTATGATTGTATATCTCTTGAACTGTGTGTCGTACTATAAAATTCAAATGTTCAAATGTTTGTAAATCCATCGGACCAAACTACGTGGTCATCAGTCCGTAGCTTACAAACTACTTAAACTAAGGTAAAATAACCTAAGGACAATACACACACACACACAGACACACACACACACATATATGCCCTAGGGAGGACTCGAACCTCCGACGGCGAGCAATCGCGCGCTTCGTAGCGAGGCGCCTTAGACCGCTCGGCTACTCCACCGCGGCTGTCGTACTATAATTTCGAACGTACGTTTAGTGTATTTACTGTTTATAACGTTTCTCGCGAATACAATTAATAGTGTTCGAGTAATAAATTGTAGCGTCGTGCCAAATGCCGTAAATTTACTACATGAACTTCGAAAAAGTAGTAAGCGACAAACTTTTTTCCTTTCATCATTTTGCTCGGGGTGTCAACGAGAAAAAGTTTCGTGATGGTTTGGTGTTATTTTTAAAGTTACTTGCAAGTCGCTTATTGCTCTCCTCCTCAAATAGCGGACTAATGAAGTCACAGTATCACGTGCCGCAAGACGGGGAAGTTTCCATTATTTATGTCCTCATATCTCCTGAACTATCGGCCCTATCGCAAAGTTCTCTCTTGGCGGACGTCTTTTACCTATAAACTACATTCCTGCCAGTTTTCAGCTTCATAGGTGAAGCGGTTTTCGAGATTTGGTGAGTGAGTGATTAAATGAGTGTCCTTCCGCTTTTATTTAGTTAATGATTGATATACCAGTAGTACTTTATGGTTCCCAAACCTGGAGCACTCGAAAGCAAGACCTTAATCGACTTCTCAAATTTGAGAGGAAGGTCCTCAGGAAAGTATTTGGACAAAATGTTCAAATGTTTGTAGAGCTTATGGGACTTAACGACGGGCTCATAGTCCCTAAACTTACAAACTACTTATGAACTGGCTAATACTAAGGAAGGCACAAATATCCATGCCCGAGGGGGGATTCGAACCGCGACCGTAGTGGCCGTGCAGACTGCGACTGACGCGCCACAGAACGCTCGGCCACCGTGTCCGGCAAAGTATTTGGACCAGTCCGAGATCAGACTACTGGAGAAAGTCATAGTATTAGAACAGTTATACAAGGAGCGTAACACTTCGGGAGTGATGAGAAGCAAAAGTTTGCAATGGGCTCGACATGTAATTAGAATGGAGGCAACAAGGTTTTCCGAAATTGCAATTGACTAACTTCACCACCGTTTCACTTTATACAAAAGTACAATAGTTCACAAAATTTCAGACGACTAGTTGCTTAAAAATGGTTTACATGCATAAACCTTGACCCAGGTTTCGGCAAAAGTGATTTTGCCTTCTTCAGAAGTATTTTATAGCAAAATATAATACACAATAATATAATATATAATAGAATACATATAATAAATATAATACACAAATCATATGAATAATAGTAAATTACATAAATGTTTCTAAAATAAGTAAGAAATTAAGATTACAACATAGGTGATAATGTATTTACATTTAGCTCACATTAAAATAGTTGTTAAATAAAATATGGCTGACTCCATGTCATGGAATAAAATGTAAAATTTAAAACATGTCTAAACATAAAATTGTGGAGCACGGCCACACACGGGTCCAGTGTTGTAGACATGTTTTAAATTTTACATTTTATTTAACAACTATTTTAATGTGAGCTAAATGATGTACATTCACATCCAATGCTGTAATTTTAACTTCTTACTTACTTACTAAATTTAATTGATGAAAAGAGAAAATATAAAAATGCAGTAAATGAAACAGGCAAAATGGAGTACAGACGACTAAGAAATGAGATTCACAGGAAGTGTAAAATAGCTAAGTAGGAGTGGCTAGAAGACAAATGCAAGTCAGTAGAAGAATGTATAAATATGGGAAGAATAGATACCGCCCACAGGAAAATAAAAGAAACATTTGGAGACAAGAGAAGCAGCTGTAAGAATATAAAGAACTCAGATGGAAAACCAGTTTTCAACAAAGAAGGGAAAGCTGAAAGGTGGAAAGAATATATTGAGGAAATATACAAAGGAAAGGAACTTAGAGACAATATTGTAGGAAGGGAAAAGGATGTAGATGAAGATGAAATAGGAGATATTATACTGAGAAAATAATTTGACAGAGCACTGAAAGACCTCAGTCGAAACAAGGCCCCTGGAGTAGATGATATTCTCTCAGTCACTGGGAGAACAAGCCACGACAAAATTGTTTCACCTGGTTTGTAAGATGTGTGAGACAGGCGAAGTACCCTCAGACTTTAAGAAAAATGTTATAATCCCCATTCCAAGGAAAGCAGGCGCAGACAGGTGTGAAAACTACAGAACCATCAATTTAATAAGTCATGGTTGCAAAATATTAACACGAATTATTTACAAAAGAATGGAAAAGCTGGTAGAACCCGACCTCGGGGAAGATCAGTTTGGGTTCAGGAGAAATGTAGGAACACGTGAGGCAATACTCACTTTATGGCTTATCCTAGAAGATAGATTAAGAAAAGGCAAACCTACATTTCTAGCTTTTGTAGATTTCACAAACCATTTCATAATGTTGTCTGGAATACACTCTTTCAGATCTTGAAATCAGCAAGAGTCAAATATAGGGAACGGAAGGTTATTTACAACTTGTACAAAAACCAGACATCAGTTATCAGAGTTGAAGGGCACGAAGGAGATGCAATGGTTGGAAATGGAGTAAGACAGGGTTGCAGCCTTTCTCCAATGTTGTTCAATTTGTACATTGAGCAAGCTATAAAGGAAAGCATGGAGAAATTTGGAGAAGGAATTAAAGTTCAGGATGAAGAAATCAAAACACTGTGTTTTCCCGATGACATTGTAATTCTGTCAGAGACAGCAAAGTACGTGGACGAGCAATTGAACGGAATGGACAGTGTGTTGAAAGGTGCATATAAGATGAACATTAACAAGAGCAAAACAAGAGAGTGGAGTGCAGCCTAAGAAAATCAGGTGATGCTGAAGGAATTAGATTAGGTAACGAAACAATAAAGGTGGTAAATGAGTTTTGTTACTTGGGCAGTAAAACAACGAATGATGGTCTCAGTACAGAGGATATAAAATGCAGAATGGCAATGGGAAGAAAAGAGTTTTTGAGAAAGAGAAATTTGTTAACATCGAATATTGATTTAAGCCTAAGGAAGTCCTTTCGGAAGGCATTTGTATGGAGTGTTGCCTTGTATGGGAGTGAAACATGGACGATAAACAGTGCGGACAGGAAGAGGATGTAGGCTTTTGAAATGTGGTGTTACAGAAGAATTCTGAAGATTAGGTGGGCGGATCGCTTAACTAATAAGGAAGTACTGAACAGAATTGGGGAGAAAAGGAATTTCTGGCATACTTTGACTAAAAGAAGGTATCGATTAGTAGGACACATTCTTAGACATCAAGGAATTGTGAATTTGGCGTTGGACGGAAGTGTTTGGGGTAAAATCGCAGAGGAAGACCAAGAGATGAATATATTAAGCAAATTCAAATGGATGTAGGTTGCAGTTCGTATGAGGAGTTGAAGAGGCTTGCTCAGGCTAGATTAGGTTGGACAGCTGCCAGTCTCCGGACTGAAGACCACAACAGCAACAACTTATTTTTTTAAAAAATTGATGTATTTTACTATTATTCATATTATTTGTGTATTATATTTTGTTAGGAAGTAATGCTGAAGAAGGCATAATTACTTTTGCCGAAACCTGAATCAAGGTTTTTGTATGTAAACCATTTTAGCAACTGGTTGGCTGAAATTTTGTTGACTTTTCGATCGTGCTCCACCGTTGCTGATCTGTAGCCATGTTTATTTTTTTTAATTCAAAAGTGATCACCAGAGGTCTCTGAGCACAACTATCCCACTGTTCAACAAGCCGAAGTATTTCTCAGATTTGCTGTAACTGTGACAAGAGTCTACTGTGCCCTTCAGTTCATCGCCCGAGTTGAAGCGCTTCCCTTTGAAATGTATTTTTTTTTTTTTTTTTTTTGTGCGGATTTTGGATGTATGGATACCGTCAGGCAGCAGACCAGTGGGAAGACCTAGGAAGAGGTGGATGGATGGAATGGGAGAAGACTTGTTCCAGTTGGGAATCACGGAAAACTGGAGACAGATAGCAGAAGACAGAGGCACATGGAGATCTCTAACTGTGGTGGCGCGCGGATTCTTCTAGATAAGGTTAAGTATTGTGGTATGAGTGGGACAGTGCACAAATGGTTTAAATCATACTTACCTGGAATAGTGCAGAAAGTTGAAATAAGCAGTTCACATGATACAGATGAAACAATTAATTCCTCTAACTGGGGAGTTATGAAAAATGGGGTCCCACAAGGTTCCGTCTTGGGTCCGTTGCTGTTCTTAATATATATTAATGACTTGCCATTCTACATTCACGAAGATGCTAAGCTAGTGCTTTTTGCTGATGATACAAGTATAACTATCACGCCTGACAAACAGGAATTAAATGATGAAATTGTAAATTATATATTTCAGAAAGTTATTAAGTGGTTCTTACAAATGGACTCTCATTGAACTTTGATAAAACCCAGTATATACAGTTTCATACAGTAAATGGCATGACACCATTAATAAATTTAGACTTTGAACATAAATCTGTACCTAAGGTAGAATATTCAAAATTTTTAGGTGTTTGCATTGACGAGGGACTGAATTGGAAGAAACATATTGAAGATCTCCTGAAACGTTTGAGTTCAGCTACTTATGCTATCAGAGTCATTGCAAAATTTGATGATATGCATCTTAGTAAATTAGCTTACTACGCCTATTTTCATTCATTGCATTCATATGGGATCATATTCTGGGGCAATTCAACATTGAGTAAAAAAGTATTCATAGCACGAAAGCGAGTAATCAGAATAGTTGCTGGATCCCACCCAAGAGCATCCTGCAGACATTTATTTAGGGATCTAGGGATCTTCACTATAGCTTCACAATACATATATTCACTCATGAAATTTGTAATTAACAATCCAACCCAATTCAAAAATAATAGCAGTGTACATAGCTGCAACACTAGGAGAAAGGATGATATTCACTATTCAAGGTTAAATCTAACTTTGGCTCAGAAAGGGATGAATTATGCTGCCACAAAAGTCTTCGGTCACTTAGCAAGTAGCATCAAAAGACTGACAGATTCCCGACTAGTATTTAAAAAGAAATTAAAGGAATTTCTGAATGGCAACTCCTAAAACGTAGATGAATTTTTAGATAAAACATAAAAAAGCAACAAAAATGTAATAAAAATCCTTAAAATATTGATTGTCAAGTGTAGACAACATTTACTAAACTGACACGTTCCACATCATTATGAAATGTCGTATATGTGACCCATGGAACAAGTATTAATGTAATCTAGGTTTCAGAAATTACTGCAACCAGTCGCCTATTGTTTCTTCTTAATGGATAGCATGGTGTTGTGTGTTGATGGAAGAAAAGTGTTGTGAAATGCTATCCAAAAGCGGACCATATATGGACAAATTAAATGTGAAACGCATAACTGTAAGTAATGTCTTGAAGACAGACTTATATTGTAATTATTCAGTGTAGCATACCAAAATTAGTGATTACTTTTTTCTCGTATTCTGCCATGCCACACATGCAAATGTAATTTGCACTAAATGTATACCATCTGATGATGAGCTGCTGGGCGGCTTGAAACCGGTAATGGTTTAAATAAATCTTCATTAAGAAGAAACATAAGGCGACTGGTTGCAGTAATTTCTGAAACCTATTTCAAGAAACAGTCGCGGGTTCCAACACAATGGATAAAAGTTTTAATCTAATCTAATCTAATCGACTGAATCTGATCGCGTCACGTAAGTAAGGTAGTCAAACTGACTACCTGCCGTATATGTTACGGAATGCAACATCGATTTGATGCCGCTCGTGATTTGCACAGTGCTCACGTACACCGCGTAAACACTCTACAGGCAGTAAACCTTAAACTGTTTTCCCAATGTTTGCGTAACAGTGTCGTGCCACTTCCTCCACAATAAAAGCTTAAGGTGTCGCATGAATGCAGTGCAGGTGCGCGGCTCGAGTACTGCCGCTCGCCTTGTGCACTTGGGCAGGGCCGCGCGGTGAGTTGTCCGCGGGCAGCAGGTGGGATTGTTGCGTCGCCGCCTCCGCCGCCCTCGCCTGCGTGGGCGGCAGTAACAGCCGCAGGTGGCGAGCGTGGGAGGCGCACACACTTCCGGGTACTGGGCGGCAGCAGCAAAGAGGCCGCACCACGCCGACTGTGTCAGGAGTGTACCGTCAGGCGTGCCCCAGGGGAGTGTGATAGGATCGCTATTATTTTCTATCTATATAAATGATCTGATGGACAGACTAACTTGTAATTTGCGGCTGTTTGCTGATGATGCTGTGGTGTATGGGAGGGTGTCGTCTGTAACTGACTGTAATAGCATACAGGATGACTTAGACAAAATCTCTAGTTGGTGCGAAGAATGGCAGCTAGCTCTCAATGTAGAAAAATGTAAGGTGATGCGCATGAGTAGAAAAAACAATCGCATAATGTTCGAATACAGCATTAGTAGTGAGCTTCTTGACGCTGTCGCGTCGTTCAAATATCTCGGCGTAACATTGCAGAGCGATATGAAATGGAACGAGCATGTAAGGACAGTTGTGAATAAGGCGGACACCCGACTTCGGTTTATTGGGAGAATTTTGGGAAGATGTACTTCACCTGTAAAGGAGACCGCGTATAAAACGCTTGTACGACCACGTCTTGAGTATTGCTCAAGTGTTTGGGACCCGCAGCAGATCGGTTTGAAGGAAGACATAGAGGCGGTTCAGAGGCGAGCAACTACGTTTGTTACCGGTAGGTTCGACCAATGCGCGAGTGTCACGGAAATGCTCCGTCAACTCAATTGGGGACGTTCTTTTCGTGAATTTCTGTTAAGTAAATTTAGAGGGCCGGAATTTGAAGCTGAGTATAGTACGATCTTGCTGCCTCGTACTTACATTTCGGGTAAAGATCACAAAGATAAGATAAGAGAAATTAGTGCTCGTACGGAGGCATATAGGCATTCTTTTTTTCCTCGTTCAATTTGGGAGTGGAATAGGAAAGGAAATGCCTAGTAGTGGTACAGTGTACCCTCCGCCAAGCACCTTACGGTGAATTGCGGAGTATGTATGTAGATGTATATGTAGAAGAGAACGACCGATCATAGTGAGGGCGTGTGTAGGGACACAAGCTGTCGAGCCACATACGTGTCACTACACGCAGTAAGAACCTGCGTGTGGGGCTATGCACGGTTCTGATTTAGAAGTTTGGCTCGATGTTATCTCAGGGTCTGCTTTCATGATCCTGCAACGAACTCGTTTGATCTTGCAGTTAAAACACTCTCTGCATAGGCTCTAGTTTGCGAAACAAAAACCAAATGTTTGTTAAGCTTAAGGGACTTAACTACGGGGTCATCAGTCCCTAAACTTACCAACTACTAATGAACTACCTACAACTAAGGACGGCACAAATATCCATGCCCGAAGGGGGATTCGAACCCCCGACCGTAGTGGCCGTGCAGACCGTGACTGAAGCGCCTCAGTCACCTCGGCCACCGCTGCCGGCTTTGCGAAACAAATAAGAATTATTACATAAACTTGTTCATTAATAAAAAAGGTTTTATTCTAACATTTGCAAATGACGTACGCAAAGTCAGAGATTTCCTTGATTAACGTTTATTTAATCAAATTGGTTTCTTATTGGAAGTGGTCAGATGAATTAAAAAAAAAAAAAAAAAGTAGGGACAGTTGAAAAGGAAAGTCGGAGAATTCGGACCAAGTTCCTTTTTCAATGTGTTTCTAAATGTACTCAACATTATAAGTTGACAACCGTTCATCCGCTTGTGATAAAATTTTGCACAGTCACGTTCAAAGCGAGAGGAAGGTTTAAATGAAACAAAAGTTTGGCGAGAGGAAGGTTTTAATGAAGCAAAAGTTTAGAACAGTTGGTCAGAAAATAGGAAAATTTCTGGAAAACTGAAAGAGCTCTTTTCTTTGGGCTGTCAATATCATTCGCACGATTGCAATAAAATTTTGCACATTTGAAGTTCCAAGTAAGAGTACATACATATTAACAATTACATGACCCGGTGAACTTACCTCTTAATATAAACCATATTAATTTAAATCATATTTTAGCGAGAATAACGAACAGCAATTAAATTTTATGTTTGACAGATCATATACAAGTTTAGATCGTGTAAAGCGAACTTGACTCTTTCAAAGTATATTTCTGAACGCACCCAACATAACAACCAAGTCATTATTTTAAATGTTTTGAATCTAAATTTTCCTCACAATTTTTCCATATTTTATCACCGTTTAAGTCTTCCCCTGAAATTCCACGAATGTGACGTGACTATTATCCTAGACATGTGTGCGTGATTTGTCCACTCTTTCCGCCCACTATCGAGCCGATACTTAGACTGATGATGCCTTTATAAAGCTACTGCGTTTAAAAGACATGATTTAAATTAATATAGTTTATATTACGAGGTAAGCGATACGAAGTTCACAGGGTCATATATATATATATATATATATATATATATATATATATATATATATATATATATTGTTTTATGAATATATCAAACTGTATTGAGCTTCATATAAGAATTAGAGTAGATACTTTGTGACTTACAAGATAACGCGTATGTCTATCCATCTCAATAAATAGGAATGTAGCTTCCATGAATAACCATGATGTCAAAATAGGATTAATAGATAACTAAGAATTTTTCCAAACTTTTCTGATTTGTTTATTTATTATACTCTCTTCGCCATTCTCTAGAGACTATAGCATAATGAGTTAAAGTGAAATGAGCGATCCATCCTCATAAAGATTAGGAACAAAAGGTAATCTATTGCGTCGTAAATGATGCCTTTCCCTTACGATCTTTATTATGGATTGCATTATGTAAATGAAAGATTTTAATAAGATTAACTGCGATACAACCTTACAAATTCTGAAGATAGAAATTACACCCTAAACAAAAGCCTGTTATTCATTTTTACCAGTGACACCTTTCAGAATTAAAATCAGTGTTAGTTGGAAGATTATTGGGTATAAAATTAATCGCTTACCAGTTAAAAAAATAAATTTAGTATTCGCGTGAAGTGATGCTTCAAAACTCATGGGAGATAGAGCCCTTAATAGGACTGAATGATAGGTGGCCCCCAATAGGTGATGTGTTTGCTCTAGTCTAGCAGAAGCGTGGCGGTTTATTTGGCTGCACCTGCAGCGTGCCGTGACCGGCATGTGCTTCCTATTTATATGTGATTACGGCGTGCTACTTGGAAAAGTATTTTCAGCCTTCCCCTTTCCATCCCAACCTGAAAGCGATCTCGCGGTGACGACTGTACTATAAAGTACTGGGCTACACGAAAATAAAGCTGCAAGTTTCAAATGGACACACACACACACACACACACACACACACACACACACACACACAATAAAACTGAAATTTCAATAGCTACTTTGTCACGCGTAACAATCTTTTCGTCGTTTGTTACAATGTTGTTGATTTTTGGAAGTGACTAAACTGCAACGGTTATCAGTCCCTTGTTACAATCTAACAGGAGCCAGATAAACACGTTTTATGTTAGGGGACCTAGTTTGGTGAGAAAAATCAATTTTTGTAGTAAACATTTTTTCTTCTACTGCAAATATTGAGCAGTATCTTGTGAGGGAGCTGATATGGAGCCGTTTATTTCGCGTCTCAATGTATTAGGTGTTAAAGAAGTTTTCTTGGTTGGAGAACTGTGTGACGTAATAGAAAGGGTGTGTGAGAGAGAGAGAGAGACAGTAAATGAGCTTGTATCCCGTGGGAAAGCTCCGACCCTATTGCTAGTTGAGATCTGATTGGCTTCCGCCTGTACTAGTTGCCGCCAAAACTTCAAGCTTCTTTTATTAATATTTAACTTTCCTATATTTATTAAAAATTGTTTGTATACTTTCTGTAATGCTTTTGTGCTAAGCTATATTTCGGTTAATTCAAAGATTTAATTATTTGTATATTTTGTAATAAGTTGAACAATGTTAGTCTAGAAGTTTCGCTTGGCGCCAAAACGGTGGCTTGTGGCGCGCAGCAAGGTGCGGCGGCAGTCAGTCGAGCGCCGACCGCGATATCTTGAACATTCATGTTAGTTCAGTGCGGGCCAGGGACAGTTTATACGTTATGTATCGCTTATATATTTAATATTACGCTGTCTGTATATTTGTGCTTGGATATACACTGGCATTTCTTCAATACAAACATGCACTGCCTTCCTTTTTATTTTTAAGTAGCCCCGCCGTAATCTGTTTCTCCGAAAACTATCCACAGTTGCTGCACCTACCATTATGTAATATAATAAATGTATTTCAAAAATAGATCATAATAATAAAATTTAACCTCAATGCTTGAGCAACAGTTAGGTTTTGTCTACTTACACTATCTGCAGCCATATAATGCCTTTAACTTACATATTGGGCTACTGAAAAAGAAGGAAAATATTTCAGACGTTTATATCTTGTAAACTACAAAAGACAGATCCATAATTCTTACGTTCTTGTAAAGTTACAACATTCCATTCACGGCGCTTTTTCTTCACATGCATGACCTCAGTGGCACCATTGTTTCTCTTCTAGATATGCTTCTGTTTTTTTCCACAACTTGAAGATGCAGATGATTTCATCCTCATGCAGGATTATATCCAGCCTCATTTCTCTACGCACGTCCAACGTTACGACACCATTCCAGGCCTTTTGATCTGTCTAAGAAGATACATAAGACTGTCGCCGCGTATTTATCCCAACCTATGCTTGACACTCTTGAAAGTTTGCGACAATGACTTGTTGAAGCCGTGAATTCGATAACGAAAGACTAGCTGCTTCGAATGTGGTGCCACGCTTTCGATTTCAGTCTTGCAATTCATGGTCATATTACATTACAGACATGTGACATTTTCTTTTTCGAGAAACGTTGTGTTGTTGTTTTTATCTTTTGAAATTTGGAACTCATAAATGTTTCAAATTTGTTCTGTCTTTTTGAATAGCCGTACATAATTCAAACACAGACCCAGAAAGTTTGATGGTTTCATAAGTAGCTATTTGATTGGGGTTCAGACTAGTTAAGAATGAATAAAGCATTAGACTTAACAACGCTACGTTTAGAGCAAGTCATTGTCATTAGGCCTCTGAATAAGAAATGTGTTGAATGTATTCCGCAGCTGCCCTGTCATCTCGCGTCAGCAATTTCCATAGTTATTAAACTAGGGAGAACCAGCTTTGGCCGCATTGAAACCTTTACTTTTTTTTTATTACAAATCGATTTCAGTGTATGAGCATCTTCATTTCTACAAAAAAAAAAAAAAAAAAAAAAAAAAAAAAAAAAAAAAAAAAAAAAATAAATAAATAAATAAATAAATAAATAAATAAATAAAAAAATATAATATCAGCCTCTAGACGTGAAAGTCGTTACGAATTAAGAAACGGAATAAACTATATGCGGACGTATAAGTCATCACAATATGAAGAGAAAAGTAAAACATAGTATCATAGATAGAGTCCAGGCCCTGTGGGCCCACAAATAAGCTGCAAATTTCAAAGTTTTACACTGTGCAGTGCTGCCCTCTATAACAGTAGGGCCTATGATAAATTGCCATAACTTAGAGTAAAAATTACAAAAAATATATAAAC
Source organism: Locusta migratoria (assembly GCA_026315105.1). Lineage (NCBI taxonomy): Eukaryota > Metazoa > Arthropoda > Insecta > Orthoptera > Acrididae > Locusta > Locusta migratoria. Next base: position 974,623,634 of record CM048744.1, on the reverse strand, counting down.
AGAAATTACATAAGTAGTAGGAGTTCATGATTTGAAATTGAAGTAATATTCTTTCAACTTAGAAATACAGAATACGAAAAAACGGGCCAATTGCACCCTGTGTCAAAATGATCAGTAACTTAATACAGGAGTTGTCAAAGCCATCTCAGAATATACAACGTCTCAAAACGTCCTTCAGCACAGAAAACAATCAAAATGTACGTAAATCATAAATCATAAACTGCTACTTAAGTCAGAAAACCTCCATTGTATCTTTAAACAGAATACCTAAGTGTACTAATCAGTACATTGCGAACAATCATAAGAAAAACGTGAAAACCATTAACAAAAAATACATAAACTTATTTTATCTTCACAAATTCCTTTACAAAAATAGTATCCTGAAGCATTTCATAATACGGTAATAAACCGACATCAGCGTTTACAGTTATAAGAAAAAAGTCTTGCAAATTACATAGCGTAAATTCAAAGTATCTACATCTTCACTGGATGAGTAGTCCGTATTGCGAAGTGCGTGTATGTGGTCGTGCCTGTTTACAGAGAAGGCTACTGCAGTGAACCGCATTATTCCACGTTTTGACTAATGACAGCAACAAAACCATGAGGTAAATTTAATGCACTCTAAAAACAAATAAATAAAAAGAATAAAATTAAATTAAATTTTAAAAAATAATGGTGGCATATATACCGCGAAGGAGCTACATAAATTGGTCACTTACTGAGGTGCTAGGGGCGTGATCAATATAAGCAGATCTCAGCGTTAGTATCTTAGTTAAAGAAACCACTTGGAGAAATTGCAGGACAAAGAAGAAGACCGATGCCACTTTTCATGTCGTTGTCAGGACTGGGTGAACAAAAGGCGAACACGGCGACAAGAAGGAAGAGGTTGATTTAGAAGGACAACAGAACGTGAAGACTGAGCAATAGACTCCATTGTTACTGATCTGCCGTGTAACTGGTGCTTCTCGAGGCTCACAGAAAGGCGACTCAGCTGACGGCGGCCCTTCCACCGACAAAAAATGGACCTCAGGACACCAACGAGCCTTTTTGCAGACGTATCGGACATATTCCGTTTAGAATCACACTAGAAAAATCTTTAATTATCATTCCTGCTTCGATGAGAACTCTGATGACTAGCTAAGAAATGTCTGGAGACGTCATGGACAGCGGAGGAATACCAACCTGGCTGTTCCTCGCCTTACGGTCCGACAGTAAGCAGTGATGGTCGATGGTGCCACATCATTTAATGGAGAGGCCCAGTCAATTGTCAGTGTTGGTACCCATACAGTAGTCAATACTTTACTGTCCATTTTGTTGCCTTCGATTACAAGCTAACCTGTGTCTACATGTCAGCAAGATTAATGCCTACCAGGAGCTTCAGTTGCTAATAATCTCTTTCTGAGATGGGTTAAGCTAAAGGAAACGCCTACATTTTGTAAGAAACACAATTAAAATTTGCCAAAAGTCAATTTCGCATTTTAGCAACTGCAGAATTTTTCTAGGTGAAGGCTTGGGCAGCGAAAAATTGCATCACGAAGGGTTCCGCATGAATTGATCGAAATGCAAAAATACATGCGTTATGAGCTGGATGTTATTACGCTATCTTTTGACGGACGACGTCGAAACTATTATTAGTACATGCCCCATGCGGAATCTTATCTGTTGTTGACCTACCACAATTTTATCGAATGTAAGAGTCTGTTTCTACTCTTCTCACGGTAGTCGAAAAATTTAATTGTTGGAGAATGTGGATTAAACGAGTTAAAACGAAGGCGAAAGATCTTACATGCGTTTTTATTTCTCCAAACCGCAGACAACTCGTCTGCTCCGTTAGAAGGCGAAAAGATACATTGTCCTCATTCATTTAATTTTTCAACGGGAAATAGGTGAGATGCGTAAGTGATGGGTATTCTGGCATGATGCTTACTACATCACAAAATTCATTTCCCACTTCTTCATGTTTCAAATGACAAACAGAAACACGAATGTAGTCACTTCACTTGTCGCGAGGCTATTACCCGTTTGTTCGAATCCTCCCTCGGGCATGGATATTTGTGTTCCCTTTAGTATAAGTTAGTTTATGTGTAGTTTGTAAGTTTAGGGACTGATGATCCCGCAGTCAGTTCCCATAAGGTTAACAAACATTTTTGAACTTCACTTTTTAGAAGAAATATGATTGTAAACTGGTCCAAATCATAATATCTCAATTTTTTACATCTACATCCATATTCCGCAAGCCACCCGACGGTGTGTAGCGGAGGGTACCTTGAGTACCACTATCGGTTCTCCCTCCTATTCCAGTCACGTATTGTTCGCGGACAAAAAGGTTGTTGGTATGCCTCTGTGTGGGCTCTAATCTCTCTGATTTTATCCTTATGATCTCTTCGAGAGATATACGTAGGAGGAAGCAATATACTGCTAGACTCCTCGGTAAAGGTATGTTCTCGAAACTTTGACAATAGCCCGTACCGAGCGACAGAGCGTCTCTCCTGCAGAATCTTCCACTGGTGTCTATCGATCATCTCCGTAACGCTTTCACGATTACCAAATGATCCCGTAACGAAGCGCTGCTCTCCGTTGAATCTTTTCTACTTCCTCTATCAAACCCACCTGGGTTAATATATATATATATATATATTCAAGGTGTTTTTTCTACAACAAGCATTGTGATCCACTAACTTTTATAATGTGCAATATATATTTCGTTTCCATTTAATAAACAGGAATACTGTTTACGCATTCATGAGTTCCGTTATAAATAGGATGAAAGTACGTATCGGATGTGTTGATTTATCGACCAGCGGACGTTCCAACCAGTAAATTAATAACAGATCTTAATCGTATTTTCAGTTGTTTTCCTTAAGAATTTCTTTTGAGGAAACAAGAGCCGCGGCGGAGCGGCCGAGCGCATTGAGGCGCTATGCTACGAAGCGCGATGCCGTTTCCCGTCGGGGGTTCGAATTCCCCCCTCAGGCATGGATATTGTGTCGTATTTAGTATAAGGTAGTTCAAAATTTTCAAATGTTTGTAGAGCTTATGGGACTTAACTAAGGGGTCATCAGTCCCTAAACTTACAAACTACTTATGAACTATCTAATATCCATGCCCGAAGGGGGATTCGAACCCCCGACCGTAGTGGCCGTGCAGACCGTGACTGACGCGCCGCAGTTCCCTCGGCCACCACGGGAGGCTTTAATTTATCAACAGGAAATCGGTTAAATGCGTAAGTGATGAATATTCTGGCATGATGCTTATTACTTCACTAAATTCATTTCCCACTTTTTCATTTTCCAAATGACTTAAACAGAAACATGAATGAAGTCATTTCACTTGTGGCGAGGCCGTTCCCCGTTGGGGGTTCGAATCCCCCCTCGGGCATGGATGTTTATGTCATATTTAATATAAGGTAGATCATAAGTAGTTTGTAAGTTTAGGGACTGATGACCCCGCAGTTAAGTCCCTTAAGCTTAACAAACATTTGAACATTTGGAAACAGGTAGGAAAAGTTGCGTAATTCTTGTGCGGGGGGTGTGGCCTATATGGAACTCGTAAGAGTTGTTACGTTCGCCCGCGCGAAATGCCTTTGGCTGAGGGCTATTTGTGTTATAAATTTCACGTGTTGTAAATGTGAAAAACACAAAACTCTTATAACAATGCTTTGGTGAGGCGAGTGCCAACAGCCGTAATATATTTCATAAAATGCATTTTTAAAAACCATTAGCTGTTTATTCAAAACCTTATATATCTACCAGTTTCGGTGAATAGACCATCTTCACGGAAAAAAATGGTGTTAAAACTGAATGGTAAAATGCATCAAATAAATTACATCTAGCTGAGACAAACAGGAGTCAGTATAATTAAAAGTGTTAAAATGCAGTGGTCATCTTAGATGAAACCTATCAGTGAAACACAACATATAAGTTTGATTCCATTTCCTGGAGGTGCTCTAAGACCACACAATGATGAACACACCAGATGTATTTCGCAGCATTGGCCGTTAATGTTTTATTTAAAAAACCACTGATCGATGTCAATCACCTAGTGATCATCTGAAGTGTCCTTCAAACGAGCATATGAATGCCCTGAATGTAACTGCAACGGTAAACTTAAATTGACTGCAATTTAAGTTTACCGTTGCAGTTACATTCAGGGCATTCATATGCTCGTTTGAAGGACACTGCAGATGATCACTAGGTGATAGAAATCGATTTGTGGTTTTTTAAATAAAACATTAACGGCCAATGCTGCGAGATTCATCTGGTGTGTACAACATAAAAGGTAAGTACAGACAATGTGTTCCCCTTGTGAGTCTTTCTTGGTCGTGCTTTCCACTTGTTCGGTTCCTTCAGCCACCGTTCACACAGTGAGAGACTCCTCGCCCCGGTCCAGTGTGTCCGCCTGCCTGTTGCTGGCGGCCGCGGATCGTTTTTTACCCCCTCCCTCCCTCCCTCCCTCCCTCCCTCCCTCCAAACACTCCCTCGCCCTCCTCCCCCGCGCCCCTGCAGAAGCCATCCGTCTTCCTGGCCAGACGTCAGCCGGCGTCTGCTTCTCACGGGAACCTCTGCCCTGTGTGCCGCTACCGCCGCGTCGCTGGCCACACGTGCTCTCCCGGCCGGCTGGCTACAAGTCATCCGGAAACAGGGGCGTCTCCTCCAACCAGCCGCACCACTCTGTCTGACGGCGGTCTGACACTACAACAGAACCGACCCGATCCCTAAAAGTGATTCGTCGGCGCACTGCGTACCAACACCACACGAAAGGTGCGTCGAATCACAGTCACCCGTTTCTTGCAGAAGCGTAATAAACATCGCGTTGATTTTATTTGATTTTCTCGGGGAAGCCAAAACAGTCTTGGTCCAACCCGCCACTGCCCGCACCGAAACTAAGTTTATTGTGGGGTATCGCTCCCTGTATATGTATTTAAGCCAACCAATGCCCTTGAACAGTGCAAGGAGTCCCTTTACCACTTCTTTATTAGACACAGTTTCTTCGGGTCTGGTTGTCGCAAATGTTCTGTGCCTTTTACTCTCCAATGCAATGCATTCGAAGATTAGATGTGATGCAGTTTCATCACCGTCATCACAGATCCTACATTTAGGGTCCTCTTCTGTTATTCCCATTGTATGTAGGTGGTTTTTTTTAATTCCCAGGATTGCAGAGCTTCTTCTAAAATATGGCTTTGGCATCATTACCTTGCCATGTTTTTGTTGATAGAGGAGGGTGTCCATAACGAGGAAATCAAAGAAAAGCTGGGAATGAACACCATATATGAAGCAGGTAGAGCGAACAGCCTGAGATGGTGGGGTCATGTTTCACGCATGGGAGAAGCAAGGTTACATAAGAGACTCATGAGCTCGTCAGTGGAGGGTAAGAAGAGTCGAGGTAGACCAAGAAGAAAGTACTTAGATTCGGTGAAGAATGATTTTGTAGTAAAAGGCATAACATCAGACGAGGCATCAACGTTAGCATTGAAAAGGGGATCATGGAAGAATTTTATTAGAGGTACTATGCTCCAGAATGAACGCTGAAAGGCATAATCAGTCTCTAATGATGATGATGATGATGATGATGATGATGATGATGACTTTGGTCCAATATTCTACATGCTGTCTTCTGAGCCAGTTACGTAGCTCCAATCTGATAATTGCCTTGGTGATTGTCAGGACAGGTTCCGGTCCAATAAATGGAGTCTCTGCCACCATCCTGGCTAATCTGTCGGCATGTTCGTTGCCACTGATCCCCGAGTGGCCAGGGACCCACAATAGGTTTACCCTATTGCTTTTCCCTAGCTCTACCAGAACCCTGTGACAGTCTGCAACAATTTTAGACCTTGTTGCAGGAGCTGCCACTGATCTCAGGGCTGCCTGTCTGTCTAAATAGGTATAGATGCTACGGTCTTTGTAGCACCTACGCAAATTCTCCTCCACACACGCCCTGATGGCAGTGATTTCGGCCTGGAATACTGAGGCCACTTTCCCTAGAGAGATGTCTCTGGAAATTTGATACTTATATGCCCTGTGCCTTAATGTTCCCATTAACCTGCGGTCGTGGAGGCTGCACCACGTATCAACAGAGGTTTTTCAGTATGGGTCGACAGCTGGTACCTACATAGCGCTTGAGCTAGAGTCCTGTAGTAGTAATCGTTCTTTGTCCACTTTAAGCACTATTTCAAGAATAAAAGTTGAGTGAATGTGGATACTCTAAGATTACTAACTTTTATTTCCGGCGCTATATGTTACCAAGCAGAACGATACAGCCACGTTAATGAATTATATTGTTTGCATTCGATGGACATATTTGGTGGTTTTTAATGAATATGGTTTTTTTTTCGTTTTGGCACACTTTAGGATACGTAGTAACACTAAAAGTCGAAATTTAGTTGAAAATAACGGCTCAACCGCTCATCTGACACGAAAATTGAATAATTTAATTTGTAGAGGAGTAAATTCTCTACAACTTTGTTCCTTTATGTTTTTTTCATATCTCTCTTCGTTCAGCACCAAATTTTACAGACATAATGATGGCCACCAGAGATCAGAAACTCCAAAAAAAAAAAAAAAAAAAAAAAAAAAAAAAAAAAATCCGTTCATCTGACACGTATTGCACGGATGTGTATGAGTAATCGGTTGGAAACTTTCCTCATGTCAGCACGCTGTAGGTGTCACCACTGGAACCAACCTCGTGTTAATGATCTGAAAAGATCTGAGATCTGTAAAACGTCATCTTCGTTGTGTAGCAATTTTAATGGCCAGGACATATATAAGGTTTAAAAGGATGTATAGGTTGCCGTTCTTATTCAGAGATGAAGCAGCTTGCGCATGATAGGATACCGTGGAGAGCTGCATCAAACCAGTCTTCGGACTGAAGGCCACAACAATATGTGGTTCAATAAAACGTATCCTCCGATTACCAGAATTTCACTCTAACAAGACACAACAGTGTATTATGACCAAGTCGAAAGTATGCGTTTGCTGGGAGGTTTTGGGGCACAAAGTAGCATCCAAACTCTTTTGCAGCGGTGTGTTCTGTCAACGAGACTTTTCTCCTTACTGTCTGCAGTACATTCGTACATTCTCATTTACGGATATGACCATTTTTTGAAAATTTAGGAAACCCTACTACATTTGTTACATGTTAAGTTGTACGTAAACTAACCTGTTATTAATAAAGGTAAGTGGGTAAGCATTTTCGTCAGCCTCACTGGATGATCTTTTCGTAACATTTAATATATATTGCTATGGAGGGAATGCAAGTGTTTCGTTTGAGGCAGATTCATCATTTCACCATTCGTTCTTTCTGTTGCAGGTGAGTACGTGGCTCCTTCAACAAGTGGTGATTCAGCCAACAGAGAAATGATCCCTCCTACCTTGCTGCTTCCTGTGAGTAATAGGCTGCTACTGAAAATGCACCTTGGTTTAAAAATTATAAAACACATATAATGCGATCTAGATTATTGTATTCACAAAGGTGTGGTATACACCCCCCCCCCTTTTTTAAGTTATTGGTACGTTAGCAATATTGTCTTTATTATCTATATGATATCTCTCGAAGTTTTCGAATATTCCAATACAATGTGATCATCATTACGTTGTTTATCCAGACTTCTCGTTGTCGTTGTGGAGACAGATTGCCAAATCGACTATGGTCTGCTAGCCACAGTCTCCAATTACTACTGGATGTATGTGTGAGTGTGGGGAGCGTAGTGATGATGTTGTAATTAGAACCTTTCTATTCAAAATTGTATAGTGTATGGAATATATAACAGATACAATTACAGCGTCACTATAGCAGCAACATTGGTTATGTGACTTGAAACATTGTGTACTATCGTTCGCCAAAAACGTTATTGTTTGGCGCAAGAAGATACTGTGTTGAACTAGTGGATAAAATAAAATGTGCGTAACTCAAGTATATACTCAGAACATTCTGTCGCTGATGGTTACAAACAAAAATTAGATTTAGGTTGCCTCTGCCCTACCACAGATTGAAATGTAACTTGTAATATTTTATACCATCTGAAGATGAGCTGCTAGGCAGCTTGAAACCGGTAATGGTTTAAATAAATCTTCATTAAGAAGAAACAAAAGGCGACTGGTTGCTGTAATTTCTGAAACCTATTTCAATAAACAGTCGCAGGTTCCTACACAATGGATAAAAGTTTTATGTGTTTTGTTTTTCCCTCTTGGTGGCAAGAGGGGGTGGCGCTAGCTGATATTTCGCACCCCTGTGCCCAATGTAATTAACACGGCCGTGGACCTCACTTGAGGCGTACACGGGTAGCTTAATGCTGGAGGCGACCGCTCGCGATATGCGAGGAATATGCGTTCGAGTCCTGTGCGGCACAGACTTTCATACAGAGGCTGCAGCTGAAGTGGTGCAGCGTCGTCAGCGCAGAGCAGTGCTTCACTAATGGCCGCCAGCCCTGTAGCGCCTGCAGTGGAGGAGTATGCAGCCAGCACGCGCGGGTGTCGCTAGTGAGGCCTATCAGCAGGGGAAGCGCCTCCTCAGATCGACTCAGCACGGCGCGGCGCCCCTATCACACCACGATAAAGGCCAGCGCTTGGTAGAGTTCCTGCCTGCATCAGCCTGCCGACAACAGACGATACTGCCGATCGGCTTTTGCTGAGGACCTAGAAGTTTTCATCTACATATCCATTACCACAACTACAAATCACATTTAAGTGCCTGGCAAAGGATGTATCGAAAACCTATTGTAATATTTCTCTACAGTTCCCCTCTCTAATAGAGCGCAGAAAGAAGGGACACCTAAATCTTTCAGTTTTCCTTCTGATTTCTCTTACTATGATGAGCATGCTCCTTTCTAGTTTGTCAGTGATTGTAATTAATTTACGACCTTAACACTCGACTGATTTGTCGTGTAAATGAAGTTTGACATAATCTCATGTCACTGCTCATTAGTGAGGGTCAATTGCGAATTTTTGCACCGTGTAAATATCGTTTATAAAGCGTTTTGCAGTTGATTTCAATCTTCTGATGACTTTAAAAACCGATAAACGAACATTTATAACAGAGCTGTGAAAATTATCTGTTTTATGACATTTATTAAATATAATTTATTTTTTGGATTGGTCGTGGAGATGGAACTGGGATTTGCTATATGATCGTATGAGTGTGTATATGTGACTTTGTGTGACTAGGAGTGATTTATGTTGATAACAAACGATGCGTTACGTAAAATTCAGATTTTCCACACATAAGAAAAGCACATCAAATTCTTTGTGACTGTTCCACACACTGGATCAAAAACTAAGCCCTGATAGTAAATTATATATTATTTATTTTTCACGTCAGGCCCGCGCAACGGATAACTCACTCGTGCATTGCTATGAAAAGAAACTCTAACTCATCCGTTAATTACTTCCATAAATTACTTCAAAATGAATGGATCACTTTAATGCCGCGTTCTAAATTCTTAACATCAGTATCAAAAATGAAAAACTTCAACTATTGTGTACGGTGAAGTTAATCTGTGGTTTCAGAAAAGCAACTGAGAGTGGACATAAATATTTTACTGTGAAATGAAGTGAATCCTTGTGACACTTCAAAGATGCCAATACCTTTACTGAGAAGTAAACTGAATTTTTGTAAAAGTTGAAACGTACTGTGGTTGGTTCATCACGCTTAGTCAAACACTTCATTATCGAGCGTTGTTAATCACCTAATTACTTTATCAAAAAATGATCTCTTGAAATTCTCTACTCACAGTTAATACAACTCTACCTTTGATATTTCACTCATTGTAACTGCCTCATCGTTATCATATTCTCAACATAGTTTTCAACAATCTTAACCTGGACCCTAATTATTTTAGTGAATGTTATCTGTTAAAACATACACTCACAGAGCCACCACGTGCAAGTACGTTTGAGATTAACACTTTTACTTCACTTGAAAACAACTCACATCAATTAACTGGTCGTAAAACTTATTGGAGGAAAAATGGAAGTTTCTACACACTACAAAATAATGGAAGAGAAATTTAATTATCACACTTACATTTAAAATTAAAAAGCAACATAATTACAAAAACATATACATATTACCTTATACATTCTTAGTCTGCACGTCTTCATCCTATTCAGCAGTCGAGCTATCAGATATCCCCTGCCCACCGCTCACAGTTCAACCTCCTACTCCGCCCGCTACATCACAACAAGACACGACTGCCCATTCCCACCGTTACACTGCGACACCATTACCAGACAGATCAATATGCTACCTCTCTGACCAAGGAAGCTAACTATACAGTATACACTCTTCGACATACAGGAATCTTATTCACAAAATAATAATATCAACAGAATATTACAAAATATTAAATCCAACTGAATATAGACCCCTCGTAGCTGCTCAGATTGTCTCATAAATCGTTTATAAAGACGAGGAACATTAGGGGCCCTAAAACACATCCTTGGGGAACGCCAGATATTCCATTTTACTCGATGACTTTCCATCACTTACTACGTACTGTGTCGAATCCAATCTCACAACTGTGTCGATATTTCATAAGCACGCAATTTGATTAGAACACGCTTGTGAGGAACATTGTCAAAAGCCTTCCGGAAATCTAGAAATATGGAATCGATGGTTTCAGAATCCGTGTTGACTATGAGTCAATAGATCGTTCTTTTCGAGGTAGCTGATGATGTTCGAAATAAAATATGGTCCAAAATGGTGCTGCAAACCGACGTCAATAATATTAATACACTTTACTTTTGTGGATCACTACTGCTGCCTTTCTTCAATACTGGAACGACCTGTGCAAATTTCCAGTCTTTGGGTACGTATCTTTCACTGAGCGAGCGGTTGTATATGAGGAAGATAGGTATGCAACTACTTCATCAGAATACTCGGAAAGAAACGTAATTGGTTTACAATTTCAAACTCCGTCCGTTCGGCCGCGATGGACTGACCGAGTGCTCTATGGCGCCGTATTGCGGAGCGCGCGGGTGCTCGCCATCGGGGTTTGGAGTCTTTCCTGGGGCATGGGTTTCAGTGTTGTCCTTAGGTTAGTTTTAATTCAAGTAGTCTAGGGACTTATAACCAAAGAAGGTAATCCCATAGATTCGCAAAAATTTGATATTTTTCTATCCGTACTGATGTTGTGCGAATTTAAATCAATAGAAACTACTTTCCATGCTTGTACCTTCTACGCCGTAGTCACTTTCTCTGTTCCATTTCTGCCCTTTCTATTGTGTCCTTATATTTCGATAAAACGATTTCTAGAAATAAATATTTTTCGTGTTGAGAGAAGTTTCAGTATAGCTCTTTTTCCTGTGTACCTCCTTCCATCTTTTAAACATGAAAGCTAGATAAATATTGTCTATCCAATTAATATTTGCGGGTGAGGCTCAATCATCATGTCGATAGGCGATTATAGTGGTGTTGCCAAGCATCTTAAATGCTGACTCAGATCAACGTCGAACGAGCTTCGGCGGATCAAGTGTTAGCATTATATCCGTTACAGCCGTGAACTAACGTCAGAGTTCATCTCGTGTCAACGTTGTTTATACAATCGACCCGCAAACTTTTTAATATATATTACACTGTTTTTTTTTTTTTTTTTTCCTTTATTGATATTTTAACGCTAACCCAGATTGCAGGCAGCAGGCTGGCAGTAGCTTCGGTGGCTGCTCTTCAGCCTTTACACTGTGATGTTGGTCTATATAATGTAAACACGCTTAAGGTTATATGAGCACAGTGTGCATTATGTTTAATCGTGTTACGTAGAACATAATCTATATCTATAAATGAATGTCTGTTCGGTGTAGTTTATCACGTCTGAACCACAAGACATAAAGAGCTCAACATTTGTACAGTTACTAATGTTTACGGTTTTATGGCGATCGGATAGCTATTTATCTATATATATTAATGTGAATATCTGTTCGGTGTACGCTTATCAAGTCCAAGCGACAAGACGCAGAGACTTAAATATTTGTACAGTTACTAATCTATACCTGCGGAAGGTTTTAGGTATGGTTTTATAGCAATCTGATAGATATTTAGTAATTTGAAGAATATAACGCGAAATGCGGAACAATGATTACTCTTTGAAAATTATATTTACTCTATGACAATGGTTTTATTGGTTACATTCTTGCTTGAGGGTTGATTATGATAAAAGGGTGGAGTATATTCGGATGGAAAGTTATCGGTGTATATAAAATTCTACGTGTGTGTGTATGTTAATATTTCGCTCTGCAGCGAAAACTACACAGCGCAAACGAATGGTCTGTGTGTAATTGTTGTCCGAAGTCTCCCGTTGTACACCATAGCAGTTCCATGCCGATGGTTATAAGGGGGTGGAAGATATGGTGCTTGAAAGTCGTAAAATTATAACAAAATTAAGACTGAAGGCCAGCGATGACGTTTGCGACTTTATAGCAAGGAGGTTACATACAACGAAACGTGATTCCACAGACCATATCTTTGGTCAATGCGTGCTATAATGTCTTCAGCTGTTTCTCTCTAAGGATAAGCATGCGAATAAGGAAATATAAGAATAAATAAATAAAGCAGTAAAAAAAGATTTTTTTTTAAATACATCTCTTTTAAAAAATCGATTTGACTTTTCACACATTACATCACGTAATCAATCTGTGATATTATTACAATCATTATTGCTGAATTTCGTGATTGGATTCTTCGAAATGTATTTCGAATGTATTTTTATGTGTGATTTGATCTACCAACACGCGAGCGGAGCCGCGGGTTTAAGCTAGTAACGAATAAAATACATGAGCACATCGATTTCTATAGATATGGAATATAAATTCCATCCTTGCAAATTCGGATGGGGTGCTTGAGTCGTAATAAATCGACAGTTCATGTTATTGTAACCACATATTAACATACTATGCTACGATTTATAAGGTTCATTCATGGCATAATGTCTGTAATATGCGTCGCGACTATAATTAGTAATTTAAAAGCAATAAATTGTGCGTCACACTAATTGTCGCTGTCTTACTCCTTGTAAGGCGGAACAGTAGTAAGCGATAAACTTATTCATCTGCGTCTACATGAGATACTGCGCAAATCACATTTAAGTGCCTGGAAGAGGGTTCATCGAACCACTTTTGTACTATTCATCTGTCATTCCATTCTCGAATAGCGCGCGGGTAGAAAGAACACCTGAATCTCTCCGTTCGAGCTCTGATTTCTCGTATTTTATTATGATGATCATTTCTACCTATGTAAGTTGGAGTCAACAATATATTTTTGCAGTCGGAGGAGAATGTTGGCGATTGGAGTGTCGTAAGTAGCCCACGCCGCAGTGATAAGCGCCGTTGTTGTAATGATTCCCATCCCATATCCTGTATCATTTCCGTAACGCTGTCTCCCCTGTATCGTGACAATACAAAACGAGCTGTCCTTCTCTGGACTCTTTCGATGGCTTCCGTCAAACCCACCTGATAAGGATCCCACACTTGGCAACAATATTGCAAATGAGGACGGACCAGCATGATGTAAGCAGTCTCTTTAGTAGTTCTATTGCATCCTTTGTTCTGCCAAGAAAATGCAGCCTCTGATTTGCCTTTCCTACGACATTATATACATGTTATTTCCAGTTTAAATATTCACATTTCTCATTATATAGAGTCAGTTGCCAATTTTTACACCATACTGATATCTTCATCAATGAATGAAGTCTCGTTATTCCCTGCATTATATGATGCAAGAGTTTCTTCGTGATTCTGATTATTTATGACGTCATATCTTCCGAACTGTGTCCTATGTCATTTTAGCACCTCACCGATTGTTTATAGCCGGCAAAGAGTATACGTAAGAAGTTGGTTCCAATCGGTCGATTAGATTAGGAAGAGACATGGCACACACACACACACACACACACACACACACACACACACACAGAGAGAGAGAGAGAGAGAGAGAGAGAGAGAGAGAGAGAGAGATACACCTTTTCATTTTTATGATATGTATAGATCCGATTTACGCTCCTGCCCATAACCTATTTACTATGTAAATAAGAAACGAACTGATAGAAACTGATAAGGCAGTTGTAGTCACCATGTATTGCAGTGCCACTGTGCAGCTCCAACGCACACGGCACATGTTCTACATGACGCACGCCAGACGCGCTGTCTACCTAGTCTAGCTACAGCACGCTCTGGAACGAATGCGACGCATCCCACGGAATGTACAGCTCATGGTGATTTGCGTCCGCGGCGCTCTCTAGCGCCCGTTGTCTTTACAAAGTTGGATGTGCATAAATTGCACGCTATCTGTGTTAGCGATCGTTGAAGAAAACACCTGAATACTGTAGCTTTCTTATGTGACCGGTATAGCAGGACGTTTGCTTGCACGTAACAGGCAGTACTCTTCCAGATATTATAATATTTATAAAAGAAACACAAAGTTGGTATATATATATATATAATAATATTTATAAAAGAAACACAAAGTTGGTATATATATATATATATATATATATATATATATATATATATATATATATATGTTACAGGCCAAACCCGATTTTAGGATGAACTAGTTTCGCCAAGACCAAACCAGTTCTCCCTACATGCGATAGGACAAACCAGTTTAGCCTAGGCCAAACTAGTTCATCCTGTTTCGGATAGGACAAACCTGTGTAGCCTAGGCCAAAGTAGTTCACTCTGTTAACGACAGGAGAAATTAGTTTAGCCTAGGCCGAATCGATTTATCCTAGTTAGAATTTACTTGATTTAGGACAAACAGGTACATCTTAGTCTGAACTAATTTCGCCTACTTTGTATCTTCTACAAGCTTTTCAAAGCAAACTGAATAAAGGAATAGAAATAGACTAGTCAATGTGATTTATAAAAGTTATTTATTAACGAATCAGTAATGTCACATCTGTATCAACGTTCAGTATATTCATTCACAGATATCACTTTATCTGAAATTTGCTTATTTACTTATTACTTACTTAGAACTGCACAGTTCTTTGTTCTTCTTACAGGTGCATTTGTTTGTTGTACAGTCTTTCATGCAGCTGCATTGCATGAAGCATTGCCGTGATCCAACAGAATGTTGATTAATATCTCCCACATCTAAAAACTTCTAAGTGCAGACATCGAAATCAGTCAGAAAAAATTACAACAAATATTTTAATAATTATTTTTTTAATTTATGTTTTTATAGACAAGTATGAGAAATCGTAATAAAATTATACCTGCAATACTGTTTTTCAAGTACGCCATGTTTTGTGCCAGCTTTGTAAAGGCCCTCATCAGTCTTTTGAAGTATTAATGCAATTACGGTTCGAAGGTCATCTCTGCCTTTGTCTACATCTGGAATAGGTATGGTTACCTTGTCTCTACGACAAATCACTTTTGGCAAAAATTTTTTTAAGAACTATCAACGGTAAAATACATCATCTTCACCAGCTCCATTTGTCTTGCTCTCTTTAATATTCGTATTTTTTGCGTTGTACATATTCTGCATATTCCGTAGGTTCTGCCTGATACATTTGACTTGTTCATACACACGGGGCAACGCCTCAGCTCAATGAAGATTGTTGTTACTATTTTGAACATGGCCTTACATGCAGCAACTGGATGTAAAATAATTTTGAAAATTGCAGCCCCACAAGTTGCTTTATCTAGTTTTCGATCACACTACGGAAGTCATCATCAGAATGTAAAATTACCACCTGAGACTTTTACAGGAGTGATGAATGCTCATGTTGTATACAGGATTAAAAACAATATGTTACTTACTGACTAGCAGTCTGAACAAATAAAATTTTTTAACATAGTGGCAAGTCGCTCAGTGCCAGAAGATCACGTCGGCACCAGATAATTGTGATAATTTTTGCTTTTAGTATTGTATATAGAAACATTTGCTGCACACGCTAGTCTTGTTCCCTTTGCACTGCGAAACTGAACTATTGCAACACTTACTGCACTACGACAGATTGGAAACAACGTGTAGAAAACCAAGTGACGTAGGATTGTATACGTTATGGGGAAAACCGAGTTACGTAGGGTATTGTCTTGAAATTTACTGGTTTCTATGCCCTAGGACAAAAAATACATTTCTTGTGGACAGAATTCGTTTTTTAAACAAATAGCCTCCACTATTGGATTAATATAATTGTATTAAATTAATAAGTAGGTCCATAAAACGCAATTAAATTAAACCGTTAAAAATATCTAGGAGAGTGTACACGCAAACCGATTACTTATTTCTCTTTTCCTCCACAACTCATGACGCTAACTACAGCACTATCCGTCTTCTTAAAAAGAAAAAAAAATGAATATTGGTTATTATATTCAGAACTACGAAGAACCAGTAACTTTTAGGAAATAAAATAAGAAAAATATTTGAAGTAGCTAGACGCAAACCTGATACAATTGCGATCTCAGCTTCGCAGCTCGTGACTATACCAACTACACTATTCCTCCACTCCATATGTTTCACCTGGTAAATGAAACACACTACGGTATATGCACCTAAAACATCATGTAATTTAGACTGTAACTTTCACTCTGCAACGGAGTGTGCGCTGATATGAAAGTTCCTGGCAGATTAAAATTGTGTGCCGGAACCGAGGATCGAACCTGGGACCTTCTGGAAACATTCCTCCACCGTATTCTTATTTTCACGAGTGCTAGTCTTGCAAGTTTCGCAGGAGAACTTTTGTGAAGTTTGAAAAGTAGGAGGCGAGGTACTGGCAGAAGTAATGTTGTGTGTTGGCGTCGTGAGTCGTGTCGGGTAGGTCAGTGGTAGAGCGCTTGCCCTCGAAAGGCAAAGGTCCCAGGTTCGAGTCCCCAGTTCCTGCACACAGTTTTAATCTGCCAGGAAGTTTCATCATGTAATTTGTTATTTAGGTATGGCATAGCACTACAATGACGTTCCTTTCATACGACGACGTTGTACCAGTGGTGCCGGCTTTTGAAAATCACCATGGATGCTCTAGACCTCTAGTCACAAATGTTGGAAACTAACCTCTCTGAAAATCAACTTCATGCAGTTTGGAACGAACAACGCTTCATAAATGTAAACAAACCACCGTTGACGCGGCGGAGAGGCCAAACGCAATGAAGACCTATGCTCTGATGCGCGAGACCGATCCCCGTCGGGTGTTTGAATCCTCCCTCTGGCATGAATGTTTGTGCAGTCTTTAGTATAAGTCAGTTTACAAGTAGTTTTTAAGTTCAGGGACTGATGACTCCCTCAGTTAATTCCCACAAACTTAAGAAACATTTGAATATTTTTGATTCCACCGATTATATATATATATATATATATATATATATATATATATATATATATATATATATATATATATATATAACACTAACCCACACTATTGTTTTACCACTCAAATCTTCGTGTAAATTGTAGACTCTTACAGGAATCGGAAGAATTGCCGCGAGTAGCGAATGAAATTGAACAGGGACACCATTAGTTGTTCTCGAAAAATTGGATGCAGAATATTGCTCACATATCTCTCGGGATTTACTGTTAGTGGAAAACGACTGGTCCAATGATTCGCCTTGCACTAATTGCACACCACACTCCAGTTTTCACGTCATGCAGAGGATTTTCAGAGCTCCAACGTCGATTGTTCTGAGAGCTTACGTATCCTGACAATGCTTGTTCAGCCACGCTTGATCATAAGAAAAAGCATCTCAGGATCAAGTTCCCCATCGTGCACAGACTGTAACAGCAAGTATCTGAATTCGTGAGTTGATGCCCTCGCGTTATTTTGTAAGACTTCAATTTGTTTGTGTAAAGCTCTGTTAGTAGATGCAAGTCCAGACAAGTGTGAAAATTACAGAACTATCAGTTTAATAAGTCATAGTTGCAAAATACTTACACGAATTATTTACAGACGAATGGAAAAAAATGTGGAATCCGACCTCGGGGAAGGTCAGTTTGAATTTAGGAGAAATGTAGGTACACGGGAGACAATACTCACATTACGACTTATCTCAGAAGATAGGAGAAGTAAAGGCAAACCTACGTTTTTAGCGTTTGTCGTTGGAGAAAGCTTTTGACAATGTCAACTGGAATATACTCTACCAAATTATGAAGGTATCAGGGGTAAAATATAGGGAGCAAAGAGTTATATTCAACATATACAAAAACCAGACACCGGTTATTAGAGTCGAAGGGCAAGAAAGGGACGCAGAGGTTGGGAAGGGAGTAAGACAGGGTTGTAGACTTTCCCCAAAGTTGTTCAATCTGTACATTGAGCAGGCAGTGAAGGAATGGAAGGAGAAATTTGGAGAGGGCATTAAAGTGCAGGGAGAAGAAATAAAAACATTGCGGTTTGCTGATGACACAGTAATTCTGTTAGAGACCGCAAAAGATCTGGAAGAGCAGTTGAATGGAATGGACAGTGTGTTGAAAAGAGCGTATAAAATGAACATTAACAAGAGCAAAACAAAAATAATGGAATGCAATCTTAGAAAATCAGGCGATGTTGAAGGGATTAGGTAATGAGACAATAAAAGTAGTAGATGAATTTTGTTATTTGGGTAGCAAGATAACTTCTGATGACCGAAGTAAAGAAAATATAAAATGCAGAGTGGCTATGTGGAGAAAAGCGAAACTTGTTAGCATCCAATATTAATTTAAGTGTTAGGAAGTCCTTTCTGAAATCATTTGTCTGGAGTCAAGCACTGTATGGGAGTGAAACTTGGACGATAATGAGTTCAGATAAAAAGATGATAGAAGCTTTTGAAATGTGGTGATACAGACGAATGATGAAAATTAGATGGGTAGATCACGTAACTAATGAGGAGGTGGTCAACCGAATCGGGGAGAAAAGGAGTTTCTGGCATATTCTGACTAGGAGAAGGGATAGATTGGTTGGACACGTTCTGAGGCATCAAGTAATTGTCAACTTAGAAGGAAGCGTTGGGGGGTAAAAATCATAGAGGGAGACCGAGGGACGAATATAGTAAGCAGATTCGAAAGGATGTAGGATGCCGAACGTATTCTCAGATGAAGAGACTTGCACAGCACTGGGTAGCGTGGAGAGCTGCATCAAACCAGTCTGCGGACTGATGACCACAACAACAACAACTGTCAGGATTTACTGTTAGTGGAAAAAGACTGGTCCAATGATTCGCCTTGCACTAATTGTACACCAAATTCCAGTTTTCACGTCATGCAGAGGTTATTGGTGCAATTCCTGAGGATTTTCGGAGCTCCAACGTCGACTGTTCTGAGATCTTACGTATCCTAACAATGCTTGATCAGCCATGCTTGATCAGAAGAAAACGCATCTCAGGCTCAACTTATCGTGCACAGTCTGTAACAACCAGTACCTGTATTCGTGAGTTAATGCCCTCCCGTTGTAAGGCTTCAACTTCAGTTTGTGTACAGCTCTGTTAGTAGGTGCTTTTGACACAGTGGAACTCCACGCTGTGAGGTCACGAGTTCCTCGTCCACGTGCGTTTCCACGGCCTGAGCCCGGATGGAGTCTGGTGGTGGGTAGCGCTGTCGCTGTCCGCCGCCTGCCGCCTGCAGCTGCCCCCGTGCCACCGGGTTTCCCGGGCAGACGGTGACGCGGAGCCACCAGCGCGTCTCCCTGGTCGCGTATTATTATTAGCCCTGCCGCAGCACCGCGTGGGCTCGGTCCAGCTCTGGTCACCGGCCTGACCAGGCGCACACAAAGGACACGCGACGCGACCGAATCGTGCTGTAACCTTCCCACGCTGGTGGAATACTGTAACTGCTTGGGACTCTCCTCTTGTTGTTGTTATGGTCTTCAGTCCGGAGACTGGTTTGATGCAGCTCTCCACCTTACTCTATCCTGAGCAAGCCTTTTCATCTCCTCATAAGAACGGCAACCCACATCCACTTGAATCTGCTTACTATACGCGTCTCTTGGTCTCCCTCTGCGATTTTTACCCCACACACTTCCCTCCAATGCTAAATTTACGATTCCTCGATGTCTAAGAATGTGTCCTACCAAGCGATCCCTTCTTTTGGTCAGGGTATGCCAAATATTCCTTTTCTCACCAATTATGTTCAGTACCTCTTCGTTAGTTATGCGATCTACCCACCTAATCTACAGCATTCCTCTGTAGCACCACATTTCAAAAGCCTCTATTCTCTTCCTGTCCGCACTGCTTATCGTCCATGTTTCACTCCCGTACAAGGCAACACTCCACACAAATGCCTTCAGAAAAGACTTCCTTACACTTAAATTAATGTTCGATGTTAGCAAATTTCTCTTTTTCAAAAATGCTTTTCTTCCCATTGCCATTCTGCATTTTATATCCTCTGTACTGCGACCATCCCATGTTATTTTACTACCCAAGTAACAAAACTCATCTTCCACCTTCATTGTTTCGTTACCTAATCTAATTCCTTCAGCATCGCCGGATTTTCTAAGACCGCATTCCATTATTTTTGTTTTGCTCTTGTTAATGTTCATTTTATACGCTCTCTTCAACACACTGTCCATTCCATTCTCTCTTCTTAAGAGTCTCAATTACCACATTGTTGGAAGATATATCTAAATTTCTCTACAGGTGCTATTCAGTGGTTACACTCAGTGGTTACACCCGTAAACAGCAAAAAATAGGTCAAAATGGAGGGATGTTGTATCAGGGGTTCCACAAGGATCTGTACTGGGGCCTTTACTATTCTCACTATCTGTTAATGATGTGTCCACTGTTCTGTCCCACTGTAAATATCATCTATACGCTGATGACCTACAATTATATATAATTGAAAGTCCTAAAAACCTAAGCATAGCCATCCAGAATGTAAACGCGGACTTTCACTATCAAGATGGGCACATAGTATGGGCTTGAAACCGAATCCATCAAAAACGCAGGCAATCTTAGTGACCCATAAAAAACTCATCACTCCACAGCTCAGAGAAACCCTTCCCCCTTTAATACTTAACGACACACAAAATACGCTTCTCTCATTCAGCAAAGAACTTAGGAGTAATATTTGATCAGCACTTGGGCAGGACAGAGCACACAACGACAGTCTGTAAAAAGGTATAGGCGTCACTTCATTCACTGCAGAAATGCAAAAAAGCATCTCCTTTACAGCTGAAAAAGAAGCTCGTTGAGACACTAATACTTCCCAATCTAGATTATGCAAGGACTGTCACACTAAACGGAGCTGGCGATGAATTCTTGTATCCGATACATTTGTAAAAAATGTTCAAATGTTTGTAGAGTCTATGGGACTTAACTTCGGGGTCATCAGTCCCTAAACTTACAAACTACTTATGAACTAGATAATCCTAAGGACGACACAAATATCCATGCCCGAGGGGGATTCGAACCCCCGACCGTAGTGGCCGTGCAGACCGTGACTGGAGCGCCTCAGCCCCCTCGGCCACCGCGGCCGGCGATACATTTGTAACTTACGTTTCTAAGACCATATCAGTCCCGCATACCAGCAGTTATCGAAGCTATCATACATTATGTTTGCTGCATCGCTTTCTCAATCATTGCAAACTTTCTTACTTATCCTCAACGATTATATTACTATCTGAACAGGACAGCAGAAACACACGCTCTCACCAAAATAAAACTCTCTCTGTACCATCACATAACACTGCAATTTTCTCTAAATCATTTTCTGTATCGGGAACACGTCTGTGGAACAATTTTCCTCAAAAGTTAAGAGAGAGAAAATCAATTCAAAACTTTAATAGACAGCTAAGGATCCACCTTCTGTCACAATAGCCATCTTTTTCTTCACTTACCAGTCTGTAGCCCACTGTTGTCAATTCCTTCTCCCCCCATAAATGTTTCCCTTTCCTTTCGTCAGTAGAGATCTCTATTCATATATATCTCCACTTCCTCACATCCATTGGCACTGTCGTGTTTCAATCTTCTCTTTCCCTAATCAATTTCCCCCCTTCTGTTTATATTAAACTTAATTCACATGAGTTAAATATCTATCTCCATGTAAATATCTCTTGTTATTATTAGTATTACTTTGATTTTTGTGTTATTATTATCATTAGTATTATCATATATTGTTATTATTATTAATACAGTGTTTTTTGTAATTAAATCCTTGGTTTATGTTGTACCTGATCAGATGTATGAAAGTGCCCTATGGCCCTAATCTGGTCAGGATAAATAACCAAATAAATAAATAAATAATATACACTATGTGATCAAATGTATTAGGTACCTTGTGGTGCTACCTACTAGCAGGTAGTCCATATGAGCGACCTCAGTAGTCATTACAAATCGTGAGAGAGCAGATTGGAGCAATCATCGGAACTCATGAAGTTCGAAAATGGTCAGATGATTGTGTGTCACTTGTGTCAAATCATATACGCAAATTTCCGCACTCCTTATGCCTACTATTTCTGATGTGACAGTGAAGAGGGAACGAGAAGGGGTACGTACAGCACGACAGAGTACATGCCGACCTCGTCTGTTGACTGACAGAGACCGTCGATAATTTAAGAGGGTCGCACAGCGTAAAAGGCAGGCATCTATGCAGACCATCACACAGTAATTCGAAACTACGTCAGCATCCACTCCAAGTACGATGACAGGCGGGAGGTGAGAAAACTTCGATTTCAAATAAAATAAAAATCGCGTCCCTAGTTAGAAATATCAGAAACAAATATAGGAATGTTACCTCGGTTGCTCCAATTCCACCTAAAACATATGTGAAACTAACGCACGTAATTGTCTATGTGAGACCTGATCTTATTTCCACGACTGAAGATTTTTTTCCCTTTTATTGATATTTTAAGGCCAGCTGTGGTGGCCGTGCTGCTCTTCAGACGATCTGTTCTACAGATTTGTCAATTCGCAAAAAAAAATAGTGATAAAATCGCAGAATTAATAACTTTAAAGGAGATAAAAAAGATGGAGACTTATACAGAAAACAAGGAATTTTAAAATACACATTCAGAAATTAAAATAGCCACGATGTATTCGACTCATGACTCCATTTTCTCGTTTGGGTCTTGGACTGTTCTTCTGCGACGTGAGAACTAAGGAAACAGAGTGCTAGCAGGAGTGCAGCCGTCGTCAGTGAAATGAGTTATTCGGCGCCCTGCTGCAGTGGCCCCGTTGCCTCAGAAACGCCGCCCGCGCCCTTCGGCTGCGTTAATTGCCGCCAGCGCCGCCAGTTAGCGCTGCCGTCGCGCCCTTGGAGGCCGTGCGTTAACGAGCGCGGATTGACACGTCGGTCCACCAGGGCCGCGCATCCGTGCCCCCTCTCTGCACTTTTGCAACAGCCTGCGTACAAGCGCTGTGTCCAAGCTTCCAGATCACACGTCAGGTGCGCAGTTCTCAAAGTGTGCGTCACCACCCACTAGGGCAGGGGTCTCCACATTATTAGATCGTGAGGGCCACGTCTCACGTTTCGATACTCACTGGGGACCGGTTGACATGGATAACTGATAATTGTGGTACTATCCGTATAAATTGATCTGTAACGTCATCGAGATATCGCTCACCCCTATTTTAATGGTATACAATATAACCTCTACCGTGTCTCTCAATACAGCTTAATACAAAAACTTACGATTTATATAAATTCACCAGATAATTCGACATATTTACAGTGGAATCCCAACTTTTATTTGATCACATATTTTCTCAAAGGAAGAAAACAACGAAATTTAATGTTAAAAAATAGGCACAACAGTCCGTGGAAACGTCAAAGTATCTTGATTACTCTAACGAGTACGCTTAGTGAGAGGTATGTAATTTCGTTTTTCAATACACGGTCCACGTTTTAATGTGTTCACGCACATTGTTACTGAATTCATCAAACTGTACAACATGCTACTTTCTTAATGACAGCGTAAGTTATAATCAATGAGCACAGCAATATCTTCATTACACAGCCCACACGTTATACTGTTGCCTTCTTCCATAACAATCTCCTTAGCTTCAGCCTACATATTACACAAGTACTCTTAACAAGTACCGTACACATACTTCAAAGAAACAGTGAAATAACAAAATACCTACTATAACAAATCAAGCAAGATTAACGCAGCAAATCACAGTCTGGAGCGATAAATCACTGTCACCTGGAGAAAAAGCGCTCTCAGTGGTGTCTTTCTTATTTACGAACAAGTCAAGCCGCGGCGGAGCGGCCGAGGACATTGAGGCGCTATGCTACGATGCGCGAGGCCGTTCTCCGCATGGATGTTTCTTTTTAGTATAAGGTAGTTTATAAGTATTTTGTAAATTTGAGGACTGATGACCCCGCAGTTAAGTCCCATAAACTTTACAAACATTTGAATGTTTTTTATTTGAACAAGTGAAGACAGTTTTAAACGTGCATTAGGAAAATAATAAACTCTCTCAAGAGTAAACGGTCATATGGAATTGATGGCATTTCCAGCAGGGTATTTAAAACTTGTCCCCAGGAGATAAGTAGGATTCTCACTCATATTTGTAATAGCTCATTAAAGCAGACTGAAATATGCTATCGTTAAACCGTTCCATAAAAAAGGGGATACATACGATGTCAACAACTACCGCCCCATCTCACTTCGGACAGATTTATCCAAAATGTTTGAAAAAGTTATGTACTATATGCTTCAGATATTAGTAAATATAAAGTTCTAACAAAATGTCAGTTTGGTTTTCAAAAAAGCTTATCAACTGAAAATTCTATATATACCTTCACTGATGAAATATTAAATGCTTTGAATAACCGGACATCACCAGTTGGGATTTTTTGTGATCTATCAAAGGCTTTTGATTGTGTAAATCATGGGATTCTTCTAGACAACCTTAAGTATTGTGGTATGAGTGGGACAGTGCACAAATGGTTTAAATCATAGTTAACTGGAAGAGTGCAGAAAGTTGAAATAATCAGTTCACATGATATATATGAAACAATTAATTCTTCTAACTGGGGAGTTATCAAAAATGGAGTCCCACAAGGTTCGGTCTTGAGTCCTTTGCTGTTCTTAATATATATTAATGACTTACCATTCGACATTCACGAAGATGCTAAGCTAGTACTTTTTGCTGATGATAAAAGTATAGCTATCACACCTGACAAACAGGAATTAACTGAAGAAATTGTAAATGATATTTTCCAGAAAGTTATTAAGTGGTTCTCTACAAATGGACTCTCATTAAACTTTGATAAAACCCAGTATATACTGTTACATACAGTAAATGGCATGACACCATTAATAAATTTAGACTTTGAACATAACTCTGTAGCTAAGGTAGAATATTCAAAAATTTTAGGTGTTTGCATTGACGAGGGACTGAATTGGAAGAAACATATTGAAGATCTCCTGAAACGTTTGAGTTCAGATACTTATGCTATGAGAGTCATTGCAAAATTTGGTGATATACATTTCAGTAAATTAGCTTACGACGCCTATTTTCATATTCTGGGGCAATTCAACATTGAGTAAAAAAGTATTCATTGCGCAAAAGCGTGTAATCAGAATAATTGCTAATAATTGCTAGAACCAACCCAAGAGCATCCTGCAGACTTTTTTTAGGGAATTAGGGATCCTCACTGTAGCTTCAAATATATATATATATACACTCATGAAAATTGTTATTAACAATCCGACTCAATTGAAAAGTAATAGCAGTGTGCATAGCTACAAGACTAGGAGAAAGGATGATATTTACTACTCAAGGTTAAATCTAACTTTGGCTCAGAAAGGGGGTGAATAATGCTGCCACAAAAGTCTTTGGTCACTTACCAAGTAGCACCAAAAGTCTGACTAGTATTTAAAAAGAAATTAAAGGAATTTCTGAATGGCAACTTCTTCTACAATGTAGATGAATTTGTAGATAAAACTTTAAAAAATAAAAAATTAAAAAAAATAATCCTTAAAATATCGATTGTCAAGTGTAAACAACATTTACTAAACTGACACGTTCCACATCATTACGAAATTTCGTACTTATAATCTATGGAACAAGTATTAATCTAATCTAATCTAATTCTCTGACGCCTCTAGCAAACTCTGAGTAAATCTAGGGAAAATCGCGTGCACAGTTACATGAAGGTTAAATTCAAACGTGGTTCGTATTTTGGACGCCTCTGCAGTAGAGCGTCGTGGCTTCTCTTCGGGTGTGTCGCCGGACCACGTTCAAATATCTGTGTAAGATGTCTTACCAGAGACAACTGGTAAGACATCTTACACAGATATTTGAACGCGGGTTGCTTCTGAATTGAGACAACTCCCGAATTATGACACCTTTTAACCCTTCTACGCAAGACCAATATTTTTTTTCGCATTGAATCCGTTATTTCTAGTACAAGATTTTGAATGAAAACATTTAATTTTTTTTTTAAATCTTATCATGCCTGAATAGTTTTATTTGAATTTTAGGAATATGATATAGGAACGCTGTTGCAACTTTCTTAGTTTTATTAAGTTAAAAAGTTTAATCTCAATCCTTAATGAATTTACGTTACTAAATTACTTTACGAAAACTGAAACATAAGCCACCAGTATTATTCATCGCAAACTGTTCTTAAATTTGTGATATCGGCACTTTCAAAGAATCGACAATTACACGTCAAAACATCACATTAATTTTTGCAATTGTTGTATACCACACTGCTGTAGCCCTGGCACACGTTTTGTGCACTTACTGCAAGCTATGTTTTGGTATTCATGCCTTCTTTTCATCTTTGTTTATACACATTCTTCTTGTCTCTAGGTTGTGCATCTCACAGTTTCATCCAAAATGGGTAAAGGCATAAATAAATCCCAAGTATCTTCTTGGGATGTAAATAATTTTATCCCTTGTTGGGCATTGTATAAATTTCACCATTCTGAACGGAAGTGCCTTTACTCGATAGCATATCATTTGGAGCAATATAAACGTTAGCAGTTTCCCTGCTTACTTGTCCTGAGATATTATTATCGAAGTGTTACTGCCTGTTGAACAACCCCATAGTTTTATCCGAAGCAGAACTTATATCTAAAAGGGAATCGTTATCTTTAGCTACCCATTAACAAACAAATGATACATAAGTTTGGCTTGAAAACCAAACGCTTTCCTCATGCAAGCTCCTTTTTTTAGATGTACATTATGACACTTTGTATGAGAGATAGCCTAACAATATGAATAAATAGCCTCAATTATCTATTCTTTTATGGAGTGCGGGAATATAACTGCTGTTCATGTTATTGCTTAGTGATAAAAATAAGCCTTATCTTTCTCCTGAATGTGTAGGGAATAGGAAACACAATACTGTTGTATAGCAAACACCTTCACACACTCATAACCATCTACTGTAGTATTTCGCTTCTTACACAACACAGTCATACGCATTCTGACAGTTCAACAGCTCCAAGTTGTAACAATATGTTTTCTGAGATCACAACAATGTGTATGTGTGGCAGTAACGTATTCTCTGAACTTCAACAAATTGTAATTGATAACAACCCAATCTCATTTAATGACTTTGACATAAACCTCAGGGTCCAATAGATCCAGGCTACGTAAATGTATGATATAAAGAAGAACATATAAGTGACTATTAAATTGAAAGCACAGAATTCTAAGAATACCGTATCTGTGTTACTGAATATTACCAGAGAGCTCACCTGATCCCGTGGGACTCAATTTTAAGTCTTTCATAAAGCAATTAAAAATTAAAGCTACTACCGGGTCCAATGAACCCATGGTATGTATACTAGGGTTAACCTGATTAGACACCCAGACACTTTTCAGATTCTGGACGATCTGGCCAATGCCATTTCCGACAAGGCGCAAGAGGACTTCCTCTGGGATCAACAGTGAGTGAGTGAACACGGACGAGACAGACGCACCCTGACATGTCGCCTGGGTGCGAACTGGCTGCCAGCTTCTGGTGCAGTCCGCCACACGAGAGTCCAGGGGGACTGGGTGCGAACACCGGATTTGACTATAGGCTGAGTTGAGGATAGTTTTTAGATGTAAGCCTTTCATATAAACAATCAGAACAACAGCTTAGTACCTGCTGTGGAAATCATGGCAAGCCCAGTGCCAGGAGCAAGTCCACTGGGTGTAGCTCGGTAGACATTGGCCACACTTAGGTTTATACATCACTGGCGCAGTTGCAATCACTGCAGTAGTTCTAGTGGCTACACATCCTGCCGAGATTTCCTTGAAGAAACCCCATTGTAGTGTTTGCAGAAATTATTGTGTTGTACTGAGTTGAGTAGCATTTCACTATAACAATAGTTTATATATATATATATAAAGACCCATTAAATAATTAATGCCGGCCGCGGTGGCCGAGGGGACTCAGGCACTTCAGTCACGGTCTGCACGGCCACTACGGTCGGGGGTTCGAATCCCCCCTCGGGCATGGATATTTGTGCCGTCCTAGTTCGTAAGTAGTTCATAAGTAGTTTGTAAGTTTAGGGACTGATGACCCCATAGTTAAGTCCCATAAGCTTAACAAACATTTGAACATTTGAATTAATTAATTGGGTTTTTTGTATAATTGAGAATAAAGATTTTTTAAAAAAAAGATGTCTTACCAACTGATAAAAATATAAAAGTGTATTTCAAGAAGAAACCTTTATAATCTGACACGTTATGTAGATACGCCGTTCTAAACAAGAGACCGGTGTGACTAACAAGGTAGTCAGGGTGATGCGAGAACAACGGAGTCAAATCATTCTTTCCTAAATGCGATATGACAATGCAGCGTCGTCTTCCATTTGCGACAATGTGAGTGACTTTATAACGATTTATTCCTTCTCCGACTGCGAAAGAGTGCCGTGTTTTCTCGACTCTCTCTCTCTCTCTCTCTCTCTCTCTCTCTCTCTCTCTCTCTCTCTCTGTGTGTGTGTGTGTGTGTGTGTGTGTGTGGTTTTTAGTGGTGATAGATTTATTTTATACTATATTTCTGTTTTCTACTTATATCACTATGGGTGCATGAATTGTGAGTGAATCGTCCGACATCGAGTGGGGAGAGAGAGTATTCAGTATTTAAAAATATAGCTTTGAAGCAATTAATGAGAGACACAATTATTTAGCTGCATTTTCTAGGTTATTTTTGTGGATAAACAACAAACAAAAAACTTTTCATGGAAACGGTTTATGCCTAAATCTAAGTTTCAACATAGTTAGTTACTTATATGTTCTGTCTTTCGATGGTTGCTATTTTTAAAATTATAAAGTGGATATTTATAACAACATTATAACAAGTTTCAATTCAGAAATAGTAACACACTCAATTCTAAACACTACCATAAATCTTATCTAGTTAATACTTTGTATTAAACATTTGCTTCTTTATAGAAAATATATATGTTGACGTTATGTGACATCGCTGGTTGTGTAGGTGATCTGATATATTAATAATCTTCAAAACTAAAAAACCAAGATCGCAAAATACTTAATTATTTTATGGCGACCAGATTCAGCGGGCTATGCCACCATCATCTGGCCGTACAAAATTTTACAAGTTGGTCATTTTATTTAAAAAATTGGCGATTCAATAACACACGCAACATAGCAGTCTAAATGTAAAAATACATAAGTTAAAAGACAACAGGTTCTAGGAGACTGCAAGCTGTTGATGTTTTAACGATTTACAGGATTGTGGTCAATATATTGCGCACCTACCATAAGTGCGAAATAGTGTACGATACTCTTTGCCTTCCTTATTTTCACCCATTCGTTCTAAATAACATGTTTACCACTAGAATTTGTAATATTTCATAGTGTTTAATAATGTTTTATTGTTTGAATATTGTAATGTGTTCAATTTTTGTAATTCAGTAAATTATTTAATAAATTGTATCTTCCTTGCATTCCAACAGCGATTTTCTTTAGATATCTATTCTATATATAAGAAGGTGGTCTTCTAAATGACCACCATCCACACTACTCTAAGCCCCATCCAAAATGGATAGTAGTCTGTACATCAATCACCTATTTCTTTCTTCCACTTCTGAATTAAATGAACGTAAAATAATTTTGAGTATATTACCGAGAGAAGACCTAAGTCGAAACAAGGCTCCTGGAGTGGACGACATTCCTGAGAACTACTGAAGTCTCTGGGAGAGCTAGCCATGAGAAAACTATTTCACCTGGTTTGTAAGATGTATGAGACAGGAGACGTATACTCAGACTTTTAGAAAAATGTAATAATCCCCATTCCAAAGCAGGCGCAGACAGGTGTGAAAATTTCAGAACCATATGTTTAATAAGTTATGGTTGCAAAATTTTAACACGAATTCTTTACAGAAGGATGAAAAAGCTGGTAGAAGCCGACCCCGAGGAAGATCAATTTGGATTCAGGAGAAATGTAGGAACACGGTGAAAGACGACCGTCTGTCGCCTTCCATATATTTTTATAAAATTGTAATTTATTTGATGTCGCTAGATTAGCATTTTGTTAAAACTAGAACCCCACTCTTTTCAATGCATGAGGAATAGCGTTTTTATTTCATGTTTTAAAACATTTGTTTCTGAAATGTTAGTTAATATTGCTAGGATTTTATTTTAATAATTTATTACTGTCCCTGTGAGAATGTGTACTTGTTTTACTTTTAAGTGGATGTGTGAGAACCTAATGGCTGTCTGAATGTGAGTAGTAACACCTCGCTTGGCATGATTCTCTCTGGCTCAGAATCAATAGTCAGTCATTACCAACCCCTGCTGCTGATGCAACCAAAGAGTTTTCTACACTCTTTGGTTACAAGCCAGTCGACGAGCCCTCCCCAGGGCGAGTCTCGCGATCTTCTCTCCCCACAAAGTTAGAAAGAATTTACACAGAGTTTGTACACCGCCACATAATCACAAAACGTTGGAATATACCAGGCCGTTATTGCACTGCAACTATTAACACATACACTGTGTTTATCTGTTGGAAATCACTAGACTGAAAAACTAGAGCACATTTCTGCCCACGGTCGGAAAAGATATTCTGAAAAATGAATCTAAGAGTCTAAGTTAACCAAGCTAGACAACGAATCGCTACCATCTTCACAGACACAAGAGCAGAACCAACCTTACCTCACTGTGGTACGAGGAAAAAGTGACCGCCGAGCAGCCAGGAGACGGGAAAGCTATCAGAAACTGGGAAACCCAAGGAAACAGTGGCGGTGGGGAGAGAAGATCATGAGACTTGCCCTGGGAAGGTCTCGTCGACTGGCTTGTAACCAATGGGTGTAGAAACCTCTTTGGTCGCATCAGCAGCAGGGGTTTTCCTGTGAAGACGTTTCATCAGAAGACTTCTGTGAGCCAGATCTCTGAAAATGAGTTTTATTTCTTCCATGATGGCTAATGGTAGACTGTGGTGGTGAATGTATCCAGTTGCTAGTCCCCGATAGTATTTACACAAGCTCTTTTCACCTTTGAGGCATAAACCATGTTCTGGGGTGTGGTGTGGAAATACAAAGCCCATATATCTTTCCTCACTTCATCAAGATTGCTTTTATTTTGCGTGATTGCGCGGCCATAGGAATTCTGAATGTGGTCTATCAGTCAATCTTCCTTTGCCATCCAAGTTTTTCCCGTCACCTAGTTCCCGCACCCTCCTTTCATGTAGCACACTGTGTACAAACAATCCCAAATCACAATGTCAAAGAGTAACTTGATGAATCCAGAGAAAAACATTTTCGGACAAGTAGTGTATAAAAAGTTCCTGGAAAGCGGGATATTTGAATTCATGTCACATAAATGGAATGCCGAAAAGTTAATGGTCAGTCATTCGAGACAGGTATAACTAAAGCGCAATACCCAATCTCACAAGTCTATAAAAATAAAAACGGTTATAACTCAAGTAGAAATATGTATGTTATGTCATTTTAAAGAGGAAACTTAGCGGAATATAATAGCCCATAAAAGAAAAATTGATTTTTGCACCCAAAATTCGATTTTTTATCCCCTTAAAAGTTTTTCAAGGGGCACAAAATGATGTATGGCTGTGCTTGTTAAATAGTTATGAGTAAGGAAGGTTGACAAGTGGAGGGGGGAGAGAGGTTTGGCAGACGGTTATCATGCTTAGTGATTGTTTAAAGTCCTTTCTATACGAGACGTGCAACACACACAAAAAAGTCGTAATCAGCTGCAGCGCCCCTTGCGATAGACCGCCGAAGTACGAAGAAGCGTTCAAATGTACGCATTTGTTTGGTCTTCTGCTTCAAGCGTCTACTTCGTTTGTTGTCAACTTACAGCAACTGAATCGCCGCGTTAACATCACTTTTTGAAACTGTATGATATATTGTGATGATTGAAACATTTATTTGTGTTTTAGACTGACACTGTGAAACTGTATTTAATTGTTCATGCGTAACTACGTCGCTCACATGTGTTAACGTTCTCATTATAAAGTGCGATTACATACTTCCAGCCCTGCAGTTTGAGACGTCTATGTATACGATGAACAAGCTCTAGTGTCTATACGAAGACCTTTCACTTTGGTTAAGCTTGAAATAATGCTCACCAAAAACAAATATTTCATCTGTTAACTACAGCATGTTTCAGGAAAAATAGCAAATATTTTAGAAGATGGTGATAAAGAAAATTTGCAGTTAAAATTTCATATAACGTGTGTCTAATTTTTATATGGTACAGAGGTACAGCTCTTGGTATGTGCAACAAACTGATTTGGATATTTTCACTGATTCTTTCGTCGGTTCTTGGTAGATCATCATATTGACTTTCATCTAAATAACCGGTTTTCGACGCAATTTAAAGTCTGAATATGTCCTAGTAAGCAGAAAATCGGATACCTAAGCGGAAATGAACGTGTAGAACATACACAAAATTCTACTTTTAAGTAAGTGTGATGTTGTACTACCAAGAACTGACGGATAAATCAGTGAAAATTTCTTGATTTACATTGGCTCTACGTTTCTTTGGATTTCATATTAAAAGCTATATCTCTGTATGGAATAAAAATTGTACACAGGTTATATTAAATTTTTTATGCAATTCCTCTATAGTATCGCCTCCTAAAATACTTACGACTGAGTCGAAAACTACGTTCCTCTGAGCAAGAGACAAGTACACATTCTCAAACAAATTCCCGACTTGGCTTCGTTTGTCAGCTGGGTTCCCCATTGTGTCGTCTGTGCATGCGCGAAGCACTTCCATACGCTTG
Organism: Locusta migratoria; assembly: GCA_026315105.1. Classification (NCBI taxonomy): domain Eukaryota; kingdom Metazoa; phylum Arthropoda; class Insecta; order Orthoptera; family Acrididae; genus Locusta; species Locusta migratoria. Next base: position 974,590,586 of record CM048744.1, on the reverse strand, counting down.
TGAATAGGATGCACCCTATTCCGTCTAGTAGCGATCGTATGCGAGCATCTTGTGCAAGTGGACGCGTCTACTCTGTACGCGGACGGCGTGACCGGTGCATCATGGGTAGATTACATTAGATTAGATTAATACTTATTCCATATATCATGAATACGACACTTCGCAATGATGTGGAACGTGTCAGTTAAATGAAAGGTGTCTATACATAATGTTACATGACACTCAATATTTGAATTTTTTTTAATTTTTATTTTTTTCCCCCTAAATTACTAATTTTTATCTAGAAATTATTCTAATGTGTAGAAGGAATTGCCATTCAGAAATTTTCTTAATTTATTTTTAAATGCTAGTTGGCTATGTGTCAGAATTTTGATACTACTTGGTAAGTGACCAAAGACTTTTGCGGCAGAATAATTAACCTGTTTCTGTGACAGAGCTAAATTTAACCTTGAATAGTGTAGATCACCCTTTCTCCTGGTCTTGTAGCTATGCACACTGCTATTACATTTGAATTCAGTTGGATTGTTAATAACAAATTTCATAAGTGAATATATATATATATATATATATATATATATATATATATATATATATATATGTGTGTGTGTGTGTGTGTGTGTGTGTGTGTAGCTACTGTGAAGATTCCTAGATCCTTAAATAAATGTCTGCAGGATGATTTTGGGTGAGCTCCAGGAATTATTCTGATGACCCGCTTTTGGGCAATGAATACTTTCTTACTAAATGATGAATTACCCCAGAATATGCTGCCATAAGAAAACAGAGAATGAAAATAGGCATAGTATGCTAGTTTACTGAGTTGTACATCACCAAAGTTTGCAATCACCCTAATAGCGTAAGTAGCTGAGCTCAAACGTTTCAGCAGATCTTCAATGTGTTTCTTCCAATTCAATGCCTCATAAACCTAAAAATTTTGAATATTCTACCTTAGCTATAGATTTCTGGTTGAAGTCAATATTAATTAATAGTGTGATGCCATTTATTGAGTGAAACTGAATATACTGAGTTTTTTCAAAATTTAAAGAGAGTCCATTTACAGATAACCACCTAATAATTCTCTGAAATACTTCATTGACAATTTTATCAGTTAATTCCTGTGATTCGGGTGTGATAGCGATACTTGTATCATCAGCAAAGAGAACTAGCTTGGCATCTTTATGAATATAGAAAGGCAAATCATTAATATATATTAAGAACAGCAAAGGTCCCAGTACCGAACCCTGTGGCACCCCATGCTTGATAGTTCTTCTCGCATGCTCTCACTTCCCGTGTAGAAAGGGCTTTAAGCTGCCTCGCAGCGTTCGGTGTTATGCGGACTAGAGAGAGACGCGGAGACGCCGTGTGTGCTGTTTCCGGAAAGGCGTGCGCTCCTGCAGCCGACTGTGACGTCATCGCGGCACGCACGGGGCGCGTGGGTGGGGGCTGTGTCGCGAGACGCAGAGCGGCCGCCTGCCAGCCACTGTGCGGCGTGCGGCGTGGCCCGGGGCGGCGGCTTTGAGACCGCGCCGTAATGGTCGGCGGCTGCGGCGTCTTGTGTCCGAGAGCGCGACGGCGCAGGCGGAAGTCGGAGGCGACTCAAAGGCGCGGCGACGGCCGCACGGGGAAGGCGACCGAGGCGAACCACTAGGGCAGAGCTTTCCAAACCGTGTGTCGCGACCCCCTGGGGTGTGGCGTAGTAGTATCAAGAGTGTCGCGACACTAACACATTAAGACTCTAAACAAAAGAACTTGTCTTAAAATAACAAAAAATCCTTCTCTTCATGCTACCGTCAATACTCGCCTGCAGCTAGTCATCCTTCTCTTCAATCAGTGCACCACAGATCACGTATTAAAGCAATGATTGGTACACATTAACTGCGTGCTCAGCCGCTAGGCGGCAACTCTGCTTCAGCAGCAGTAGACACTCAGGGTTCGTTCAAGCAGCTGCCAGATTCCAACAAACTGCGCATGCGCAGAGCTACTGCTGATACTCGATAACAGCTCTTCCCGTGCGCAGTTTGCTAGAACTGACAAAATTTCCAGTTGGTGCGAAGAATGGCAGCTAGCTCTCAATGTAGAAAAATGTAAGGTGATGCGCATGAGTAGTAAAAACAATCCAATAATGTTCGAATACAACATTAGTAGTGAGCTTCTTGATTCTGTCGCGTCGTTCAACTAGCTAGGCGTAACACTGCAGAGCGATATGAAGTGGAACGAACATGTAAGACAGTTATGAGTAAGGACAGCCGACTTCGGTTTATTGGGAGAATTTTGGGAAGATGTACTTCACCTGTAAAGCAGACGGCGTATAAAACGCTTGTACGACCAAGTCTTGAGTATTGCTCAACTATTTGGGACCCGCATCAGATTAGTTTAAAGGAAGACATAGAGGCAGTTCAGAGGCGAGCAGCTGGGTTTGTTACTTGTAGGTTCGAGCAATGCGCGAGTAGTTCATCTACCACAAAAACAATCCCCGTCGAAATAATGTGTCGTTAATAACTTTCCTTGTTGCCATGCTGAAACAAGTACTTTTGGTATGTGAAATTTGAATTCAAAGATGACAGAATATTGCAATAGAAATGCGCCTGGGTCAGCTATCACAAAAACATTCCACACCAAAGTAACGTTTCATTAATAACTTTCGTTGTTGCCACGCTTGAATACGTACATGTTTGATCCAAAGAACACAGAAATATACAAGTGAAAAAATTCTGGCTGTCACTACTGCTTCCGCACTTAGCACTGATGGCGTATCAACCATGCTCGATCAAGTACTGTCCATAACAACTGAAAATATTTTTAAAGAAGGTATAAACCTCAAAAGTGTCGTTTCATCAACTACACGAGCGACAGAAGAAGAAATATCTCAAAAACACACCAACACTAGGTAGAAAACTGAACTTTTTTTTAATGGTGTGTACTTCAAAGGAATTGCGAGATAGGTCATCTGAAGCGTCACTCTTCGAACAGATAAGTGCCATTAGTCAGGATTTTTTTGTTTTTTTTTGTTTTTGTTTTTTTGTTTTTTGTTTTTTTGTTTTTTGAGTATAGACAGACTGAGATCTTTCTTCAATTACTTGTCGTTTTATCACTTCGATTTGCGCATTGAAATGCTGGAACACACATTAGGCATATTTATCAGGGAAAATTGTACAGACGGTACACCCTACGTACAATATACACTAAATACAGCACTTCAAGCTTAACAACAGCATACGACAGACAGACTCCACTCAAGTGTGTTGACCACCGAAAACATGGCGGCCGAGTTTACACAGGTTGCCGCAAAGAGCGCTGTAGCTCGTATGTTAGCCTCTCTATGAAATTTAAGCTCGTTGGGCCGAGCGCATTGATGGGGCTATGCTATGATGCGCGAGGCCATTCCCCGTCGGGGGTTCGAACCCCCCTAGGGCATCCTTGTTTGTTCTGTCTTTAGTATAAGGTAGTTTGTAAGTTTAGGGACTAAATGTTCAAATGTTCAAATGTTTGTAAAGTCTATGGGACTTAACTACGGGCTCATCAGTCCCTAAACTTACAAACTACTTATGAACTACCTAAGACTAAGGACGGCACAAATATCCATGCCCGAGGGGGGATTCGAACCCCCGACGGTAGTGGCCGTTCAGACCGTGACTGGAGCGCCTCAGTCCCCTCGGCCACCGCGGCCGGCAGTTTAGGGACTGATGACCCCGCAGTTAAGTCCCTTAAGCGTCACAAACATAGGAATTTTTGCCAGATCGCCGACGTTACGCATCGTCGGTCGTGGTCAGAGCTTGGATGGGTACGTCACGCACTGTTGACATTCTTCCCTTTGCTTAAGGCAGAGGAGACAGTAGGTGCGGTGGTGCACAGTCCTTGATCACAAGTCGTTGCACCAACGAGCTTAAATTTCATAGAGTGGCGATACGTCCGTCATATTGGAGACAAACTGAATTGGCGTCCGTAATGTTATTTGGGGAATCGGCTAGTTGCTGGTATGCCACAACCGCTAGACAATTTTACCTATTTACAGCTGCACGTTTTAACCAGTCTACTGAGTACGATGTGCTTCAAGTTACGTCAGACTCATCGAAGCTGAGAATTGACGAGCCTGGTACTATATATCGTAAAAATGTGGCAATGAAATATCACGAACCTGACGGTAATACCGTTTCTGTTCGAAGTATAACAGCTGAGTTTTGAAATAACATCGAAAGAGCCGCTGTGAAACTACTTGCGTTGATTTTAATGCAGGTACACTCCGGGCCATTAAAATAGCTACACCACAAAGATGATGTGCGACAGAAGCGAAATTTAACCGAAGGAAGAAGGTGCTGTGATATGCAAATGATTAGCTTTTCAAAGCATTCACACAAGGTTGGTGGCGACACCTATAACGTGCTGACATGAGCAAAGTTTCCAACCGATTACTCATACACAAACAGCAGTTGACCGGCGTTGCCTGTTGAAACTTGTTGTGATACCTCGTCTAAGGAGGAGAAATGAGTACAGTCACGTTTCCGACCTTGATAAAGGTCGGATTGTAGCCTATCGTGATTGCGGTTTATCGTACCGCGACATTGCTGCTCGGTTGCTCACGATACAGTGTCTGTTAGCAGAGTATGGAATCGGTGGGTTCAGGAGGGCAATACGGAACCCCATGGTGGATCCCAACGGCCTCATATCACTAGTTGTCGAAATAACAGGCATCTTATACGCATGGCTGTAACGGATCGTGCAGCTCCCGTCTCGATTTCCTGAGTCAACGGGATGGGGACGTTTGGAAGACAACAACCATCTGCACGAACTGTTCGACAACGTTTGCAGCAGCATGAACTATCAGCTCGGAGACCATGGCTGCGATTACCCTTGACGCTTCATCATAGACAGGAGCTCCTGCGATGGTGCACGCAACGGCGAAACTGCGTGCACGAATGGCAAAACGTCATTTTTTTTTGGATGAATCCAGGTTCTGTTTACAGCATCGTGACGGTCGCATCCGAGTTGGACGCACATTGGAAGCGTGTATTCGTCATCTCCATACTGGCGTATCACCCGGCGTGATGGTATGGTGTGCCATTAGTTACACGTCTCGGTCACCTCTTGTTCGCATCGCCGGCATTTTGAACAGTCTCCGTTACATTTCAGATGTGTTACGACCAGTGGCTCCACCCTTCATTCGATCCCTGCGAAATCCTACATTTCAGCAGGATAATGGACGACCGCGTGTTGCAGGTACTGTGCGGGTCTTTCTGGATACGGAAAATGTTCGACTCCTGCCCTGGGCAGCACATTCTTCAGGTCTCTCACCAATTGAAAATTCTGGTCAATGGTGGCTAAGCAACTATCTCGTCACTATACGCCTGTCACTACTCTTGATGAACCGTGGTATCGTGTTGAAGCTGCATGGGCATCTGTACCTGTACACGTCATCCAAGCTCTGTTTGACTCAATGCCCAGTCGTATGAAGGCCGTTATTACGGCCGGTGGTGGCTGTTCTGCGTACTGATTTCTCAAGGTCTATGCACCCAAATTGCGTGAAAATGTAATCAGCTGTCAGTTCTAGTATAACCTATTTGTCCAATGAATACCCGTTTATCATCTGCCTTTCTTCGTGATGCAGCAATTTTAATGGCCAGTATTGTACATGGTGTAAACGAGCTGGGAAACATACAATAAACAGTACTTGATATGACGAACAATCATGACCATTAATATGTATCTGTTGCTAATATGTTGTAACAACTGCTGTCATAAAGTCTGTTACACATTTATGTTGTGTTTACTGAAGGTATTAATTTTACAAACTTGTAAATTGCTCTTAGAGGATTTGGTTGTGAACTTTGGTGGTCGAAATTCGAGTACAAAGACGAAAGTGACAACAAAATACTGCTGTTAAAATACTGCCTGAGACAGCTGCCACAAAAGCATTCTACGTCGAAATATGATGTCGTTAATAACTTTCCTTCTTGCCTTGCTGAAAAAGTAACTGAGTGAAGTTTGAGTAAAAAGACAAAAATTACAATAGAATACGGCAGTAAAATGCGTCTGGGTCAGCTCAAATTTTCAAATGTTTGTAGAGCTTGAGGGACTTAAGTCATGTCTCCACCATATCCTTTCTTCCAGGAGTGCTAGTCTTGCAAGTTTCGCAGTAGAACTTGTGATAAGTTTGGAAAGTAGGAGGCAAGGTTCTAACGTCCATCACCTCTTTTCGGAATGACTCAAACTGAGCCCTAACGTTTTCCTGAATTACGGAAAGTTTTGTTAGTTCACAGTCTAAAACAAAGTCATTCCACTGTAGGTGAAGTTGAACTTATCTTATATGCTGGCTGAAGTCCATTGCGTTGTGAGTTATCTTCGGCATTCACTAAAGAAATTGATTCTACAGGATCTTCTCATAAATTAAAACCATATTAGTTGATATGGAAACGATTTTATTTCCACTTAAACATTGCACAATCAAGAAATGCAGCAGCAAGCCAACAAAGCTGCTTACCGGTTTCTGGCCACTCACAAACTGAATAAAACATGGTTCCTCTCCAACATCTTTCTGTATAACTACATAATAAAATTGATGACAAAGTTTTGTAATGCATAATTAAACAATATTCTTTTACATTAAGTATGACAAAATACAGAAATTAAAATATTACATTTAAGCTTTGACTATTTATGTCAATGTATGTACTTGTTTCATGAAATTTGTATTTAAATGTAGTACACAAATTTAACGTCATCCTTTTGACTAGTGTTTACAGTCATCAAATTATTTACATTATGTGTGTTTTCGAAATGCACACATATTTGTTTTGCCAATAGTGTGTAGGCGTACTATTATTATGACATGGTATTTTAATGTGTTTCAGTTTGCGGTCAAAATATTAATTAATACGGATTTGTATATGGTTGTCGTAGTTTTGTTACTTTCGAAGATTATTAATTTTAGTGCATGAAAAATTATCAGTATTTAATTTAGGATCTAGTGATATATAAAATATGGTCTGCCCTAATTTATTTAAACAAAAGGTATATATGAAATCATGTTGTGCAATAGTTTATAACATGTAGCATTGTTGTTTTTATACAAATTAGTATCTATATAGGTTCAGCAATTTCCGAAACTAAGTGTAATGCATTTTTAGTGTTTGCAGCTATTATTTACGAAAGTATTAAAAACTGAAAATTACGTAAAAGGTTAGCCAAAGTTATATTTAAATCAACGTACTATTTCTTAAAGGTAGTTTACTAATAGTGTTAAAAGAATTTCAAACAGAAGGCGAAAATGTAAAATATCACATGTCCGGTAATGAAGTTTTACTTTAGGTGTCAGCTATTTCGTGTTTCAATGTTGGCAACAGATTTTTAGGAGTTCGCAACATAGCAGAAACGTTACAAGGTACTGCCAGCATTGAAGTTGTGGGGCGGCACCGTAAGTCGTGTTGGGGTAGGTGAGTGGTAGAGCGCTTGCCCGCGAAAGGCAAGGTCCCAGGTTTGAGTCCCGGTTCCGGCACACAATTTAATGTGTCAGGAAGTTTCATATCAGCGCACACTCCGCTGCAGAGTGAAAGTTTCATTCAAGCTTCCACTGTGTTCACAAATATATGTTTAACGGTACACCGCTTTCTGGTACCCATGAACAAGAGCATAAGAGAGACATTGGCCGGATAATTCACAATACTTACGAAGAGATTGGACCTGTTGGTAGACAGTTGAGAGATAACCCATTTAGTCAACACCGGCCCCAAGGTGGAGATCCACGATTGCAAAGGCCGAGTGGTCCAACAATCACACTATGGCGCTTTGCCTTGTGCGCAGTGAGGGCTTCATTCCACCAAGATGTTCGCTGGTGTCGACCGATTGACAGAGGTCCCACGAGGCTAATACATTGCGACACTCAAATCTATGCTCCCGAGTGTCCGGAACCTGGCATGTCATACAATCACCACTTGGGCGTGGACGGATGGCGGCGAGCCTCTGGTTGGTTCGGAGGACGTCGTGAACCAGACGGTACCATAGTCCACGGACCGTCGACGACAGGACAGGCCTGCAGATGTTGGCCATACCTGCCGCCAGTTGACCGCGTGGAATCGAGCCTGTAGTTTGTGGGGAAGCATAAAATACGGACAAACGCGTAAGGTCAGGGTTTCGAAATCAAAGAAGGGAAGGAAGGGCGGGACCAAGCATGTTCGTTCCATTTAATAACAATCTATTTACCAATAATACATCGTAAAAAACAACATTACCAAACGAACATCCCCTGACAACCCTTTAACATGAGGTTTAACAATTAATTGGGCAGTGCATAAAATTACAAAATTAAAAGGAAACTTTACATTATCCTTAACCTTCATTAACAAATAACTGCCCAGAGCAATTTTAAACTTGATTAACCAATAACTTGACAAGCCAAAATGCGAAACAGCAGAGTGTGAAGGAAAAACATAGATTACAATTTCACTTACTCAGGCTAGAGACACTATCTTACACAATAATTAGCCAAAAGCAACAGACAAGGTACCGGACTTTATTTTCCCTGCTTAGAAAATGTATACTCTGTAAAAAAACCAAAACTAAGGACAAAGTTCATTGATAAAATACAAATAAGAAAAAGAACTAATAAGGTATAAATAGAAGCAATCCGAATTAAATTTAGTTGCTTAACCCCCAAATTACATAACTGTGAACTTTTACATAAGAAATATTAATATCCTTAAGAGCAATAACTAAACACGCCTCAATGGCCCCTGACTGTCGTCCACGACCTCTCTGAGGATGAAAAGAGTAGGAACATTATGGTGAAAGGGGCACAACAATAAACAGTGTACGTTACAGTGAGATGCTTACTGACAGGCTAAAGCCTGCAATTGGAAGCAAACGCCGAGGATTGCTGTCAGAAGGTGTTGTGTTGTTGCACGACAATGCCTGTCTGCATACTGCTGTCCACACTGCTGAAACGCTCCAAAAATTCAAATTCCAAGTACTGAATCATCCTCCATATAGTCCCGACCTTGCCCCCTTTATCACTTGTTTGGTCCACTCAAACAGGCATTAAGGGGGCGTAGATTTGACTCGGATGAAGCAGTGAAGGAAGCGGTGCATTCCTGGCTCGCAGCTCAGCCGAAAACCTTCTTTTATGAGGGAAGGCAGCTTGTAGAGCGAAGGACGAAGTGCATTGAAAAGCAAGGAGATTATGTCTAAAAATGATGTTCTTGTAAGTTTTGTATTTTATTACAATAAAATTTTATAACTACTTTGCGGATAATAATTGACTTACCCTCGTACTCAATATTAAAGGAACACAATAACTTGTACAACACTCATCTTGTGTCAAAAATGTTTGTTTGTATACTTTATGGGACTTAACTACGGGGTCATCAGTCCCTAAACTTACAAACTACTTATGAACTACTTACAAACTAGGACGGCACAAATATCCATGCCCGAGGGGGGATTCGAACCCCCGACCGTAGTGGCCGTGCAGACCGTGACTGGAGCGCCTCAGTCTCCTCGGCCACCGCGGTCGGCCATCTTGTGTCAGGAGCTTCTCGGAATCCAAGGAGATGCTCTCAGCAGAAATAGCGCTCATCACTTTCAAATTACATGGTTGAAATTTCAGCAGAGTTGGCGACTTCGGCGACAACATTGGAATATGGACGCAATTCCCTCAATAGCTAAACACACTGTTCAGCGGTAGCCGTCCACAGCGGACACCGCAGTTCCGCGCAAAACAAAGTCTGTCGCCTCAACCTGTCCTGTCGGCTAACACACCAAACGCCAACTGACAGCCCTCGACAAAATTCAAAAACGTCCGCACATAAGGCAAAGCTACTCCACTCTGAAGGGGGATGCCGTCGATAGTCGTGGCAAGTGGCGCCAGAGAACCCGCGCAGTGTAGGGACGGTGCCTCGCCACGGATCAGAAGGTATAAAGAAACATACATATTTTTCGCCGCACAACTACAATCAAAAGCAGTTGGCCAGATACCAAAACGGTCATTAGAAATCTAACTTTAATATTAGCGGGTAGCTCAGGGAAGTAGTTAAATCTTACGATGGTTATCCAAATGCCAATACGTTTATATAATACACACTGGAACATTGTCGTATCCAGGGGGGTTGGCGGGGCTGTCGGGCTGCAGCTCCCCCCCGCCCCACTCCCTCCCCTCCCCAGACCCGCCTGGATCCTCAACCCACATCTTGTGAGGCCTCCCCTAGAGAGAGAGAGGGGCCCACTTTAGATTTGTAGTTTTATAAGTTTTTGCAAACCTTTTGGACCAAAACAGTAATCACTGACCTTCAGCATCACAGTTCAACGCCTTGCTCACTACGCTTTTTTTTTTTTTTTTTTTTTTTTTTTTTTTTTTTTTTTTTTTTTTTTTTTTTTTTTTTTTTTTTGTGACTAGTTCTGTTTGTTGCGGACGCTGATCGTGTTCGTTTGTTCTTGTTCTATGGGTTCTTGGCTCAGCTTTTTTTATTACAGAGAGCGCTGAACCCTCTGGCCGGGCGCGCTGAGCCACGGCGCCCGGCATGCTACGTCTATCAATCAAATGTTGTACCCTATAATCTCATACTACTGATGGCTGTTGTTAATTGACACTAATATGGCATTTGTAGACACTAGATTATCGTTTACCGTACGAAGAAACGATGTGTTTTTGTTAATTCTTCAGTGCGCGATTGCTTTGAAATGACAACGTGTAAGTTACAATAAGAAAATCATCAAATACGCAATGCAAGGTGGCGTATGCTACAGAGAGTTCTGGGCGAGGAATGTCACGTGATATCTCCGAACGGCTGGTTTTCGTTAATTCGATGGAGGGTGTCAAATCTCCGCTATTTTTGCAAATATCTCTCAAACGATACAAGATATGAAGGAAAAAAAGAATAAAAAAAAACCATAAGAGAGCAAAGTTGTAGAGAATTTTCTCCTCTACAAATTCGGTTATTCAATTTTAGCGTCAGATGAACGGTTTATTTGCAATTAAAATTACATTACAAACGGCTTTTTTGTATTACAAACGTATTTCTTGTCCGAAAAATTTGAAAAAGCGAGGTTCTGGTCTCTGTCGGCCTATAATTATGTCTGTAAAATTTGGTGCTGATCGGTTGAACGGTTCGTCTTAAAACAGGGAACACGTTACGGACAGACAGACATCCCAAAATCGCCGTTATTTTTGCAAATATCTCTGAAACGCTACGAGATATGAGAAAAACATAAGAGAGCAAAGTTGTAGAGAATTTTCTCCTCTACAAATTCGGTTATTCCATTTTCGCGTCAGATGAGTGGTTACAGCCGTTAACTACATTTAAATTTCGAGCTGTCAAAAGCCGATCGCAAAGGCCCAATTTTAGTGTTACTACCGCAACCTAAAGTGGGCCAAAACTGTATAACGTAACTTTGTTGTGTGTGAGCTGTTACGTCGTAGCTGCACTCGCCGGCCTGGAGCAGGCGGTGACGCGTCAGGCAGCCGTTAAGAGGTCGGCAGAGGCAGAAGACATAGACAGAGGCTATTAGCCGAGTAACGCCTCCGTGGCGGGCGCTCCCTCAGGAGAGCTGGCTGGCAGCGGCAGTTAACCTCGACCTGCCCAGTACAGGGGAACAGCGACAGCGAGGCCTCTGGCTGGTCGCTGTCTACAGCTACACACGAGCGACCTCTGACGCTGACTCTACAGGTGCAAGTCCCTTGCTGTGTTACTACTTGTGGCACATGTTAATGAAATGTAGTAGGTCTGGCAGATAAGACAAATTCACTACTGCTTCATAAGTTTTTGATAGACGGTGTTTACAAGGCGCATCCAAAAAATTAATTTTCCCTCTCCCTTCTCCTTTTTCTCTTCACAAAGACGACAAAGCCACATGGGAAACTTTATTGGAAATACGTACGACAACGTTTGAGCTACACTCAGTCACAAAAGTATTCGGACAGTGGTAAGTTTCACAATGAGTACTCGAGAAACACTGACTATGAAACCCAAACAGCCGCGGTGGAGTAGCCGAGCGGTCTAAAGCGTCTCGCTGCGGAGCGTGCGGTTGCTCGCCGTGGAGGTTCGAGTCCTCCCTGGGGCATGGGTGTGTGTGATTGTCCGTAGGTTAGTTTACCTAGGTTTAAATAGTTTGTAAGCTACGGACTGATGACCACGCAGTTTGGTCCGATAGATTTACAGACATTTGAACTTTGAAACCCAAACATATATATATTAGCAATATATATGCGTAACAACATTAATTACAAAAGAATTATTGTATTATTTCGTTTCCAAAACATAAATATCAGAAAAATTAACAACAGATATGAAACAACCTGCACACCCTGCTGCTACAAAAGTATTCGGACACTGTCCATTAAATGTTCATAAGTTGTACGACGAAAATGTTAATACCTTGTGGGTCCACCTTTTATTTTCAATACCTCTTACAATGTACTAGGCATACTTTCCACAAGTTTTCGAGAAATCTGGGCCTATATTTGTCCATTCTTGGCGCAGTTTCTCTTTCAAGGTCACCTTCGTATAGATGTTGTCCGTGCGGAGGGTCCGTTTCAATTCATCCCACAAATGTTCGATTACGTTAAGGTTTGGTGACTGGGGAGGGGGTGCAATACTTTCCGGTAATTGAAGAGCAACCACATTTGTACAATAAGCGCGGTATGCTTGGGATCATTATCCCGTTAAAAATGAAAATTGTTCGCAATCCCTAGATGTCGTCCACTCTGCTTCAAATGTCCTTGCAGTATATTCAAATACGCTTCCTTGTTCATTGTATCATCAATGAACACTAAATCACCCACACCATTGCCGGACATGCATACCCACACCATGATGATCACACCTCCAAACTTTACTGTTGGTTTGAGGTTCCTGAGATTCAGCTCTTCATTGGTCTTTCGTCACATGTTTGCCTTCCGTCGCTTTGCCATAATGTAAGTTTGCATTCGTCGCAAAATATCACCCGATTCCACCAAGCTTGATTGTATTCGGCGTATTCCCTCACAAACTGCATACCTTTCTTCTGGTTCACTGCATTTCTGAATGGCTTTCGCCGTGCCACTCGACCACGGTACTCAAATGTTTCAAATGTTTGTACAGTCTATGGTACTTAACTACGGGGTCATTAGTCCCTAAACTTACAAACTACTTACGAACTAGGACGGCACAAATATCCATGCCCGAGGGGGGATTCGTACCCCAGACCGTAGTGGCCGTGCAGACCGTGACTGGAGCGCCTCAGTCCCCTCGGCTACCGCGGCCGCCTACCACGGTACTGCGATCGCCATAGTACTCTCCGCACGGTTTCGGATGAACTCTTATACCAACGTGTCCCTCACTTGAATTCGTGTGGCAGATATTTTAGGATTCTGTTGTACCTTTCGCACAATCACACGTTCATCTCTCTGTGAAAATGTTCGTATCCGTCCTGTACTGCAACTGAATTCCAATCGGTCTTCTTTCTCGAACCGTTTAATAATGTCGTGAACTGTACTTTTCTTCATGTTCAGTATTTTGGCAATTTCCCTGCAGGTTTTCCCCTTCGAGTGATGATAAACGAGAAGTTGCCTTTGCTCGAACGTACAACACTTACCTCTGCGTCCCATCGTCGACCTGCACAGGCTCGCGGAAATGCCGGACACACTGCAGTCGCTTCACCCTCTGTGCGTCTCGGAATGAACTACTCTCTCACATTGCCCACCTTTGTCCGAATACTTTTGTTGCACCTTCCCATGCCGTTTACAGAAATTATTAAGTAACATACGCATGTTCAACAACAATTCTTCGTATTTGACGCGTGTTTCTCGTTGCGACGTCGTACCCGGAGTCCCAAATACATTACAAAGTGCAATTTCTGTATTTGTTCATGCGGCAAACTGCAAAATTATATGTCAGAATACTTTTGCGACTGAGTGTACCTTACAATGGACCACATGAGTATCGGCTTTTAGAGTTTTTTGACATTTATAGTACGTGAAGTTCAGAACTCAAATAACAATCAACCAAAGCCATCCGACGCAATTCTCAAAAATTCTCGAGAAAATCTACTTTGAAATTTTGCAAGTGGACATAAGTACCGATAACTAAAGCAGTTACAGAATCTGTCGGTTTAGCTCAGGTGGCGTGCTCGCACGGTCATGGGGCTAAACGCCCTCTGTGCTTCGATTCCCGCTGGGAAAAAAAAAACATAAATTTACTTTTCAAATTTAGTTATATAAAACATTTTGGGATCTCACATTTCACGTGTCGTGTCAGTTTTCGTTTAGGTGTATGTAGACGAAGTGAACACCTTGTCGTCAGTTGAAACGATGGTTGAGTAGGTTGACTGCTTGGAAAGCTATTAGTAGTTGTGGAAATGACTTTCAAAAACTGAACAATCAAAGACTGCCGTCGGCAAGTAATACTGGGGCGAATACTGTAAAAAATTTAACTCGTGCTTTTTGATTGAAACCATCATTATTAACGACATTTTACAAAATATAGAAAATTACGAAAAAAACAAAACGCGCATTTTTGGTAAAGAATACCATTAGATATTAAAGTTCTGTAGGTATTCGAACGCAACGAAAAAGTATTTAAAAATAGTTACAGTAGGATTCGAACCATGGACCTATTGTTACAAGGCCAGAAGGCTACCACCGAAGCTACTCCGTCCACTACACTCAGGAAGTGGCTACACGGGCAGCGGGGGCCGTGTGGCGTGGACTGGGCGGTATTTTAGGTTAGAGGGCCTCGGGAATACACAAAATGGGTTTCAGTCTCAAAGGGGGCAGGTCAGACACAGGAAGAAAGCAGATCTAGAAAACATTGGTATAACAGTTGTAAATTGTCGTAGCTGTATTGGAAAAGTTCCAGAGCTCCAAGCGCTGTTAGAAAGTACTGAGGCACAAATCGTTATAGGTTCTGAAAGCTGGCTGACGCCTGAGATAAGTTCGGCCAAAATTTTTTCAAAGCGCCAAATGGTCTTCAGAAAGGATACAATAAATAAAACAGGGGGTGGCGTGTTTATTGCTGTTACTAACGGTTTATCCTGCAGCGAAAGTGAGACAGATACTTCCTGTGAGTTGGTCTGGGTAGAGGTTATACCTGACAACCGGAATAAATTAATACTTGCATCTTTTTATCGGCCCCCTGACTCAGACGATGCGGTTGCCGAAATGTTCAAAGAAAGCTTGAATCACATTTCAAATAGGTATCCGAAGCGTACCGAGTCCAGTGCCAGCTGCCACCAGTGCCACATCGTTACAGCGCTAACTAAGTATCTGAATTTAATTTGTGTCAAATTTAATTTGCCAGTCTAGTTCATTTTCGGTAGTACTGTTTTAAGAGGTTTACTCCTGCGTACTTGCAGATTTCGTTTGTACTACTGTTTTAATAGTTTATTCTATCGTATTTGATAAATACCGTTGTGTTTAGTCTTCGTCTTTGACCGGTGTATTTCAAAACAAGTCAGAGACCGTTACTAAAGTTCGTTATCAGTCAGTCCAGTGCCAGCTGTCACCAGTGTCGCGGCGTTAACAGCGCTAAGCTGCCGGACTCAGTTTTGTTGATTCGACAGTGTAGTTACCACTGACCACAGTTAAGTCAGCAGCCAGCCGCCTTCATTATAGTACTAGGCTCCTTTAAAGTTGTTAATTGCTGTTAATTGTATCGATAGGATGGATAGGATGTGTGCCTGCTGTGTACGGACGCAGGAGGAGTTGGCCGCGGTTCGCGAACAGCTGAGCGTGCTGTTGGCTACGGTCAGCCGTCTTCAGGCTGCTGTCTCGGGGTGCAGCGATGGTGGGGAGTCTGGTGCGTCGAGTGGGACACCTCAGGTGTCTCACGCTTCGCTCTCTGTCCCTGCTACCGAGGCACCTTCAGGTGTACCGGACATCGTCGAGCCGCCTTCTCCGCAAGGGGAGTGGCGGGTTGTACGGCGTTCGCGTCGCTCGAGGCGGAAGGCCAATGTGGAGGCTGGACGTCCGTCCGCGCCCGTTCGTCCTGTGAGTGAAAGTGTGGCCACTCCTTCAGCAGGGTCCGAGCAGGTGCACGGGGGAGGGGATTATTAGTTATTGGGAGCTCCAATGTCAGGCGAGTGATGGAGCCCCTTAGGCAGATAGCGTCCAGATCTGGAAGGAATTCCAACGTGCACTCGGTGTGTTTGCCGGGGGGCCTCATCCGAGATGTGGAGGCGGCCTTGCCGGCGGCTATCGAGGGTGCGGGGTGCAGTCGACTGCAAGTCGTAGCTCACGTCGGCACCAATGACGCTTGTCGCTTGGGTTCTGAGGACATCCTCAGGTCCTACGAGCGGCTGGAGGAATTGGTGAAGGCTGCTGCCTTGGCACGCGGGGTGCAAGCAGAGCTGTCGATTTGCAGCATTGTTCCCAGGGTTGATCGGGGTCCTTTGGTTTGGAGCCGAGTGGAGGGTCTGAACCAGAGGCTTCGCCGACTCTGTGACAGTCATGGCTGCAGATTTCTGGATCTGCGTTATCGGGTGGGGAATTGTAGGGTGCCCCTAGATAGATCAGGGGTGCACTACACTAAGGAAGCGGCTACTCGGGAAGCAGAGTACTTGTGGAGTGCACATGGGGGTTTTTTAAGCTAGGCGCTAACTCTGATGAGCACTCGCCTGTCAGCATTCAAACAGCGAATTCAGGCCACGTTCGGAACAAAAATTCGAACATAAAAATATTAGCCGCGAACTTACAGAGTATTAGAAACAAAGTTCCCGAATTTGCAGCGCTGCACGGAAGTTATTGCGCTCAGATAGTTTTAGGCACCGAAAGCTGGCTAAATGATGATGTGGCAAGTTCAGAAATATTTAGCGAAGCGTGGAATGTATATCGGAAAGATAGATCTGATACAACTGGAGGAGGAGTGTTCATCGCCGTGGACAAAGATATTGTTTCTACTGAGATCGAGGTTGAAAGTAACTGTGAAGTTATCTGGGCACGCATAACAGGTCTAAAAGAAGTAAAGTTAATAGTTGGGTGTTTTTACCGGCCCCCCAGTGCTGCTGTAGCAGTTTTAGAATCATTCAAGGAAAGTCTACACCAGGTAGTGCATAGGTATCCGGGCCATGCAATATTAGTCGGAGGTGACTTCAACCTTAAGAGTATAGATTGGGACCTCGCTAGTTACATTTCAGGCGGTACAGACAAGCAGTCTTGCGAGCTACTTTTGGACACATTCTCCGAAAACTGTCTTGAGCAGTTAAACCGGCAACCCACGCGCAATGGAAATATTCTAGACCTTATAGCCACAAACAGGCCTGACCTCATTAACGATGTCTGTGTAGAGACAGGAATTAGTGATCATGATATCGTCATAGCGTCGATGGTGACCAAAGTTCATAAACCAGTCAAGAAGGCTAGGAGCGTGTTTTTGTTGGGAAAAGCCGACAAGCTAATGTTACGATCGCACTTAGAAAATGAATGGGCATCGTTTAATTCTGGGACTATGGATGTAGAGGAATTGTGGACTAAATTTAAATGCATTGTTAATGAAGGGTTAGAGAAATATGTGCCAGTAAAGACGATTAAGGATGGAAAAGATCCACCGTGGTATAATAATAATGTTAGAAAGCTGCTGAGAAAGCAAAGGCTGTTGCACTCTAGATTCAAAAAAGAACACGCAAATGATGACAGGCAAAAGTTAGTAGAGATTCGTGCGTCTATAAAAAGATCGATGCGTGAAGCATACAATAATTATCACAGCCATACCTTAGCAAAAGATCTTTCCGAGAACCCGAAAAAATTCTGGTCCTATGTAAAATCGATAAGCGGGTCAAAGCCCACTGTCCAGTCACTAGTTGATCATTCCGGGGCAGTAATAGAAGAAAGCAAACGGAAAGCTGAAGTTCTAAATTTAACCTTTAAGAAATCTTTCACGCAGGAGGACCGCACAAATATACCATCATTTGATCAACGTACTAATTCCGAAATGGGGGACATAGCAATAGGTATTTCCGGTGTAGAGAAGCAGCTGAGAGAGCTAAATACGAAAAAGTCTGCTGGTCCGGATGGAATACCAGTTCGGTTTTACAAAGACTATTCTGCGGCATTGGCCCCCTACTTAGCTTGCATTTATAGCGAATCTTTAATTCAGCGCAAAGTTCCTAGTGATTGGAAAAAAGCGCAGGTGACTCCAGTGTATAAGAAAGGAAAGAGAACTGACCCATACAATTACAGGCCAATATCGTTGACATCGGTTTCATGTAGAATTTTGGAGCATATTCTCAGTTCGAATATAGTAAATTTCCTTGAAACGGAAAAGCTTCTTTCCATGAATCAGCACGGGTTTAGGAAACATCGTTCATGCGAAACTCAGCTTGCCCTTTTCTCACATGACATCTTGCGAGCCATGGACGAAGGGCAACAGGCGGATTGTGTTTTTCTCGACTTCAAAAAGGCGTTCGACACGGTGCCACACTGCAGACTGCTAACGAAGATACGAGCTTATCGAATAGGTTCACAGATTTGTGACTGGCTGGAAGACTTCCTAAGTAATAGAACGCAGTACGTTGTTCTCGACGGCGAGTGCTCATCAGAGACGAGTGTATCGTCAGGCGTGCCCCAGGGGAGTGTGATAGGACCACTATTATTTTCTATCTATATAAATGATCTGATGGACAGAGTAAGTTGTAATTTGCGGCTGTTTGCTGATGATGCTGTGGTGTATGGGAGGGTGTCGTCTGTAACTGACTGTAATGGCATACAGGTTGACTTAGACAAAATTTCTAGTTGGTGCGAAGAATGGCAGCTAGCTCTCAATGTAGAAAAATGTAAGGTGATGCGCATGAGTAGAAAAAACAATCCTATAATGTTCGAATACAGCATCAGTAGTGAGCTTCTTGATGCGGTCGCGTCGTTCAAATATCTAGGCGTAACATTGCAGAGCGATATGAAATGGAACGAGCATGTAAGGACAGTTGTGAGTAAGGCAGACAGCCGACTTCGGTTTATTGGGAGAATTTTGGGAAGATGTACTTCACCTGTAAAGGAGACCGCGTATAAAACGCTTGTACGACCACGTCTTGAGTATTGCTCAAGTATTTGGGACCCGCAGCAGATCGGTTTGAAGGAAGACATAGAGGCGGTTCAGAGGCGAGCAGCTAGATTTGTTATCGGTAGGTTCGACCAATGCGCGAGTGTCTCGGAAATGCTCCGGCAACTCAATTGGGGATCGCTGGAAGAAAGACGACGTTCTTTTCGTGAATTTCTGTTAAGTAAATTTAGAGAGCCGGAATTTGAAGCTGAGTGTAGTACGATCTTGCTGCCGCCTACTTACATTTCGCGTAAAGATCACAAAGACAAGATAAGAGAAATTAGGGCTCGTACGGAGGCATATAGGCATTCTTTTTTTCCTCGTTCAATTTGGGAGTGGAATAGGAAAGGAAATGCCTAGTAGTGGTACGGTGTACCCTCCGCCACGCACCTTATGGTGAATTGCGGAGTATGTATGTAGATGTAGATGTAGATACTGTTACAATCGGTGGCGACTTTAATTTACCCTCGATATGTTGGCATAATTATGTATTCAAAACCGGCGGCAAATATAAAACACCGTCCGAACTAGTTCTGAATGCTTTTTCTGATAACTACTTCGAACAGTTAGTTCATGAACCCACTAGAATAATAAGTGGTTGCGAAAATACCCTTGATCTTCTAGCAACAAATAATCCTGAGCTAGTAAAGAGCATCAAAACAGATACAGGGATTAGCGAACATCGAGTTGTAGTAGCGAGACTGAATGTCGAAATTCCCAAATGCACCAAAAATAAACGAAAAATGTATCTATTCAATAAAGCAGATAAAAATTCGCTTCACGCTTTCCTGAGTGATAAACTCCAGTCTTTCAAAACTAAAAATGCGAGTGTAGATCAGTTGTGGCTTACTTTCAAAGACATAATATCAGTAGCAATCGAGAGATTTTTACCAAATAAATGGGTTGACAACCCCCTCCCCCCCCCCCCCCCGTGGTACAGAAAACATGTCAGATCACTGTTACAGAAACAAAGAAAAACGCATGCAAAATTTAAAAAGACACAGAATCCACAATACTGGCAATCTTTTACTGAAGACTCGCAACCTAGTGCGGACTTCAATGCGAGAAGCCTATAGGAGTTACCACAACGAAATCCTGTCTCGTGATCTTGCAGAAAATCCAAAGAAATTCTGGTCATATGCGAAGTACACTAGCGGCAAAACACAAACAATACCTTCACTACGCGATAGCAATGGTAATACTACCGATGACAGTACTGCTAAGGCAGTATTACTAAACACAGCTTTCCGAAATTCGTTCACCAAAGAAGACGAAGTGAACACTCCAGTATTCAATACAAGAACAGCTGCCAGCATGCGAAACTTAGATGTTCCCGGAGTAGTAAAACAACTTAAGTCACTAAACAAAAATAAATCTTCTGGGCCAGATTGTATACCAACTAGATTCCTCTCAGAGTATGCTGATGCAATAGCTCCGTACTTCACTCAGTGAAAGATCCGTACCCAAAAGCTGGAAAGTTGTCCAAGTTACTCCAATATTCAAGAAAGGCAATAGGAGCGATCACCAAAATTACAGGCCTATCTCATTGACGTCGATTTGCAGTAGGATTTTGGAACATATACGTTATTCGAATATTATGAACTACCTCGAAGAGAACGACCTATTAACCAGTAGTCAACACGGATTCAGAAAGTATCACTCTTGCGAAACACAGCTTGCCCTTTATTCACATGAAGTGTTAAGTGCCATCGACAAGGAATCTCAAATAGATTCCGTACTTCTGGATTTCAGGAAGGCTTTTGACACTGTACCCCACAAGCGGCTTCTTATAAAATTGCGTGCTTATGGAATATCTCCCCAGTTGTGGAGTTGGATTCACGATTTCCTATCAGAAAGGACACAGTTCGTTGTAATTGACGGTAAGTCATCGAGTAAAACAGAAGTGATATCTGGCGTTCCACAGGGAAGAGTTTTAGGTCCCCTACTCTTCCTCGTGTTTATAAACGATTTAGGAGACAATCTGAATAGCTCCCTTAGATTGTTCGCGGATGATGCTGTCGTTTATCGGTTAGTGAAGTCAACAGAGAATCAAAAGCAACTGCAAAGCGATTTAGGCAAAATTTCTGCATGGTGCGAAAATTGGCAATTGACACTAAATAAAGAAAAGTGTGAAGTAATACACATGACCACTAAAAGAAATCCGCTGAGCTTCAATTACACGATAAATCAGTCAAACCTTAAGGTCTTAAATTCTACCAAATACCTAGGAGCTACAATTACGAACAACTTTGACTGGAGACAACACACAGAAATTATCGTGGGGAAGACGAACCAAAGGTTACGTTTCATTGGCAGAACGCTTCGAAGATGCACCAGCTCCACCAAAGAGACTGCCTACATCACACTTGTGCGTCCTCTTGCTCTTGTGGGACCGTCACCACACGGGACTGACGGAAGACATTGAGAAGGTTCAGAGAAGGGCAACTCGTTTTGTTTTATCACGGGGGTGGGAAGCGTCACGGAAATGTTGCACGAATTGCGGTGGAAATCATTAGTAGAACGACGTTATTCATTGCGGCGTGATCTGTTTGCTTAGTTTCAATCACCGACTTTTACTTCTGAATGTGAAAATATTTAGCTAGCACCCACCTACTTAGGGAGACATGACCATCCCAATAAAATAAGAGAAATCAGATCGAAAACGGAACGATTTAGGTGTTTTCCTTCCCGCGCGCTATTAGAGAATTGAACGGTAGATAAAAGTTATGAAGGTGGTTAATGAACCCTCTGCCAGGCACTTAAATGTGATTTGCAGAGTATCTATGCAGATGTAGATGTAGACAGGTGTAGCAACTGATTTAATAATTGGTATTTACTTGTACTTACAAAACTACAAAGTCGATGTGCCGGCCGCGGTGGCCGAGGAGATTGATGCGCTTCAGTCACGGTCTGCACGGCCACTACGGTCTGGGGTTCGAATCCCCCCTCGGGCATGGATATTTGTGCCGTCCTAGTTCGTAAGTAGTTCATAAGTAGTTTGTAAGTTTAGGGACTGATGTCCCCGTAGTTAAGTCCCATAAGTTTACAAATATTTGATTTGATTTTGAAAGTCGATGTTCGCGAGAATTTTCGAGAGATGCGGCTTTGGTTGGTTGTTATTTAAGTTCTGAATTTCACGTACCATAAATATGGAGAAATTCTGAAGTCTGATACCCATGTGGTCTCCTTGTTAGACATAGTCACCAAACTAACTGAGACCCTTGTCACATCATAGCAAGAGGACGTAATGTAATGGGAAGGGGAAACCTGCATCGTAGTGCGCAGGGCAGGACAGGACAGGAAGCATGGCTGGGTAGCCCAAATCAGTGGCCTATAAAACGAGGGGCTGTTGAATGTAGAGTACGGTATCTGAATTATTTTAATGAATGACGCATAAATGCATCGCCGTGGTAGACAGTCGCACTTCCTTACCTGGGTGAGGGGTGCATGGTATTACCGGTGAGAAATTCCTGTAGTGCTTTTTAAATAGCTATATTTTTATGATTTAATTTCAGCAATAAAAAATCTTAATCTCAGTGAAGTAAAAGGGCTTTAGCGTAAATTATCCTCTGAATATGAGCAGCAAAACTGATGCAAAATATCATGATGTATCTGTAATTACTTGTCTTTACATTAGCCTCCACCCCCCCCCACCCCACTGTTAAACGAATATACTGAAATTAAAATTTGAACTACAGTTTTTAACCCTTCAATCTACCTACATCAACTGCAAAATATATTTGGAATTAGTCAACTTTTAAAACGAAAATATTGTAATTAAAATTTTTATTGGCTGCAACAGTCATTTCATAAATAAAATAAAGTTATTTCTGACGTAATTGAAAATATTTTATATCATTAATTGTTACAATTTTTTAAGTAATAAAAATACATGGTTCCCTACACGGAGCATGGAATCCTAATCAGCCATATAACAGTCAAGCACGCTATTACTTGAGCTATTTCGCTATACTTCTGTGCAACATCCAGTGCCTAGTATATAAGATGTATATGAGCTGTGCTTAAACGTACGAGCTCATTTCATCGGAATTTTCTGAATAGTGTGCTTTTAAACTTCTATTCACCTACATACTATGGGAATAACAGAATAGGACCGTAAATGTAGGATCTGTGATGACGGTGATGAAACTGCATCACATCTAATCTTCGAATGCATTGCATTGGAGAGTACAAGGCACAGAACATTTGGAACAACCAGACCCGAAGAAATAGTGTAAATAGTGTCTAATAAAGAACTGGTAAAGGGACTCCTTGCACTGTTCAAGGGCATTGGTTGGCTTTACTAGATATACAGGGAGCAATACCGCACAATAAACTTAGTTTCGGTGCGGGCAGTGGCGGGTTGGACCAAGACTGTTTTGGCTTCCCTGAGAAAATCAAATCAGTCAAATAAAACTTCTATTAGTGGACACACTTGACGTGAACTACAGGCATGCCAAGTGTCATCCCAAACTGAATTTCCGAAACCGGAAGGTCTGCTTGTATGTAGAAACAGCTCAAACCTCGCTGTACCTGTTACCAATAAAAGTAACTATGTAACTAAGTTGTCTTTGGTAATAAAAATAAATTAATAAAATAAAAAAATAGTGAAATTTGCTTCCTGGATACGTCTGATAGTACATTACATGAACCACACGATTGGTTTGTAGCGTCCAAATCGCTCAACGTTTCCACTGTCGACGCTGAGGCAATTCGCCTTTTGCAATTCTGTTTGCCAACGATATTTGACAAAATCGCGGCTGGAACGGCCATCGATCCCGTGCAGTGACAGAGATTGGAATGGCATCAGAAGGTAACGAGCCAGAAATAACGCCCAGTAACAGGATTGGGCCGGTGCGCGATGTGAAGTGACGCGGCGGCAGCTGTTTGGGACAGTAATGGAGCGACAACTGCAGCGTCAGCTGACCGCTTCCCCCCACCACGCGGCCACTCCCTCCCCTCCCCCCTCCACAAAGCCACGCCCCCTCCACCCGCCGATAATGTGGCAATCACATCGGATCGCGCCGCCACCGCCACTCTGCAAATTGAGTGATCCTGTCACCCTGCCGTCCTAATGGACGCCCGGCGTAGTAAAACGTGGCTGTCTCCATCATCAGGCCTCGGCTCTCTTTGAGGGTTCGCCCCGTCCATGCTCCTTACGGATTTAGAGTGCTCTTAAGATCGCCGGGCGCTCGAGACCTACTTCGACGTCAGAGAGCATAAATCCACGATAAAAGCAGTTCTTGCGAGCAGTAACAAAGTTATACAATACGGATTAGAAAGCTTTAGTGTCAAAAGTCAAGTAGGAAGCAGTTCTTTAGATCCGGACTGGCACGGTAATCTCTCTCTCTCTCTCTCAAGGAAGTGTCCCGATTGACTGACTGACTCATCATCGCCTAGCCCAAACCACTGAAGATAGAAACTTGAAATTTGTGCAGCGTGTTCATCTTACTCTGTAGGCGTCATATAAGAAGCGATTTTTCGATATCCGTCCGTAAGGGGGTGAAGTAGGGGATGAAACGTTTTTTGAAAATACGTAGCTATTTAGGCAATTTTGAAACTAGAACTACAAAATTTCGGATTTTAATTCCGGGTTCGAATTTAAAAGACACGTGTTTCGGCATTGTTTGAAATTCAACGAATAAGGGGGTAAAATAGAGGACGCAAAAAATTGATTTTCAAAAATATGTTGCTGTTAACTCAAATTTCAAGCTATAACTACGAAACTTAGGATAGAGACTCTTGATCAGGATTGAAAAGACACGTGTTTCGGTATTTTTGGAACTTCAAAAACAAAGGGGGTAAGAGAGGGGATCAAAAACTCTTTTCTAAAACACATTGTTGTCAAGACAATTTTGAAGCTATAGCTACAAAAATTGGTATTTGTATTGTTCGTTATGATTTAAAAAATACGTGTTTCGGTATATTTGGAAATTCAACCATCAAGGGGGTAAATTGGTGAGGGGATGTTTTTCGAAAATCTGTTGCTATTTAGGCAATTTTGAAGCTAGAACTACACATTTTCGGATTTGGATTCGGGATTCGAATTAAAAAGACAAGTGTTTCGGTATTTTTGGAAATTAGACTAATAAGGGGGTGAAATACGGGATGCAAAGATTGATTTTCAAAGATATGTTGCTGTTAACTCAAATTTCGAGCTATAACTACGAAAATTAGGATATGGAGTCTTGATCATGATTAAAACGACACGTGTTTAGGTAGTTTTGGAAATTCAACCATCAAGGAGGTTAAATTGGAGAGGGGTGTTTTTCGAAAATCTGTTGCTATTTAGGAAATTTTGAAGTTAAAATTACAAATTTTCGGATTTGGATTCGGGGTTCGAATTCAAAAGCCACGTGTTTCGGTATTTTTGGAAATTCGACCAATAAGGAGTTGAAATACGAGATGCAAAGATTGATTTTGAAACATTTGGCGCTGTTAACTGAAATTTAAAGCTATAACTACGAAACTTAAGATACGGATTCCTCATCAGGATTAAAGAGAAACAACTGGTGCAGACCAATCAGCCTACGCATGCGAAGCAGCAGGGGTTCAGCTAGTTCTTCTATAAAACAATAGTACTGGTACGGCTACTTCTACGTATATATTCGGCAATCCACCCGAAGGTGCAGCTATTGGTTACTTGTTGTCCTGTTTGACTCCCATACAGAACGAAGGAAAAACGAATGCTTCTGTGCATCTACAGGGGAAGACATAAATGAGGAAAAAGATTTCGTGCAAATTATCACACACTGAGTTACAAACATAATTTCGTTTTCCGCATGTTCTTATGTCAATAAATGACAATGCAATTGAATGGTAAAAATCTAGAAATATGAAGTGCAATTTTGGAGGTTACTGTGCACCGACTTCGACCAAGGGGTAGATCGGCAACAGAGAAACAGGGCACACATTCCTTTCCCTGTGCCAACTAGCCACGATACATAGTACTGACAAGTCCTCGGCTCTGAGGGTCCTTCCTGTCCGTGCTCCTTACCGATTTAGAGTGCTCTGAAGATCGCCGGGCGCTCGGGAGGTACTTCGACGTCAGAGAGCATAAATCCACGATAAAAGCAGTTTTTACAGGCAGTAATAAACTTATACAGTACGGATTAGAAAGCTTCAGTGTCAAAAGTAGAAGTAGGAAGCAGTTTCAAAATGTTTGTTAAGCTTATGGGACTTAACTACGGGATCATCAGTCCCTAAACTTACAAACTACTTATCAACTACCTTACACTAAAGACGGCACAAATATCCATTCCCGAGGGGGGATTCAAACCCGACCGTAGTGGCCGTGCAGACCGTGACTGGAGCGCCTCAGTCTCCTCGGCCACCGCGGCCGGCTTAGGAAACAGTTCCTTAGATCCGGACTGGCACGGTAATCTGATATATAAAGCAGACTGTCCGTATGTATGTACGTGTTAAATACAAATCTATAGTTGTGTCCAAATCTTTATGAAATTTTGTACACGTAAGCTTCAATCCATGAGGTCGGTCGCCGTAAGTGTAAGAATCACATACGATGTATAGTTCACGAGATATGAGGTCATAAACAATGAGATGCGCGAAAAAAATGCCGCATTTTGCGACAATGCGGCTCATTTTCTTCTAAACCATTGGACCGGTTTCGACCAAATTTGGTACACACATTCCTTACCGTGAGGTAACAATTGCTGCAGTGTTAAGAATGATATACGACACATGTTTCAAAAGATATTACGTTATAACCAATAGATATCGCAAAAAAATGCGGTGAGACTTTATAAATACGCTATATGAGAATGAGAGTACTTAATGACTTGCAACAAACTTTAAACATAATTTCAAACCTTTATTAAACTTTTTCTCGCTGACAACCATAGCAAAATGATGAAAGGAAATAAGTTTCTCGCTTACTACTATTCCGCTTCATTCGGTATGACGTTACAATTTATAATTTGTACACTACAAATTGTAGCTGCAGGAAATTTTACAGGCCATATACACACATATAGTTGAGGGTACCTTAAAAATTGTATCACAGTATGACAAGTAGTTGGTGAGATATGAACATATAAACAGTAACGTTCATGGAATACCGCCCCATCACGCAACAGCTTTTAATCTATTATATCTTTACTACTTACTGAATTCCCAAAAGATTTTATAGACATAAGGTCCTCATACAAATGAATGGCAGGATTAATAAATAAATAAATACCCGGGCAACGCCGGGTTTTCAGCTAGTTCTTCTATAAAACAACACACTCCTGGCCATTAAATTTCTATTCCACGAAGATGACGTCTCGGTCACATCTTGTTCGCCTCGACGGCAATTTGAACAGTGGCCGTTACATTTCAGATGCGTTACGACCCGTGGCTCTACCCTTCATTCGATCCCTGCGAAACCCTATATTTCAGCAGGATAATGCACTACCGCATGTTGCAGGTCCTGTACTTGCCTTTCTGGATACCGAAAATGTTCGACTGCTGCCCTGGCCAGCACATTCCCCAGATCTCTCACCAACTGAATACGTCTGGTCAATGATGGCCGAGCAACTGGCTCGTCACAATACGCCAGTCACCACTCTTAAAGAACTCCGGTATCGTTGCAATACTGCTTTCATATGAAAATGGGTGTTGCGTATTAAAGTTGAGGTTGGGGACCGCAAATGAAATTTTACCAGATGCTGAAATAATTTTAAATAGAAATACTGAGGAATTTTGACAAGGAAGGGAGAATTTAAACAAAATTATTGGATTCCGCCATTAAATGGTAGCGGTCGTGACTTCGGTAGCAAATACAACACCAGAAAGCAACATTACAGAAGAAGGCGGCGGAATCTAAATTTTACCTTATTGAGAGCTGGTACAAATATTTCGGTCATGTTCTGTAGTGATTCTAGCTGTGATGACTGGAATATTACTTCGATAAATTGATGCTGGGATTGTGCGTTTCGTTTACTATTGTTCTATGACCGTGTTGAAAATTAATCATGATAGTCGCCAAAAATTGCAAAATTATCGCACTTCATAAACATCGCGAAGATTTTTCTGCAGGCATTAAAATGTAATAAACCATTCATAGACACGAAATAAATAAAAGTTGCACAGAGAATGTTTTAGTACAATCGCGAAACAAATCGCAATAATACCCGAGCATCACTTTATGAAGTACTGAATCTGCTTAAAATAAATAACTTTAAAATTAGTGAGAATGGAGAAGGGGTTGTAAGTAAGTAAGATATTTTAAATTAACTGTGGGGGTTTATGGGTTTATTGAAATTAATAAAAAAAGGAACTAAGCTCACACTTTCAATAATTAGGCAAAATCCTGGTACACGTCCTAATACATCGAGGAGAAGACAGTAAGTGAGGAATAGTTCCACTCTCTCACTTCAGCTTGTTGCAAAAAAGTTGAACGTGATAAATATCGAGTTTTTATCGATACACTGGCAGAGAGAGGGCAGAAGTCAGCGACAAGCATCGCTACTACATCGTGATGAAGCTGCATCGGCATCTGTACCTGTACACGCCATCCAAGCTCTGTTTGACTCAATGTCCAGGCGTATAAAGAACGTTATTAAGGCCAGAGGTGGTTGTTCTGGTTATTGATTTCTCAGGATCTATGTAACCAAATTGCATGAAAATGTCGTTCTAGTATATTTGTCCAATGAATACCCGTTTATCATCTGCATTTCTTCTCGGTGTAGCAACTTCAACGGCCAGTAGTGTACTAGTGAGCTAAGACATCGTTTCGTTTTTCATCAGGCTGCGTCTACTGGAGTTACTTGAGCTCATTGGTGAGAAATGTGACGAAAATCTGACCGACTTTTGCAGGTATCTCTGTTTAACTGGGAATGTTATGAACTAACGAAGAGGAGTCATTCAAATAGAGCCGGCCGCGGTGGCCGAGGGGACTAAAGCGCTCCAGTCACGATCTGCACGGCCACTACGGTCGGGGGTTTGAATCCCCCCTCGTGCATGGATATTTGTGCCGTCCTAGTTCGTAAGTAGTTCATAAGTAGTTTCTAAGTTTAGGGACTGATGACCCCGTAGTTAAGTCCCATAGACTATACAAATATTTGAACATTCAAACAGACACCCACGTGTTTTTCCCCGTTATATGGACGACACTTTCGTCATTTGCCCTCATAGTATAGACAAATTCCATGAGTTCCTTACAAACCTGATCCCAATAGATCCGAACATTACATTCACTATAGAGACAGAATCAAGAGGAATATAACTATTTTCCAGGACGTGATGGCAAGGAGAAGAGCTGATGGCACCCTGCGCTATCGTGTGTGTAGGAAGAAAACGCACACCACCTTGTTTTTATATGTATATAGCTTTGTGGAAGGCCGGTGTGTAGCAGTTCCTTGTAAATGTGCACAGGTATATTCGTATATTGGACAGACAGTGCCTACTTTTGTGTCTCGTTTCCGCCGGTTGTCGTAGGTGTCGGTGACCGAGTAGAAAGAGACCGACACAGGAATAAAGGATGCACGTGTGTGCAGGTACGTCGGTGACCAGCCAGTAGGACAGCAGAAACTGGAAACACTAAGCTAGATTAGTATAAGAGATATATTTCAAGAAAAATTACAGTACTTAACTTGGAGAGCAGCAGACTAGTAGAATGTTGATACATAGTTTAGACAGAGGCCTGCCTACTGATGATTCCTAGTGCCTATCCGATAGCCAAGTCTTAACTGGTGCCTATCTGATTCCCAAGTGGTCGATGCAGCAGTCGTGGCCACGAGCGGAGTTGCAGCAGAGGGCGCTCGTGGCGACGTCGTAATAACGCCGCGCCGTGCGTGCATGGCGGCGCGCGGCGAAAGTACGTGGCGCGCACTTCATACTTGTGCGACACCACACCTACCATCGAAGACCGTTGCCGAGAAAACCAGACTGATCTATCCGGACCTGTCGGCGATCGCATAACGTTGTTTGTCCGAGAATCAGGCGAGAGCTGAATTACTAAGAACACTTGTACATAGGACGTTCAAAATCTCAGATGCAGAGATTCTTTCCCAGGAGCTGGAACACATAAGGTCTGTATTCCGTAAAAAACGGGTACTCAGAATAGCAGATCGAGTGTGCTCTCCGACCCACCACTGCAGTAAAAAAGTTAAGGAGCAGGTAGTACGCATTACTTATCTACTGTACACCGGACCACTATCGGAAAGAATCGGACATAAATTGAAGAACTAGCGAGTCTCCAAATAAAACACTATCATTTTTGGGGAGTGTCAAAGATGATCTCGCTTTGTGGAAGGCCGGTGTGTACCAGTTTCTTGTAAATGTGCAAAGATATAATCTCATATTGGACAGACAGTGCCTCCCATCGAAGATCGTTGTCGAGAACAATCAAAAGTGAAGACCGTAAACTCCAGAAAATACCTAGGAATTACTATTACTTCAGACTTAAATTGGAAGGAACACGTAGATAATATCGTGGGAAAGGCGAACCAGAGACTGCGTTTTATTGGCAGAACCCTTAAAACATGCAAAGATGATCGCATCAAATCAATGTTCAAATATTTGTAAAACTATGGGACCAAACTGCGGTGGTCTTCAGTCCCTATACCTTTTAAAACCACTTAACCTCTCAAGCGTGTGCGACGGCATGAGAGGTCTCCTAACGAGCTCTCGCTCAGCGTGTGCGTCATATGCCTTCCACGCTGTTTTATTCATTTTTTTGTCTCTGCCGATGCAGTTTGAAGGATGGCCACTAGTAAACTCATTAAACTCATGTTTACAGAAAGTTATTTGGATAGGCTACAATTTTACGAAAGTTTTTTACCTTTCTGCGCGTGCTAATTTTCGAACGTTTTGCGCTATAGTTGGGCTGACTGAAGTTCTGCGAGTTTTGATAGATGGTTATAATAAGGAAGACGAGATGTTATTGTCTTTTGACAGTTCTTCAGAAGACGAATTAACAGTGCAGTCTCACCCGACTGGAAGGAATGCGACAGTATTTTTTTTTTTTTTTTTTTTTTTTTTTTTTTTTTTTATATATAAGCTTATGGGACTTAACTACGGGGTCATCAGTCCCTAAACTTACACACTACTTATGAACTACTTACAAACTAGGACGGCACAAATATCCATGCCCGTGGGGGGATTCGAACCCTCGACCGTAGTGGCCGTGCTGACCGTGACTGGAGCGCCTCAGTCACCTCGGCCACCGCGGCCGGCCGACAGTATTTCTGCCCCAACTGCAGATACATTTAACATTCCCGAAAGAAGGCTAAAACTTTGAATTACCACTAATTCAGGCCATTAGCTTACTTTGAATTGTTGTTTGAAAATGAAATACTATAAATGGTAGTCAAAGAAAAAATAATTTGAGTTTTGAAAAGTGCTGTTGAAAAAGTCAGAATTAATTTTAACTTTATTTTTCAGTATTGTGAATCGTGCCGAGTTTTGAGCTTTCTCACTCTCAAAAATCTTGTAGGCAATTTTTATAGCTTCACTAGCTGAAACCCGGTGTTGCTCGGGTACGTATTTATTCCTGCCTTGAATTACTACTTCTCTTATCCCTTCTCTCCCTGCCTATCTCCTTTTCCTAAAGTCATATTATCTTTATTGGAAAATATTAAAAAAATAACGCTGTCTTGCATAACGTACAAAATTGTAAGTTCAGTATCCAAACAGAGAGAGATAGCAGTCAAAAAACAAACGACATATAAAATTCGTACCATGTCATATTTATTGGATTACATATTGTACAACTGTATAATTTTTCAGGTATATATTCACTTGTATAAGTGCTGTATGTCAGTAAAATCTCTTGGGGATACAATTAGTAGTAAAGAAGTAATAGATTAAAAGCTGGTGCATGTTGGGGCGGTGGTCTATGAACAATACTGTTTATGTGATCATTTCTCATGAACTACGTCTCGTACTGTGATACAATTTAGAAGGTACATGCAAATATATGTATGTATACTGTCTGTAAAATTCCTGCGGCTACAATTTGTAGTTTAGAAATTATAAATTGTAACGTCATACCGAATGCCGCAGTTTTGGTCCTTGAAGTAGTAAGCGAGAAAGTTTTTTCCTTTGCTTGGTTGACAGCGAGAAATAGTTCAATATAGGTTTGAAATTATTTTTACATTTTGTTGAAAGTCGCTAAATTTTAGTCGTATTATGTGGCAGTTTCTTACAACTTCTGTTGTTTATGTCATATCTTGTGAACCATGTGTCGTTTTGTCGTTCTTACCATTACAGAATTGGTACCTCACAGTAAGGAAGATGGGTACCTAATTTGGTTGAAATCGGGCCAGTGGTTTAGGAGGAAAGTTGCATAAATGACGCATAAATTTGGGTATTCTGACGTGGTGGCCTCTCATTATTTATGACGTCATATCTCCTGCACTATGTGTCGTGCTCTTTTGTTTTTGGGTCAGTAACCTTCGTGGACATACGGTGAACAGTTAACCAAAGTTTCATTGCCATCGAATTAACGGTTTATGAATGCTTAGAGGACATACAAACACACACACACACACACACACACACACACACACATATATATATATATATATATATATATATATATATATATATATATATATATATATATATATATATTTGTGCCTATAGTAATCATTAAGTTGTGCTCTGCGCAAAATTCTACCAAGCTACCTCCTCTTTCATTCCTTTTTCCCAGTCCATATTCACCTACTACATTTCTTTCTCTTCCGTTTCCTACTACCGAGTTCCAGTCCACCATCACAATCAAGTTTTCGTCTCCCTTATCTTTCTGAATAATTTCTTTTATCTCCTCATACATTTTTTCGATATCCTCATCATCGGCCGTGCTAATTAGAAGAATTTTGTAATTCCAAAGAAAGCAAGTGCAGACAAATGTGAAATTTACAGAACTACCAGTTTACTAAGTCATGGGTGCAAAATACTAACATGAATTATTTACAGACAAATGGAAAATCTTGTGGACTCCAACCTCGGGAAAGATCAGTTTGGATTTAGGAGAAATGTAGGAACACGAGGGGCAATACTCACATTACGACTTATCTTAGAAGATAGGCTAATGAAAGGCAAACCTACGTTTTTAGCGTTTGTCGATTTGGAGAAAGCTTTTCACAATGTCGACTGGAATACACTCTTCCAAATTTTGAAGGTATCAGGGGTAAAACATAGGGAGCGAAGAGTTATACTCAACGTATACAAAAACCAGAAAGCAGTTTTAGAGTCGAAGGGCAAGAAATGGAGGCACAGGTTGGGAAGCGAGTAAGGCAGTGTTGTAGCCTTTCCCCAATGTTGTTCAATCTGTACATTGAGCAGGCAGTGAAGGAATGGAAGGAGAAAATTGGAGATGGTATTAAAGTGCAGGGGGAAGAGATAAAAACATTGTAGTTTGCCGATGACATAATAATTCTGTCGGAGACCGCAAAAGATCTGGAAGAGCAATTGAATGGGATGGACAGTGTCTTGAAAGGAAGATATAAGATGAACATTAACAAAAGTAAAACGAAAGTAATGGAATGTAATGTCAGAAAATAAGGCGATGCTGAAGGAATTAGATTAGGTAATGAGACAATAAAAGTAGTAGATGAGTTTTGTTATTTGGGTAGGAAGATAACTTCTGATGGCCGAAGAAAAATAGATTTAAAATGCAGAATGGCTATGGGAAGAAAAGCATTTCTACAGAAGCGAAACTTGTTAACATTCAATACTAATTTAAATGTCAGGAAGTCCTTTCTGAAAGCATTTGTCTGGAGTGTAGCATTGTATGGGAGTGAAACGTGGACGATAAGGAGTTCAGACAAAAAGAAGCTTTTGAAATGTGGTGCTACAGACGAATGATGAAAAGTGGATGGGTAGATCATGTAACTAATGAGGAGGTGCTTAACCGAATAGGGGAGAAAAGGAGTTTCTGGCATATCCTGAGTAAGAGAAAGGATAGATTGGTTGGACAGAGTCTGAGACATCCATGAATTGTCAACTTAGTGTTAGAAGGAAGCGTGTGGGGTAAAAATTGTAGAAGGAGATCGAGGGACGAATATAGTAAGCATATTGAAAAGGATGTAGGTTGCCGAACGTATTCTCAGATGAAGAGACTTGCACAGGACAGGGTAGCGTGGAGAGCTGCATCAAACCAGTCTGCGGACTGAAGATCACAACAACAACAACAAGTGCATATAGTGACTTGCAGTACTTTGTTAGATATAGCATTTGCTTTATTGGTGGCATACTGCACTCACAGATATGCACAGTAGGTGTCACGCTGCACTTAGGTAGAAGGCAGCGTCACGCTTTAGGCGTTAACAAACTTATCCTAAGGACAACACATATACTCATGCTCGAGGGAAGACTCAGAAACTCCAACGGAGAGCAGCTGCGCAGTCCACAGCATGGTTCCTTAGAGCGCTCGGTACGAGCAGCGGTCTAGATTGTGGCCCTACCGGTGACCGAAGAAGCAACCTACTGTACTGCCCTCGGGCGCGTACTGCAGAGAAAACGCATCAACGGAGCGCGGGAAGGGGGAACATGAGACACCGCGTCTCCCCAGTCAGTCATAGCACCTGACGATGGCGACATGCATGATAGCCGAAGTATTGTGCCCGTGGATTGTTTGGTAAATTCATTACTGACCATTAAAATTTCTACACCAAGAAGAAATGTAGATGATAAACGGGTATCCCTTGGACAATCATGTCGCCAAACACGGATGCGACCATCATGATGCTGTAAACATAACCTGGATTCATCCGAAGATAAGACGTTTTGACATTTGTGCACCCAGTTTCGTCGTTGCGTCCACCATCGCAGGCGTTCCTGTCTGTGATGCAGCGTCAAAGGTAACCGCAGCCATGGTCTCCGAGCTGATAGTCCAAGCTGCTGCCAACGTCGTCTAACTGTTCTCGCAGATGGTTGTTGTCTTGCAAACGTCTCCATCTTTTGACTCAGGGATCGAGATGTGACTGCACGATCCGTTACAGCCATGGGATACGATGCCTGTCATCTCGACTGCTAGTGATACGAGACCATCGTGATCCAGCACGGCGTTCCGTATTGCCCTCCTGATCCCACCGATTCAAATGTTTGTAAATCTATGGGACCAAACTGCGTGGTCATCAGTCCGTAGCTTACAAAGGTAAATTAACCTAAGGACAACACACACACCCATACCCCAGTGAGGACTCGAACCTCCACGGCAAGCAACCCCGCGCTCCGCAGGGGCTTTAGACCGCTTTAGACCGCTCGGCTACCCCACCGAGTCCATATTCCGCTGACAGTCATTGGATCGTGACCAACGCGAGCAGCAATGTCGCGATACGATAAACCGCAATCGCGATATGCTACAATCCGACCTTTATCACAATCGGAAACTGATGGTATGCATTTCTCCTCCAGCGGTGGCCGAGGGTTCTGCGGCGCGCCAGTCACAGTCTGGACTGTCACGACGGTCGGGGGTTCGAATCCCCCCTCGGGCATGGATACTTTTGCCGTCCTTAGTGTTAGCTAGTTCATAAGTAGTTTGTAATTTATGGACCAATAACTCCGTAGTTAAGTCCCGTAAGCTCTACAAACATTTGAACATTTTCATTTCTCTTCCTTATACGAGGCATCACAACAACGTTTCACCAGGCAACGCCGGTCATCTGCTGTTTGTGTATGAGAAATCGGTTGGTAACGTTCCTCATGTCAGCACGTTGTAGGTGTCGCCACCGGCACCAACCTAGTGTGAGTGCTCGGAAAAGCCAATCATTTGCATATCACAGCATCTTCTGCCTGTCGGTTCAAATTTCGCATCTGTAGCACGTCATCTTCGTGGTGTAGCAATTTTAATGGCCAGGAGTCTATTAATGTAGGAGTAGTACGGAAACTGCGCATAGAGAATGAAATGTCACTAAGGTTCAGCAGGGTTGTTGTTAGCGTGAAAACATAGCTCTAATTACGGGTTGTATTGCAGTAGCGCGTCGCGTGTAACATGTGCGGACTAGCACGGTGGGTGTTTCGGCCGCTGCGTGCATCGTCAGCAGGCGTGGCTGATAATTAATTTGGCGGCCGTCGTCAGCAGCTGTCAGCCGCACGCTAAGTCACACACACACACACACACACACGAACACATGCGCAGTGCTCGCAGCGTGCCGATAACTCTCACCTACACTGGCCCCTACAACTGTGCATCTGGTTACTGAAATACTGCACCGTATGTTGGCAGACGTACGAGGAAGGCCTTGGAATTGCTTCAGTGCTTCTTCATGTTGTTTGATTCAATTAGAAATTTAATCGAGTTCCTGTTGTCATCTTTAATGAAGTTTTTTCTGAATATAGCATTAGAGCAAAACTAGGGTAATGGAGTGCAGACTAAGAAAATCAGGTGATGCTGAAGGAATTAGATTAGGTAACGAAGCAATAAAGGAGGTAGATGAGTTTTGTTACTTGGGCAGTAAAATAACAAATGATGGTCGCAGTACAGAGGATATAAAATGCAGAATTGCAACGGGTAGAAAAGCGTTCTTGAAAAAGAGAAATTTGTTAACATCGAATATTGATTTAAGCCTAAGGAAGTCTTTTCTGAAGGCACTTGTATGGAGTGTTGCCTTGTATGGGAGTGAAACATGGACGATAAACAGTGCGGACAGGAAGAGGATTCAGGCCTTTCAAATGTGGTGCTACAGAAGAATGCTGAAGATTAGGTGGGTGAATCGCGTTGCT
Organism: Locusta migratoria; assembly: GCA_026315105.1. NCBI lineage: Eukaryota > Metazoa > Arthropoda > Insecta > Orthoptera > Acrididae > Locusta > Locusta migratoria. The sequence continues at coordinate 974,553,924 of CM048744.1, read as the reverse complement.
AATGAGGAGGTACTGAGCAGAATTGGGGAGAGAAGAAATTTCTGACATACCTTGACTAAAAGAAGGGATAGATTGGTAGGGCACATTCTTAGACATCAAGGAATTGTGAATTTACCGTTGGAGTGAAGTGAGTGGGGTAAAAACCGCAGAGGAAGACGAAGAGATGGATACAGTAAGCAGATTCAGACAGATGTAGGTTGCCGTTCTTGTGTGGAGACGAAGAGGCTTGCTCAGGATAGGGTATTGTGGGGAGCTACATCAAACCAGTCTCCGGACTGAAAACCACAACAACAAACAAGCATTTAAAAGTTACTAGTAATGCCTGAAAAGTAGCAGCAGAAATATCATTCAAATGTTCAAATGTTTGTAAATCAAACTGCGTGGTCATAAGTCCGTAGCTTACAAACTACTTAAACTAACCTAAGGACAACACACACACCCATGCCCCAGGGAGGACTCGAACCTCCACGGCGAGCAACCGCGCGCTCTCACAGCGAGACGCTTTCGACCGCTCGGCTACTCCACCGCGGCAGAAATATCATCTCGATCCACACTGCTCAAAGCTAGGGGATCATGTGAGCTACCATACACAACATACATATGGTAATGTATTTTAATCAGGTATTGGTTATAACTGAATACCGCCCTGGAAAAAGGATGTAACCATCAAATCAGTAAGTTTTCAGCAGAGAGGAAAATTATATGTGGGGTCTATTTCGTGATATACTTTATTGGGACTCATTCCATATGCATCTGTACAAATGTGTTCAGCTATTAAAAGCAATGTTTTATTCTTGTAAGTTAAGGTTTTCACTGGCAGCTCCTGCAACAAGGTCCAAAATTGTTGCAGAATGTCATAGGGTTCTGGTGGAGCTAGGGGAAAGCAATAGAGTAAACCTATTGTGGGTCCCTGGCCACCGGGGGATCAGTGGCAACGATCATAACGACAGATTAGCCAGGATGGGGGCAGAGACTCCATTTATTGGACCGGAACCTGTCCTGACAATCACCAAGGCAATGATAAAATTGGAGCTACGTAACTGGCTCAGAAGACAGCACGTAGAATATTGGACCAAAGTCTATAAACAAAAACATGGCAAGGTATTCCACTTACCTCTGCTTTTGGCTTCTTTGCAACGTTCACAGTGCCTTTCCGAGTTGTATATTCTTTTCCACTCTGCCTAAGACACTTCCTTTTCACATCTTTCCATTCATCTATGTTTATATTTCGCCTACGGCCTTTATTTAACTGATTTATTACACCTGCTGATGAACCAACAAAAGCACTGGAATGAAACTTTTACTCTGCAGCGGAGTGTGCGCTGATATGAAATTTCCAGGCAGATTAAAATTGTGTGCCGGAACCGGGACTCGAACCTGGGACCTTTGCCTTTCGCGGGCAAGCACTCTACCGACTGAGCTATCCCGACACGACTCACGATGCCGCCTCACAACTTTACTTCCGCCAGTACCTCGCCTGCTACTTTCCAAACTTCACAGAAGCTCTCCTGCGAAACGTACAAGACTAGCACTCCTGGAAGAAATGATATTGTGGAGACATGGCTTAGCCACAGCCTAAAAGCAAACGTTCCTGAAGATGGCGGACAGTTGACCGTCGAAATATTGAATCGGTTTGATTTTATTATCCGGCAGAAAACCCGTGAAGACTTCGAAGATTTTTCACGCCGGGAAAGCCTACGAAGTTATTACTAACATATTGCTTACTCTCGCGATAAGAGTTCAAGGATAAAATTAGACAGACTACAGTCCACACGGAGGCAAATCGGCAACGGATTTTTCCACGAATCAAACGGGACAGTAATCTCTAATCTTTCTGATCTTATCCTTGTGGTCTTTACGCGAAATGTAGGTTGGCGGCAGTAGAATCGTTCTGCAGTCCGTCTCAAATTCCGGCCCTCTAAATTTCTTCAACAGTGCTTCTCGAAAAGAACGTCGCCTCCCTTCCAACGACTCGCATTTGACTCCCGGACTCCCGAAGCATTTCAATAACACTCGCACATTGATCTAATCTGAACTGTCTCTATGTCCTCCTTTAAAACGGTCTGGGGGGGACCCCTAACACTTGAGCAATACTCAAGACGTTGTCGTGCAAGCGTTTTATATGCGATCTCCTTCACAGACGAATCACAACTTCCCAAAATTCTCCCAATAAACCTAAGTCGACCATTCGCCTTCCCCACTACTGTTCTTATATGCTCGTTCCATTTCATATCGCTGTGCAGCGTTACGCCTAGGTACGTAACTGACGAGACTCTGTCAAGCAGCACACTACTAATACTGTATTCGAATAGTACCTGATTGTTTCTCCTACTCATCTATATTACCTTACATTTTTCTACATTTTACACTCGTTGTCATTCATCACACTACCTAGATATTTGATCCATGCCATCCTGTTTCCTACTAAAGTCATTCAATGACGACACCGTTCCACAGGGTAGTGTTATTGGTCCTCTATTGTTGTTTATCCACATAAACGATCTGGTAGAAAATCTGAGCAGCTCTCTTAGGTTGTTTGCAGATGTCAGCGTCATTTATCGTCTAGCAAAGTCATTTGAACTTAAAAACTAATTCCAGAACCATCTGAATAAGATATCACTATGGTATAAAAATTGGCAATTGACTCTAAATAATGAGAAGTGTGAAATCGTGCAAATGAGTACGTAAAGAAATCCGTTAAACTTATTTAGAAGATAAATCAATGATATGTGAAGGCCGTAAACTACACTAAATACTTAACAATTACTACATCAGACTTAAAATGGAAAGAACACTAAAATTTTGTCTTAGGAAAGGCGAACGAGAGAATGCGTTTCATTGGCAGAACACTTAATAGATGCAACAGAACTAATAAAGAGACTGCGTACACCAAGCCTGTCCGTCGTCATTTGGAGTATTGCTGCCCAGTGTGGGTTCCTCGCCGCGGCGGAGCGGCCGAGAGCATTGAGGCGCTATGTTACGATGCGCGAGGCCGTTCCGTCGGGGGTTCGAATCCCCCCTATCGCATGGATGTTTGTGCCGTCTTTAGTATAAGCTAGTTCACAAGTAGTTCGTAAGTTTATGGACTGATGACCCCACAGTTAAGGCCTTTAAGCTTAAAAAACATTTGAACATTTGTGGGATTCTTATCAAGTAGGTTTGACGGAAGACATCGAAAGAGTCCAAAAAAGGGCAGCCCGTTTTGTATTGTCACGATACAGGGTAGACAGCGGAAATGATTCAGGATCTGGGATGGGAGTCATTACGACATCGGCTTTTATCTCTGCGGCGTGGTCCACTGAAGAAACTCATATCGCCCTCATTGTCCTCCGAATGCAATGATATATTGTTGACTTCCATTTACATAGGTAGATGCGATCTTCAGAATAAAATACGAGAAATGAAAGCTCTAACGGAGAGATTGAGATGTCCTTTCTTCTCGCGCGCTCTTCGAGAATGGAATGGGAGGTGAAATAGTATAAAGGTGGTTCGATGAACCCTCTGCGAGGTACTTAAATGTGATATGCAGAGTATTCCATGTAGATGTAGATCTGAACGGATCCCTTGTGCCGGCCGCGATGGCCGAGCGGTCTGCGGTGCGTCAGTCACCTTCTGCACTGCCAGTACAGTCGGGGGATTCGAATGCCCCCTCGGGCATGGATATTTGTGCAGTACATAGTATTAGCTAGTTCATAAGTAGTTTGTAAGTGTAGGGACTGACGACCCCGTAGTTAAGTCCCATAAGCTGTACAAACATTTGAACATTTTGAACCACAGCATCATCAGCAAACAGCCGCCTATTGCAACTCATTGTCCATCAGATCATTTATATAGATAGAAAATAATAGCGGTCCTATCACACTCACCAGGGGCACTCCTGATGATAGCCTAATGTCCAGTCAACACTCGCCATCGAGGACTGGGTTACTTAAGTAATCTTGGAGCCATTCACATACTGGGGTACCAATTTATAAATTCGTATCTTCGTAAGAGGTCTGTAGTGCGGTACCGTGTCAAACGCCATTCAAAAATTGAGAAATATGCAGTCTGCCTGTTGCCCTTCACGCAAGATGTCATGAGAGAGAAAGGCAAGCTGGGTTTCACACTATCGATGCTTCCTAAAGCCGTGCTGATGGATGGACAGAAGAAATTTGCTATATTAGAACTGAGAATACTTTGGAGACTTGTACGGCAAATTGGTGTTAATGATTTAGATCTGTAATTTCGTGGGTCCATATTTCTGCCTTTCTTATACACGGGAGGTACCTGTGCCCTTTTCCGGTCACTTGGTACTTTGCGCTGTATCAAAGATTCGCGATGAATGCAAGCTATGTAAGGGCCCAATGCCACTGAGAACTCACTGTAAAACCGGAAATGTTCCCCATCCAGACATTGCGAATTGTTTGTTTTCAACTCTCCCGGCTGCTTTTCTACACCAGCTTGCGCACTTTGGATGTGGGTGTAGATGAATCGTGCTGTAGCATGTAATTGTAGATTTAATTCAGTTAGCTGATGTGCAAGTTGTTGTTGTTGTTGTTGTGGTCTTCAGTCCGCAAACAGGTTTGATGCAGCTCTCCACGCTACTCTGTCCTGTGCAAGCCTCTTCATCTGCGAATATGTTCGGCAACCTACATCCTTTTGAATCTGCTTCTTGTATTCCTCCCTCGGTTTCCCTCTGCGATTTTTATCCCATACGCTTCCTTCTAATGCTAAGTTGACAATTCCTTGATGTCTCAGAATGTGTCCAACCAATCTATCCCTTCCCTTAGTAAGGATATGCCAGATACTTATTTTCTCCCCAATTCGGTTAAGCACGTACTCATTAGTTACGTAATCTTCCCATCTAATTTTGATCATTCGTTTGTAGCACCACATTTCAAAAGCTTATATAATATTTTTGTCTGAACTCCTTATCGTTCACGTTTCACTCCCCTACAATGTTACACTCCAGACAAATGGTTTCAGAAAGGACTACCTAACATTTAAATTAATATTAGATGTTAACAAGTTTCGCTTCTTTAGAAACGCTTTTCTTCCCATAGCCATTCTGCATTTTATATCCTTTTTACTTCGGCCATCAGAAGTAATCTTTCTACCCACATAACAAACTCATCTAGTACTTTTATTGTCTCATTACCAAATCTAATTCCTTCGGCATCGCCTGATTTTCTGACATTGCATTCCATTACCCTCGTTTTACTCTTGTTAATGATCATCCTATATCTTTCTTTCAAGACACTGTCCATTCCATTCAATTGGTCTTCCAGATCCCTTGCAGTCTCTGACAAAACTACTATGTCGTCTGCAAACCGCAAAGTTTTTATTTCTCCTCCCTGAAATTTAATTCCCTCTCCAAATTTCTCGTTGGATTCCTTCACTGCTTGCTCAATGTACAGATTAAAGAACATTGGGGAAAGGCTACAACCATGTCTTACTCTCTTCCCAACCTCTGCGTCCCTTTCTTGCCCTTCGATTCTAACAACCGCTGTCTGGTTTTTGTATAGGTTAAATATAACTCTTCGCTCCCTATATTTTACCCCAGATACCTTCAGAATTTGAAAGAGTGTATGCCAGTTGACATTGTGAAAAGCTTTCTCCAAATCTACAAATGCTAAAAACGTAGGTTTTCCTTTCCTTAGCCTATCTTCTAAGATTAGTCGTAATGTATTGCCTCCCGTGTTCCTACATTTCTCCTAAATCCAAACTTATCTGATAGGGGAAGATCAGTTTGGGGAAGATGTGCCAGGTAATTTGGAATTTTCAATGTGGCTGCAAAATAAGGGTGCACGGGAAAAATGATCAAAGTCCATCGCAGATCGAATTTTAGCTTGCACTGCCATGTTGTAGTAGAAATGAAGAACTTTCAACCTGTGGTACTTTGAGTTCGGAGAATTGATCGGTGCCCATGTAATTCAGTCTCAAAGTTTTTGTATACTTTGGAAGAATGATCAGAGTCACATTGTTCCTTTGGAAGAACGATCAGAGTCCACAGATGCGGGCGTTAATGATGCATTATTGCATTTCATTGTTATAAACACAGTCTTAGAATAAGATGGTTAGTGCACAGTCAGTTGTGCTGTAGCTGTGTGTTGAGTCAGTGTTCGAAAAATTTCACAATGTCAAGCAGTAGTGAAGAAAATTCTAGTGCAAAACCTGGAACCTGTTCAAAGAAGAAGAAGGTTCATGGGCGACTTTCAGATGTTTCAAAACGCATTCGAGCTATGAGTCACATTACCGGCGACGACTGTAAGTGTTCACGCTTGAAATGCTTTGTAAATACAACTAACACAGAAAGAGATACATTGATTAAGCAGTTTAATGAAATGGCATCTTACGACAAACAAAATGCACATTTATGTGGTCTATCACTGTGAAGCCTATATTGCGCAGGAGACCAAGAAAGAATTCTGATGAAGCACAATATCGTGATTTCTCCTACAGTTACAAAGTTCCGGTGGTAAGGGATGGGAAGGTAGTTGAAATACCAGTCTGTCATGCAGCACTTCTGTCAATTCATGGCATTACAAATCGACGTGTCATCACTTTGAAACGTTCCCTGGCCACTACAGGGAAAGCACACGTCGAGACCAGGGGTAAACATGATTATAGGCCACACAAACCTAAGGGTGAAACAATAGCCAAAGTTCATGAACATATACAATAATAATTTTACTATGCAAATTCTGTGTTTTCTTGTATTAACTTTTTTCAATGTCTTACTAATTATCGCAAGTAGACCTATTATTAGGTAAAGATGTAAGATTTCTTTATTGAATATATCCTGTGTGTCATGTGTAAAAGTGGTGCAATGGTAATAATATTCACAAAAAAGTAGTTCATAAGCTTTTAAATTCATTTATGAATGGACTTAGAAAGTTTTTACCTTGGAAATTTTGTGTATTGTTGTTTGGCTATGCTTTTCCGTTGTTGTGCTGTACTATTGTAACTGTTTATTGTTCAGTGATATAACAAATAAAGTAGACAACAATTTCAGGGGAAAGGGTCTACAAATTAATTAAATCTGTAACCAGATAACAGACTTCAAAGTTTGAAATTTAATTTTCTCAGGATCCTCCAAACTGGACTTAGATCATGCAGTGAAGGCTTTCACGACCGGCTGAAGTAATAGTTGTTGTATCTTTCGGGTTATGTGGTCGTGGTCCACGAAACATATCCGTTCCTGACGTTTCGTCCAGAGCTGCGCCGGACATCTTCAGAGGTACTGGTAGCGGTGAGTCTTGCCGACTCGGCAAGACTCGGCAAGACTCACCGCTACCAGTACCTCTGAAGATGTCCGGCGCAGCTCTGGACGAAACGTCAGGAACGGATATGTTTCGTGGACCACGACCACATAACCCGAAAGATACAACAACTATGGACTTAGATCGTTATTCCCGTGTGCCCTTCAGATGCTTTGCCCCTGTGGGGAGGCTTTATTTCCAATTTACGTGTCATTCAAAAAATCATTTCCCGTGCGCCTTGCCTGGATTTCATAGTTGTCGCGTGACGTGGCATAGCTGCAAGTGGAAGCCGGCAGGCTGGTGTCCGTGGAGTGACGGACGGAAGTCAAGGCTCCGGAAGTGGACGCCGCGTCCGCGCGCTTCCTGTGCGTCGCCACACCCTAGCGTGTGGTGATCCCGTACCTGCCTCAACAACGGGACACGTCGCTATCAAGAAGGAACGGTCCGTCATAGGAGATGGAGTTGATATCGAAGACATAGCGAACCGACTGTTGAAATTTAAATGATCTTTGCAAAACGTAGGATCCAATATCAAGAACTCAGACGAAAAACCAGTACTAAGCAAAGACGGGAAAGCTGAACTGTGGGAGGAATATATAGAGGGACTATACAAGGGAAATAAGCTTGAAGGCACTATTCGAGAAATGGAAGACGAAGTGGAGGAAGATGAGATACGAGATATGATACTGCGAGAAGAATATGACAGAGCGATGAAGGACTTGAGTCGAAACAAGGCCCCTGGAGTAGATGATATTCCGTCTGAACTGCTGATATCGTTAGGAGAGCCAGTAGTGAAAAAATTGTATCACTTGATATGCAAGATGTATGAGACAGGGGAAATACCCTTCGACTTCAAGAAGAATATCGTTATTCCAATTCCAAAGAAAGCAAGTTCAGACAAGTGTGAAAATTACAGAACTATCAGTTTAATAAATCATGGGTGCAAAATACTAACACGAGTTATTTACAGACGAATGGAAAAACTTATGGAATCTTACCTCGGGGAAGATCAGTTTGGATTTAGGAGAAATGTAGGAACACTGGAGGCAATACATTACTACTTATCTTAGAAGATAGGCTAAGGAAAGGCAAACCTACGTTTTTAGAGTTTGTTGATTTGGAGAAAGCTTTTGACAATGTCGACTGGAAAACACTCTTCCAAATTCTGAAGGTATCTGGGGTAAAATATAGGGAGCGAAGAGTTATATTCAACCTATAAAAAAACCAAACAGCGGTTATTGCAGTCGAAGGGCAAGAAAGGGACGCAGAGGTTGGGAAGGGATTAAGACAGGGTTCTAACCTTTCCGCAATGTTGTTCAATCTGTACATTGATCAGGCAGTGAAGGAATGGAAGGAGAAATTTGGAGAGGGAATTAAAGTGCAAGGAGAAGAAATAAAAACATTGCGGTTTGCCGATGACATAGTAATTCTGTCAGAGACCGCAAATGATCTGGAAGAGCAATGTCCACATAACATATTTTCTTTCTTTGTGTGTGAGGAATGTTTCCTGAAAGTTTGGCCGTAACTTTTTGTAATACCCTGTATGTAACATATTGTTAACAGAGTCTGCTACACTGCAAAATGATAACGTCTCCGCACACAGCCAAAAATGTTCAGAATATTGTGGAACATCATCACCATTCCAGAAGATAATTGTGCCGTTATGGGGAGTTTGAGATCTGTGAGTGAGGACCGAATTTGTCGCTGTTGGCGCTACAGCTGTTATAAAAACAGTTGTTCGCACAGCCAATGGTGGTCCAATAGGTTATTAATAAATTAAGACTTTATCACACTTTCGTATGCAGTGACGTCCTGGTCACTTATGAGTGTCAAAAACTACCTTCCGCCGGCCGCGGTGACCGAGGGGACTGAGGCGCTTCAGTCACGGTCTGGACGACCACTACGGTCGGGGGTTCGAGACCCCTTCGGGCATGGATATTTGTGCCGTCCTTAGTTGTAGCTTGTTCATAAGTAGTTTGTAAGTTTAGGGACTGATGACCCCGTAGTTAAGTCCCATAAGCTCTACAAACATTTGAACATTTTGAAACTACCTTCCGCTTTCGATAGCGTGCAGTAAAACTTAGCATCATGCGTGATGTTTGTATCTATTACTTCTTTATATTATGCAAACACTATCCACATCAAGCTCCTAATCTACATGCAATATTATATAATGGTACGACTCACCAACAGTACGTCATAAAATGGAGATACTGGTTTTTGCCTAAAGTGGAGCCAAAAATACTCTATATTCATCTAATGTTTTACAATGAGAGGACTTCCAGAAAGCCTTAAATATAATTTCAAAACACAGTTAAAATATTTTTGATAACATGTTAAAACATATGTTGTAGTAATTTATTCGTAAGGTAGTACGATGATGGAAGTAAATCCATACGTGGGAATTAGATTCTTTATGGGATTGGAAGTATTGCTAGTGTCTATCTGTCCTGCCTTAGATAGCGTTTAAACCACCGACGTTCACGTTATGTAAGGAGGATGTATTCAGTGAGTTGTTTCCCAAACATGGATGAACGTTCTTCAACCACTTTCCATGTTTGGTGCATCGGCGTCTAACTTGACCCGTTCTGAGACAACCTTTACCCAGTCACCAGCCCGTAGACATCTGCCCTATTTCAGTGGACTTCCTACTTTGTGGTCAGCAGAATTTTTGTTCCGCTTATGTATTTGCTGATGTTTTAATCACCGTACTTCAGATATCCGCAACGATGCACGTTGGTAGTCAATTTCCTGTTGACGATGGTCACTTGGTGGCCTATCATTAGATAAATTGTCCTCCTTTGGCGAACGTTATCGGAAAAAGGTGCACATTGAGTTATTTGGTCTCACTCCGAGGGCCAAGGGAAACGCAGTTGTTACAGGAGAACGAAAATGGCAAAGGTTCGTTTGCAGCGGTTATTGCATTCAGCGACGCAGATAATAATTACAGCGCCACCTGACAAACTCCACAGCAAGTTCATTATGTACTGGATTCACAGTAATTGAAATGCAGAATAATGAAATGGTGTGGCATGATGAAGTAATTACGTAGCCTCACGTGCAGATGAAATGTTGTGTGTAGAGCAAAATTTCACTATTTACGTAATTGAATTGCAGCTCATGTTGGTGGCGTGTTACAATCTTGAGAAAAAGTAAAAAGAATTCAGCACTTACGGCGTTCTTCGAAAGATGACAGAAATGACAGCATTGCATCTTATTGGTGTGATCATTCACTGTGCTGAAAAGAAGTAAACAAGCATGTATTTAGATGCTACGTAATATTTTCCGTCTGAAGCGTGATAATTGTAATTCAAATGCAGGAAATGAACTAAATCTTCCAAGCAGTAAGTAAGCAAGTACATAGATTAATTGAAAAAGTACACTACTGTCCATTAAAATTGCTATACCAAGAAGAAATGCAGATGATAAACGGGTATTCACTGGGCAAATATATTATCCCAGAAATGAAATGTGATTACATTTTCACGCAATGTGGGTGCATAGATCCTGAGAAATCAGTACGCAGAACAACCATCTCTGGTCGTAATAACGGCCTTGCTACTCCTGGGCATTGAGTCAAATAGAGCTTGGATGGAGTGTACAGGTACAGATGTCCATACATCTTCAACATGATACCACAGTTCATCAAGAGTAGTGACTGGCCAGTTGCTCAGCTACCATTGACCAGATGTTTTCAATTGGTGAGAGATCTGGAGAATGTGCTGGCCAGGACAGCAGTCGAACATTTCCCGTATCCAGAAAGACCCGTACAGGATCTGCAACATGCGGTCGTGCATTATCACGCTGAAATATAGGTTTTCGCAGGGATCGAATGAAGGGTAGAGCCACGGGTCGTAACACATCTGAAACGTAACAGCCACTGTTCAAAGTGCCGTCGATGCGAACAAGAGGTGACCGAGACGTGTAAACAATGGCACCCCGTACCATCACGCCGGGAGATACCCCAATATGGCGATGACGAATACACGCTTCCAATGTCCGTTCACTGCGATGTCGCTAAACATGATGCTTTAAACAGAACTTCGATTCATCCGAAAAAAGACGTTTTGCCATTCGTGCACCCAGGTTCGTCGTTGCGTACACCATCGCAGGTGCTCCTGTCTGTGATTCAGCGTCAAGGGTAACCGCAGCGATGGTCTCGGAGCTGATAGTCCATGCTGCTGCAAACGTCGTCGAACTGTTCGTGCAGATGGTTGTTGTGTTGCAAACGTCCCCATCTGTTGACTCAGGGATCTAGACATGGCTGCACGATCCGTTACAGCCATGCGGATAAGATGCCTGTCATCTCGACTGCTAGTGATACGAGGCCGTTGGGATCCAGCACGGAGTTTCTTATTACATCCTGAACCCACCGATTCCCTATTCTGCTAACAGTCATTGGATCGCGACGACCGCGAGCAGCAGTGTGTTACTAATTACAGGGTGTCCCGAAAAGCGCTTCCTGATTTCAAAATTAAATATCTCGTAAACAAAGATCGATAGAGGAATTCAGTAAACAGTGTGTTTATTGTGAAAGCTGTAAGAAGTTTATGCAGCAATTTGAAATTATAGTTACAAAAACAGATGGAGCTGTACGCTGTACAGCTCATATCAGCATACATAAGTGAAATAATCGTATGAATACACTCTTTGCAAACAACCACATCACAATGTTTTCGAAATGTTCACCATTGCCACTACAGAGGTGGCGCAGAGACGAAGAATGAATTTCGCCATCACATTTCGAAGTGTCTCAAACGAAATGGATTCACATGCCGCAGAGATCGCCGATTCAAGCTCGTCCAGCGTGGCGGGATGCTTCGGGTAGACCATGTGTTTCACTTTGCCCCACAAATAAAAGTTACAGGAAGTCAAATCCGGCGAACATGGAAGCCAATCCATGCCTGCACCAGTAAAGTTGGGGTATTCCAAAGCAATGACTCGATCCCGAAGTATTCCTCAAGAAAGCGAAACGTTTGTTGGGTCCGATGTGGTCGGGCTCCATCTTGCATAAACCATTCAGTACCTGGTCGATCCTCTAACGCTTGCTGTGTGGCGACAAATTGTTCCAAAATTGCAACATAACGTGCACCAGTGACCGTTTCTCGAATGGAAAAGGAGCCAATAATTCCTCTGCTGCATACTGCAGCCCACACAGTAATGCTACGGACGGGGTACAATGGATTTCGCTGAATAATTCCAGTAACTGTGGCAATATTTTAGGGCGTAACTGCGGTTTGCTTGCGGCCAACATGTCCCGCTAGATCATCATTTACGCTGCCTGTTCGTTCAAATTTTGCGAAGAGAGTACGAATGGTTTTCGGATCGGGTCCTTTTGGAACATTAAATCGTGCTAGAAAACTTCGCCTTGTTGCCGTAGGACTCTCTTCTAACCTGTGGTACTCTAGCACCAGAAAACGCGTTGTTTAATGGAGTACATGGTTTTAATATCTTCCTTCGGTACGCTAACCTCCTTTCAAGTTTCAATAGTGGAACTGATCGCTCTGGGTTTCGCATCACTAGGCCTTACGTATGGCGATTACAGCGCCATCTGTTATCACATTTTGTAACTATTATTTCAAACTGCTGTATAAACTTCTTACAGCTTTCACAATAAACATACCGTTTACTGCATTCCTGTATCGATCTTTGTTTTCGAGATATTTAATTTTGAAATCAGGGAGTCATTTTCTGGACACCCTGTATTAACAATTGCAGTTACACATACAGCACATCATTTTTAGGAGAGCTTATACGATTTACTTTACGGAGGGATAAACCCAACAGAAACTATCCCATACTTATAGTTCGTCTTGAGCATCACTCATTTGGAGTATCTGCGTATCTCTTCTGAAAAGCAAGCTATAGCAGTGTGTAGAAAAAAAGTTATGTTCCACAATGTGGTATAAACACTACAAGCGAAATAACACGACCAGCATTAAATCTCTCTGAGTCACCAACTCTCTCGGACTCCCACATACATGCAAGTCGCTAAGCCAACAAAAAGAACCCAGCGATGTTTCAAATGTAGCCGACCAGAAGTTCGTACAAAGGCAAAAGCAAGTAGTTCAAATAAACGAGGTAAGCGGTGGAAAAACAAAAGCCCACGCTCGTTCAGAGGCGTGCTTCTCTTTTGTTTTACTTTTCAGATCTACATGGTATTCAGGCCGGCAATTTAAGAGAACATAAAGTAGCAGAGACCTCGTGTGTGTGTGTGTGTGTGTGTGTGTGTGAGAGAGAGAGAGAGAGAGAGAGAGAGAGAGAGAAGCCAGCAGCGCCGTTGTGAGATGGCAGCACTGATAATTCGATAGTTACGACCGTCGTTTGTAATTGGGTTAGCGCCCACAACGCTGCCTATACTTCCTGATCTAGTCCTCAGAGTCGTATGTTTACGACGGTACTATTAGGGTGTGTGATGTGTCAATTTTGATTAAATTGCCGCGGTAGAATGGCCGAGTGCACTAAGGCTCCTTGCTACGGGGCATGCAGTTATTCCCCGTCGGAGCTACGAATCCGCCCTCGGGCATGGCTCTGTGTGTGTGTGTGTGTGTGTGTGTGTTTGTGTGTGTGTGTGTTTGTGTGTGTGTGTGTGTGTGTTATTCCTTAGTTTAGTTTAAGTTAGTATATGTAGTTCTTGTCCCCCTTAAACAACCAACAACAACAACAACAACAACAATTATATGTAGTTCGTAAGCGTAGGGATCGATAACCTCAGTTGTTAAATCCCATAGACTGACAAACATTTGAGTTTTGCAGTTAACCGTCGAACAGGCCCGTTGGTGCACAGAGTGCGGCAAATTAATCGACATATCGAACGTGTTGGCAAATATGGAGATCTTTAAAACTCAACGTGTTCTTTCGACTGTTACGTGCATTGGTGTAATTGTAGGTGCTTAGAAATTTGTTAAATGGAGAATTTAATGTAACGATGTCACTTGTCAGTGTACCGCCCGATTGGTAATGTAAGCAACTTTTTTTTTACATCTTCTAACATTCAAGTTATTTTACTTACAACGTTCCTATGACCCGTTTACAATATACATTTTTATTTCGGGGCAAAAAATAACAAGAACTCGAATGGCTCTTGAATGAAGATCCAACTTTTACGAAAGATGTAGACGCTATATCGGACGACGCAGCGCGCAGTTCAAATGTTTCTAGAGCTTATGGGACTCAACTACGGGGTCATCAGTCCCTAAACGTACAAACTACTTATGAACTAGCTAATAATAAGGACGACACAAATATCCATGTCCGAAGGGGGATTCCAACCCCCGACCGTAAAGGCCGTGCAGACCGAGACTGACGCGCCTCATACCGCTAGGCCACCGCAGACGGCGCAGCGCGCAGTACTGGCATTATTTTGCTCATATGAGTTTCTTGTCTTGCGTGTTAATTCTATGCACTGTTAATGCATTTTGCGGGAAATTAAACACTCCCGAGCATGTCTGCGCACTGTTGTAAGTCGGTATAACACTGTGAAACATCCTTTAGTTCCCAGAATTGAACTTTCACTCTGCAGCGGAGTGTGCGCTGATATGAAACTTCCTGCTAGATTAAAAGTATGTTCCGGATCCGGAACTCGAACCTGGGGCCTTTGCCTTTTACTAGTAAGTGCTCTACCACTGAGCTATCCCGACACGACTCACGGTCCGTCCTTACAACCCTAGTTCTGTCAGCACCAGGCCTCCTGCTTTCTGCCAGTAAGTTTCATATCAGCGCACACTCCGCTGCAGAGTGAAAATTTCATTCTGGAAACATCCCTTAGGCTGTGGGTAAGCCATGTCTCCACCATATCCTTTCTTCCAGGAGTGCTAGTTTTGCATGTTCCGTAGGAAGTTTGGAAAGTAGGAGGCGAGGTACTGCCAGAAGTAAAGTTGTGGGGCGGCGTCGTGAGTCGTGTCGGGATAGCTCAGTGGTGGAGCGCTTGCCCGCGAAAGGCAAAGGTCACAGTTTTAATCTGCCAGGAAGTTTCACCCTATAGTTGTCTCTCGTGACGTGGTAAGGTAGATACCCCTGCTTTATACCCACTTTTCAGACCCAAGAAGAATAAAATTGCGTGGCATCAGTCAGATAGGTAGGTTTCCTCGTGCGTCAATTCTCACTCCTGCCTTCACACCCTGTTGCTATTGATCTACTACTCTTAGAAGAAGTGAGTACAGTATAACAGGAAAATTGATGAATTTTTGTACACACTTTCACACGGAATCATTATAGACATTTATGAAATAGAGTTTTGATATCTTCTTTTATTCAATTTTTACGTATCTCCAAATATCCCAGAAAATTAATATATCAAATTTAAGGACTATATTCTACCATAAATGCCTTACTATTTTATTAAATGAAAATTCCCTTCACAGAATGTTTCACTGTAGTACTGACTAGTCGTATTCCAAATTTCATTTCTCTACCGATCTTGGTTTGTGAGAAAAAAGGTACATTAAGTTACAAAAATGTAAGTTACGGGAAAACTGAATCAAAGACTTGATAGTGTTTGTATTAGGTCTTAACTTCTGTGTGCAAAGTAGTGCGAGCCATATGCATACTCCTCTTCAGATGCAAGCAGTCTGTTCTTTGCTACCGAGCGAGGTGGCTCAGAGGTAACACACTGGACTCGCATTCGGGAGGATGGTGGTTCAAATCCACCTCCGGCCATCCTGATTTAGGTTTTCCGTGATTTCTCTAAATCAGTCCAGGCAAATGCCGGGATGGTTCCTTTGAAAGGGCACGGCCGATTGGCTTCCCCATCCTTACCCAAAACTCCGAGCGTGAGCTCCGTCTCTAATGACCAAGCTGTCGACGGGACGTTAAACCTTTAGCTTCCTTCTTTCTTCTTTGCTTGACTTCTTTGGTTAACCTGCTGTTCAATTTTATTGGGCTGTAATACCACCAGTAGTAACTCTTTTGTCATCGATATCCTTCAACACTGGATATGTGAAACTTCCTGGATGAAATCCTAGCCTCTGTAGAGATTACCACTGTTAAAACATATGAAGTAATTTGAACAATAGTTTTACGGCAATGTTTCCAAATCAGTGAGTCGTAACTTTCAATAGGATTATATGTTTTTCCGTGAACACACTTTCGTAGGAGGTCTGCCTGTTCTAAACACCTAAATGTTGGTTTCATAACACAGCCACAGGTATACAGCACAAAAAAACGCGGGATAAATACTTAATTCCAGAGAGTAAAGTACACGATGGGGCGTGGCCCTGTGCAAACTATTAGAAATTATTATTTTTTTCGGCGGAATTGGAACATGATATTTGGTAATTGAAATTTCAATACCATGTAGTAAATGAAAAGCCAATAAAATTTTTTCACAATTTTGGTCATTTTTGTGTACGTCCATCCCTTAAATGACTTTCGATAGTATAACAGGTAGGGCTATTTGAATCGAATAATCTTTCAGACAGTTCCTTATTTCAACAAAGATAACGCACTTATTAGAGATGCACAGTATGCATGTTCGGAAGTGTTACCACATCGCAGAGAAAAACAAAATAAGGGTAGAAACGTGTGATCACAAAACTCAATCAGCGAAGCTACAGAGCATCGAAGTTAATCATACCGGTGATTACAAGGCCACTCATTCGAAATAAAACGTAACTTCAAACTAGGACCGTTGATATTTTTTAAAATAACGAGGATTCGCGATATATTATTGTATAAAATTTTCCACTGTCCTTCCATTTCGTTATCATATAGCTCTATCCCTTTGACGTCACACCTATCTGAAAAATACACTACTGGCCATTAAAAGTGCTACACCAAGAAGAAATGCAGATGATAAACGGGTATTCATTGGAGAAATATATTATACTAGAACCAATATGTGAATATATTTTCACGCAATTTGGGTGCATAGATCCTGAGAAATCAGTACCTATAACAACCACCTCTGTCCGTAATAACGGCCTTGATACGCCTAGGCATTGAGTCAAACAGAGCTTGGATTGCGTGTACAGGTACAGATGCCTATGCAGCTTCATCAAGAGTAGTGGATGGCGTATTGTGACAAGACGTTTTCGATTGGTGAGAGATCTGGAGAATGTGCTGGCCAGGGCAGCAGTCGAACATTTTCCGTATCGAGAAAGGCCCGTGCAGGACCTGCAACATGCGTTCGTGCATTATTCTGCTGAAATGTAGGGTTTTGCAGGGATCCGATGAAGGGTAGAGCCACGGGTCGTAACACATCTGAAATGTAACGGCCACTGTTCAAAGTGCCATCTATGTGAACAAGAGGTAGCCCATAAGTGTAACCAATGGCACCCCATACCATGACGTCGGGTGATACGCTAGTATCGCGATGCCGAAGACAGGTTTCCAATGTGCGTTCACCGCGATGTCGCCAGACACGGATGCGATCATCATGATGCTGTAAACAGAACCTCGATTTATCCGAAAACATTCGTACACCCACGTTCGTCGTTGCGTACACCATCGCAGGCGCTCCTGTCTGATGCAGCGTAGAGGGTAACCGCAGCCATCGACTCCGAATTGATAGTCCATGCTGCTACGAACGTCGTCGAACCATTCATGCAGATGTTTGTTGTCTTTCAAACGTCCCCAACATATACATTAGCTGGCTATTTTGTCTGGCTTGTATTAATATAAGAATGCACTTCTGTATCCGTGAACATATCTGTTGGATTGCTAGATATACTGTGTTGTGTAATTTTAAATGTCTTATAATGTCTGTTGTTTTTCTTCCTATACTACGGAGCTTTGCAACAGACATCACCATCCTTTGTAAAGTACTGCCAGCTCCGTGACTTTTGCCGCATCGCCGCTTCTCGCGAGCTTCTCGAAAATTCTCGGTGCGCTCGAGTCGCCGCACCTCACACTCCCATCCCTACTGGGAAGTACTGTACCATCCTTGTGACTTTGATTTTATACTGAAGATGAAGGAACCACGTGGCATTCGCTTCAGAACTGTTCCAGAGGTCAGACAGGCAGTAGACCGCTCCATTCGCACCATCAACAGAACAGGCTATGCTAACGATATGCTACGCCTTCCACAACACTGCAACGGGTTATAAACTGCGCTGGTGTCTACTTTGAATAAATAGTTTGCAACCTTCGCATTATCAGACTAAGCACCGCGGTGGAGTAGCCGAGCGGTCTAAAGCACCTCGCTGCGGAGCGCGCGGTTGCTCGCCGTGGAGGTTCGAGTCCTCCCTAGGGCATGGGTGTGTGTGTTTGTCCGTAGGTTAGTTTACCTAGGTTTAAGTAGTTTGTAAGCTACGGACTGATAGATTTATAGACATTTGATCAGACTAAGCAATTTCAGATTCGATAAACCTTTTATGTTTATACTAGCTGAAACCCGGCGTTGTCCGGGTATTTATTTATTTATTTATTTATTTATTTATTTATTTATTCCTGCCATTTTCTGGTATATATTCATTTGTATGGGGGGGGGGTGTCTGTAAAATCTCTTGGGAAACAATTAGTAGTAAAGAAGTAATATTTTAAAACTTGGTACGTGATGGGGCGGTTTTCCATGAACGTTACTGTTTATGTGCTCGTATCTCATGAACTACGTGTCGTACTTTGATACAATTTAGAAGCTACATTAAACTATATATGTGTATACTGTCTATAAAATTTCCTGTCGCTACAATTTGTAGTGTTCAAATTATAAATTGTAACGTCATACCGAGAGCCGTTTACTCCATAAACAGCGGAAAAGTAGTAAGCTAGAAACGTTTTTCCTTTCATCATTTTACTATGGTTGCCAGCGAGAAAAAGTTTAATAAAGGTTTGAAATTATGTTTAAAGTTTGTTGCAAGTCGCTAAGTACTGTTATTCTCATACAGTGTATTTCGAAAATCTCGGTGCATTATATGGCATTTTTTGCGATTTCTGTTGGTTATGACGTAATATCTTTTTAACGATGTGCCGTATGTGATTGTTAACCATGCAGCAATTGTTACCTCACGGTAAGGAATGTGTGTACCAAATTTGGTTGAAATCGGTCCAATGGTTTAGGAGAAAATGAGCAGCATTGTCGCAAAATGCAACAGTTTTTCGCGCATCTCATTGTATATGAAGTCATATCTCGTGAACTATATATCGTATGTGATTCTTACACTTACGGCGACCTGCCTCATGGATTGAAGCAAAATTTCATAAAGATTGGAACAACACTGTAGATTTGTATGCAACACGTACAAACACACGGACACTTTGCTTTATAAATTAGACTAGTTGAAAACCCGGCGTTGCCCGGGTATTTATTTATTTCTGCCTTGAGTTAGTACTTCCCTATCCCATATCTCTCTGTCCATCTCCTTTTTTTCTAATAATATATTTATCGGGATATATGTTAGAAATAAGGAGGTCTTGCGTAATGTATACAATTATAAGTGCAGTATGGAAATACAGAAAGACAGTAATCAAAATAGAAATGACATATAGAATTCGTACGATCGCATATTTTTTGAGTTATGTGATATACAGTTGAATACAGTTCAGATATATATTCATTTGTATAAGTGCTGTATGTCGGTAAAATCTTTAGCGAATACAATTAGTGGTAAAGAAGTAATAGATTAAAACTTGGTGCGTGATGTGGCGGTTTTCCATGAACGTTACTGTTTACGTGCTCATATCTCATGTACTATGCTTCGTACTATGATATAATTTAGAAGGTAGACTTAACTATATGCGTGTATACTGTCTGAAAAATTTCCTGCCGTTACAATTTGTAGTGTAGAAATTAAAAATTGTAACGACATACCTAATACCGTAATTTTAGTTCATGAACATCGGTACGTGACTGTTCATGTGCTCATATCTCATGAACTACGTGTCGTACTGTGATACAATTTAGAAGGTACACATACCTATATGTGTACATACTCTCTGGAAAGTTTCATGCGGCTATTATTTGTAGTGTACAAATTATAAATTGTACCATCATAGCGAATGCCGTAGGTTTATTCCATAAACAGCGGAAAAGTATTAAGGGAGGAACATTTTTCCTTTCATCATTTTGCTATGAGTGTCAGCGAGAAAAAAGTTTAATAAAGGTTTCAAATTATGTTTAAAGTTTGTTGCAAGTCGTTAAGTACTCTTATTCTCATATAGCGTATTTATAGAGTCTCGCCGCATTTTGTGGCAGTTTTCTGCCATTCCTATTGTTTACGACGTTATATCTCCTGAACCATGTGTCGTATGTGGTTCGTCCTCGTATGGCAATTGTTATCTCAGGTAAGGAATGTGTGTACCAAATTTGGTTGAAATCGGTCCAGTGGTTTAAGAGAAAATGAGCAGCATTGTCGCAAAATGCAGTTTTCCGACATCTCATTGTTTATGACGTCATATCTCGTGAACTATATATCGTATGTGATTCTTACTCTTACGGCGACCGTCCTCATGGATTGAAGCTTACGTGTACAAAATTTCATAAAGATTGGAACGAAACTGTAGATTTGTAAGAACACGTACAAACATACGGACACTCTGCTTTATATATTAGATTTCAGTTTTATGTCAAACTATGTTCCTCTCCCTGCTTGTCCATCTATTTCTTCTCCATCTCCTCTTCTTCCCCTGTACCCATATGCATATCTCTCTCACCCATAAAACTTTATCACCTTTCAGTGTTCTGTTCACCGACTCAGTGATTGTGGTCTTCACGTCTTACTAAATCTCCACAGCATCAAATTTCAGGACAGTTACCTTGATATCTCGTGGATGTAGAATCTTCTTAAAACACAGCATCTACATAACCTGCTTACAGGAATCCCTAGAATTCATTCAGAATACGTGAAGCTAGAGAAATGTTCTCTATTTTATGTATGCGTCAAAATTAAGGCAAGAACTCAGAGCAAACGCCAGGTATATGAAAAGCTTTTTAATTTCATCACTTTTACCCTACAATGCATTACAACAACATGTACATCGGTGCCCAAACCGGCATAGTGACGGCTTGGAAAGCCATTCTCGATCTTTGTGTGGCGTCCTTTTATAGTCTGGCCTACAATACCATACATTGTTACAACTGTTAAAGATATGAAAAACAATTAGTTTGGCCATGTTATGGCAAGATAATAGCAGCTTTACGTGGCGTCCTTTTATAGTCTGGCCTACAATACCATGCATTGTTACAACTGCTAAAGATATGACAAACAATTAGTTTGGCCATGTTATGGCAAGATAATAGCAGCTTTATGTTCAAAATTAAGGTAATAATTAATTTACATCAAAAAGAAATCCCCGTAAATGTGCTTGGGTTGATGACAATCTCTACTGTACAGCTGCGAATGGTGATACCCCTCTTGAAACCGCGGCCTATTCACTGACTTGGCTGAAAGGTGACAGGGTTGGGGGTGTGATGCGCTGGCCGCCAGGTGTGTGACAGGGCGAGCAACAGCCCCAGGCCTGGCCACGCTCCAGCGCAGCCGGCAGACAGCAAGACGGACCGCCCGCGGGCACCACCTGTTCAGCAAACACTTGCCGGAGGCGCAGGCCACAGATGGCACTAGGGGAACACCAAGTAGAGTACAGATATTGATGGGTCGCAAGTATCTCTTAAGGGAATCTCTGCAGACCATCAATGTAAACGGATTTTTTTCCAAAGCGCCTTGGTTTCCACGAAAATGGAGATAAAAAACCCGTGCATAACTACTGTACCTAAACACCGTGGCCGTCGCTGAGAGACTTTTACTTGCGCATAATAGTTCGCGATCGCGAGCGCTCACTTTACTTCGCGGCTCTGCCGCGAACTAGTTCGCCCTTTTAGTTCGTCCGCTCCCAGTGACGGCTGAGCGGCGTGGTCTGCGAGTGCAGGTGGAGGGGGAAGTTCCCCAAACTAGCTGCTTCATGCGCTTGCTGCTTGAGCCGCTAACTATATCACGCAAACCAAAAGAAACAGTTTGTGGATAATTTCTCATGTTTAAGTTTAATCACTGTATCTTGGCATTATGGAATTTATTAGTCAGATATTGCAGAGTGCAGAACACATCCAAACATAAATTTTGCAGCACTGAACTATGTAATCTAGCAGGCAGACGCTCATCTCGATATGACTCATCAGCAGAAGGAAAACACGTGATTTTAATTCTGCTACGCGCCCTCTCGCTATTCCCCGTACGTCTTCGGAAAAGAATCCAACGTACTATGAAGCGAGATACGTTTGGCATAATCGTCCGCTGTTCCTAGTTCGTCCGCTCTTTTTGGCTTTGGTACCGCTAGTAAAAGCGTTCTTTTTTTATGGCAGCTTTTTTATATAATGAATCAGTGTTGTCAAAGCGTGTGCTATTACCCGTATTTTTGGGCAATTTGACATCAAACACTTAGGTACATAAACCAGTAAATTACACGATTCTGCGCGCTCTCGCGTCCTCTCGCTGTTCCCCGTCTGTCTTCGGAAAGAGAGCGGACGAACTAAGAGGCGAGGGATTTGCGAACTAGTTCGCATACTTCGCCTGTGGGACCGCTCTTCCGAACTTGTTCGTTCGCGAACTACACAAGACTAGAGAGAGTCACCGTAGTTCTGCGTTCAAATCCAGCTCCTTTTTTCCCCTTTTTTTTTCTTTTATAATTGTGCGAGGATTGATTGTGTATAATTATATGCTTTAATAGCCATTAGTTATGTTAATGCTGGAGTAATTGACCATGATAACTTACATTAATTGCTCAATATATTTTGAATTTCCACGAAATAGCAGTGCGCACTTGCACTGTGAAATTATTCCACCCAAGTGTACCCCGCTGTGTCAACCGTGCGATTTGTATTTTGATCGTCAGGTAAAACTCTTCATCAAAAGAATACAAAATTCTTTCGAACAGTTAGCAAATAATCGCGAAATCGCTTCACAAGAGGACTCGATAGGAATACGCTCGTCTCCGTTGCATTAGTTCAGTGCACCAGTCTTCCTTCATATGATTAAACATGTCCGGATTGCGTCGCTTTTTCTTGACGAAACAACATTTTTTTTCGAATGTGAACGACCAGTGTTTTCCATTACCGCTGATAAAAACACCGTGCGCCTATAAAGCGATAGCATATATTTGATGTGCGAGATGCTGTCACAATGTTCCGTGCTTTCGGTGTTTCTGCGATACCTATCATCCACAATTTGTGACGATTGCGACAGTGAATAGATAAAATTGCGCAATAAATGAAATAATGAGAGACTGCTGTGTTATGTGTTACTATCTTTACCATTTATTCAAGCGTTAATGTAAGAATGGCTATGAAAGCATATAATTTGATATTTCATGGACAATTAAATAGAAGAGTTATAGTGCCTCTTAAGAAATGAGGGAATTTTTATTATAGCTGTGTAATTTCGATATAATTGTGTTATGTTGTTTAATTGTACAAGAACTTCATGTAACTGAGTTTACCTGATGTAACTCGGATTTTATAGTTGGAGTAAGTATTGATAAGTTGCAAAAGAAACTTGGGCACAATCAATCGTCGGACAAGTGTGAAAAAACTGAGCAGGATTTGAACACGGGTCACCTGCGTAGCAGTTGAGCGTCTTGCCAGCTGCTCCACTCTGACTCCAACCGACAGTCACAGTTGTGCAGGTATAGCAGTTACGCGCGGGCCTGCGCTCTCGAGGTTATTTGAACAAATCCTTTTAACTTGGTGGCCTGGAGGAATTCCCTCTCAACATACCTGTGACCCATCAAAATCAGTTTGTACCATACTTAGTGTCCCCCTCTCTCTACATCTACATGGGATACTCTCCAAATCACATTTAAGTGCCTGGCAGAGGGTTCATCGAACCACCGTTATACTATTTTATCTCCCATTCCATTCTCGAATAGCGCGCGAGAAGAAAGAACACCTGAATCTCTCCGTTCGAGCTCTGATTTCTCGTATTTTATTCTGATGATCATTTCTACCTATTTTTTCGCATTCGGAGGTGAATGTTGGCGATTGGAGTGTAGTAACCCACACCGAAGCGATAAGCGCCGTTGCTGTAATGATTCCCATCCTAGATTCTGAATCATTTCCGTAACGCTGTCTCCCCTGTATCGTGACAATACAAAACGAGCTGCCCTTCTATAGACTCTTTCGATGTCCTCCGTCAAACCCACCTGATAATGATCCCACACTGGGCAACAATACTCCGAAAAAGAACGGACAAGCGTAGTGCATGCAGTTTCTTTAGTAGTCCAGTTGCATCCTTTAAGGGTTCTGCGAATAAAACGCAGTCTCTGGTTCGCCTTTCCCACGACATTATCTACGTGTTCTTCCCAGTAAGTCTGAAGTAATAGTAATTCCTAGGTATTTTGTGCAGTTTACGGCCTTTACTTCTGATTGATTTATCTTGTAAACAAAGTTTAACGGACTTCTTTCGTACTCATGTGGAAGACTTCACATTTCTCATTATTTACTGTCAATTGCCAATCTTTACACTATAGTGATATCTTATTGAAATCGTTCTGCAGTTGGTTTTGATCTTCAGATGATTTTACTAGACGGCAAATGATGGCGTCATCGGCAAACAACCTAAGAGAGCTATTTAGATTCTCCCCTAATCGTTTATGTAAATAAGGAACAGCAGAGGACCAACAATACTACCATGTGGAACGCCCGATGTCACCTCTGTTTTAGTCGATGTCTTACCATCGATTACTACGACCTGTGTCCTCTCCGACAGGAAATCTCCTATCCACTCCCAAATTTGGAGAGAAGAAAGCAATGGGAAATGTAATCACCACCTGGGTCATAAGGGTGGTTTTGGGATTGAATTCCCTCACAACATACCTGTGACCCATCAAAATCAGTTTGTACAATACTTGGTGTTCCCCTTGTTGAAGCATACACACTTTCAATTCCCATTTATTTATTCATAGTGTGGTACGCAGTGGGCAGTGTCGCCTGCTTTGGAAGGGAACAAGCGCACATAGTAACACGACGTTTGCCACATTCCTAAGTTATTCATTCTTTTTCTGTTACAGGATACAATTTTTATTTCTTGTTATTTCATTCCTCGCCGACACGTATGCGTGTTGTGAGGACGGAAAACATGAGCTGTCGCAGTACAATCTGCTGCTCTTCAGCCAACATTGACATTATTATATTCACAACCGATACAAAAGCTTACACGTCTGCGCCTGTTACTGTTCTTCAACGTAGTCTCCAGAGTTCTGCAGAACCGTTGCCAGTGATGTGGAAGACGCAGTATACGCTTAGTAGAGCCTGTTCTGTTGATGGTGCGAATGGAGCGGTCTACTGCCTGTGTAATCTCTGGAACAGTTCTGAAGCGAATGCCACGAAGAGGTCCCTTCATCTTCGGAATCAAATCAAAGTCACAAGGACTTGAGTCCGGGAGTATGGTGGATGGTGCAGTACTTCCCAGTTCCATCGACCGAACAGAGCAGCCACAGCTTGCGCTGTATGCGCCCGCGCATTGTTGTGCAAAATGTGGGCGGGTTGCGCAGAAAGTGTTGCCGCTTCTTTCGCAAAGCTGGTCGCAGGTGATGCTCCAAAAGCCAACAGTAATACTGTGCATTGACGGTCTGCCGTGGAGGAACGTAATGCGTTAGGATGAATCTGGTTCGAGTCGCGGTTCCGACACACAATTTTAATCTGCCAGGAAGTTTCATATCAGCGCATACTCTGCTGCAGAGTGAAAATGTCATTCTGGAAACTATTTATAATGTTTGATCATGGAATTCCGTTTCTCAGGGGCTGATATTTAATAAACTGAAAAGCGTGAATCATTGAGCCCCAGTAGTTCAGACAGTTTTAAGCCAGTTACAAAAGATATTATTTGTGCCTGATTCTTTTTATATCGAATTATTCTTTAGTAAGATTTTATTAATAGTCTCTCCTAACCAAAACTATTAGATATTTTTCTTTCACACATTAACCGATTTCTTACGAACTTGACAGATATTATTATATGTTCACTTTTAGAATAATCTTGGACCATATTAGGGAACTAAATACTTGAATAACTCTTCAAGACTTTTTTTTAAAGTATCACAGATTATCTATTTTGAAATTAATAGTTTCATCCAAGTCACATTCACAGAAAACACTTCATAAGTTCACAATGCGTGACTATTTTAGTAAAAGTCTCATTTACATTAAAGAAGTATCTGGATCCTATTACATTGACTACGAACTTTAATTCTTCCATATACGTTTTTTAAATGTCATTTCCTTACAATTGCAAATAAGTTCGAATTCCGATATCACGAATATTAATCAGTTTATTAACGGGAGGCAGAAGTTTCTAATTCTTCCATCCTAGCCTATCCCAATCAAAGTCCAAAGATATTACACGCAGTAGCGTATGATCACGATACGAAAGTTATATATTAAGAAACAAATAATTTATGGGGTTCCTTTCTATCTTGGAAATAAACCCCGTATGATATTTTGAAACTAATCACGGAGAGAGCTAAGCACTTAATACTGAGAGATCTGAACTCAAAGAGAGATAAGAACATCTAAGCACTGAGGAATCTAAGCACATGGAGATCTAATCACATAGAGAGCGTGTAACTCAACTGCGGGTACTATTTATAATGGCAATCTGACAAATGATCTCTGATATACGAGGTGTTTTAACCCTCGCGTGGGTTGAGCTCCAGAAAAACCAATTGTATGACTGGGGTCTGTTTTGACCCCAAAGTGATTCAAGCGACTTTAAGGAGATAAAATTTGAAATATGTGCATAAAAATTAAATATGATTTATTGAGAAACATATCCACAAAGTTTGTATTACAAGTTCACAATTTCTCCATATAACTAAGTTACATATAAGTTGTAATTACTTACTACATTTGTTTCAAATATGAAAAGATGTTTTGTTTAGTTTGTTTGGTTCCATAAATTGTTTTAACACAAAATATTCATAACCCATAGACTATGTACTAGTACTGTAATTTATTAGTATTATGTGTAATGTCATTAACATGCAATTTTATTAGAAATACATTCCTACTCGCTCTCAGTGTCAAACCAATTCAATCCAGCGTTCAAGAGTTTACTGCATAATTTTATTACCTTTTACATGATTGTTGGTATGCATTACTATTACATTCTGCACGTGATTGGTGATAAAAAGTCTGAAACAGTTTGCCCTTGTCTGTAATTGTGTCCAAGGTGACGTGGAATATGCACAGTTTCAAGTGTTACATTTCTTGAAACCTGCTTGCGCACTTCAGGTAGTACTGTGTTATATGTTATTTGTCCACTTCTAGAAACAAAAGTAGACGCACTAGTTAACTGAATGCCTTTATCTTCTTCTTCACAGTCACACACAGCCACTTCACCTCCGACCTGTACATATCCTCTATCACATCTACAACAGAATCACTTTCATCCTCGTTTCCAAAAATTGATTCATTATGATTGTCAGTCTTCTACAAATCTGCCAAAGCCTGATTGACACTGTAGCCCTTTGCAAAACGTATATCACCGTGCATTACGAGTAAACCATACACCACGTCTTCTTTGCACAAAGCTCAATTCCAGACTATGAACTTGTCGTAACAGTGCACGTAATTTTATTTTCTATTCATTGTTTACAACAATGTACAAATGAATGTCTGTTTAAAAGGTACATTGTTGCCAAGATTTATTTACGTAACAAAACTTATATACGACACAGAAAATCACTTATTGTATACCTTCTAAAATTTCAAATTGGTGTACTGCAAAATGAGATATAACCATAAATATTTTGCCCAGTTACAGTAAAATGTCCGGGGATAGCATATCTGAAGGATTATTTGCGTACACTCACATATAAACTGTTTATTTATAGTTAAAGGAGCCTCGGGGTCTAAAACGACCCCAGGCATCATGCGAGAGTTAACCTATTTATTCCCTGGATACTATTATTCTGAATCATGCTGATATAATTTGAATTTACGAAAAAAATTCGAAAATCACAAATTAATGCCTCTTAACAAATAATTAAAATTGCGAAACGATGAAACATGTTAGAATATGGTGATTCTAATGCTATGGTCCCAATGTGGTGTTACGCATGTCATTTTACAAATAAATAAATAAATAAATAAATAAATTTAAGTAGTTGGTAAGCCTGGGGACTAATAACCAAGAGCAGGAAATTCCCATACATTTCCAAACATTTGCGCCTGCCGGTGCTACCCGCCTCACTCCAGTGCCTTGCTGGTCACGGTTGTCCAGGCTGTCTTGCCGGTAAGCAACTGGGTCGTTCCCGGCCTTGTGGCTATATGGGTGTATCATAACAACGACGCGCGTCCAGAGAGGAAGTTCCCCTTTGTTCAAAAATAAAAGGAAGAAAGACAACAAAATCACATGAAAAACTCAATTGTCCAAATAATTGAGATTTGTCATAACATGGGATAAACTTTTGTATTCCTGTGTCGTAGAAGGTTGCCGACAATACATGTGAATATAATCAGTATTCTTCGGCTTTTCGTCTTTGTCAAATCGCTGACCAGAGGCTCAAGAAAAGATGGAAATGTTTCGGGTGTACAGCCGCAGGAATTCTCCTTCTAATATTTCGGCAGTATATCGTCAAGTTATTCTCAGAAGTAAGACTGACACTCCAGTGCTGCTTCGGCCCTTTACACTCTCGTACCGCATAACTGTGCATGCGGTCTCATATATATGCGCCAGAGACGTTGGTAGGCAGCAACGACGTACATAATGCAACCAAGGACAACAAGGATTTAGAAAATATCGTTCATGCGAAACACAACTAGCTCTTTACTCATACGAATTGATGAGTGATATCGAAAAGGGTTCTCAAATTGATTGCGTATTTCTTGATTTCCAGAAGGCTTTTGACACCGTACCTCACAAACGGCTTTTAATCAGGGGAGAATAAGTAGCTCTGTTAGGTTGTTTACAGATGACGCCGTCATTTACCGTCTAGTAAAATCATCTGAAGATCAGAACCAACTGCAGAACGATCTGAATAAGATATCAGTATGGTGTAAAATTAGGCAATTGACTGTAAATAATGCGAAGTGTGAAGTCGTCCACATGAGTACGAAAAGAAATCCGCTAAACTGTGTTTACAAGATAAATCAATCAAATGTGAAAGTCCTTATTCTTCATAAAATATCTAGGAATTACTATTACCTCAGAGTTAAACTGGAAAGAACAAGTAGATAATGTAGTAGGAAAGGCGAATCAGAGACTGCGATTCATTGGCAGAACCATTAAAACATGCAACACAACTACAAAAGAAACTGCATACAGTACGCTTGTCCGTCCATTTTTGGAGTATTGCTGCCCAGTGTGGGATCCTTATCATGTGAGGTTGACGGACGACATCGAAAGAATTCGAAGAAGGGCAACTCGTTTTCTATTGTAACGATACAGGGGAGACAGCGTGAAACGTGTCCATAAAAAATTATTTTTATAAGAAAATGTCTAATATTGTGCCTCCTGTTTTGTATCGAGTAACTTGCTTGCAAGAAAATGTATAATATCGCTTCTACTGTATGTATCGATATGTGTAAAGTTTCATCTCTGGCAAAGATCATGTATTGCATAGCATTGTAGCTCGCACTGAGAGAGAGAGTAGCACTAGTGGTTCAGCTCGCTTAGAGAGCGGTTGGGTTGTGTGTATGGCTCCGATGTAGAGCAGAGGCTGCTTTGCCAGCAAGTCAGAAGTTGTATTATGTAGGTAATGTAATGCTGTTTATCAATAATAAGTAACTTAACCCTGTTTCATATTTCATTTACGTAGTTAGAAAATTAACCTACTTCCTTCATTTGATAATTACTTGATTTAGTGGAGTGTTGATTTGAATAACATTATTGAACATATTTCATTATTGGTGCGATAGTAAGATAATAGTTGATTTGGATTTCAATAATAACTGATCGACATTAATTCTCACAGTCAAGCATTAAGAAAGTGATTTGTGGTTTTTCTTATATCTTTCTCGCAGTCAAAATTTTTGAGTATAGTCAGTGTCTGTTTCAAAAGGTTACATGTCACAGTTGTTTTGTTAAAATATCCGTTGCGCACATAATCAGTTTAATGCACTGTTTCTTGTACATCAATATCAGGGCCATAATTAAACCAAATAGCTGTGTTAATGAACAATTTATTGTCTGATTTAACGAAAGGTTCAACATTCCAAAACACGCGTACAGCTTTTAAGCGTCACGGAAATGATACAGGACCTGGGATGGGAATCATTACAACAGCGGTTATCGCTTTGGCGTGGTCTACTTAGGAAACTCCAGTCGCCAACATTCTCCACCGAATGCGAAAATATATTATTTACTCCCACATACATAGGTAGAAAAGATCATCAGCATAAAATACGAGAAATCAGAGCTCGGACGGAGAGATTCAGGTGTTCTTTCTTTCCGCGCGCTATTCGAGAATGGAATGGGAGATAAATAGTATAAAGATGGTTCGATAAACCCTCTGCCAGGCACTTAAATGTGATTTTCAAAGTATCCCATGTAGATGTAGAGTTAAATCTATGACTCCGGAATCGATCTGTTCTGGCATGTCGATATCTCCCTGTGAGCTACACTGTGACGACGTCTTTGTGAGTGTATTACCGAAAGTGCCGGATTCCTTCATTTATCTAGACTGAAACGCTATTTTAATGAAATTCGTCGTCAAGAGAATTTTAATTGCCTCCTTCACTACTGTTCCGAAAAAGATGTAGTCGCCAAAATTTCGGCGTTGTCATTCAGTTGTCAGTACACTGCTCTGCCACTCTGCCACTGCCAACTTGTTAGGTAGTAAAAGTCATGCGTACCTTCGGAGTTCTGTACATCTTTCATGTACAGTAGGAGATACTTGTCCGGTGTAAGAAAGGCCACATTCACATGGAATTTTGGAAACTGCAGATTTTTCGGAGCAGCAAATCATATTTGACGGAGTCCACTAGTGCAGCTGTCTTGGGTGAAAGATGAAAAATCCCTTTCACTTTGTGTTTACTGAGAATGCGTCCTATTTTTGACGAGAAGCTACCCACATATGACAGGAAAGCCATGAGTCTAAAGCTTTCTTCGTCTTCTTCTGCTTTCTTAAGGTACGTTGTCCAAGACGCGGCTGTTAACTGCGACTGCATCTCGATTTTCTTGCTGTAAAAAATGCTGCATGTTAAGGGAGAAACGCTACATCAGTTCCTATATTTAGTTTTTCGTTACAGATTCTCGTTTTCCTTTAAAAAAAATTAAAAAGTACTACTTTCGTTTGCGCGTGTTTTTTTCACTCCTTATTACTTCTCTGTCAAGTTAGAGGAAACTAACGCGCAAAAAATATTTCGTTTTTGCATATCTTGTAGTTTCATACCCCCAGCTTGATAACGAAGTATCTATTTTCTCAAAATTCCTCATAGTTATACTTAATTATTAAGTAACCTTTTGCATTAAATTTGACGTGTTTACATCGGATAATGTAGTCGCTGGCTACTTTGTGTATGGTTCATTTTAGGTCATACATCTTTGCGGATGAAATGAAGCTAATAATTCGACATTATTTTTAAAGTTGAGAGCAGGACGATACCTGTCTTCGTTTTTGAGATTTTGGCTCGTGTATCTACGGTTCGGGAGCGTCGCGACTAGCGCGCCAGTTCTCTCCACGTCCAACCTGAATTGTGCGGAGGTATCAATCATCACATCTTTTAAACTCTTGAAGATATTGATCCCTTTTTTGAAAGTAATTCATGTTTTACACAATCATTAGTACTCAAAGCTTTTTGTATCTACTGGTATGTAGAAATAACTATAGTGTTTGCGATGAAACGAGGTATTAATTAAACAGTATTTAATATTTGTGGAGGTTTATTTCCGTCTATTCCTACTAAATGAAAGGCGTTTCGCTTCTTTATTTGTGAAGCATCATTAATGACAGTTTTTCAGTGTTAATTCCATGTGCGACTTAATGGAGTTGTGTGTAAGCTATGCATTAATTCAGGGTATAAACTATCTGCATTACAAAATTTCATTCAAATACGCCTAGGTGTTTCAGCGTGAAGAGCAATAAACATATCAACCCATTGTAAGGTACTCTTCGCCACGCACCATACGCTGGCTTACGAAAGGTAGCCCCTGTATACATGCAGGGTGTAAGCTATCTCCATTCCAAATTATATTCATATCCGTCCAGCCATTCAGCGTGAAGGCGTAAGAAACGAATTAACTAATTGTAAAGACCCCCCCCCCCCCCCGCTATGCACCATACAAACTTTCAGATGCAAGCAGCAATGCAGGTCTATACTGTTCCATGTTTTCACTTTTACGGTGATACTATACACATGTGTTGTGGTCCGGAGACTGGTTTGATGCAGCTCTTATAACATTAAAGAACAAATATTTACTATAAACAGTTTAATGTGATATAAATCTTGTTTTCCTTTTGTTTATATATGTAATGTGAGAGAATCCCAAAGTTCCGTGATTTCAATGTTTATGTATACTTTTTAGAAGTTTACTAAAGTGGTCAATCACGTGACTACACGGAGCTGGGAGCAGGGAAGGGAAGGTGCGTGGTCTTTTGCTTGCCGGACGCCGAGTAGGTAAGGTAGCTGCGTATAGCGGCATCAGCGAAATTTGTAAGTGCGCTCGTACGCGAATGCCTTCCGTTTTCGGCTTCAATAATTACGTGAGTGGCGAAGTTGTTTATTGTAAATTGTGATATATTGTGTAAATGTGATTAAAGAAAATAAACTAACGTAGAAGCACAAGTGTGGACTTATTCGTTAACAGTACTGTACCTTGTTAGTTCACTGGTTTACAGGGAGACGTTTTAAAGGGTTAAAGCAACAGTGTAAAACCCGGCCCTTAGTAGGCGAGCCAAGATACAGTGATGTTAGGGTGTACACGAGCCCTGGCCGTTAGGCATGTTGCACTCTCCACTTTACCCTATCCTGAGCAAGCCTCTGCATCTCCTCATAAGATCGGCAACCTAAATCTTTCCGAATCTGCTTACTGTATCCATCTCTTGGTCTTCCTCTGCGGTTTTTACCCCACACACTTCCCTCCAACGCTAAATTCATAATTGCTTGATGTCTAAGAATGTGTTACACCAATCGATCCCTTCTTTTAGGTATGCCAAAAATTCCTTTTCTCCCCAATTCTGTTCAGTACCTCTTCATTAGTTATGCGATCTACCCACCTGATCTTCATATGGTCCATATAACAGAAGGAGGGTAGAGGGAGATTCACAGAGACAGGGTGATAGGTAGAGCACATAAAGTAGGAGTTGGTGGTGGAAGTAATTGTAGGAGGAAGAAAAGGAGAAGCGCAAGGAGATGGAGGTGGATATCGAAGTAGGAGGGAATTGGGGGGTAGGGCGATGGAAAAAGAGAGGTACTGAAGGATGACAGAGAGGGCGGGGGATGAACAGAAATCTTAGACTGACGGAGAGTGGGGGTGGGGTGAGAGAGATATGTATATTTGTAGAGGGGAAAGAAGCGAAAGTGGAGAAGAAATACCGGGTATAAATTTGAAAACTTAATAAATCACGTAATAATGTAGATAGAGAGGTAGAAATTGACACACATGCCTTGGAATGACATGGGGTTTTATTAGAACAAAAGTTCAAAAAATGTCAGACAGATGGCGCTTCATCTGACCAGAAAAGCAATAATTAGCATAACAAATTAAGACAAAGCAAAGACGATGTTCTTTACAGGAAATGCTCAATATGTTCACCATCATTCCTCTACAATAGCTGTAGTCGAGGAATAATGTCACGAACAGAATTGTAAAGCATGTCTGGATTATGGTGCATTGGCGTCGGATGTTGTCTTTCAGCATCCATAGAGATATCGGTCGATCACAATACACTTGCGACTTCAGGTAATCCTAAAGCCAATAATCGCACGGACTGAGGTCTGGGGACCTGGGAGGCCAAGCATGACGAAAGTGGCGGCTGAGCACACGATCATCACCAAATGACGCGCGCAAAAGGTCTTTTACACGTCTAGAAATATGGGGTGGAGCGCCATCCTGCATAAAAATCGTACGTTCCAGCAGGTAAAATCGTACGTTCCAGCAGGTGTTTATCAGCCAGGCTGGGGATGATGCGATTCTGTAACATACCGGCGTACTTCTGACCCGTCACGGTAGCAGTTACAAAACCAGAATCACGCAATTCCTCGAAGAGAAAAGGCCCGATAACAGTAAATGTGGTTCTAATAAAACCCCATGTCATTCCAAGAATGTGTGTCAATTTTTACCTGTCTATCTACATTATTGCGTGATTTATTAAATTATATACCGACTTTTTGATCACCCAGTAGTTGGTCAGGCAGGGAGAGGGACATAGTCTGAGATAAGATTGAAAGAAATAAATAATAGAGCAAATTACCCGTTTTTCCAGTTGGCGGCTGGAGGCTTGATACTGTTGGGCTACTTTAGGTTACGGTAGTAATAGTAGAAGTGGGCCTTTGCGATCGTCTTTTAAAGCTCGAAATTTAAATAAAAATAACGGCCTAAATATTCATCTGACACAAAAATTGAATAACCAAATTTGTAGAGGGGTAAATTCTCTACAACTTTGCTCTCTTATGTTTTTTTCATATCTCGTATCGTTTCGGTGATATTTGTAAAAATAACGGCGATTTTGGGATGTATGTCTGTCTGTCCGTCTGTCTGTCCGTCCGTAACGTGTTCCCCGTTTTTAAGACGAACCATTCAACCGATCAACACCAAACTTTACAGACATAATTGTAGGCCGACAGAGATCAGAACCTCCCTTTTTCAGATTTTCGGACTTAAAATACGGTAGTAATACCAAAAAAGAAAAAAAAATCGTTTGTAGTATAATTGCAATTGGAAACGAACCGTTCATCTGACACGAAAATTGAATAACCTAATTGGTAGAGCGGAAAGTGTCTACAACTTCGCTCGTTTATGTTTTTTTCATATCTTGCATCGTTGCAGAGATATTTGCAAAAATAACGGAGATTTGAAGATGTCTGTCTGGCTGTAACTTTTTAGGTCGAACAGTTCAACCGATCAGCACGAAATTTTACAGACGTAATTGTTGGCTACCAGAGACCAGAACCTCGCTTTTTGAAACATTTCGGAGAAGAAGTACGTTAGTAATACAAAAAACCGTTTGTAATGTAATTTTAATTGTATATAAACCGTTCATCTGACGCTAAAATTGAATAACCGAATTTTTAGTGGAGAAGATTCTCTACAGCTTTTTTCCCCTTATGTTTTTTTTTTTTTTTCTTTTCATATCTCATATCGTTTGAGAGATATTTGCAAAAATAACAGAGTTTTGACACCCTCCTCTGAATTAACGAAAACCAGTCGTTCGCAGATGTCATGTGACATTCCTCGCCCAGAACTCTCTCTGGCATATGCCATCTTGCGTTGCGTATTTGTTGATTTTCTTATTGTAACTTACACGTTGTTATTTCAAAGGAATGGCGCAGTGAAGAATTAACAAAAACACGTCGTTCCTCGTACGATAAATGATAATCTAGTGGCCGGCCGCGGTGGCCGAGGGGACTGAGGCGCTCCAGTCACGGTCTGCACGGCCACTACTGTCGGGGGTTCGAATCCCCCCTCGGGCAAGGATATTTGTGCCGTCCTAGTTTGTAAGTAGTTGATAAGTAGTTTGTAAGTTTAGGGACTGATGACCCCGTAGTTAAGTCCCATAAACTATACAAACATTTGATTTGATAATCTAGTGTCTACAAATGCCACATTAGCATCAGTTAACAACGACCATCAATAGTATGAGATTAAATAACGAACCTTCTAAGTATTGGTCGTAGCGTTGTGGGCAATGCGTTGGACTGTGACGCTTAAAGTCAGTGGTTCGAAACCCGCCACTACCAATGTGTTTTTTTCCTAAAAGGGTTTCAGACAGTCTTATTAATTAATTTTTAATTATTTAGATTATCATTTTGGTCCAAAATGTTTGGAAAAACTTATAAAACTACAATCTAAAGTGGGCCGTAAAACACGTCAGTGCGATTTTTCCCCGCTATAATTTGGAAGGTGTGCCAGTACTTTGTTCTGCTAGACGAGTACGGCGGTGAGGGAGCCGTGTAGGTGGTGCCCTGCGCTGCTAATTGCCTGAATGCCGGAGTCCCAGAAAGTTGAGGCGGGCGCAGCCAGTAGCCACAGGGCGGCCGAGGGTCAGGACAGGCGGGAACTCGGCTGAGCCGCCGACACCGCAGCCAGCGGTCGGCAGAGGAGTTCCCCCACCACTGCTCTGGCCCAGCCAGTCAGCTGGGGCGATATACCATAACCACACAATTTGATTAAAAGCCGTTTGTAAGGTACGGTGTCAAAAGCTTTCTGGAAATCAAGAAATACGGAATCGATTTGCGAACCTTTGTCGATAGCACCCATCACTTCGTGTGAATAAAGAGCTAGTTGTGTTTCGCATGAACGATATTTCCTAAATCCGTGTTGACCTAGGGTCAATAGATCGTTCTGTTCGAGATAATTCATAATGTTTGAATACAGGATATGTTCCAAAACCCTGCTGCAAATTGACGTCAGTGAAATAGGCCTGTAGTTTAGTGGGTTACTCCTACTGCCTTTTTTGAATATAGGTGTGACCTGGGCAACTTTCCAATCTTTTGGTACAGATCCTTCTTTGAGAGAGCGGTTGTATATGACTGTTAAGTAAGGAGCTTCAGCATAATCAGATAGAAATCTAATGGGTATAAGGACATGCAGCTCTACTGTATGAACATATGATGATGGCATCCTCTCGGGTAAAATATTCCGGAGGTAAAATACTCCCCCATTCGGATCTCCGGGCGGGGACTACTCAGGAGGATGTTGTCATCAGGAAAGACAATACTGGCATTCTACGGGTCGGAGCGTGGAATGTTAGATCCCTTAATCGAGTAGGAAAATTAGAAAATTTAAAAAGGGAAATGGATAGGTTGAAGTTAGATATAGTGGGGATTAGTGAAGTTCGGTGGCAGGATGAACAGGATTTCTGGTCAGGTGAGTACAGGATTATAAATACAAAATCAGTTGGGGGTATTACAGGAGTAGGATTGATAATGAATAAGAAAATAGGAATGCGGGTAAACTACTATGACCAGCACAGCGATCGCATTATCATTGTCAAGATAGATACGAAGCCAACACCGACAACAGTAGTACAGGTTTATATGCCAACTAGCTCTGCCGATGATGAGGAGATCGAAGAAATATATGAGGAGCTAAAGGAAATTATTCAGACAATTAAGGGAGAGGAAAACTTAATTGTTATGGGAGACTGGAATTCGGTAGTAGGACAAGGAAGGGAAGGGAAGATAGTGGGTGAATATGGTCTGGGCAAAAGGAATGAAAGAGGAAGCCGCCTGGTAGAATTTTGCACGGAACATAATTTAGTTATAACAAACACCTGGTTTAAGAATCAGAAAAGACGGTTGTATACGTGGAAGAGACCAGGAGACACCGCGAGATACCAGATAGATTTTATAATGGTAAGACATAGATTTCGGAACCAGGTTTTGAAGTGTAGGACATACCCAGGGGCAGACATAGACTCTGACCATAACTTGTTGGTTATGAACTGTAGGCTGAAACTGAAGAAACTACAGAAAGGTAGGAAAATAAGGAGATGGGACCTAGATAAATTGAAGGAACCTGAAGTTCTTAAGAATTTCAGAGGGAGCTTCAGGCAACAATTGACAGAAACAGGGGAAAATAAAACAGTTGAGGAGGAATGGGTAAAATTGAGAGATGAAATATTGAAGGTAGCAGAGGACAAGATAGGTAGGAGGGCAAGACCTACAAAGAATCCTTGGATATCACAGGAGATACTAAATTTAATCGATGAAAGGAGAAAGTATAAAAATGCAGTAAATGAAACAGGCAAAATGGAGTACAGACGACTAAGAAATGAGATTGACAGGAAGTGCAAAATGGCTAAGCAGGAATGGCTAGAAGTCAAATGCAAGGATGTAGAAGAATGTATAAATAGGGGAAAAATAGATACAGCCTACCGGAAAATAAAAGAAACATTTGGCGATAAGAAAAATAGCTCTATGAATATCAAGGAAACTGATGGAAAACCAGTTCTCAGCAAAGAAGAGAAAGCTGAAAGGTGGAAAGAGTATATAGAGGCGCTCTACAAAGGAAATGAACTTCGAGACACTATTGTAGGAAGGGAAGAGGATGTAGATGATGATGAAATAGGAGATACTATACTGAGAGATGAATTTGACAGAGCACTGAAAGATCTAAGTCGAAACAAGGCCCCTGGAGTAGATGATATCCCGTCAGAGCTACTGAAGTCTCTGGGAGAACCAGCCATGACAAAATTGTTTCACATTGTGTGTAAGATGTATGAGACAGGTGAAGTACCCTCAGACTTTAAGAAAAATGTTATAATCCCCATTCCAAAGAAAGTGGGTGCAGACAGGTGTGAAAACTACAGAACCATCAGTTTAATAAGTCATGGTTGCAAAATATTAACACGAATTATATACAGAAGGATGGAAAAGCTGGTAGAAGCCGACCTCGGGGAAGATCAGTTTGGGTTCAGGAGAAATGTAGGAACACGGGAGGCAATACTCACTTTACGGCTTATCCTAGAAGATAGATTAAGAAAAGGCAAACCAACATTTCTAGCTTTTGTAGATTTGGAGAAGGCTTTTGACAATGTTGATTGGAATAAACTCATTCAAGTTCTGAAGCAATCAGGAGTAAAATATAGGGAGCGTAAGGTTATTTACAACTTGTACAAAAACCAGACAGCGGTTGTCAGAGTTGAAGGGCAT
Source organism: Locusta migratoria (assembly GCA_026315105.1). Classification (NCBI taxonomy): domain Eukaryota; kingdom Metazoa; phylum Arthropoda; class Insecta; order Orthoptera; family Acrididae; genus Locusta; species Locusta migratoria. Next base: position 974,515,002 of record CM048744.1, on the reverse strand, counting down.
GAAAGGGATGCAGTGGTTGGAAAGGGAGTAAGACAGGGTTGTAGCCTTTCCCCAATGTTGTTCAATTTGTACATTGAGCAAGCTATAAAGGATAGCAAGGAGAAATTTGGAGAAGGAATTAAAGTTCAGGGTGAAGAATTAAAAACATTGCGTTTTGCCGACGACATAGTAATTCTGTCAGATACAGCAAAGGACCTGGAACAGCAATTGAACGGAATGGACAGTGTGCTGAAAGGTGCATATAAGATGAACATTAACAAGAGCAAAACTAGGGTAATGGAGTGCAGTGTAAGAAAATCAGGTGATGCTGAAGGAATTAGATTGGGAAACGAAGCAATAAAGGAGGTAGATGAGTTTTGTTACTTGGGCAGTAAAATAACAAATGATGGTCGCAGTACAGATGATATAAAATGCAGAATGGCAATGGGTAGAAAGGCGTTTTTGAAAAAGAGAAATTTTTTAACATCGAATATTGATTTAAGCCTAAGGAGTGAAACATGGACGATAAGCAGTGTGGACAGAAAGAGGATAGAGGCTTTTGAAATGTGGTGCTACAGAAGAATGCTGAAGATTAGGTGGGTGGATCGCGTAACTAATGAGGAGGTACTGAACCGAATTGGGGAGAAAAGAAATTTCTGGCATACCTTGACTAAAAGAAGGGATAGATTGGTAGGACACATTCTTAGACATCAAGGAATTGTGAATTTAGCGTTGGAGGGAAGTGTGTGGGGTAAAAATCGTAGAGGGAGACCAAGAGACGCGTATAGTAAGCAGATTCAAGTGGATGTGGGTTGTCGTTCTTATGAGGAGATGAAAAGGCTTGCTCAGGATAGAATAGGGTGGAGAGCTGCATCAAACCAGTCTCTGGACTGAAGACCACAACAACAACATACAATCCGGACCAAAAGACTTGTTTTTGTTAAGTGATCTTCCTCCTTGATTAGAATGGTTGTTTCGCCAGCACGCGGGCCTCGCAGAAAGATAACTGTTTTCCGCACTGATTGTGATGCTCAGAAACCGCTGACTTTGTGTGCTGTCCAAGCCGTATGTATCTTTCATGTTCGGGAAGCCTCGTGGAGATTGCTCTTCCGGTCTCTCCTATATAAACCAGCCCACACTCGCAGCTTATTTTCTGTATCTGTACCAGTTTGTTTTATATAACCAAACGAAACTTACTTTCTGGACGCGCCTCGTATTTCAGGACACCCACTGATGATGCCTTGTGACAAAGGCGAAACGCGTATGGGTGAATTATATATATATATATATATATATATATATATATATATATATATATATATATATATATATATAAAAAAAAAAAAAAAAAAAAAAAAAAAAAAAACGTTCATTTGCAGTGGCGAAAGGCGTATTAGAAACATTACAGTGAAATACACGGGATATTCTGCAATATCACATTTAAGTACCGGGGGGCTGACTCTCATAACGTTTACATTTATGTTAGGTGGTCAATAAGCTTGAAAAGTGTGTTGTTTGCTAGATTGGTTTGGTCGTTTATGAGATGATTCTTTTCTCTTATTGTTTTATGGATATGATAGTTAACTTGAAGGGTGAGCAGGTGTTGTATGAAAATAAAACTCTTCATTTGCAGTAGCAAAAGGATTTTTCTTGAAAAACATTACAGTGAAATACATAGTATTCAGCTGCTGCTCAAATGGCCAGTACAAGCAGAGTATCCGATGTAGATGTCGATCTCAACTGATCCTCTGTTTTGACAAGTTAAAAGCTGTACGTGTGTTGTTTGATGTTGAACCTATCGTTAAATCAGACAACAAATTGTTCATTAACAAAGCAATTTGGTTTAATTATGGTCCTGATATTGATGTATATACTGTTAAATAAGAAACAGTGCATTAAACTGATTATGTGCGGAACGGATGTTTTAGCAAAACAACTGTGGCAAGTCACCATATTAAACAGACACTAACTAAATGTAAATGTATGTTAAGTTTATGGGACTTAACTACGGGGTCATCAGTCCCTAAACTTACAAACTACTTATGAACTATCTCATACTAAAGACGGCACAAATATCCATGCCCGAGGGGGGATTCGAACCCCCGACCGTAGACACTAACTATACTCAAAAAATTTGACTGCGAGAAAGATATTAAAAAACCACAAACCTCTTTCTTAATGTTTGACTGTGAAAATTTTATGCAGATCAGTACCTGATTATCAAAATTCAGTATCATAATCCATTACCTGCAGTGTTGCATAACAATCATTTACTATGTCACAAATAACGAAATGTGTTTAACAAGATTTCCAAAATCAATACTGCATTTTAAATCCACAAATAAATAATTATCGTCGGCCGCGGTGGCCGAGGGGACTGAGGCGCTCCAGTCACGGTCTGCACGGCCACTACGGTCGGGGGTTCGTATCCCCCCTCGGGCATGGATATTTGTGCCGTCCTAGTTCGTAAGTAGTTCATAAGTAGTTTTTAAGTATAGGGACTGATGACCCCGTAGTTAAGTCCCATAATCTTTACAAACATTTGAACATTTTTGAACTAATTATCAAGTAAAGGAAGTAGGTTAATCTTCTAACTACGTAAATGTGACAGGAAAGAAAGGTCAACTTTGTTACTTATTATTAATAATCACCATTACATTACCTACGTAATACAACTTTTTCCTAATGACATGAAATTTAATTACCTTTATTCCAGCGGTCGTACAACGTTTTCATAGTAATAAAAAATACAATATATATGTATTCCAAATACAATCAAATCGACTTGCTGGCACAGCAGCCTCTGCTCTACATCATAGCCATACACATAACTCAAACAGCTCTCTAAGCGAGCTAAACCACAAGTCCCACTCTCTCTCTCTGCGCAAGCTACAATGCTATGCAATGCATAATCTTTGCCAAAGATGAAACTTCACAGACTTAAGTACACATATCGATACACGCAGTAGAAGCGATATCATACATTTTCTTGTAAGCAAGTTACTCGGCACAATAATAGACATTTTCTTACAATTTTTTTTATGGACATGTTTCAAAGTGTCTCAGTGCGCCGCATGTAGACGCACGCGTGTTTTCTTTAGCTGGCTTGCGCCGTGGCTCGCTGTTGGGAACGCTCCGGTTAGCAGCTCGGCCCCCTCAGGTGTCTGCTGACATTTGTCGGTAATTGCCCAGAGCCGGCGCTCTCAAAAGGTTAATCTGCCGTCCTCTGCCGCTGAGACTTAAGCCCAGTGCGAGCGCAAAGCCCCGGCCGTCCTGAACGACCGCCCCGCACAGAACTACGCCTGGCCGGCATCCTGTTGCCAGCTACCCTCGCCCTTAAGCTCCGGGCCTGCAGCCTCACAAAAGGAGGCTTCGCAGGGTGCAAACCGCCTACTCAACTCCTACCCTCTGAAGCTTGTGTGCTTAATAATGCTATCAATGCCGGAATATGTTTATGTGTCCCAGCCTCGTCGCCGCTTTTGTGTCTCGTTCCGTCGTAGGTGTCGGTGGCCGAGTGGAATGAGACCGACAGAGGAATAAAGATAGCACGCTGGTGCAGGTACGGAGAGGAGCAGCCAGAAACTAGAAACACTAGAGTAAATTAGAACGAGATATATATTGCACAGAATTTATACAATACTTAACTTTTACATAGTACTGCAGAATGTTGATACATAGTTGAGCTAGAGTCCTGCCTAGTGCCTAACTGATAGCCAAGTCTTCACTGGTGCCTATCTGATTACGAAGGTCCTAACTGGTTGCTATCTCAGTTCCAAGTGAACGATGTCGTTCACTGGTGGCCACGAGCGGAGTTGCCGCGGAGGGCGCTCGTGGCTGTCGTCGTAAGAACGCCGCGCCGTGCGTGCATGGCGGCGCGCGGCGAAAGTAGGTGGCGCGCACTTTGGACTTGTGCGACACCACACCCCTCCCCCCCAAACCGGCGCGCCGTCGTGGCGTAGGGCTGCGGGCCACGGCGACGGCACTGGGAGGAGGGCCTGGGCGGGGGCGTTACTGGTGGGACGGGCGTCGTAGCTGAGGCTGGGATCGAGACGCCGTCCGCGCCCCGGTATACACCTTGCGATCCGCCGGAAAACCCGCGAAAACCAGCGGAAGGGCGCCCGCCCCCGCCCAGAGGGAGCAGGTCATCTTCTTCTGAGGTGCGTGGCCCAAGCTGGGGGGGCCCTCACGGTCCCGAAGTCCCTCTCGGTGACGCTGTCATCTGCGGCGGCGACAGCGGCGGCGACGACTACGTCGGAGGTGTGTCGACGTCCATAGGGATCTCGTAGTCCGGGGACGAACGATGTGGTTGTGCTCCCTGGCGGTGAACTGGATCTGGAATCAAGAAACCGGAGACAGGATCGCGCGGCCTGTGCAAGCGCAATTGGTTTGCGTGGCGCCGCAGCTCCGACCCTGTGGAAGAACGTACAACATACATATTGCGACCGAGCACGCGCCGAATGATGCCCGGTAACCATGTCTTCTTGTTGCCAGCAAACACCCTGTACAGCACCGGCGTGGAAACCTGAAAACGCGAAGCGCCATACGAACCGACTCGGTGCGTGGGAGGCTGCAGCAGGTGAAGGAGAGTGCGGTGACGGCGGCCGTGTAGCAGCTCGGCAGGAGACGGGCCGTCACGTGGCATGCACCGATACGTAGACAGGAAAATTTGAAGAGCTTGCTGCCTGGAGTGCTGACCTTTCATCTTTTCCATGTGAGACTTGAATGTTCGAACGAAACGTTCTGCTTCACAATTGGACTGAGGGTGAAAAGGTGCGGTGGTGATATGCTGAATGCCATTCACACGACAAAACTGTTGAAATTCCGCACTAACAAACTGAGGTCCATTGTCACTGACGATAGTTTCAGGCAAACCTTCGATGCAAAACACTCATGTTAAGGCACTGATTGTACTAGACGCCGTCGTAGAGTTCATGGCAATCACGAAAGGAAACTTGCTGAAAGCGTCTACAACAATTAACCAGCGCGTATTCCAGAAAGGTCCGGCAAAGTCAATGTGTAAACGTTGCCATGGTCCCTTGGGGCGTGGCCAGTCTGAGAAATGTTGCGGAGGAGCCGCCTGATGCTCCGCACAAACAGTACACTGTGACGTCATGTTCTCTATCTGAGCGTCCATACCAACCCAGGTACAATGACGTCTGGCCAGTTGCTTTGTCCTAACAATACCCCAATGACCTTGATGCAGGAGGCGTAACACTTCACGTTGCAGGGAACGAGGAACAATCACTCCTGTTTGGTCGTTGTCCGTATGTAACAACAGAACACCCTGACTTGACGTTGTGCAAAATAACGTCGAACCAGAGGCCGATCAATGTCTTTGGCTCTGGCAGGCCACCCTAAGCGAACAAAACGTGCTACCACACTTAGGTCTGCATCCGCAGCTGTTTCCTGTGCAACCCGACGAGAGTTCAAAGGAAAGTCTGCGACAGCGGAAGCATCTCTGGAGTCTATCTGACAACATGCCATTTCTGAAGAATCAAACGACACATCCTGGCCAACCGGAAGTCGAGAAAGTGTGTCCGCGTTGGCGTGTTTAGTGGTAGGTCGGTACAAAATCTCATACGAATAATTAGACAATATCAAGGACCATCTCTGAAGCTTTTGTGCCGTACGTGGCGGAATTGGCTTTGTGGGTGAGAACAACGACGTGAGAGGCTTGTGGTCAGTCAACAAATAGAATTTTCTGCCATAGAGATAATGATGAAACTTTGTGACGCCGTAAATGATTGCTAAGGCCTCCTTTTCTATCTGACTGTAATTCTGTTGCGTTGGCGTCAGTAGCTTGGATGCAAAGGCAATAGGACGATCGTGACATCCAATACGATGCGACAGAACTGCACCCAGACCGTACGACGAGGCATCAACTGCTAGCACTACAGGCTTCTTTGGGTCAAAGGGAATCAAACATGCATCACTGAGTAGTGCAGACTTTAATTTGTCAAAGGCAACTTGGCAATCTTTAGACCATACAAAAGGAACATTCTTCCTGCGTAAGTGATGCAGTGGAGCTGCAATCTGAGAGGCATTGGGAATAAACCTGAAATAATAGTTCAGCTTTCCCATTACTGCTTGCAATTCGTGCACATTCTTAGGAGGAGGCAAGTCTTTGATTGCTCGAAGATATGACTGTAAGGGATGTATTCCTTGGGCATTAATCACATGGCCTAGGTACTCTATTTCAGTTTGAAAAAACGAACACTTTGCTTTATTGCAACGTAGACCTGCTGCAGTCAACACTTTGAAAAGGCACTCCAGGTTTGCTAAATGTTCTTCAACTGTACGTCCGGATACCACAATATCATCTAAATAGTTCGAACAACACGGTACAGAAACTGTCAGCTGTTCCAAAAAAACGCTGAAAAATAGCGGGGGCGGAAGAACTGCCAAAGGGTAGGCGTTGAAATTGAAAAAGGCCCATGTGAGTATTAATGACGAAAAACTTTTTTGACTCGTCATAAAGTGGAATCTGTAAGTATGCCTCTGCTAAATCAATCTTGGAAAAGAAGCGAGACTGTCCTAATTTGTCCATCAGTTCGTCAAGTCTGGGCAGGAGATAAGTGTCTACAATTGTTTGACTGTTCACTGTTGATTTAAAGTCCGCACAGAGACGAAGTTTTCCTGACGGCTTGGGTATAATTACTAAAGGCGAGGCCCACTGACTCGCAGAAACAGGAGAAATCACCCCACTATCTTGCCAACGTTTAAGTTCTTCCGCAACTGTATCACGCATTGCGATAGGCACTGGTCTAGCTTTACGAAATTTTGGAACTGCAGATTCTTTTAAAGTTACATGTGCCACGAAGTCTTTTGCACAACCTAGTCACTATATTTGTCACACAATGCATTGATTTTATCCTGAGGCACTATTGACGAAATTTGAAGCACATCTCTTTGAATTGATAAACCAAACAAGTCAAAAGCATCTAGTCCAAAAATGTTCTGTGTCGATTTGGCCTGAAGAACTACAAAAGCAGCTGTTTTTGTTAGACCTTGAAAAGAGGCGGGCAGGCTACACGTTCCTAGCACGGGAATATTTTGACCTGTATAAGCTGTTAACACTTGCTGTGACGGCGACAATTTTGGCGAACCCAGAAGTTCATAAGTATCTTTATTTATTAATGTGACAACGGAACCAGTATCAAGCTGAAATTGCACCGTCTTATTTTCTATGAAGAGAGTCACAAACAGTTTTTGCTTGCGGCGCTCGACAGGTGCGCGAATGTGGGCAACGTCTGCTACGGTTTGTTTACTGCGCTTGCGCGGGCCGCATAGTGAAGTAAGCGGCGCAGACTCGGCACGCAGCGGATTAACAACACTGTCACTAGATGGCACTACCGCCGGATCGGCGTCCGCACAAGCATGCGAAGCTACTCCAGATTTACTAACTACTGCACTACACATTTGAGTAGCTACTTGATGTCTACTGTCACTAGCTACACAGTACTGGGCACTATTACAAGGAGCAGTTGCAGAAGGTACTATTTTCACTACAGGAATGCACTGTTCATAGTCATTTTGCTTGTCCCGAACCCTTTTCCGTTGCACTGTTTTACGCGCTCGTCGGCGCTTGCTACGTGGTGCACTATATAGTTTTGCCATAGGCGCAGAACTACTTTCTTGCAATTGAGATCCAAGGAAAGCACTGACCAATTCCACAGCTTCAATGACATTGACTGTATGCACTGCTCTCGCACTTTGCGAAGCACCGTTTCTAACGTTACTGTTCTTTGAGTTTTTAATTTGCATACACACAGACTGCACATGTCCCGATTTGCCACATTGATAACAGGTTGCGTTGCGACTAGGGCAATGAGCACGCTTGTGGCGAGACACACGCTGGGGGCAAGATTTACGAACGTTTTTCTGAAATGAGCGTTGGCGCCCGTTATTCAAATCACTGTTTCTAACACGACGGGGCGACCTTTGTGTCGCACTTTTACACTGACTACTGTTCACTGTCTGTTCAGCACGGCCTGTACTATTGTAAGAATCACTAGTGCTACACTGAGAACTACGGCTAGGAAAGCGACCGTTGCGGCGCACTGAATTAACACTGTGGCTTTGCATTTCTACATCTGCTAAGTCAAAAGTATCATGCGCATCTATAAGCTGCAATACACTGTCTAATGAGGGGTCAGACTGTTTCAGAATTGCTGCTCTAATTCTGGGGTCCTGAATATTCTGCGTAATCGCATCTCTTAACATCACATCACTATAAGAAAGTCCACAAGAGCAAGTAAATTTACATTTGCGGGTTAAGCCCATCAACTCAGTGATCCATTCCTGGTGTGACTGCTCAGGTAATTTTTTAAGTCTGAAAAATCGGTACCGTGCCGCAGCTACGAGAACGTTTCTCTCATAATGAGCATTTAGTGCCTCTACTATTTGTTCAAAGTCTACATCACGAGGAGATACGTCGGGGAAAAGTTTTTTCAGTAACACGAAGGTGTTGGTGCCCACCACAGATAATAGCAGATGCTTCACTTTCTGACCTGTAATTTGATGAGCCGCGACGAATTCTTGAAACTGTGCGAAGTAGTCGCTCCATTCTTCCTCACGTTCGTTGTACTGGCGAAACGTAGGAAGCGTTGAGGCGGCAGGTGTGGGCTGCTGAAGCGGCGGCTGTTGTTGTTGGTTAGCTGCTTGCGCTGTGAGCTGGGCCACAGCCTGCAGGAGTTGTGTTATTTGCGCCGTCTGTAACTGAATAATTTCCATTTAGTTTGGGTTCGGGGTAGTGGCCATGCTGACCGATTAGGCGCCGCGCATACAAGTAAATTATAACAAAACAGAAATGCAGTATGAAAGAGGACGCTCTGCAACAAAAAAGTCCACAAAACACGTAACTGAATATGTTCCCCCAAAAATCTTATAATAAGGGTGGGTGGGCGGGAGCAATTTCTGCGTGCTCCGACTGCTGCTGTCTGGCTGCTGCAAGCGGGCTGGTCCAAGGTTCGTCTATCACTCCTCGTCGCCACTTTTGTGTCCCAGCCTCGTCGCCGCTTTTGTGTCTCGTTCCGTCGTAGGTGTCGGTGGCCGAGTGGAATGAGACCGACAGAGGAATAAAGATAGCACGCTGGTGCAGGTACGGAGAGGAGCAGCCAGAAACTAGAAACACTAGAGTAAATTAGAACGAGATATATATTGCACAGAATTTATACAATACTTAACTTTTACATAGTACTGCAGAATGTTGATACATAGTTGAGCTAGAGTCCTGCCTAGTGCCTAACTGATAGCCAAGTCTTCACTGGTGCCTATCTGATTACGAAGGTCCTAACTGATTGCTATCTCAGTTCCAAGTGAACGATGTCGTTCACTGGTGGCCACGAGCGGAGTTGCCGCAGAGGGCGCTCGTGGCTGTCGTCGTAAGAACGCCGCGCCGTGCGTGCATGGCGGCGCGCGGCGAAAGTAGGTGGCGCGCACTTTGGACTTGTGCGACACCACATGTCACCGCAAATTACATTGGAGTTACTGTTATTGACTTGAAGGAGAGGCATAAAATTTGTTACGCTGCCAGGATTCGAAACCTGGGACCTCCCGCTTACTAGGCAATAGCTAAAACCACTCTTTTTTCCACACTGTACTCTTCTTTTATCCCGTTATACATAATGGTCTTACTCAAAACGTTTGCAAAATCGTTCTTATAGTTCATTGTGTTCTCAATCTTGTTGTGCTCTATGTGCAGATACATCACGAATGCCTCTTTCGTCTTTTCTTCTGTGCTGAGTAAGTAGTACACAGTGTGGCCCATCAAACAGGTGACTGCGTTCAGTTCGGTCTTCGGGAATGGCATTCCATCAGGACTGAGAAAGCCGGTCATATTGCTTTAGGTGAAGTCTACATCTACATGGGATACTCTGAAAATCACATTTAAGTGCCTGGCAGAGGGTTCATCGAACCACCATTATACTATTTATCTCCCATTCCATCCTCGAACAGTGCACGGGAAGAAAGAACACCTGAATCTCTCCTTTCGAGTTCTGATTTCTCGTATTTTATTCTGATTATCATTTCTACCTATGTAAGTGGTAGTCAACAATATATTTTCACATTCGGACGCGATTGTTGGCGATTGGACTTTCGTAAGTAGCCCACGCCGCAGGGATAAGCGCCGTTGTTGTAATGATTCCCATCCCAGATCCTGTATCATTTCCGTAACGGTGTCTCCCCTGTATCGTGAGAATACGAAACGAACTGCCCTTCTTTGGACACTTTCGATGTCCTCCGTCAGACGCACCTGATAAGGATCCCAGACTGGGCAGCAATAGTCCAAAAATCAACGGACAAGCGTAGTGTATGCAGTTTCTTTTGTTGTTCTGTTTTTAGGGTTCTACCAATACAACGCAGTCTCTGGTTCGCCTTTCCCACAACATTATCTACGTGTCCTTTCCAATTTAAGTCTGAAGTAGTAGTAATTCCTAGCTATTTTGTGGAGTTTACAGCCTTCACTTCTGATTGATTTAAGTCCTCCGAATGCTCGCCAATTTCTGCCTGACGTAGTCCCATATATCTTTCACGATATTACTGACGAATATGTGTTCGTCACTATCATCCCCATGAACCACAGACATTGCCGAGGTGGGGTGGCTTGCGTGCCTCAACGATGCAGATAGCCATACCGTAGGTGCAACCACAGCGGAGGGGTATCTGTGGAGAGGCCAGACACACGTGTGGTTCCTGAAGAGGGGCAGCAGCCTTTTCAGTAGTTACAGTGGCAACAGTCTGGATGATTGACTGAGCTGGCCTTGTAACATCAGCTAATATGGCTTTGCCATGCAGTTACTGGGAACGGCTGAAAGCAAGGGGAAACTACAGCCGTTACTTTTCCCGAGGGCATGCAGCTCTACTGTATGAAAATATGATGATGGAATCCTCTCGGGTAAAATATTCCGGAGGTAAAATAGTCCCCCATTGGGGTCTCCGGTCGGAGACTACTCAGGAGGATGTTGTCATCAGGAAAGACAATACTGGCATTCTACGGATCGGAGCGTGGAATGTTAGATCCCTTAATCGGGTAGGAAAATTAGAAAATTTAAAAAGGGAAATGGATAGGTTGAAGTTGGATATAGTGGGGATTAGTGAAGTTCGGTGGCAGGATGAACAGGATTTCTGGTCAGGTGAGTATAGGATTATAAATACAAAATCAGTTAGGGGTATCACAGGAGTAGGACTGATAATGAATAAGAAAATAGGAATGCAGGTAAACTACTATGAGCAGCACAGTGATCGCATTATCATTGTCAAGATTGATACGAAGCCAACACCGACAACAGTAGTACAGGTTTATATGCCAACTAGCTCTGCCGATGATGAGGAGATCGAAGAAATATATGAGGAACTAAAGGAAATTATTCAGACAATTAAGGGAGAGGAAAACTTAATTGTGATGGGAGACTGGAATTCGGTAGTAGGAAAAGGAAGAGAAGGAAAAATAGTAGGTGAATATGGTCTGGGCAAAAGGAATGAAAGAGGAAGCCGCCTGGTAGGATTTTGCACAGAACATAATTTAGTTATAACAAACACCTGGTTCAAGAATCACAAAAGAAGGTTTTATACGTGGAAGAGACTAGGAGACACCGGGAGATACCAAATAGATTTTATAATGGTAAAACATAGATTCCGGAACCAGGTGATAAACTTTAAAACATACCCAGGTGCAGATATAGACTCTGACCATAACTTATTGGTCATGAACTGTAGGCTCAAACTGAAAAAACTGCAGAAAAGTAGAAAAATAAGGAGATGGGTCTTAGATAAATTGAAGGAACGTGAGGTTCTGGAGAAATTCAGAGGGAGATTTAGGCATCAATTGACAGAAACAAATAAAACAGTAGAAGAGGAATGGGTTGCATTGAGAGATGAAATAGTGAAGGCAGCAGAGGACAAAATAGGTAGAAAGGCAAGACCTACAAAAAATCCTTGGATATCACAGGAAATACTAAATTTAATTGATGAAAGGAGAAAATATAAAAATGCAGTAAATGAAATAGGCAAAATGGAGTACAGACGACTAAGAAATGAGATTGACTGGAAGTGCAAAATGACCAAGCAGGAGTGGTTAGAAGCCAAATGCAAATCTGTAGAAGAATGTATAAATAGGGGAAAAATAGATACAGCCTACAGGAAAATAAAAGAAACATTTGGAGATAAGAAAAACAGCTCTATGAATATCAAGGACTCTGATGGAAAACCAGTTCTCAGCAAAGAATGTAAAGCTGAAAGGTGGAAAGAATACATAGAGCACCTCTACAAAGGAAATGAACTTAGAGACGATGTTATAGGAAGGGAAGAGGAAGTAGATCAACATGAAATAGGAGATACTATACTGAGAGAGGAATTTGACAGAGCCCTGAAAGACCTAGGTCGGAACAAGGCCCCAGGAGTAGATGACATACCCTCAGAGCTACTAAAGTCTCTGGGAGAGCCAGCCATGACAAAACTATTTGAACTGGTGTGTAAGATGTATGAGACAGGCGACATACCCTCAGACTTTAAGAAAAATGTAATAATTCCCATGCGAAAGAAATCAGGCGCAGACAGGTGTGAAAATTACAGAACCATCAGTTTGATAAGTCATGGATGCAAAATTTTAACACGAATTATCTACAGGAGAATGGAAAAGCTGGTAGAAGCTGACCTCGGGGAAGATCAGTTTGGGTTCAGGAGGAACGTAGGAACCCGGGAGGCAATACTCACTTTGCGTCTTATCTTAGAAGATAGATTAAGGAAAGGCAAACCTACATTTTTAGCTTTCGTAGATTTGGAGAAAGCTTTTGACAATGTTGACTGGAATACACTCTTTCAAATTCTGAAGTCAGCAGGTGTAAAATACAGAGAAAGGAGAGTTATTTACAAATTGTACAAAAGCCAGACAGCAGTTATTAGACTCGAAGGGCATGAAAGGGAAGCATCAGTTGGGAAGGGAGTAAGACAGGGTTGTAATCTTTCTCCGATGCTATTCAATTTGTACATCTACCAGGCAGTGAAGGAAAGCAAGGAAAAATTTGGAATAGGGATTAAAGTTCAGGGTGAAGAAATAAAAACATTACGTTTTGCTGATGACATTGTAATTCTGTCAGAGACAGCAAAGGACCTGGAAGATCAGTTGAATGGAATGGACAGTGTGTTGAAGAGAGCTTATAAAATGAACATCAACAAGAGCAAAACAAAAATAATGGAAATCGGTCTTAGAAAATCAGGTGATGCTGAAGGAATTAGATTAGGTAACGAAACAATGAAGGTGGTAGATGAGTTTTGTTACTTGGGTAGTAAAATAACAAATGATTGTCGCAGTACAGAGGATATAAAATGCAGAATGGCAATGGGAAGTAAAGCATTTTTGAAAAAGAGAAATTTGCTAACATCGAATATTAATTTAAGTGTAAGGAAGTCTTTTCTGAAGGCATTTGTGTGGAGTGTTGCCTTGTACGGGAGTGAAACATGGACGATAAGGACATGAAGAGGATTGAGGCTTTTGAAATGTGGTGCTGCAGAAGAATGCTGAAGATTAGGTGGGTAGATCACATAACTAATGAAGAGGTAGTGAACAGAATTGGTGGCACACCCTGACTAAAAGAAGGGATCGATTAGTAGGACACATTCTTAGACATCGAGGAATAGTAAATTTAGCATTGGAGGGAAGTGTGTGGGGTAAACATCGCAGAGGGAGACCAAGAGACGCGTATAGTAAGCAGATTGAAGTGGATGTGGGTTGCCGTTCTTATGAGGAGATGAAAAGGCTTGCTCAGGATAGAGTAGGGTGGAGAGCTGCATCAAACCAGTCTCCGGACTGAAGACCACAACAACAACAACAACACTGTCAACGAGGTTGCACGTGAGGCACAATGGGGAAACCGTTAAATGTATTGTGTAGAGCCTGGATTTTGTCGGAATTTTCCTGTTAACTAGTGTATATCATATGGCTCTAACGTATGAAGGTACTGATTGTGTATATTTTCCCATGTGGCAGGCCAATTATTATTTGGGAATTTTCGTTCGACAATGTTCCTTGACTTATTTGCCATCATAATCTTATAGAGTTCTCTTACTTGAGGCCTTTTACTTTCAGGTACTTTCACATGAATGTAGCTGTAATCTACAAGAAAATGGCGGAAATGCCGTAGAGCCATCGGTATATGATGTATATTAATAGGTGTTTGGAGATCATGTGGCGCAATTTCATTCAGAAGATAAGCGGTCAGACTTCGGTGAATTCCTCCATAGCTTATAGGTTTTGGATACAAATAAAGCTTGTGCCTTATTGTACACATTCGTAAGATTTAGTCCTCCTTGGCGAGTTGAAAGTGTCAACGTGTCATATTTTACTTTAAAGACGTTCCCACGAGATACAAAATGGCCAAGAGCTGACAGAGTTCTTCTTGCTACATCCGGAGGTATAGTCAAAACTTGTGCCACATAATTTAATATAGAAACAATATGTTGCCCAGTTCAACGTTTTGTAGTGCATCCAATTTCCTTGTATTATGGGGTTGTGTACAAGCACGAATTTTTGTTAGCTGCTGTTAATAGTTGGCAGCTATAGTATGGCGAACTGTGCTTCTGAAATCAACACCTAGGCATTTCATCTTGGCAGTCTCCTTTGTTTGTTGGTGGATACGGCGATTGCACCGACTGTCTAAATCAGGCATGGACAAATACCGCTCTCATCGCAAGGCACAGCACAGTTTTTGTATGTGTTAGCTATATACAAAATGATCATACAATTCTACACTTCAATTTTTTTCGCAAATTTACATTACGAAGTATCTCTGTTATTTTGAGCTAGAGGTGTCGAAAATCATCCTTTCTCTTTAAGGAATTCAATAAAGGTTTCTAAATATGTTAAACATATATATATATATATATATATATATATATATATATATATATATATATATATATATTACTGCTAAAATCCCGATTATAAAAGTACTCTACGAAATTGCCATCTCCCATCTCCACTTAGTAGCCTCACTGTGGCAAAAAAAAAAAAAAAAAAAAAAAAAGCCTTCCTTGGTTTCCCCCTTGCAGCATTTGGCATTTAACTGTCTCACTCCCACACATTCTGCAGGCATTGCAGTGGTGGGGGAAGTAGTACGCCTGTCAAAATGGCTCTCTCCTAAAGTGTGCTAGCATCTATTCAGAGGAACTGGGGGAAAATGCACCTAAAACGATCTTTTTTTTTTAGTTTTCAAAATAAAAAGCCAAGATCGCACATTAATAACTTATTACATGAAGACCGGTTTCGTGCACTGTGTCAACGTCATCTGGTCTCATGTATGTTATAAGCTGGTCATCTGTCAAAAATATACAAGACATGCAAGAAATAACGTAAAAACATAAAAAATAACATACATTTGGGATTAAGAGACACTTATCCTACCTTGTTAAAAAAATTGGGTATAAAATAACAAGTGCAACATTGCACTTAGTCATTATATAAAAATACACAAGTTAAAAACATGACAGCTCACAAAATACTGACAGCTCTGAAAATTCTCGTTTACAAATGCGCCAAAATGTAAACTAGAATCTTCAGAGCTGTCAGTATTCTGTAAACTGTCATGTGTTTAACTTGTGTATTTTTATATAATGACTAAGTGCAATGTTGTACTTGTTATTTTATACCCAATTCTTTTAACAAAGTAGGATAAGTGTCTCTTAATCCCAATGTATGTTATTTTTTTTTATGTTGTACGTCATTTCTTGCATGTCTTTTATATTTTAGACAGATGACCAACTTATAACATATATGAGACCAGATTATGGTGACACAGTGCACCGAAACCGGTCGTCATTTAATAAATTATTAATGTGCGATCTTGGATTTTTATTTTGAAAACTATAAAACGATTATATTGCCTCCAAACCCGACTATGGCAGGTAATCTTAACAATCCTTTTTTCTTAGTTTTTTGTTTTCTAACAAAAATAATTATTTGTAAGAATGAGACTTTACAGCCCTTACGTAAAATTATTTTTAAAATAGCATTTTTATGATACTAGTTCATTAAAGAAACATATATCTTTGAGAAGAAGCCTGCTGTATATATGACGAATGTGCATGTACAATACTAGCAGACTAAAATTTGGGTCACCAAATCACTAATTTTTTCTTCGATTCGTGTTTCGGTTATTTTCTGAAGCTTCGCTTAGTGATTCTGCCACACAAACACTAACTGTTAGCTAAACGGTAAATGGTTAGCTTGTTTTACCGTTGTTCGACCACATTACAGAGCTGCGCCTCCTCTGTTCCTTCGTTTAGGTTGGATCAGACCGCGGGACAGTCCAGCGCAGAAAAGGATTGGTATGGTAAAGATTTGGATTAAATACCGCTTACAGAGTAGAATGGATTTCGGAATATCTACAGGAATTATTTTTTTAGGATGATGTCAGACTAGAGCAAGGATAGTATCGGCGTTAAATAAATAGTGGTAGTCACTGTTGACAACACCCGAAAGCACCATTACAAAAGAAAGTCGGCGTATATTTACCTTTACATGCAGCATGAAGCGTGGATCAGCTGTAGACTTTCTTTTGTGCTGGAATAGAGAATGAAATTAAATTATCCGCCGTAAATCGGTGCTTAGTGATCTCACGCTTCGCGTAATACACTTTCACGATACTGTTCAGTTACTGACACAATAGGGAAATAAAATCGCAAATTATCGGACTTCAGTGAATAAAAACATCAACTGCAAGTTCTGAAAATGAAATCAGTATAAATATAATGAAGAAGAATCAAACTTATGTAATCACGAAACGAATCGTAATAACGAGCACTTCTCTTTACGATTGAATGTGGATTACTGAAGACAGTAAATATAAAAATACTATCTGAAAACCCGGCGTTGCCCGGGTATTTATACATTTCTCAGGTATAAGGGCTGCATAACTGTAAAATCTCTTGAGAATACAATTAGTAGTTAAGAAGTAACAGATTAAAACATAGTGCGTGATGGGGCAGTTTTCCGTGAAAGTTACTGTTTATGTGCTCATATCTCATTAATTACGTGTCGTACTTTAATACAATTTAGAACGTACACTCAACTATATGCGTGTATCCTGTCTGTAAAATTTCTTGCAGTGCGTAAAAATTATAATTTGTAACGTCATACCGACAGCCGTAGTTTTAGTCCATGAAAAGCGGAACGTTACTGTTTATGTGCTCATATCTCATGAACTAAGTGTCGGAATGTGATACAATTTAGAAGCTACATTCAACTATATAAGTGTTTACTGTCTGTAAAATTTCCTGTCGCTACAATTTGTAGTGTTCAAATTATAAATTGTAACATTATACCGAAAGCCGTAGTTTTACTCTATAAACAGCGGAAAAGTAGTAAGCGAGAAACATTTTTCCTTTCATCATTCATCTATGGTTGCCAGCGAGAAAAAGTTTAATAAAGGTTTGAAATTATGTTTAAAGTTTGTTGGAAGTCGCTAAATACTGTCATTCTCATACAATATATTTCGAAAGTCTCGCCGCACTATATGGCATTTCTGGCGATTTCTATCGGTTATGACGTAATATCTTTTGAACCATGTGTCGTATATGATTCTTAACCCTGCAGCAATTGTACCTCACGGCAAGGAATGTGTGTCCCAAATTTGGTTGAAATCGGTCCAGTGGTTTAGGAGAAAATGAGCAGTATTGTCGCTAAATGCAGGAGTTTTCCGCGCATCTCATTGTTTATGACGTCATATCTGATGAACTGAGTATCGTACGTGATTCATACACTTACGGCGACCGTTCTCATGGATTGAAGCTTACGTGTGCAAAATTTCATAAAGATTGGAACAAAATTTTAGATTTCTATGCAACACGTACAAATATACGGACACTCTGCTTTACATATTAGATTGGGAACTGAAGGTCATTTTGAATTTAAAATTTTTTCGAAATCAAATTGGGTGGTTTATTACAATAAGAATGAATAAAGGCAGCTCACACATTTTAGTAGCAGAAGAAGCGTGCCATCATTACAAGAGTGTAGAACAGAAAGACGAAGAGCGCTTCCGATCCCTCTCCAGGCCGGATGAAAAAATTGATAATAGTAAACCAAAAAAGCTAGAGGTACAGATTGAAGGGAGAACGGATGCGCAAGCGACAAGCGTCGTAAACATAATTTTAGTAAAAATATTTAACGTAATGCTACAGACTGTTGAAACGTATCAATATTGAAGCAGAAAGTGGTTGCAAAGTCTTTGAAGCGCATTATTCTTTAGACGCACAGATCTTTTCCTCTCCAGAAATAAGAGTAGATGCAAGTTCTGGAAGTTGTCAAGCGTTTCGATATTGCGGTCCTCAAGAAGTTTAGAAGTCGCAATATTCATAAAGGCAAGAACTCGTCAGAAAGCAATTGCTTCTGACAGATTTGTTTCGCTGCCCTGACCTTGGAATCGTTCCCCTTAGGTTGGAAAGTGTATGAAACAATGTTGCTCTCAAAATCCAATCTCCGACTGCGTTCTCCGATTTATGTGTAGAGCCAACAAATCCGAACGTAAATTTCAAAGACTGTCGAATTAGGCGAGAGAACTGTGTGCTTCTTGGGGAACGTTGTCCTTATCTGATACTACAATCATCTTCTGTCAGCGTTCTTACGATCTGTGTCAAGGATGATGCTTCGGGTACCGCTAAAAATGCCATTTTGCTATGCCATTCTCAAAATGAGCGTGAGATGGATGACGGGAAAATTCCGTATGATCTCTAATTTCTCTGCTTTTTAAGGAGAATTTGTAGAAAACAGCAGATGCAAACTTTCTATCATAAACAGATCAGGCATTTTTAAGGAAATGTCTCTCGTGTGACTCATCTAATATTTTTATTTCACAACCATCATTTCGGCGCTTCTAGCCATTTTTAAGTGCTACACAAAAATTTAATATTGTGTGTCGTACCTAAATAACATGTCATCTTCGAGACCTTGACGACCATCGTAATCGTAATCGTGAAAGCGTTACGGAGATGATCGATAAACTCCAGTGGAAGATTCTGCAGGAGAGACGCTCTGTCGCTCGGTACGGGCTCTTGTCGAAGTTTCGAGAACTTACCTTTACAGAGGAGTCTAGCAGTATATTGCTCCCTCCTACGTATATCTCTCGAAGAGATCATGAGGATAAAATCAGAGAGATTAGAGCATACCGACAATCCTTCTTTGCACGAACAATACGTGACTGGAATAGGAGGGAAAATCGATAGTGGTACTCAAGGTACCCTCCGCCACACACCGTCAGGTGGCTTGCGGAGTATGGTTGTAGATATAGATGTAGACCACAGTTGTCATGGTGGCAAACTGCGATACGGCTTTTAATCAATTTGCTTAGTTGTGAAATATCGCCCCAGATTTGTGACTGGATAGGGGATTTCCTGTCACAGTTTGTAGTAATCGATGGTAAGGCATCGACTAAAACAGAGGTGATATACGGCGTTCCACAGGGTAGTGTTATTCGTCCTCTGCTGTTCCGTATCTACATAAACGATTTGGGCGAAAATCTGAGCAGCTATCTTACGTTGTTTGCAGATGACGCCGTCATTTACCGTCTGAAGATCAAAACCAACTGCAGAACGATCTAAATAAGATATTAGTTAGGTGTAAAAGTTGGCAAATGGTTCTAAATAATGAGAAGTGTGGAGTCGTCCACTTGAGTACGAAAAGAAACCCGTTAAACCTTGTTTACAAGAACAATCAATCCAATGTGAATGCCGTAAACTCCACAAAATACATAGGAATTACTATTACATCAGACTTAAACTGGAAAAAACACGTAGATAATGCCTTAGGAAAGGCGAACCAGAGACTGCGTTCTATTGACAGAACGCTTAAAAGATGCAACAGAACTACTAAAGAGACTGCATTTACTACGCTTGTCCGTCCATTTTTGGAATATTGCTGCCCTGTGTGGGATCCTTATGAGGTGGTTTTGACGGAGGACATTGAAAGAATCCAAAGAAGGGCAGGTCGTTTTGTATTGTCACGATACAACTGGCATCTATATTGTAAGTAACGTTTCACTGCTGGGTTTCATAATTTCAATCGTTTCCTTTTAAACTGTCAACGATAAAAACCTATTTCCCAAGGTCAGCCTGCCATGTTACTACATTATTTGTCACGATCGTAGTGTGTAGATCCATGGGTCTAGTACCCTAAGATACAAAATGGTCGGTCGCTTGACACAGAGAGTGGCAATTGCCCATAAACATAAACAAATGTAACGTATAGGGGAGCTATGGCAGAAAGACTATTATAGCATTACATTATTGCAAAAGAAAAAAAAAAAAAAAAAGAAAAAGAAAAAAAATAAACATTGTAAGCAGTTTCTCCCATAAAATACCTATGAGTTTAATGTTGAAGGACCACCTAAATTCGTGCGTAAGGCAAGTGCCAAACAGAGATTCAATGAAAAACTCTTCAGGAAAAGTGTTTCAGCTTACAAAACGTTCTTTCGACCGGTACTTAAATATTGCTTGTCGTTTTGGGATCCGATCCAGATATGATGGATGCGAGAAAAGATCGACAGAAGAGCAGCACGTTTCGTTACAGGCTTATTTAGCAAGCACGAAAGCTTCATGGATGTATTCACTCGCCACAAGTCGCAGACAGTGTAAAAAAGGCGTTCTGCATCATCGTAAAGGCAATTGTCAATGTTCTGAGAGCGCACGTTTCTACAAATACAGCCAATCTATTGTTTCCTCCTAGGTATATCTCAGTAAGGGACCATGACTACAACAGTATAGATAATCGACCCCAACAGAAATCCATAACCTGGAGAGTCACCTTTTAGTGAGACTTAAACTCATTTTTTAAGTGGAAAAATGCGGCGTTGGTTGTTTGAATTGTCGAATCCCTCCCATCCGCTAGACGTAGTGGACTGAACGCACAATATTTTTATTCTCCACTGACACTGCAGGTGAAATGTTGAAATTTCACAGTGATATAAATTTTGAGCTACAGAGGGTTTTTGTTTCCAGGTGCAGCTCTTGCGAGAGAAGCCTGGGTACGAAGCAAAAGTGGTGCTCTTGTTTCTGTCGTCGTGAAGTGCAGTGGTGTGTAGTTCGATATTTGTGGACGGCAAGGCACAAAACGAGTGAAATTGACAGGGACATGCGTGGAGTGCTTGGGGACGTCTGTCTGGGACCGTAGCAATATCTCCAGGTCCTGAGAGACAAGCACAGGGGCCAGCAAATGATGATAAGCTTGGATCCCTTCGCATTACACCGCAGGTAGGAATAACCTTCGGAAAACAATCATCATTGCTGGCGAGTCGTGGACGTACCACTAAACGCCCGAAACCAAACTAAACTGGTCGTATTGGAGTGTACACATGCTGGTTACCAACTACGAAAAATAAATAAATAAATAAACTGAGTGATAGGAAAATGCTTGTGACAATGTTCTGCGATATACATATTGTTTTATTGTTGAGGTTTCCTGAACGCAGGCCCTCTGTGAGTGCTGCTGCCTACAACAATAAAACTTTGGTCAAATCACGTTGTGCCCTTGGTTACAAACGCCACAACGTATATGATGACGGTGTCGAACTTCTTCATGACAATGCTCGTCTCCTGGGTGGCGCGTGTTAAAACATCACCATATAGTCCAAACCTCACACCGTCGGAAATTAATTTGTTTGAAATTCATGGCCGATCAACACGTTGAGAAAATGCGGAATAAGCAGACCGCAGTTGGCTGTATTTAGAGCAAACAAACCATTACGAACGCAGTATACTCAAACTGGTACTAGGATGGGATAGATGTTGAGAAATCGTTTGAAAGCCTCTTCATACCTGAATTAGAACGACAATTTTATGCGCACTGGGTAACTATATCTGTTGTCTAAGCACTGGCGCCATTACACTCTGATTCTTCCTTGTTTACGTTGCAGTCTTAGTGTTTAAGATGCCTCCGATAATCGTGAGTCCCGCCGACTGTGAAGTACGAGCTGTTACAAGATTTCTTAGTGCTAAACGCCTAAAAGCGATCGATATTAATTTTGAGATCTGTGCAGTTTACGGAGAGAAAAAAAAAAAAAAAAAAAACAAAAAAAAAAAAAAAAAACATTATGAGCGATGGAATGGTAAGGAAGTGGTTGAGAGCATTTAAAGATAGGCGCACACATGTCCATAGTGAACAACGGAGTAGGCGTCCTTCGGTCGTTAATGAAAGTTGGATGCAGGAAGTGGTCAATAAGGTGAGAGAAAACAGAAGCTTTACGTTTTCCTCCTTGCGGGACGACTTTCCTAATGTTTTTCGTAGTGTTTTGTATGGCATTGTGACCGAGCAAGACGGTGACGACGTCAAAACACTTGCGATGCAGTGGTTAACAAGTCAGGCGGCAGACTTCTATGAGGAGGGTATTCAAAAACTGGTACACTATTGACGGAAATTATGTAAAAAAGTAGATTAATCTACAGGCTTTCATCTAAAAATAAAATTATTGTGATATCTTAGCACGTCTTTCTTAAGTTCCAAAACGGTACTTACTTTAAAAAAATATCACGTCTCCTACATCCCTTTAAACCTGCTTACTGTATCCGTATCTCATTCTCTCCCTAGGATTTTAACCCCACATTCTTAAGTCTGCAGCTAAGTCTATGATTCCCTGATGTCTTAGAATGTGTCCTAGCATTCTACCGCTTCTTTTAGTCAAGATGTGAAGAAATGTGTTTTCTCCTCAATTATGTTCATTACCTTCTCATTAGCTGCCCACTCTATCCACATAAACATCAGTATGCATCAGTATGCCCTTTTCTCACATGACATCTTGCGAGCCATGGACGAAGGGCAACAGGCGGATTGTGTTTTTCTCGACTTCAAGAAGGCGTTCGACGCGGTGCCACACTGCAGACTGCTAACGAATATACGAGCTTATAGAATAGGTTCACAGATTTGTGACTGGCTGGAAGACTTCCTAAGTAATAGAACGCAGTACGTTGTTCTCGACGGCGAGTGTTCATCACAGACGAGTGTATCGTCAGGCGTGCCCCAGGGGAGTGTGATAGGACCGCTATTATTTTCTATCTATATAAATGATCTGATGGACAGAGTAACTTGTAATTTGCGGCTGTTTGCTGATGATGCTGTGGTGTATGGGAGGGTGTCGTCTTTAACTGACTGTAATAGCATACAGGATGACTTAGACAAAATTTCTAGTTGGTGCGAAGAATGGCAGCTAGCTCTCAATGTAGAAAAATGTAAGGTGATGCGCATGAGTAGAAAAAACAATCCTATAATGTTCGAATACAGCATCAGTAGTGAGCTTCTTGATGCGGTCGCGTCGTTCAAATATCTAGGCGTAAAATTGCAGAGCGATATGAAATGGAACGAGCATGTAAGAACAGTTGTGAGTAAGGCAGATAGCCGACTTCGGTTTATTGGGAGAATTTTTGGAAGATGTACTTCACCTGTAAAGGAGACCGCGTATAAAACGCTTGTACGACCACGTCTTGAGTATTGCTCAAGTATTTGGGACCCGCAGCAGATCGGTTTGAAGGAAGACAGAGGCGGTTCAGAGGCGAGCAGCTAGATTTGTTACCGGTAGGTTCGACCAATGCGCGAGTGCCACGGAAATGCTCCGGCAACTCAATTGGGGATCGCTGGAAGAAAGACGACGTTCTTTTCGTGAATTTCTGTTAAGTAAATTTAGAGGGCCGGAATTTGAAGCTGAGTGTAGTACGATCTTGCTGCCGCCTACTTACATTTCGTGTAAAGATCACAAAGACAAGATAACAGAAATTAGGGCTCGTACGGAGGCATATAGGCATTCTTTTTTTCCTCGTTCAATTTGGGAGTGGAATAGGAAAGGAAATGCCTAGTGGTGGTACAGTGTACCCTCTGCCACGCACCTTACGGTGAACTGCGGAGTATGTATGTAGATGTAGATGTAGACCAATGCGCGAGTGTCACGGAAATGCTCCGGCAACTCAATTGGGGATCGCTGGAAGAAAGACGACGTTCTTTTCGTGAATTTCTGTTAAGTAAATTTAGAGGGCCGGAATTTGAAGCTGAGTGTAGTACGATCTTGCTGCCGCCTACATACATTTCGCGTAAAGATCACAAAGACAAGATAACAGAAATTAGGGCTCGTACGGTGGCATATAGGCATTCTTTCTTTCCTCGTTCAATTTGGGAGTGGAATAGGAAAGGAAATGCCTAGTAGTGGTACAGTGTACCCTCCGCCACGCACCTTACGGTGAATTGCGGAGTATGTATGTAGATGTAGATGTAGCATGAAATTTCAAAAGCTTCTCTTTGTCTGAACTACTTATCGTACACGTTTACTCCCCTACACTCCTGACACATGGCTTAAGAAAAGATTTCCTAACATTTAAATTATTACCGACTGTTAACAAAATTTTCTTCTTCAGGAATGCTTTTCCTCCCATAACAATTCTGCATCTTATAATTTCTCTATTTCGGCCATGATAAATTATTTTACTACCCAAATAACAAAACTCATCTTCCAATTTTATTGCTTCGTCTGCTAATGAAGTTCCTTCAGCATCGCTTACGTTGCCCTTCTCTTGCGCTTGTTACTGTTCGCATAATACCTTCCTTTCCATATATTAATTGCCCATTCTGTTCGACTGCTCTTGATGGTCCTTTCTCACTGCTAGAATTGCATTGTCATCGGCAAACTGCAAAGATTTTATTTCTTCTCCTTCAACTTCCGTTTCCGAATTCGTCCTTTCTTTCCTTTACAGTTTTTCTCATGTTGAGACTGAATACAATTGTGGAAGGCTACAACCCTGCCTATCCAAACCGCTGCGTGCCTCTCTTGAGGTTGACTCATAAGTGCTGTTACATACAATTTGCGTATAAGTTTTCGTTTCTTATACTTTACAATTCAGAATTCGTAATATTCCACTCTACTTTATCAAGAGCTTTGGTCGAATCTGCAAAAGCTATTAACGTACGCTTGCCTCTGCCTAACCTATCTTATAAGGTAACTCGTTAGGTGAAAACTTCCTGGCGTGTTGCTACATTTCTTCTAAATCCAAACCGATCTTCCCCAAGATCGGATTCTACCAGTTTTTCCATTCGTCTGTAGCTACTTCTTGTTAGTATTTTGCAACCTTGATCTATTAAACTGATTGTTGTGAGATCTTCAAGCTTGTTTGCCCTTGCTGTCTTTGATTTAGAAAATTGATTTTTTTCTTCGTTTTGTTGCCTTTAATCGTTTTGTAATAAAATTATTTCAATTGGTAGTAATACAGCTTTCGGTCATAGAGATAAAATGTATTTTACTGATGTTTCGGCGACTGCTATGAGTACCTTCATCAGAAATTGCTAAAATTGCATGTCACATGATAAAACAACATTTAAGCGATAAGCGATCTTCTAATATATGAAGCAGAGTGTCCGTATGTTTGTGTGAACGTGTTGCATACAAATCAACAGTTTTGTTCCAATCTTTATGAAATTTTGTACACGTAAGCTTCAATCCATGAGGACGGTCGCAGTAAGTGTAAGAATCCCGTACTATACATATTTCACGAGATATGACGTCATAAACAATGATATGCGCGAAAAAATGCTGCATTAAGCGAAAATGCTGCTCATTTTCTCCTACACCACTGGACCAATTTCAACCAAATTTGGTACACACATTCTTTAGCGTAAGGTAACAATAGCTGCAGGGTTAAGAATCACATACTACACATTGTTCAGAAGTCATAAACAATAGGAATCGCAAAAAAATGCCACAAAATGCGGCGACTTAAAAAATACGCTATATGAGGATGAGTATACTTATCGACTTGCAACAAACTTAAAACATAATTTCAAATCTTTTTTTATTAAACATTTTCTTGCTGACAACCATAGCAAAATTATGAAAGGAAACAAGTTTCTCGCTTACTACTTTTCCGCTGTTTATGAACAAAATCTACGGCATTCGGTACGATGTTACAATTTATAATTTGTACACTACAAATTGCATCCTCGGGTAATTTTAGAGACCGTATACACACATATAGTTGAATGTACCTTCTAATTGTATCACAGTACGACACATAGTTCGTGAGATATGAGCACATTGATTTGATTTGATTTGATTTTTTCAGGGAAGCCAAAACAGTCTTGGTCTAACCCGCCACTGCCCGCACCGAAACTAAGTTTATTGTGCGGTATCGCTCCCTGTATGTCTAGTAAAGCCAACCAATGCCCTTGAACAGTGCAAGGAATCCCTTTACCAGTTATTTATTAGACACAATTTCTTTGGGTCTGGTTGTCCCAAATGTTCTGTGCCTTTTACTCTCCAATGCAATGCATTCGAAGATCAGATGTGATGCAGTTTCATCACCGTCATCACAGAGCCTACATTTAGGGTCCTATTCTGTTATTCCCATTGCATGTAGGTGTTTTTTGAAATTCCCATGGCCTGTCAGCAATCCAACCATGAGTCTAATCTCTCTCCTGTTCAGACCCAGGATAGCAGAGGTTCTTTTAAAACAAGGCTTTGGCATCATTACCTTGCCATGTCTTTGTTGATGGACTTTGGTCCAATATTCTACGTGCTGACTTCTGAGCCAGTTACGTAGCTCCAATTTAATCATTGCCTTGGTGATTGTCAGGACAGGTTCCGGTCCAATAAATGCCGCCTCTGCCCCCATCCTGGCTAATCAGTCGGCATGTTCGTTGTCACTGATCCCCGAGTGGCCAGGGACCAACAATAGGTTTACTCTATTGCTTTCCCCTAGCTCCACCAGAACCCTGTGACATTCTGCAACAATTTTAGACCTTGTTGTAGGAGCTGCCAGTGATCTTAGGGCAGCCTGGCTGTCTGAATGGATATATATGCTACGATCTTCGTAGCACCTACGCAAATTCTCCTCCACACATGCCCTGATGGCAGTGATCTCGGCCTGGAATACTGAGGCCAGTTTCTCTTGAGAGATGACGCCCTCCAGTCTTGGCTGCATCCCGAATACCCCTGCCCCAACGCCTTGGTCTGATTTTGACCCGTCAGTGAACCAGACAATATCCCCCGTACGGTGTCGAACTATTTTCTCCCACTGCTCCCTACTTCCAATTGTTATACTGAAAGGCTTTCCTATATTTACCTCACTCACTATTTTAGTGTGTGATTCTGGATATCCCAAAGAGTTCCAGTTGTTGACAGATTTGAGTCTGTAGGCACCAGCTGCCGCCTCCATCTTGACCCAAAGTGTAATGGGGGCATATCCACCATGGTTTCCATCCCAGCAGTTGGTGTGCTGCTAATTCCGCCTGTTATGTCTAAGCAGGCTAGTCTCTGCACCTTACCAAGCTCCTTAGCAGCAACCTGTTGTTCTACCTTCCTCCACCACACGACCGCCCCATAGGTGATCCTGGGTCTAATCACTGTGGTGTATATCCAGTGCGTACCCTTGGGACTCAGGCTCCAATTTTTGCCACAAGCTCTCCTGGTACTTACTAAAGTACCTTTTGCCTTGGAGCAAATATTCCTAATGTGAGGTGTCCATGTCAGTTTCTCATCTAGGGTAACCCCTAGATATTTCACTCTCCCCTTCACAGGCAGCGCTTCATTGAAAAGCTTTAGATTCCAACTTGAATGTTGGATATGTTTACTTGTGAATGGAACAACAGTCGTCTTAGGACTAACCCCCAGATCCTGTTTTCTGCACCAGTCTTGCACAATGTCCAAAGCACCTTGTGCCATATTCTTCACTGTGTCAGCAAATTTGCCAAATATTACTATGAAGGGATCATCTGCGTATGCTTGGCAAAAGTACTGCCTAGAATTTAACTCTCCGATGAGATCATTAATCACTAGATTCCACAATAAAGGGGAAAGAACTCCTCCTTGCGGGCAACCACTAGTGGTGTTGATTACCATTTTTTCATTCATCATGGAAGCCTCTACCTTTGTTCCACTGAGCATGGCCCTAGTCCACCTACATATAGTGGTCCCTAGGTCATGCACCTCTGCTGCCCTAACCATGGAATCGTAGGTCGTGTTGCTAAAATGCCCCTCAATGTCCAGATACAGAGGGCTATTTCTTGAAAGTGTAGTGCTTTCTTCACCTTCCCAACAAGTTGGTGGAGAGCTGTCTCACATGATTTACCTGGTTGATGAGCATGTTGGTTTGAATGTAGAGGAACCCTACTTAACCTCCTTTCTCCAACATGCACATTAACCAGCTTTTCCAATGTTTTCCAGGCATTGGGAATGATTCCTGCTGCTAGGCTAACCCTGAATAACCTGCATAGGAATCTAATAAGATTTTCTCCCGCTTGTTGCAGGAGAGCTGGAAAGATTCCATCGGGGCCAGGTGACTTGAACGGTTGAAATGTTGCCACCGCCCATCGGACCTTACTTAGATCGACACACTCCTTGGCCAAATCCCAGTCCTCTCTGCGAGCTGTGATTGAGCAGTTGTACTGATATGAGGTCACTATAGCAGATGTTACGACCTCTGCTACTTCCTCAAACTCTGCTGGATTCCTTATCGAAGTTTTAATTTCCGATAGGCTGAAGTCAAGGTCTCTCCTATATGTCTCCCAGTCCGTTTTCCTGGGATTCCTATAGGCCATAGTCTGTATGGTTCCCATTTCAACCTTGAATTTAATATACATGTGATCTGATGAGGATGGCTCCAGGACCACATGCCACTATTTGACGTAACTTCCCATCATCATGGAACAAAAAGTTATGTCAATTACTTCCTCCCTTCTACTATTCCTGAATGTAGATTCATCACCCCTATTCAGGATCTCCAAGTTGTTAGATAGCGAAATTCAAGAAGGTGCTCACCTCTTGCACATAAACAGTAACGTTTGTGGAAAATCGCCTCATAACTCACCAAGTTTTAATCTATTACTTCTTTGCTAGTAACTGTATTCGCAAAATATTTTGCAGACATACAGCAGTTACAGATATGAATACATACCTGAAAAATTGTTAAATTGTACAACACAACTCAATAAATAAGAGATCGTACGCATTTTATATGTCATTTGTATTTTGATTAGTATCTTTCTTTGTTTGGATACTGCACTTATAATTTTGTACGTATGCAAGATAGCCTTATTTCTTATTTATTCTGCGATAAATGTAGCATGTTTCTAAAAAAAGGAGATGGACAGAGAGATAAGCGATAGGAGAAGTACTAACTCAAGGCATGAATAAATAAATGCATACCCGGGCAGAGCCGGGTTTTGAGCTAGTTTATTATACGAGGCGCGTCCAGAAAGTAAGTTCCGTTTCAATTTATCTCCGCTGCAGCGCTGCAATTGCAGTTCCGCACATGCGCTGTAGAAGATGTGTATCAAGGAGAAGAACGTGCGCCATTTGGAGATCGCTGTCAGTTACGTACGCTTTGTTGTGATTGTTTGAAATGTCGGCGTTGATTGAAAATCAGGTCGGTGATTCGATTTCTGAATGCGAGGAAAGTGAACCCAAGTGAAATTTATCGGCAAATTTGCGATGTTTACAGACCAAATACGAAGAGTGATTTGATATTGAGAAGAAGGGTCCGACAGTTCAATGGCGGGCGTAGTGATGTGCACGATGAAGAACGAAGTGGGCGTCCACCTTTGGTTACAGAAGAACTAGTTCACGCAATTGATGACAAGATATAGGAGAACCGTAGGTTTACAATTAGTGCTCTTTCTATGGACTTCTCCCAAATTTCAATATCACTGATGCATGAAATTGTTACCAAACAACTGAAATCCCGTAAACTTTGCTCACGTTGGGTACCAAAGATACTCACTGAGCAACACAAAACACAACGGATGGGTAGTACACTTGAGTTTTTGACCCGTTATGCTGAAAGCGGCGAAGAATTTCTGAGACGGATAGTCACAGGAGATGAAACGCGGGTTTCTTACGACACCCCTGAGAGTAAGCGGTAATCAATGGAACGGAGGCACACTTCATCCCCACCAAAGGTAAAGCCGAAGCAAATCATGACACCTCGGAAAATGACGTGCACAGTTTTCCGGGACTGGAAAGGCATACTACTCGTTGACTTCTTACCGCGTGGTCAAATAATCAAAGCAAAGCGAGACACTTCGGAAATTGCGCCTTGCAATTCAGAATAAACGCCGGGGACTGCTGTCAAAAGCTGTTGTTTTGCTTCACGACAACGCACGACCACACACTGCAAATGTGACGAAAAACCTCCTACAGGGATTTGGCTGGGACGTGTTTGACCATCCTCCGTTCAGCCCTGACCTCACTCCTAGCGACTTTCATCTGTTCTTACATCTCAAGTCTTTCCTTGGCTATCATCACTTCACCAATGACGAAAGAAAGCCTGTTCATGGTTCATGGTGTGGGTTCCTGTAGTCATGTCCTAGTTCATGAACCACGGGCAATGTATGAGTGGCCAAGTAAATGGTCCTGACAGTTGGGATACCAGTTACTTTGGAATAAGATTGGGCATCTCGGACATATTCTGAGTCGTGGCCACCTTTGTGCTCAGACGGCAAAGACTACCAAATCCACCGGTTAGACCCTCAACCGTTAGGGGTAAAACCCAGTGGGGCCCTGGGCAAGTAAGGCTAGCAACCTGCTTCCCACGTACTTCAATATCATGCGTTTCCAACTGTTTCCAACTGGTTGAAGACACAGGCGGCAGATTTCTATGAAGAAGGTATACAAACCCCGGTGCCACGCTATGACAAATGCCTGCAAAATTTCGACAGTTATGTGGAAAAGTAATTTAAGAGTTGTAGAATTTTGTGCAACAAAAATTTCTTCTGTACCTGTGTACAATTTCATTTTATTACCAAACGGAACTTACTTTATGGACGCTCTTCGTAAAATAAAATAGCAAGCTAGCCACTAAGGGCTGCTCAGATGAGTGAAGAAAGCATCAGTCGCCGAAGCCTAGGTGAACTCCATCTCTGTGACGGAAGTGAAATCGTAACGGTCGCTGAAGAAAGTCGGCCATGTTTCAGATAAAAGAATTAATTTACTTTGCCACCCTGCTCAGTTTTGCTTAAGGGTGCAGTGAGCAGGAGACGCGAGAAAACCGCTTCCGCCTCGTGGAGGCGCTAGGTAGCTGTGAGGTCGTTTGTCGGGGGCAGAGCTGCGGCCACGCCGCTAATAGGAGGATCGATAAGACGCGGCGGGGGGGGGGGGGACTCCCCACACAGGGAGGCCTCCCCACATCTCCTGAAGAGGGGCTGGCAGCCGCAACCGCCGAGTGCGGACCACCGCACGCCTGGACTGGAGCAGGCATCAGCGGGACGGACGGAGGGCGTCAGGCGCTGTCGCCAGAGGTCACACGATGACACTGCCCCACAACTTGGGCACACTGCACGTTACCAGATGCCAGGCTGAGATTCATTGGAAGATTCATTAGGAAATGTAGACCAAGAACAAAGACAGAACGTTTAAAAACTTTCGTTGGGCTAGGTCTTGAGTATTAAAATTCAGTCTGGGATCCAAATGTTTCAAATGTTTGTATAGAGCATGGGACTTAACTACGGGGTTATCAGTCCCTAAACTTACAAACTACTTATGAACTACTTACGAACTAGGACGGCACAAATATCCATGCCCGAGGGGGGATTCGAACCCCCGACCATAGTGGCCGTGCAGACCGTGACTGGAGCGCCTTAGTCTCCTCGGCCACCGCGGCCGGCAGTCTGGGATCCGTACAAGGCAGTATTAATAGAAGACTTGGATAAAATCCATTGGAGAGCAGAACGCTTCGTTACGGGCTCATTTACTAAGCACGAAAGCGATGTAATCGTATGGTCTTCTAAATGGAAGGACAAATGGCAATATCGCATTCTGTAAATCTATATCTATAAATGTGAATGTCTGTTCGGTGTACATTTATCACGTCTGAACCACAAGTCATAAAGAGCTAAAAATTTGTACAGTTACTAATGTCTACCCACGGAAGGCTTTAGGCACGGTTTCATGGCGATCGGATATATATATATATATATATATATATATATATATATATGTGTGTGTGTGTGTGTGTGTGTGTGTGTGTGTGTGTGTGTGTGTGTGTGTGTGTGTGAATGTCTGTTCGGTGTACGCTTATCACAAGACGCACAAACTTGAATATTTTTACAGTTACTAATTTGTACCTGAGGAAGGTTTTAGGCACGGTTTTATAACGATCTGATAGATATTTAGTAATTTGAAGAATATATCGCGAAATGCGGAACAATAATTACTCTTTGAAAATTATATTTACTCTTTGAAAATGGCTTTATTGGTTGCATTGTTGCTTGAGGGTTGATAATGATAAAAGGGTGGAGCATATTCGAATGGAAAGTTATCGATGTATATAAAATTCTACTTATGTGTGTGTGTTAATATTACGCTCTGCAGCGAAGACTACAGAACGCAAACGAATTGTCTGTGTGCAATTGTTTTCCGAAGTCTCTCGTTGTACACCATAGCAGATCCATGCCGATAGCTATAAGGGGTGGCAGATATGGCGGTGCAAAGTCGTCAAATTACAAAAAAATTTGGACTGAAGGCCAGCGATGACGTTTGCGACTCTATAGCAAGGAGGTTACATTCAGCGAAACGTGATGCCACAGACCATATGTTTGGTCTATGCGTGCTACAATCTCTTCAGCTCTTTCTCTGTAAGGAAATATAAGAATAAATAAAGCAGCAAAACAGAAATTTCTTTTAATACATCTCTTTAAAAAAATTGATTTGACATTTCGCACATTACATCAAGTGATCGATCTGTGATATCATTACAATCATTATTGTTGAATTTCCTTCAATCCCTTCAGACATGCCATTTCAGTTCAAAAGACTTCAGCTTCCAGTTCGTCTAGCTTTTGCCATTACAATTAACAAAGCTCGAGGACAATCATTTACAGCCCTCATGTTTTTCGCATAGTCAATTACACGTCGCTTGCTCAAGGGTGGGCAACCCAAAATATCGCTACATTTACTCTCCAAACAATACTACAAATAACGTTGTTTACCAGAAGCCCTAAAATGAAATTAAAATGAATTTGGACATTACTCTCACCATATGTGGTGAGATATTGCAACACAGGCTATAACTAATAATGTACGTGTTATTTATTGTAAATCAATAAACACTTTACATAATTTTATTTTTTATTCGAATGTTGATTAAAAATGTTTCTAAAAATATATTGTATTTCATTTCATCCTTCAAAACCAGTCTCATAGCACACTACTGAAAGATAGCTTATCTATCATAATCAACCAACACGCGAACGGAGCCGCGGGTTTAAGCTAGTTCTGTTTATTCACGACGACCAGTTTATGATGTCATCATCTGGTCTCATTCACCAAAACTGTTTCTAATAATATTCCGCATAAAATCTGGTAGGTGTACTCGTTGATATTGTTATGTAAAATCATTTGCTGGTGGGGAGTCACAAGTAAAATACACTCCTGGCCATTAAAATTGCTACACCACGAAGATGACGTGCTACAGACGGGATATTTAACCGACAGGAAGAAGATGCTGTGATATGCAAATCATTAGCTTTTCAGAGCATTCACACAAGGTCAGCGCCGGTGGCGATTCCTGAGTCAACAGATGGGGACGTTTTCAAGACAACAACCATCTGCATGAATAGTTATGCGACGTATGGACTATCAGCTCGGTGACCATGGATGCAGTTAACTTGACGGTGCATCACAGACAGGAGCGCTTGCGATGGTGTACGCAACGACGAACCTGGGTGCACAAATGGCAAAACGTCATTTTTTCGGATGAATCCATGTTCTGTTAACAGCATCATGATGATCGCAACTGTTTTTGGCGACATCGTGGTGAACGTACATTGGAAGCGTGTATTCGTCATCGCCATACTGGCGTATCACCCGGCGTGATTGTATGGGGTGCCTTTGGTTAGACGTCTCGGTCACCTCTTGTTATCATCGGCGGCACTTTGAACAGTGGCCGTTACATTTCAGATGTGTTACGAAACGTGGCTCTACCCTTCATTCGATTTCTGCGAAACCCTACATTTCTGCAGGATAATGCACGACCCATGTTGCAGGTCCTGTACGGGCCTTTCCTGGATACGGAAAATGTTCGACTGTTGCCCTGGCCAGCACATTCTCCACATCTCTCACGAATTGAAAACGTCTGGCCAATGGTGACCGAGCAACTGACTCGTCACAATACGCCAGTCACTACTCTTTATGTTGGACTTTAAGCTATACTTTCACCAAAAATGAGACAACTCTGTCAATTAGTTTGCAAGTTATGGACTGTTAAACAGTGGATACATTTGGTTGGACCCCCGTGTAGAAGAGGGCAAAACTCGCCTTGAAAAGTAAATAAAATGTAGCAGGAAAACCATTTTCATTTCCACACAAACTTTTTCCTGGTGATCTACGGTCATAATCTTCATTCTTTTTGCTGAGTCTTAGGCAATAATCGGTCGCTTCACAACCAGCGTTTGTCGTTGGAAGTCAAGTTTGCTCGTGTTATGCAAGATACGCTTCCTGGTACGGCTTCACCTACCGCGGGCACTTTCCCCTTCTGCAGCAGCGCGCCGTCTGCGCAGTCACGGGCCACGCTATTTTTCGCTGCCTCTTCCGCCGCAGAGGTCGAGGCGCAGCGACCTGGAGGAAGGAAGCGAGGCCGCCGAGTGTTATCTCTGGCGCAGTGCTCGCCCACAGCAGGTAGCAGCAGCACTTCTTTTACTTTCCCGGACTCCCTCACGATCCCATTACCAGGACTAGCTCTCGCTGCAGGTAGCGGCCAGTACGCCGCATTTTTCCCTGTTATACGGGCTCCACCCAAACTTTTCCACTTTGCCGGCTTTGGCGAGACCCACCCTCAGAACTAGGCGCAGCGCGCGGCCGTATGTCTGCAGCGAACCTCTGACTGCTGTACTTTGTACTTGCCTCCTTTTCTCTCTTGCCAACTACACTGCAGGTCC
Source organism: Locusta migratoria (assembly GCA_026315105.1). NCBI lineage: Eukaryota > Metazoa > Arthropoda > Insecta > Orthoptera > Acrididae > Locusta > Locusta migratoria. The sequence goes on along the minus strand of CM048744.1, from coordinate 974,480,135 downwards.
ACATCTCTTCTCTATAGTGAGGCAGGATGAAGCTGAAAAACAGTGTTTATGTTAAAAAATAAAACAACTGATGTGCCAAAAATACACAAATCAAAATTTATGTTAGTGCAAAATATAAAAAAGGTTGTAGAAAATATAAAAGAGTTTGTGCAAATTATAAAAGGTTTGTGCAAATTATACAAAGTTTGTGCAAAATATAAAACAGGTTGTGCAAAATATAAAAGAGTTTGTGCAAATTATAAAAGGTTTGTGCAAATTATACAAAGTTTGTGCAAAATATAAAACAGGTTGTGCAAAATATAAAACAGGTTGTGCAAAATATAAAAAAAGGGGTGCAAAATAAAGAAAGTTTGTGCAAAATACTGATTGTAGTAATTTTTATAAATTATGTTATTAATGAGGGATTTAAAACGAAATGTGTTTATATTAAATTGAGGTTAACATTAATTTGCTAAATTAAATTTTAATATCTTTTTTTAAAATTAACTTTTACACTTATAGATCTAAACATTCAGAGTCTAAACTACACTATAATAAACAGAGTATTGAGTTGCGTATTTTACACTGCAATGCTTCCAAATTCTGAAGGTATCAGAGGTACAATATAGGGAGCGAAGAGTTATATTCAAGCTATACAAAAACCAGACAGCGATTATTAGGTAAGACAGGGTTGTAGTCTTTCCCCAATGTTGTTCAATCTGTACATTGAGCAGGGAGTGAAGGAATGGTAGGAGAAATATGGAGAGAGCATTAAAGTGCAGGGAGAAGAAATAAAAACATTGTGGTTTGCTGATGACATAGTAATTTTCTCAGAGACCGCAAAAGATCTGGAAGAGCAAATGAATGGGATGGAGAGTGTCTTGAAAGAAACATATAAGGTGAAGATTAACAAGAGTAAAACGAAAATAATGTAATGCAATGTCAGAAAATTAGGCGATGCTGAAGGAATTAGATTAGGTAATGAGACAATAAAAGTAGTAGCTGAATTTTGTTATTTGGGTAGCAAGATAACTGCTGATGGCCGAAGTAAAGAAGATATAAATTGCAGAATGGCTATGGAAAGAAAACCGTTTCTAAAAAGTGAAACTTGTTAACATCCAATATTAATTTAAATGTTAGGAAGTCCTTTGTGAAAGCATTTGTCTGGAGTGTTGCATTGTATGGGAGTGAAACGTGGACGATAAGGAGTTCAGATAAAAAGATGATAGAAGCTTTAGAAATATGATGCTACAGACGAATGATGCGAATTAGATGGGTAGGTCACGTAACTAATGAGGAGGTGCTTAACCGAATAAGGACGAAAATGAGTTTCTGGCATATCCTGACTAAGAGAAGGGATAGATTGGTTGGACACATTCTGAAACATCAAGGAATTGTCAACTTAGCATTAGAAGGAAGAGTGTGGGTTAAAAACCGTAGAGGGAGACTGAGGGACGAATATAGTAAGCAGATTCAAAAGGTTGTAGGTTATCGAACATATTCTCAGATGAAGGGACTTGCACAGGACATGGTAGCATGGAGAGCTGCATAAAACCAGTCTGCGGCCTGAAGACCACAACAACAATACAACACTGCAATGTATTATATCAAATTAGAATACTTCGGTTTTATGAATAAACTACACACTGAATGCCTTTTCAAATTGAAATTCATTGCGAGGTGGCCTCCGATGTTAATCATTATAAGTCTTTCACAGATGATTTCTGATTTCTGTTTTTATTTTGTTCATGCTACTAAACCATTTCATTGTGGAAACATCCCTTAGGCTGTGGCTAAGCCATGTCTCCACCATATCCTTTCTTCCAGGAGTGCTAGTGTTGCGTGTTTGCAAGAGAGCTTCTGTGAAGTTTGGAAAGTAGGAGGCGAGGTACTGGCGGAAGTAAAGTTGTGGGGCGGCATCGTGAGTCGTTTCGGGGTAGCTCAGTCGGTAGAGCGCTTGCCCGCGAAAGGCAAAGGTCCCAGGTTCGAGTCCCGGTTCCGGCACACAATTTTAATCTGCCAGCAAGTTTCATATCAGCGCACACTCCGCTGCAGAGTGAAAGTTTCATTGTGGAAACATCCCTTAGGCTGTGGCTAAGCCATGTCTCCACCATATCCTTTCTTCCAGGAGTGCTAGTCTTGCGTGTTTGCAAGAGAGCTTCTGTGAAGTTTGGAAAGTAGGAGGCGAGGTACTGGCGGAAGTAAAGTTGTGGGGCGGCATCGTGAGTCGTGTCGGGGTAGCTCAGTCGGTAGAGCGCTTGCCCGCGAAAGGCAAAGGTCCTAGGTTCGAGTCCCGGTTCCGGCCCACAATTTTTATCTGCCGGGAAGTTTCAACTTCCATTTGGTTTACGGGCCTGAAGATGTCCTCAGTGTGGAGGCCGAATCTAGTTGAAGAATAAATTTTACGGCTGTTGGTTCCATTTATTTTACATATCTTGACCAACCGCAGTCTTCTGTTTATTAAAAATGGATATACCTAACTTTTCGTCCAGAAGTTTCTGCTACGACGACCTGACTAGCTGTAGAACACTAGGAATTGCATAGCAGAAGTTGTAACATTTCTTCTAAACACTTGCGCATCGTATTCTTCTAAACACTTGTGCATCGGATTCTTCTAAACAGTTGTGTATAGTATTTTGGAATATTGCTGCTCATTGTGGAACCCCCTCCAGGTTGGACTGGCGGAGGATACGTTCGAAAAGCGCTGAGGTGGAAATCATTAAAAGACAGGCGTTACTCGTTCCGACGCGTCCGTTTGAGCAATTTCTTTCTCTCAAATGCGATTTTGGTAGCAAATGATCATAATAAGAAACATCAGCTCTAAAACGGAAAGATTTAGTTGTTCCCACGCGCTGTTACAGAATGGAACAGTAGAGAAATAACCTACAAGCGGTCCGATGAAATCTCTACCATGCACTTAAATATGATGTGCAGAATACTTATGTAGATTTACATACTGACCAAAGAATGCCCATAATGAACAATTAATTCAAAATCCGATGAACTCAATCCTCTGTGAGAAACACAGTCTTGCTTCCGTGTAAATAACGGTCGTCGAAACTGAATATAAGTTTGGGGGGCAAATTTCTTTTAAAAAACCGCAATGACGTGTTTTACGGCCCACTTCAGATTTGTAGTTTTATAAGTTTTTGCAAACATTTTGGAGCAAAATAATAATCTATATAATAAAAAATTAATTAATAAGAGTGTATGGAAACCCTTTTAGGGCAAAAAAATTACGTAGTGGCGGGTTCCGAACGAACCACCGAACTTTAGCGGGGTCTAACGCCTTGCCCAGTACGCTGCGGCTGTCAATCAAAATATGAGGAATTTAATCTCATACTATTGATGACCGTTGTTAACTGATGTTAATATGGCATTTGTATACACTAGATTATCATTTATCGTACGAAGAACGACGTGTTTTTGTTAATTCTTCAGTCCGCCATTGCTTTAAAATGACAACGTGTAAGTTACAATAAGAAAATCATCAAATACGCAACGCAAGATGGCGTATGCCAGAGAGAATTCTGGACGAGGAATATCACGTGACATATGCGAACGGCTGGTTTTCGTTAATTTAATGGAGGGTGTCTAAACACCGTTATTTTTGCAGATCTCTCCCAAACGGTACGAGATATGAAAAAAAAAACATAATGGAGCAAAGTTGTAGAGAATTTTCTCCTCTAAAAATTCGTTTATTCAATTTTCGCGTCAGATGAACGGTTTATTAGCAATTAAAATTAAATTACAAACGGCTTTTTGGTATTACTAAAGTATTTCTTGTCCGAAATATTTCAAAAAGCGACGTTCTGGTCTCTGGTAGCCAACAATTATGTCTATAAAATTTGGTGCCGATCGGATAAACGGTTCGGCCTAAAAAGTCGGAACACGTTACAGCCAGACAGACATCGTCAAATCGCCGTTATTTTTGCATATATCTCTGCAACGATGCAAGATATGAAAAAAAAAACATAATAGAGCGAATTTGTAGACAATTTTCCCCTCTACTAATTAGGTTATTCAATTTTTGTGTTAGATAAACGGTTCGTTTTAAATTACAATTATATTACGAATGGCCTTTTTGGTATTACTAACGTATTTTTTGTCCGGAAAATTTGAAAAAGGGAGGTCCTGGTCTCTGGAGGCCTACAATCATGTCTGTAAAATTTGGTGCTGATCGGTTGAACGGTTCGTCTTAAAAACAGGGAACACTTTACGGACAGAGAGACAGACATCCCAAAATCGCCGTTATTTTTGCAGATATCTTTGAAATGCTACGAATGAAAAACACATAACAGAGCAAAGTGGTAGAGAATTTTCTCCTCTATAAATTCATTTATTCATTTTTCGTGTCAGATGAATAGTTAAGCCGTTATTTTCATTTAAATTTCGAGCTGTCAAAAGACGATCGCAAAGGCCCACTTTTAGTGTTACTACCGTAACCTAAAGTGGGCCAATAATTTCGACTGAAAATATCTTGGTATCATCGAGGACTGTATACTGTCCTTCAAATGCCAACTTCTGAATCTAGCTGAACACTTGAGGACTCCAAATAACATCCTCCGTAATTTATGTGGAAGTACGATCCTTCGACCTGCAGCCTTTAGTGTTCTCAAGCATTGGACATTAAGCCCCTTTTTTGGATGAATAGATGTCATGGTAAATGTTCAAAGTGACAACCCCCATGTCTAATTGAATGCATGTCAACGGCGCGTGATATTCTGCGACCTAAAGATCGCTAGTGTCTGTTGTGCCAAAGACAGACAGGTTGGGCTCCACTAAGGAGGTCTTCATCGTTTCTATAGGGGTTTCAAATACCAACCGCTATAAGTAAAACCCAGAGGAAAGAATAGAGAGGAATGAGATACGGTAATCGCGCTGGAAACGGAACAGCACGTCTCCTTCCAAGACAATGATTAGGGTACGTATTGTTTGGGCTGGTGCACCGTTATGTCAACAACAAGCGGTACATTATATTATTAACCCCAAGCGCCATAATCTTTTTTAGTTTCAGTTTCCGAATAATAACTATCATTAGACCCCTACACAAAACAGATAAATACAACAGCTACAACAGTGCAAACATTTATTCTACAACGCAATCATATATATAAAAAATGAATACAGTTTGAAAATATATACGAAATCGACATATTGTAATATTTTAACCGTTTCGGGACGCTGAAATAAATTCAACTACAAAGTTGAAATTTGTGCTGGAGCGGGATTCGAACCCGAATTTCTCGCTTTGGGCCAGCGGTCGCCTTAAGCAATGAGGCTATTCAGGCACGCTTTCCTTCCAACCCAAATTCTCAACTTCTAGCCCGCTGCTCATAGAAACCCCATCTCGCAGCCTATACTGGATTTCCGCAAGGGATCGAGCGTTTGAAAGCGTCCGCATTGAAATTGCCATTGCCTGATGTGGGCATATTTACAATTATTATATGGTGTCTGTTCTTTTCAGACATATCAGAAAGAACAGACAGCATTAGTTGACAGTAACTACCGTAAATTTACTAAATCGGAATACTGAAATATTTCAACCGTTTCGGGGCACTGAAATTAATTCAACGATAAAGGTGAAAATTGTAAATATGCCCACTTCTGCAGAGTGAAAGTCTCATTCTCGCAACATCCCTTAGGCTGTAGCTAAGCCATCTCTCCACCATATCCATTCTTCCAGGAGTGCTATTCCTGCGACGTTCGTAGGAGAGCTTCTGTGAAGTTTGGAAAGTAGGAGGCGAGGTACTGGCAGAAGTAAAGTTGTGAGGCGGCATCGTGAGTCGTGTCGGGATAGCCCGGACGGTAGAGCGCTTGTCCCTGAAAGGCAAAGGTCCCAGGTTCGAGTCCCGGTTCCGGCACACAATTTTAATCTGCCATGAAGTTTCATATGAGCGCACACTCCGCTGCAGGGTGAATATTTCATTAAGCTATTTTGTTGCCGATCGGAGCTCAGGACTGTAGAACTGAGCTCCGATCGGAAATAAAATAATTTTCTACGAGAGCAGTAAAATTCATTGAAGTTGATGGTGAATGGTTTGAATATCTTGTGTGAGGAAACTGACTCAGTTAAAAAGAACCAGGACAGTATCTTACAATGGAAGTACTTGGGCTCGAACAAACACATATACATCAAAATCGAACGAGAGATAATGTAAAGGTCCCTTATTGTACCAATGATACTCCCGCATCTGCAAAACTGTAGAAGATGCTTTCTCGTATCTGTTATAATACAGAAATATGAGCATAGGTTAATACTGTTGTAACACTAACACGTAATGATGATAATAGGGATGATAATGACGAACAACTCATTGCTAGCGGTAGTGCTACGGTAAGTGCGGGAAGAGGCGATGGAAACAGTGGCAGTGAATACTAACAGTCTTCCGAGAAGAATGTTAAAGTTTCAACTATCATCACGGCTTTTGATGACAATACGCTAGAGAACATGTACGATGATTATTACATAAGTTATAGTTCAGATATCTGCATTACGTATGGCGTCTATAATTACGTCTACAGTGATATCTAGAGCATGATTGCAAAGTTTTGCATAAAAACGACACCCACCAGCACATTGAGGTGTACGTAGAGATATTGTAACCAAACGTTCATACAGATATATTTGTTCGAACCCAAGTACTTTCCTTGTTAATTTACTGTCAGCTGAAATTTTTCCGTTCCTAGCTGTTTTCATTCTCCGGAAACGGTTAAGAATTTTTCAAAAGTTTATTAGAAGCTTTTTGGTCCAGCGTCACCGATCACCCCTCCAAACATGTACCTTTCCTCCTGAGGTACCCTGTATATTTTCGTCTCAAGAATAAAGAAAGCAAGTAGACAACTCTATGCATTCGCCTATTCAGTGGGAAATAATGCTCTACGTTAAAGCTCTCAAGAGCAACAAAGAGTTTTTAATTATGAAACCAAGAATTCTTGGCCTGAGAGTATTGCAAGCGCGTCAACCGGCCTTTGTCTTGGCTATTGTCTGCTGCGGTCGCCTCTTCTAGCCGACCCATGGCGGATGCTCCGAGACAGTGCTCTTGTTTTACTTATCAGGGCGAAATAATTGTGAATGTAACACCAAACATAGTACTGTTACAAAGACTTTTTCACCTGTAAACAAGATTAGAGGCAATACTCACATTATGACTTATCTTAGAAGACAGGCTAAGGAAAGGGAAACCTACGTTTTTAGCGTTTGTCGATTTGGAGAAAGCTTTTGACAATGTCGACTGGAATACACTCTTTCAAATTTTGACGGTACCAGGGGTAAAATATAGGGAGCGAAGAGTGATATTCAACCTATAAAAAACCAGACGGCGGTTATTAGAGTCGAAGGGCAAGAAAGGGACGCACAGTTCAAATGTTTGTTAAGCTTAAGGGACTTAACTGCGGGGTTATCAGTCCCTAAACTTACAAACTACTTACGAACTAGGACGGCACAAATATCCATGCCCGAGGGGGGATTCGAATTCCCGACCGCAGTAGCCGTGCAGACCGAGACTGGAGCGCCTCAGTCTCCTCGGCCACCGCGGCCGGTGGGACGCAGAGGTTGGGAAGGGAGTAATGTTGTTCAATCTGTACATTGAGCAGGCAGTGAAGGAATGGAAGGAGAAATTTGGAGAGGGCATTAAAGTGCAGGGAGAAGAAATAAATACATTGCGGTTTGCTGATGACATAGTAAGTTAAGAGACCGCAAAGCATCTGGAAGAGCAATTGAATGGAATGGACAGTGTCTTGAAAGGAAGATATAAGATGAACGATAACAAGGGTAAAACGAAGGTAATGGAATGCAATGTCAGAAAATCAGGCGATGCTGAAAAAATTAGATTAGGTAATGAGACAATAAAAGTAGTAGATGAATTTTGTTATTTGGGTAGCAAGATAACTTCTGATGGCCGAAGAAAAGAAGATAGAAAATGCAGAATGGCTATGGGAAGAAAAGCGTTTCTAAGGAATCGAAACTTGTTAACATCCAATATTAATTTAAATGTTAGGAAGTACTTTCTGAAAACTTTTTTTCTGGAGTGTAACGTTGTATGGGAGTGAAACGTGGACGATAGGGAGTTCAGATAAAAAGATGATAGAAGCTTTTGAAATGTGGTGCTACAGACGAATGATGAAAATTAGATGGGTAGATCACGTAACTAATTAGGAGGTGCTTAACCGAATCGGGGAGAAAAGGAGTTTCTGGAATATCCTGACTAAGAGAAGGGATAGACTGGTTGGACACGTTCTGAGAAATTAAGGAATTGTCAACTTAGCATTAGAAGGAAGCGTGTGGGGTAAAATAGTAGAGGGAGACCGAGGGAAGAATATAGTAAGTAGATTCAAAAGGATGTAGGTTGCCGAACGTATTCTCAGATGAAGATACTTGCACAGTACAGGGTAGCGTGGAGAGCTGCATCAAACCAGTCTGCGGACTGAAGACCACAACAGCAACAACAAAGACGATCGCGTATAGGATACGACCCATTTCATGTGTTGGAGATGAACACCATATCGGCTTAAAGGAATACATAAAGGCATTTCACAGGCGGATTTGTTACTGGAAGGTCTTATCACCATACAGGTGATGATTCGGAAGCTCAAATGTGAACCCTTGCGGGGAAGACGACGTTCTTTTCGAGAATACGTACTGAGGTAATTTAGAAGGACAGCATTTGAAGTTGATTTCAGAACACTTCCCCTGACGCCAACTTTCGTTTCGCGTAAGGACTACAAAGATAAGAGAAATTAAGAATCGGACAGACGCAAGTAGACTGTCACTTCACCCCGTGCTACTGCGGAAATGACTAAGGGTGTTACCAAGTACCCTTCGCCATGCAGCACATGGTTTGTTTCGGAATATGTATGTATGGCTCGCAAGCTCAACGGAAATAAACACAGGAAGCGTGAAAGACCTAATATAACATATGCATAAAACTGTAAGACCGCATCTGTGACTTTCTTCTGCTGTGTAATTTTGGAACATGTTTTATGATGCATTAGTATATTTCTGGAGAACGGAAATCTCCTCTGTAGGAATTAAAGATTCCTAAAGCAACGATCGTGTGAACGCAGTATACTCTGTTCGTCCATGAGACCCAGAGAGCAGTTTATTTATTTATTTATTTGTTTTTTCTGTTCCATAGGACCCACTTCAGGAGTAAGACTCCATGGTCATGGAACAAGTCAATACATTAATTGTTACACAATAATGGTAATAGAAAAATTTTAAGTAGTCCTTTGCACACGACAATCTTAAGACAAAGTGAAAAGAATCAATAAAGAAAAAATAAATTAGCTTAATTGTTTAACTTTTCTAGGAGTTCCTCGACAGAATAAAAGGAGTGAGCCACGAGGTAACTCTTCAATTTAGATTTGAAAGCATGTGGATTAGTGCTAAGATTCTTAAGTTCTTGTGGCAGCTTATTGAAAATGGATGCTGCAGAATACCGCACACCTTTCTGCACAAGTGTTAAGGTGGTGTGGTGCAAATGTAGATTAGACATCTGTCTAGTATTCACCGAGTGAAAGCTACTAACTCGTGGGAATAAGCTGATATTATTAACAACAAACGACATTAAAGAAAAAACGTATTGTGACGCCAGAGTCGAAATTCCCTGACAACTGAAAAGGGGTCGACATGACGTTCGCAAACTTACACCAGATATTGCTCGAACCGCCCGTTTTTGAGCCAGAAATATCCTTTTTGCATCAGGCGAGTTACCCCAAAAAACAATGCCGTACGTCATAAGTGAGTGAAAGTAAGCGAAATAGACTACTTTTCGTGTTGAAAAATCACTTATCTCAGATATTGTTCTAATGGTAAATATAGCAGAATTTAGTTTTGGAACAAGATCCTGAACATGGGCTTTCCATGACAGCTTACTGTCTATATGAACACCTAGAAATTTGAACTGTTCAGTCTCACTTATCACATGCCCATTATGTGTAATCATAATGTCAGATTTCGTCAAATTATGTGTTAGAAATTGTAAGAACTGAATTTTACTGTGATTTAACATCAACTTGTTTTCTATTAGCCATGAACTTATCTCTTGAACTGCATTATTTGATACTGTGTCAATATTACGAGCAACATCCTTCACTACCAAGCTGGTATCATCAGCAAACAAAAATATTTTACAATCACCTGTTATACTCGAAGGCATATCATTTATATAAATAAGAAACAGCAATGGTCCCAAAACAGACCCCTGGGGCACCCCATACTTAATTGTGCCCCATTGGGAATAGAAACTTCCTGCTGGTTTGTTTCGGAAGGCGTTGCCCAAGGAACAAAGTACGATGTACGAATTGTCGCACCAACTATATGACTGGTCCCAAAAGTTTCTAGCAAACAGAAAATAGCATGGCATTATCGATGCAGGAAAGTCTTCTGCTGTGTAAGTAATCTTTGCCGTACTCCGAAGGTGTGTTATAGGACCGTTTTTCTTCCCAGTATATCTCCATCTACGTAAATACTCTGCAAGTTACATTGAGGTGAAAGGCAGAGGGTTCAATGAAACGCTTTTATGATATTTCTCTACAGTTCCATTCTCTAACAGCATGCAAGAAAACCAAACACCTAAATCTTTCCGTTTTCGATCTGATTTCTCTTAATTTATTGCGATGGTCAAGTCTCCCTACGTAGGTGGGGCTAACAATATATGTTAGCTTTCAGAAGAAAACGTTGGTGAAAGAATAGATCTCGCCACAACCAATAACGCCTTTCTTTTAATTATTTTCACCCCAACTCGGGCATAATTTTTGAGACACTCTCGCCTATATCGCGATAATACAAAAAGAGCTGCCATTCACTGAACTTTCTTTAAATTGTCCGTCATTCCCATCTGTTATGGATTCCACAATGCAGAGCAATACTCAAAGATAAGGCGCACAAATTTCGTGTAGGCTGTTTCTTTGGTAGAACAGTTGAATTTTATGTGTTCTGTCTATGAAATGTAGCCTTTGGTTCCCCTTCCCTACAATATTTTATATGCGTTCTTTCCAATTAAAGTTCTTTGTAGCTGTTATTCCTAGGTATTTTGTTGAATTGATGGCCTGTAAATTTGACTGATTAATGGTGTAACTGAAGTTTAGCGGGTTTCTCTTATTGGTCATAAGAATTATTTCACACTTACCATTATTAAGGGTCAATTGCCAATTTTGGTAACACGCAGATATCTTAATTATTTTACAGTTGCATTTGATCTTCTGGTGACTTCACTGACTACTTAATAACAGCATCAATTGTGTGATAGGGTTTCGGTGAGTAAGCCGTTGTAAGCTTCTCGCATTGAAGGTCAAGCTAAATTATGATTTTTGTAAAAGGCTGCAAATCTTGGGTATGTTGTGTCAGTTGAAAATTGGCATGCTTTTTCTATCGGTTCATGGAAAGTGGGCAAACAAGGCATTACCCCAGCCTACTTCATCCCTAAGAATGTTGGTCAAAAATTCAGACACAGGGAGAAGTCAAATTTAGTGAGCGGGATATCAATCATAAGATCCACTAATGACATCGTTTTCAGTGTTCCCTCTCAATCGCCATGAATGGAATTTACAGTTTAACGACCACAAAATATTGACTACAACTAAACCGAAGAAAGGCCGTGAGTTTTACCTAATGTCGGCAAGGAGAAATTGTCGTCTACGGTCGTTATTATAGTAAAACTGGCGCTTACAGAGAGATAGGCTCTTGCTTTTTAGTGAGGGGGAGGGGGTAGCGTTTTGCGATCAGAGTGCGGAACTGCATTCCAGAAGTGACTCTGTCTTAGGCCAGCCGACGAGTACTTAGGTGCTTACTTGTGTGTTTTGAGACTTCGGTTATTTTTACATCCATTGAGCTTTGTGGACTTCGAGTTTCACTTTTCAGACGCTGTCTGAAACTTGTGTCTGCCGACCCGATTCAGGTGCACTCCTAAAGCTGACTTGGTACTAGAAGAACTAGTATGTTCCTTGAATCTTACCTCAAAACGTCTCCCTGTCTGGCCTGTATATCTTGCAGGGCAGTTATTACAAGAAATACTATATATACCTGGGGTTTGAAAGGCTCCCCCTTAAGCCTGTGTCTTTGTTTAGAAATTGAACACTAGGGTTGAACTGATTTATTGACTGTAAATTATTTGGCATAGCTCCACACACTTCTGATAGATTCCCATTTCCATGGCCATTTTCCAGTGTTCATTATGTACTGAACACTTATAAAAATGCACGTACAACCCAAACTGTATTCAAAACGGTAACACGTTTGTCCATTAAGTGAAGCGTAGTGAAAGTAAATTATTCAACAAGCTATGAATATGAGAAAATGTAATCAGATACGATACGGTAGGGTGTAGCAGTAATGTTACATATTTTATCGTCCAGCAGTTTCACAATGCATGTACTTCACATCATTTGTTGCATCTGAAAGACGTCGAGAACTGCACACCAACTATAATTTTTGCGGGTTATTGATATTTACATTGAGTTACACGTTGTTGACATACTTACCTTACCTCAGAACAAATGGATTCGCCCGGCCCATGTTACCGGCGTGCGCATAATCGACGGAAACACAGTCACTTGTGAGTGAGCGGTGTCACTACGTTTTCGAAACAGGAACAGCGGCGTTGGATGAGACTGAATGCTCCACAGGTCGTAAGGCATGACAATGTCATCAAGGTCTTCAAGAGGCTTTCGGAGAATCGGCATTGCCGTACAGAACAGTGGCATGTTGTGTAAAAGCCCTCAACGAAGGTCGGCTAACTGTGGCGGACATACATCGGGTAGGTCGTCCTAGCGTCTCTGAAGAAAAAGTGCGTACTGTTGCCGCATGGATCGACGCCACTCGATTCCTGAGCTCGCCCACAAAACCGGTTTTGCGCATGCCACTGTGCTTTGCATTCCGAAGGAACGCCTGGGCGTGCGAAAAATTGCATCATGATGGGTACCATCCACCATACTCCACGGTCCTCAGTCCTAGTGACTGATTTTATTCCGAAGATGAAGGAACCACTTCGTAGCATTCGCTTCAGAACTGATCCAGAGATTCGACAGACAGTAGACCGCTCCATTCGCACCATCAACAGAACAGGGTGTGCTAACGGTATACTCGGCCTTCCATATCGCTAGCAACAGATTTCACGCAACGCTTGTGAGTAATTTGAACGACAGTAACAGGTGCAAACATGTAACGCATTTGTGTTGGTTGTAAACAAATAGTTGCCACTATTTAAGTTCCAACCCTCATATTAAATTACATAAACTTTATAATGGGGAAATTTGGTTAAAAAATTCCAAAGTTACACACACACACACAATTAAACAAATGGATTTACAAAATGTCCGCTGTATTCGAGTGCAACGTTGTGTCAGACTTTGACAGCAATCGGTTAGCAACTTTTGGAGATGAACTGTTTTAAAGAAACGATCTTTGACATTTATATTCACATGTGACGGGCAGTATTGGAGACAAGAAACTTTGTTAATACAATATTAGAAACAGTTTAAATAAATCTCCACACTAATTATTGTAAGTATTTATTTGTATTAAAAATTCTTCTAATGTTTGTATGCAACACTCATCGACTAACGGTTCCATTGAAGTGGATTTAAATATGTTATATACAGTTATTCATACTTTTTTTAAACAAAAGGATAAGTACGATTATGTATTTGGTGATTTCTCAAAAAATAAAGTATTTAGTTGGTTTTGTGCTTTCGACGTAACCTTTACACTGAAATGTCCTGGATATAGAATAGCACGAAATGACAATCTAGTTTTTTGGCCCACTTTAGGTTACGATAGTAACACTAAAAGTGGGCCTTTGCGATCGTCTTTTAACAGCTCAAAATGTAAATGAAAATAACGGCTTAACCATTCATCTGACACGAAAATTGAATAACCGAATTTGTAGAGTAGGAAATCATCTACAACTTGGCTCTCTTATGTTTTTTTTTTTTT